>JAVGWX010000009.1:2744561-3344561 GCA_036924085.1 Ariolimax columbianus
CAACAACAGCAACAACAACAGCTACAACAACAGCTACAACAACAACAACAGCTACAACAACAGCTACAACAACAACAACAGCTACAACAACAACAGCAACAACAACAACAGCTACAACAACAACAACAGCAACAACAACAGCAACAACAACAGCAACAACAACAGCTACAACAACAGCTACAACAACAGCTACAACAACAACAACAGCAACAACAACAGCAACAACAACAGCAATAACAACAGCAACAACAACGGCTATAACAACAGCTACAACAACAACAACAGCAACAACAACAGCTACAACAACAATAACAGCAACAACAACGGCTACAACAACAGCTACAATAACAACAACAGCAACAACAACAGCTACAACAACAGCTACAACAAGAGCTACAACAATAGCTACAACAACAGCAACAATAACAGCAACAATAACAGAAACAACAACAACAACAGCTACAACAATAGCTACAACAACCACTACAACAACAGCAACAACAACAGCAACAACAACCAAAGCAACAAAAACAACAGCAACAACAACAGCAAGAACAACAACAGCAACAACAACAACAACAGCAAGAACAACAACAGCTACAACAACAACAACAACAACAGCAACAACAACAACAACAGCAACAACAACAACAGCTACAACAACAACAACAACAACAGCAAAAACAACAGCAACAACAACCAAAGCAACAAAAACAACAGCAACAACAACAACAACAGCAAGAACAACAACAGCAACAACAACAACAACAGCAAGAACAACAACAGCTACAACAACAACAGCTACAACAACAGCAACAGCAACAACAACAACAGCAACAACAACAACAACAGCAACAACAACAACAACAACATCACGAACAAGAAAAGCAAGAATAAGATCAATTGTACCAGAGACTTGGTAGTTCTAGAACTCAGCATTAACTGAGGTGAGGATGACCAGTTCCCTTCCTCGCTGTCCTGTCTTCCCTAGCTATACACCAGGCTGACCAGTTCCCTTCTTCGATGTCCTGTCTTTCCTAGTTATACACCAGACTTATTAGTTCCCTTCCTCGCTGACCTGCCTTCCCTAGATATACATAGTAAGCAACCTCATAATGTGGTGAAACAGATGTATACACAAATCACCACTGAAGGAGGTCACTGCAAGACGTAATCCAGGGCACGATCAACACGGCTAGGAATGTTCCCACTCCAACCAGCTTGGTTGCTATCTGTCTGTGTGTCCACCCTTCCCTACTCCAACCAGCTTGGTGGCTATCTGTCGGTGTGTCCACCCTTCCCCTACTCCAACCAGCTTGGTGGCTATCTGTCTGTGTGTCCATCCTTCCCTACTCCAACCAGCTTGGTGGCTATCTGTCTGTGTGTCCACCCTTCCCTTCTCCAACCAGCTTGGTGGCTATCTGTCTGTGTGTCCACCCTTCCCTACTCCAACCAGCTTGGTGGCTATCTGTCTGTGTGTCCACCCTTCCCTTCTCCAACCAGCTTGGTGGCTATCTGTTTGTGTGTCCACCCTTCCCTACTCCAACCAGCTTGGTGGCTATCTGTCTGTGTGTCCACCCTTCCCTACTCCAACCAGCTTGGTGGCTATCCTCAGGTGACCAGGTCCTGGAGTGGAATGGTATCCATCTAACCGGCCTGTCAGCGGACGAGGTACAAGAAATCATCTCTCAAACAGATGGGGAGATAGAGATGGTTGTCCGGGCGTGAGTATCATCTTCTATCATCTGACTTCAAGGTATATCTGTCTCTCTCTCCATCCCTCTCTCTGTCTTTTTGTTTATCCCTCTCTCTCTCTCCATCCCTCTCTCTCTCTTTCCATCCCTCTCTCTGTCTTTTTGTTTATCCCTCTCTCTCTCTCCATCCCCCTCTCTCTCTCTTTCCATCCCTCTCTCTCTCTTTCCATCCCTCTCTCTGTCTTTTTGTTTATCCCTCTCTCTCTTTCCATCCCCCTCTCTCTCTCTTTCCATCCCTCTCTCTGTCTTTTTGTTTATCCCTCTCTCTCTTTCCATCCCTCTCTCTCTCTTTCCATCCCTCTCTCTGTCTCTCTCTCCGTCCCTCTTTCTCATGTCTCCTTTCTCTCTCTCTCTGTCTTTCTCCTCTCTTTGTCTCCCTCCCTTTCTCTCACTTTCTCCGATCTTTCTCTATACTTTCTCCGCTCTCCAAACCCTCCATTCTTCTCTTGTTCAATCCCCCTGTCTCTCTATTCCTCCATTCTTTTCTCTTACTCTCTCACCCTTCCTCTTCCTATTCCTCATTTCTCTTTCTCTCATTCTTCCCCTCTCTCTCTTTGTCTCTCTCTCTCTCTCTACTTTCTTTCTTTCTATGCATCTCTAGTTCTCTCTCACTCTATTTTTCTTTAAATTTAACCCGCTCTCCTTCCTTCTCTCTCCTTCTCTCTCCCTCTCTCTCCCTTCTCCCGCCCTCCTACCCTTTCCTTCTCTCCCTCTCTCACCCTTTCCTCCCCTCCTTCCCCCTGTCTCTCACTCTCTCTCTCTACTCCCTCCCATCCTGTCTTTGTCTGTCTCCATCCTTCTCTCTGTCCCTCTCTTTCCTCACTGTATCAAATGAACCGTCCCTCCCCATCTCTCACTCTTCAGATCTCCTTATCTTGCATCAATCATCATCTTCACAATTTTGCTCCTAATCAAGTACAGAGCCTCCTTATATAGCAGACCCCTTACTGCAACCCTGCGCCAAAGCCCTTTGCCTACTCTTAAGTTAGCCATAATAATTTGAATACAAGATACGGTTTTTATCTCCAAACACGTTCCTTTTATCTGCTCTCTATCCTTCTTCTTCTTCTTCTTCTTCTTCTTCTTCTTCTTCTTCTTCTTCTTCGTTCGTTCTCAATCTCCCACTACTAAACCCTGGAAGGGTAAGTAGCAGAATGTAGTCCAGAGAACGGAATGCGTTGTGTCGTAGTTTACAGCTTGACTGCGATATTTGCACCTTTCGGTCTAACACATCCGACTTCAGCAATCATTTTTTTAGTACCGGGTTAGCATTCCCTCTTCGGTCCCTTCTCCTTAGCCAGTCTGCCCTACTGCAGCCTGTTATCCAGGATCACCGAGTGGAGGTGTAGAAGGGTCTTGGCAGCTCTGGGTCGCTTGGCCTGACGCTAGCAGTCAGCTATGGGTCACTGACCACTGCAGCTCATGCGCTGCTCAGCTCTGGTTCGCTGGCCCTGACGCTAGCAGTCAGCTATGGGTCGCTGACCCCTGCAGCTCATGCGCTGCTCAGCTCTGGTTCGCTGGCCCTGACGCTAGCAGTCAACTATGGGTCGCTGACCCCTGCAGCTCATGCGCTGCTCAGCTCTGGTTCGCTGGCCCTGACGCTAGCAGTCAGCTATGGGTCGCTGACCACTGCAGCTCATGCGCTGCTCAGCTCTGGTTCGCTGGCCCTGACGCTAGCAGTCAGCTATGGGTCGCTGACCCCTGCAGCTCATGCGCTGCTCAGCTCTGGTTCCCTGGCCCTGACGCTAGCAGTCAGCTATGGGTCGCTGACCACTGCAGCTCATGCGCTGCTCAGCTCTGGTTCGCTGGCCCTGACGCTAGCAGTCAGCTATGGGTCGCTGACCACTGCAGCTCATGCGCTGCTCAGCTCTGGTTCGCTGGCCCTGACGCTAGCAGTCAGCTATGGGTCGCTGACCACTGCAGCTCATGCGCTGCTCAGCTCTGGTTCGCTGGCCCTGACGCTAGCAGTCAGCTATGGGTCGCTGACCACTGCAGCTCATGCGCTGCTCAGCTCTGGTTCGCTGGCCCTGACGCTAGCAGTCAGCTATGGGTCGCTGACCCCTGCAGCTCATGCGCTGCTCAGCTCTGGTTCGCTGACCCCTGCAGCTCATGCGCTGCTCAGCTATGGGTCGCTGACCCCTGCAGCTCATGCGCAGCTCAGCTCTGGTTCGCTGGCCCTGACGCTAGCAGTCAGCTATGGGTCGCTGACCCCTGCAGCTCATGCGCTGCTCAGCTCTGGTTCGCTGGCCCTGACGCTAGCAGTCAGCTATGGGTCGCTGACCACTGCAGCTCATGCGCTGCTCAGCTCTGGTTCGCTGGCCCTGACGCTAGCAGTCAGCTATGGGTCGCTGACCACTGCAGCTCATGCGCTGCTCAGCTCTGGTTCGCTGGCCCTGACGCTAGCAGTCAGCTATGGGTCGCTGACCACTGCAGCTCATGCGCTGCTCAGCTCTGGTTCGCTGGCCCTGACGCTAGCAGTCAGCTATGGGTCGCTGACCCCTGCAGCTCATGCGCTGCTCAGCTCTGGTTCGCTGGCCCTGACGCTAGCAGTCAGCTATGTGTCGCTGACCACTGCAGCTCATGCGCTGCTCAGCTCTGGTTCGCTGGCCCTGACGCTAGCAGTCAGCTATGGGTCGCTGACCACTGCAGCTCATGCGCTGCTCAGCTCTGGTTCGCTGGCCCTGACGCTAGCAGTCAGCTATGGGTCGCTGACCCCTGCAGCTCATGCGCTGCTCAGCTCTGGTTCGCTGGCCCTGACGCTAGCAGTCAGCTATGTGTCGCTGACCCCTGCAGCTCATGCGCTGCTCAGCTCTGGTTCGCTGACCCCTGCAGCTCATGCGCTGCTCAGCTATGGGTCGCTGACCCCTGCAGCTCATGCGCTGCTCAGCTCTGGTTCGCTGGCCCTGACGCTAGCAGTCAGCTATGGGTCGCTGACCCCTGCAGCTCATGCGCTGCTCAGCTCTGGTTCGTTGACCCCTGCAGCTCATGCGCTGCTCAGCTATTGGTCGCTGACCCCTGCAGCTCATGCGCTGCTCAGCTCTGGTTCGCTGGCCCTGACGCTAGCAGTCAGCTATGGGTCGCTGACCACTGCAGCTCATGCGCTGCTCAGCTCTGGTTCGCTGGCCCTGACGCTAGCAGTCAGCTATGGGTCGCTGACCCCTGCAGCTCATGCGCTGCTCAGCTCTGGTTCGCTGGCCCTGACGCTAGCAGTCAGCTATGGGTCGCTGACCCCTGCAGCTCATGCGCTGCTCAGCTCTGGTTCGCTGGCCCTGACGCTAGCAGTCAGCTATGGGTCGCTGACCCCTGCAGCTCATGCGCTGCTCAGCTCTGGTTCGCTGGCCCTGACGCTAGCAGTCAGCTATGGGTCGCTGACCCCTGCAGCTCATGTGCTGCTCAGCTCTGGTTCGCTGGCCCTGACGCTAGCAGTCAGCTATGGGTCGCTGACCCCTGCAGCTCATGCGCTGCTCAGCTATGGGTCGCTGACCCCTGCAGCTCATGCGCTGCTCAGCTCTGGTTCGCTGGCCCTGACGCTAGCAGTCAGCTATGGGTCGCTGACCCCTGCAGCTCATGCGCTGCTCAGCTCTGGTTCGCTGACCCCTGCAGCTCATGCGCTGCTCAGCTATGGGTCGCTGACCCCTGCAGCTCATGCGCTGCTCAGCTCTGGTTCGCTGGCCCTGACGCTAGCAGTCAGCTATGGGTCGCTGACCCCTGCAGCTCATGCGCTGCTCAGCTCTGGTTCGCTGACCCCTGCAGCTCATGCGCTGCTCAGCTATGGGTCGCTGACCCCTGCAGCTCATGCGCTGCTCAGCTCTGGTTCGCTGACCCCTGCAGCTCATGCGCTGCTCAGCTATGGGTCGCTGACCCCTGCAGCTCATGCGCTGCTCAGCTCTGGTTCGCTGACCCCTGCAGCTCATGCGCTGCTCATCATCTTGATCCCTGCTCTCTATTCAGCTGCGTAGCGCAGTAGTTAGCGCGCTGGCTTCGTATCTGATTGGTCCTGGGTTCATTCCCCAGTTCATGCTGTAATGTTTTTCAGCCCGCAATGGCTCCCGGGTCGACCCAGCCTTAAATGGGTACCGGTTCAGTCAGGGAAGTAAAACGGCGAGGGAGAGGAGATGGCTACCGCCATCATATAGCCGAGCCTTTGAAATGTGAGATCGCTAACACCTCACACCCCTACGGCAGTAATGCTATGGGTTACTTTACTTTTTTTTTAATTCAATGTATTATGTGCATTATTCCTTACCGTTATGGTGCGCTCGTTATTTTCATTTGATGCTGTCTTGTCCTTGATGAAGATCTTGTAGTCGTAACGTGAATTTATTCAATCTGAATGTTTGCCCACAAGACTACTGAGCCATCCCTATGTGTGTGTGATTGCTGTGATTGTTATGTGATTATGTTATGTTGGTTAGCCTCTTACGACACGCTCAAAAACAGATCCATATATAAACAAATACATATATAAACAGATCCATATATATACAGATCCATATATAAACATATACATATATAAACAGATCCATATATAAACAGATACATATATAAACAGATCCATATTTGAACAGATCCTTATATAAACAGATCAATATATAAAGAGATCCATATGTAAACAGATACATTTATGAACAAATTCATATATAGATCCATTTATAAACAGATCCATATATAAAAAGATCCATATGTAAAAAGATCCATATATAAACAAATTAATATGTAAACAGATCCATGTACAAACATATTCTTATATAAACGTGTAGTTATAACAGGAGGCATAAAGTCAACGCCAATTGTAGAACTTGAAAAGATTACAAATCTGCAATCCATGACCGACAGAAGAGACAGCAGAGCCCAGCAGCAAGCAGAGAAACTCAGAAGACTGACAGACCATCCAATGCATCAGAGACTAAATAGATTTGGAAAAGGGAAACTAAAGCGGAAAACTTTGCAGAAATAGCCAAAGCAAAGATGAGCGAAGACCCTATGAAAACCATAACAACACCAAAGCCCATCCCTACTGTACGCAAACCCACATGGAAGCAGCATATCATTCCAGAGGTGGTAAAAAATATACCAGGTATTGGAAACAAGAACAGCCAGACTGAACAAAAAAGGAGAGACATAACCATGAGGTACATAGCGGAAAACTACCCAAGCACGGACTGGACCCATGCATACACCGACGGTTCTGTAACAAACACAACACAGAATGGAGGGGCAGGGGTATTCCTGAGCCTAACAAATAGTAGAAAAATAACACTGTCAGTGGCAACTGGAAAATTCTCAAGCAATTTCAGAGCGGAGGCAGAGGCACTGAGGGCTGCAGTAAAAGCAATGCTGACAGGCGAAAGCAATGAAAGCCAGATAGTCCTATTTACAAATGCCCTGGCCGTGGTTACAGCACTAAAAAGCCAGAAAAATTCAGAACTTAATGATTTAAAAGCAGTACTCTGTCAGCTATGCCGGTAGTCCGCACCAAAAAGAGTAGTGGTACAGTGGGTTCCATCCCACTGTAACATTCAAGGCAATGAGGAGGCAGACAGACTGGCAAAAAAAGGTGCAAAGTTACCACAACCAGATTCTAGTGTGACCTATGAAGAGTCCAAAAGGTTTATTAGGGCCAGATACATGGCCAAATGGGAAACAGAACATACTAACACAACACAAAAAATGATGCTTATTACCAGTTGAACAGAAGAGAGCATGTCGTGGTCTTCAGACTCCGCACAGGCCACAACAGACTGAGGTGCCATCTATTCAATAAACTGAAGATAGGTGGCACTGACGAATGCACTTGTGGTACAGGGAAAATGACCCCTGAACATCTGCTGCAAAATTGCCCGACATACAAGGACCAGAGAAAGCACATGTGGTCATCACTAGTGGCAACACTAGACAAGCTCTATGGCAGTGTCGACAACCTCAGGATGACCGCTGTTTTCTTCGAACAAATTCAAATCGATGTCTGACAGCGTACGAAGAAGAAGAAGAAGATATAAACATGTTCATATATAAGTAGATTCATATATAAACAGATCCATATATCAACAGATCCATTTATAAACAGATTCATTTATAAACTGATCCATACATAAACATGTTCATATATAAACAGATTCATATATAAACAGAAAGATATGATTTTTCCCATATTTAGGCAAATGGTTCCTGTTTCTATGACGGATTTGACTGCTCAGCCTGAGAGTTGCAGATCTTCGTATGATAACTTGACACAGCCTACCTGTGAGGAATCGGGTGAGGAAGTCATTAAGGTAGCTAGTGCAACACTCCCGGATAATTTATAAAATAAAATTTGACAATCACATATAATGTATCAAATAACATGAAACAATCACAAATAATTTATCAAATAACGTGAAACAATCACATATAATGTATCAAATGGCATGAGACAATCACATATAATTTATTAAATGACATGAGACAATCACATATAATTTATCAACGGGCATGAGACAGTCACACATAATTATGAATGCACGTGATACAATCCCATATAATTTTTCAAATGACTTGTGACAATCACATATACGTTATCAACTGACATGAGACAATCACATATAATTATGACAACACATGAGACAATCACATATAATTTATCAACTGGCATGAGACAATCACATATAATTATGACAGCACATGAGACAATCACATATAATTTATCAACTGACATGAGACAATCACATATAATTATGACAGCACATGAGACAATCACATATAATTTATCAACTGACATGAGACAATCACATATAATTATGACAGCACATGAGACAATCACATATAATTTATCAACTGACATGAGACAATCACATATAATTATGACAGCACATGAGACAATCACATATAATTTATCAACTGACATGAGACAATCACATATAATTATGATAGCACATGAGACAATCACATATAATTTATCAACTGACATGAGACAATCACATATAATTTATCAACTGACATGAGACAATCACATATAATTTATTAACTGACATGGGACAATCATATATAATTTATCAATGGGCATAAGACAATCACATATAATTTATCAGATGATGTAAACTGCATATGTAAAGTTATCAGATGACGGAGACACTCACAGATAAGTTATCGAGTGCAACAAATGTGCTAGACTCACAAACACGTTATTAAATGACGATACACTGGTGTGATACTCTTTTAGACTGGTTATCAATTGGTGTGTAGCAGATACGCCATCACAGGTAGGTTATCAATTGGTGTGTAGCAGATACGCCATCACAGGTAGGTTATCAATTGGTGTGTAGCAGATACGCCATCACAGGTAGGTTATCAATTGGTGTGTAGCAGATACGCCATCACAGGTAGGTTATCAATTGGTGTGTAGCAGATACGCCATCACAGATAGGTTATCAATTGGTGTGTAGCAGATACGCCATCACAGATAGGTTATCAATTGGTGTGTAGCAGAGACGCCATCACAGATAGGTTATCAATTGGTGTGTAGCAGATACGCCATCACATGTAGGTTATCAATTGGTGTGTAGCAGATACGCCATCACAGGTAGGTTATAAATTGGTGTGTAGCATATACGCCATCACAGATAAGTTATCAATTGGTGAATAGAATATACGCCATCACAGATAGGTTATCAATTGGTGTATAGGAGATACGCCATCACAGATAGGTTATCAATTGGTGTGTAGCAGATACGCCATCACAGATAGGTTATCAATTCATGTGTAGCAGATACGCCATCACAGGTAGGTTATCAATTGGTGTGTAGCAGATACGCCACTCACAGATACGCCAACAAATCACAAGAAGTTTAACCAATACCTGCCAACTACAACATATCCCGCGCCGGACACCAGACGAGTGAAAACATTGAATAAGGGACACACAAATTATCAAACAAACAAACATGGGAGTAACAACAAAAAGTAAAGATCCCGTCACGCCATGAGGCGTATATGAAATATGATGTTAGGCCCATATTATTTGCAGACCCAGAGTACATAATGAGGTATGTGATCAGCACCACGCCACCTTTACTTTCCAGATTTGTGTCTGGTACCAAGTTTCTGGCTGGGTGGAGCACAGGAGTACTTTTGCGATCGGGAAAAAAAACTCGGCAACAACTGGGGACCGAAGCCGATCACCTTCACTGGAAGCCAATACACTAACCACTGCACTACCACGGCCCCCAACAATGCGAGGGATGGTGGACAAGTTTGTCACTTTACTATGAAGGAGTCGGCACACTTACCTGGGAATTGGTCCTTCTCGGTGTATTTACCCGGCAAGGTCTTACACTTTTCCCATCTATTCTTCCCCTCCATGGTGCCCTGGTTGTAGAACTCCTCTGTCTGGGACCGGAACCACGTTTCAGTTCTGTAACCATGTTCTGGACGTCAGAAAAACGTCCACGAAGCAGATTGTCCATGTTTGGGAGCAGGAAGAAGTCACCAGGTACCAAGTCCGTCGAGTCTGGTAGATGGAGCAAGCTTTCATACCCGCACGTCCTTCTGACGTCCAGGACTTGATTCCTGAACTGAAGACGAGGTCCCGTACCCAGAAGAAGGAGTTCTACAACCAGGGCACCATGGAGGGGAAGAATAGATGAGAGAAGTGTATCGTCCTGTATGGTGAATACACAGAGGACTAAAGTTCACACCACCTTCCAGTAAGCACCTTGACTCCTTCATGCTAAAGTGTAAGCCTTTCGGCCATCCTTTGCACATGTCTGAAAACTATTTAATTAAAGCTGGGGGCGGACTGGGAGTGACGCAATGAGCATAAATTGATCAATATAATACAGTCATGATAATATTCTGTGTATCAGCAGTAATCTAAATGGGGTGGGAAGGGAGGGGCGGAGGGTTGGTGTGGGTATATAGTAAGATACGAATAAATAGGACCCATCTACTCATCCGTCACAAACTATTAGCCCAAACAAAAACATTAAAAGAACCAGTGCTCTTAGACAGACGACAAGTTCTAGCCAATACAAGAACAAAAGAACAAGGGCTCTTAGAAAAGCGACAAGTTCTAGCCAACAAAAGAACTAATGCTCTTAGACAAGCGACAAGTTCTAGCCAACAAAAGAACTAATGCTCTTAGACAAGCGACAAGTTCTAGCCAACAAAAGAACTAATGCTCTTAGACAAGCGACAAGTTCTAGCCAACAAAAGAACTAATGCTCTTAGACAAGCGACAAGTTCTAGCCAACAAAAGAACTAATGCTCTTAGACAAGCGACAAGTTCTAGCCAACAAAAGAACTAATGCTCTTAGACAAGCGACAAGTTCTAGCCAACAAAAGAACTAATGCTCTTTGACAAGCAACAAGTTCTAGCCGACAAAAAAACTAGAGAACCAGTGCTCTTAGACAATTGACAAGTTCTAGCCAACAAGAGAACCAGTGCTCATAGACAGACGACAAGTTCTAGCCAACAAGAGAACCAGTGCTCATAGACAAGCAACAAGTTCTAGCCAACAAGAGAACCAGTGCTCATAGACAAGCAACAAGTTCTAGCCAACAAGAGAACCAGTGCTCATAAACAGACGACAAGTTCTAGCCAACAAAACAACACTTTTAGTCCATTTCTTGAATGCTGAGTTGAGAAGTTGTCATTAATGAAATAATCTCCAAGTTCAGGGTCGTAAACAATATTCTTGGAAAGTGTATCACAGATTGAATGTATCGATTATTTGACATAGAACGATCTGAGGTCATGTCAGTGAGTTACCGACGGGCAATATTCGTCTATAACTTATCAACTAAGAAATAACAAAACAGGAGTATGGCTTTTGGTTATTGCGCGGTATTACAAATACTGGATATATCCAGACATACAAGCAGGGGATGTTAGATGTAGGAGTGACTAAGAGAGAGTGGATAAAGTGTGTCTTGTCTAGAAAGACCCGTAGAACACGAAATCAACACATGTCTGGGACTGTAAACTTGGCTGGCTACGAGAACGGAGAACGTATGGTAATGTTCCATGTGTGATGATGTGATGTCAAGAACCAAGAATACAGCCACATTTGTCGCAAGTTATTATAAATCATACCATTCTACATCGCGTATGTTATGCAGACTTGAATTATTTGGTATAACCAATGTTGGCCGACAGACTCGCATTTAGCTTTGAGACTGTTAGTTTGATAATTCCGGTTGGTGGGCCAGATGAGACTAGATCGAGCCAGATCATACCAGATCAGGCCAGAGGACACTGGTTTCCTGAGCCCTGCCCTAGAGGTGAATTATTCATTATTGTATAATGGTATACATAATTTTGAAGAATAAAAATTGCTACACGCTTTTCAATAAAAATTCCTTAGGGGATAACCCTTGCTAAATTATGTATTGTGGAACATTGAATGAAATGAGAAACATTCGAACGAATTAGGGGTAACGCGCACATGCTGAAATGTCAGTCAACCATGCTCGCGGAGAAAGGCATATAACTGGCATACCATAACCTGGAGTCAGGTTGTAGATGATGTCACAGTTGGGGGTGAGAGTTAGGGCAGAATCAAAACGAAATGCTAACAAGGAATGTACAACATTGTCTCTATAAACGGGACAAGGGGCGAGGTACACGCCTCTAACGGGACGCTTCCTGGTAAACGGGACAAGGGATGAGTACACCCCTCTAACGGGACGCTTCCTGGTAAACGGGACAAGGGGCGAGGTAAACGCCTCTAACGGGACGCTTCCTGGTAAACGGGACAAGGAGCGAGGTACACGCCTCTAACGGGACGCTTCCTGGTAAACGGGACAAGGGGCGAGTACACGCCTCTAGCGGGACGCTTCCTGGTAAACGGGACAAGGGGCGAGGTACACGCCTCTAACGGGACGCTTCCTGGTAAACGGGACAAGGGGCGAGGTACACGCCTCTAACGGGACGCTTCCTGGTAAACGGGACAAGGGGCGAGTACACGCCTCTAACGGGACGCTTCCTGGTAAAGGGGACAAGGGGCGAGGTGCGAGTCTCTGACTCCCTTAAACCAAAATGTTGATGGTAAATGAGGCCAGTAAGCCATTCATCTAGGAGAAGGAAAACTCTGCCATCAACCCGTACGTGGCTTGTGTCACGTGACGAGACAGCTGTTAGGGAGACTGGTATCAAATAAATAGAATTACAGAATATAAATGTGCTGTTCCTAAATGTGACAATATCGCGGTCCAGCTGAACATTTCGGCATGTGTCTTAGGCTAACAAAAGTATAGAGCACGAACATGACAAATAAGAAACAATTGAAAAAATTGAAAAAGGAAAAAGAAGATGGGCAGAAAAAGAAGAAGAAGAAGATGGAAGAGGTGAAAGGAGAAGAAGTGAGGGTGAGGAAGGAGAAGATGTGAGGGTGAGATGGAAGCAGAAAAAAATGAGGAGGAAGAGACAGAAGAAGGAGATGGGAGGAAGAGGAAGAAGAAGAAGAATGAGGAGGAAGAGAAAGAAAAAGGGTAGGAAGAGAAAAGGGAAGGAGAAGAAAACACGATCTCTGACGATAGAACATGTTCACAATGAAGTTAATTGACTGCACACTTATCTTAGACTGTGTCAGGCTGTCTACGTTTCGTGTGGACTGATGAAGTTAATTGACTGCACACTTATCTTAGACTGTGTCAGACTGTCTACGTTTCGTGTGGACTAATGACGATAATTGACTGCACACTTATCTTAGACTGTGTCAGGCTGTCTACGTTTCGTGTGGACTGATGAAGTTAATTGACTGCACACTTATCTTAGACTGTGTCAGACTGTCTACGTTTCGTGTGGACTGATGAAGTTAATTGACTGCACACTTATCTTAGACTGTGTCAGGATGTCTACGTTTCGTGTGTACTAATGTTGTATTGTTCTGGTCCAGTGAAGGAGCTACCCTTACAGAAACAGAGAGCAAGTCATGCATCAGCCACGAGCAGGCAGGGTGTGGACCCACGTCAGCTTGCTGCCCAGTTGGAGGGGATACGGGAGGCTGTCTCGCCTGCTGAACACTCCCCAAGCTCCTCTCATCAAGATGTAGCGACTCCTTCTATTTCATCCCCTTGTAGTACTCCCCGATCTGACCCCACTAGCACATCATCTGATCGACAACAGCGGCCGGCCACATCCTTGGCTGCTGGAGGCAGCGACAGACCTGAAAAAGTAGGTTCCTGAACATTCTTTATTTTGCCAAATCTCCCTCGACTGGTATCGAAGTGAACAAAAATTTGACCACTGTAACCTCCCAATCATGTCATAACAGACAACTGAAGAGGGATGTGTATGAGATTAACAACCTTATTATGTAAAATCATTGCTTTGAAAATGTGTGTGAGAGGTCGTGATTGTTCTGTGTGTCAAGGACCTCTTGCAGATCTACCTTGTACTTCTTATCATCGTATGCCTGGTTAGTTTGAGCAAAGCACCTCACATTGCAACCGCACATGGTGTAGCAGATCTCTCTGTTTGCACTAACTAACATGTTACCACACTTATCCACATCATCCATGACCACACACAGCAAATGATACAGCACACAGCAGGTGGCATATTTATTATATAATACTCATACAACACTATCAGAGTGAGTGCAATGAAATTACACACAATACAAGAATTATCATCTTAACTAATTATATATTCGGGAGTTATAAGTATAAACTATTGATGTTGCTCCCACTAATCAACCCCAGTTCTTACCGCACACACCCCTCCCCTTATTTGCATCCTCAACACACTCTCAAAAACTCTTCCTCACTCAAATCCCCTCTGGCGGGCGATCTGGACATAATACATTCAATATATTCTACGTATTCTCACATATGATCTCTCAACTCAGTTGATCTGCGTATACACACGCTCTGAAACATACATCGTTCCCTCGGTGTCTACACACACCCCACACACACATCTAGATATCTCCTAGACACAGCTGTACACTCGTACAACTCTAGAACATACTTCGTTCCCTCGGTGTCTACACACACCACACACACACATCTAGATATCTCCTAGACACAGCTGTACACTCGTACAACTCTAGAACATACTTCGTTCCCTCGGTGTCTACACACACACATTTAGATCTCACCTACTCGATATACACACTAGCTTAACTCGTCAGGACATACCACGTTCACAAGGTGTCCTGCGTGCAACACACATTCAGATTACCTCTAGATACAAGACGCCCAACACACACCTATTTGAGCGACTGGCCCAGACTCAATGGCGTATGCTGTTTGAGCGATCCTGTTCTATCCTTAACATTCATACAACAGTATATCAATCGTTCCTCTATCAAATCGGTGAGCTAAACAGACTTCTATCTAAATTCTCATACTCTCGCTCACATTCTCTGGCCAGTCTGCTTGAGCTAAACTGTGTCTAGTATTTTATAGTCTCGAGCAGTATCAGGGCTATCCAATGGATCTCTGGGGGATGGCTCTATTCAGTCGTTATTGGAACGAATTACTCTGAACACCTGTCACTCAAATATACAGCAAGCTCTGCTGCCGTCTTGTCTGTCACTCATCCCCCACTACCCAAATCGGAACGACAGTGGTCAGTTCCTACCTGGACTAAACATTCTTTCCCCCACCCCGTTTTCCTTTGTTGAGACTGTGAGTGACCCTGGCGTAGTGTCCAGTCAAAGAGTCACCTTGGCCCACATTCAGGTACCTTTGTTCTCAGAGTCGCCGACCACATCACCCCTGCCCTAAACGCACATGTTCAGGCTGGTACTGTTACAATAGTCTTCGCCTACAACTCAGTCACCTCCAATGCTCTTTCATCTATCACCATCAAGTTCTCCACTGTGCAGGATCCCTGCATACTGGAACATTTAATCAGGTGTTTCGGGTCCTGGCCCCATATTTGATGTATTCATCGTCTGCATATCCCCAATTTATCAGGTTAGATCCTCACCTGGATACACCTGTTCTTAGATACCCACGTAGTATCTGGCAGATCATGTCCTGGTGCAGGTTCTTCTTTGATCTCCATCCAACCTTCACCATTCTTTTGGCGCCACTTTTCTTTGGGATTTCTCTCGGGGCTCTGTTCTGAGGGCTGTGAAGCAAAGTCCAGGTTTTCACTGGAGTTATTATATCTAGAATGTTACCACATGTATCCACATCATTCATGACCACACGCAGCAAATAACATAGCAACGCAGCAGATGGTAGATTTATTACATCATACTCATACAACAATTAAAGTGAGTGCAATGAAATTACCAAAAACACAATAAATACAACTTATCTAAATAGGTACTCGGAGGTTATAAGCATAAGCTATTGATGTTGCCTCCAGACTACCGCAAACCAGTTCTAGCAGCTGTAGCAGATCCCACTGTTTGCCCTCGGGTTATTCTAACTTAGAACATTATCACACTCATCCACATCATTCCTGACCACACACTGCAAATAATATAGTACACAGCAGATGGCATATTTATTATATAATACTCATACCAGAAAAATGAGTAGTGAAATTACAAACAGAATACAATACAAATCATCTTAACTAAATATTCCTATATTATATATATGTTAATATAAATATTTAACTAAAACGGAAATTTTAAGCATTAGCTCTTGATGGAATTCCCAACTATCCATAACCCAGTTCTATTGCCCTACTCACATCACACACATATACCCATCTATTTAACTGCGTCCTCAACACACCTTATCAAAAATTCTTCCTCACTCAAATCCCCTCAGGCGGGCGATCTGGACATACCTTGTTCACCATGTGTCCTGCTTACAACAGACGTTCAGATTATCTATTAATACAAAACTCACACACCTATTTGAGCGATCCTGTTCTATCACTAACATTCGTACAACAGTCTATCAATCGCTCCTCTATCAAATCGGTGAGCTAAACGGACTTCTATCTACAGTCTCTCATTCGCTCTCATCCCCTCTCCATTAAGTCTCTTGAGCTAAACTTTGTCTCGTGTTATATACACTCAAGCAGTATCAGAGCTGACCAATGGATCTCAGGGGGATGGCTCTATTCAGTCGTTATTGAAACGAATTACTCTGGACACCTGTCACTCATCTATCGCAGCAAGCTCTGCTGCCATCCCGTCTGTCACTCACCCCTCACTGTTCAAATCGGAAGGCCAGTGGTCCGTTCCTACCTGTCCACATTCTTTGCCCCAACTCCGTTTTCCTTTGTTGAGACAGTGAGTGACCTTGACATAGTGTCCAGACGGAGAGTGACCTTGACACGCATTCAGGTACCTTTGTTCTGAGTCGTCAACTATATCACCCCTGCCCTAAACTTTCTTGCTCCTACTGGAACTGTTACACAGCACACTCCCCTCACCTTATCTGCACCCGCAACACACTCTCAAAAACTCGTCCTCGCGTTTGTATTATGTGCATTCACTCACACTCAGATCCCCTCAGGCACATGATCTCGACATTCTACATTCAATATATACTCACATATGATCACACACTCAATCGATCTGCGTATACACACACTCTGGAACATACATCGTTCCCTCGGTGTCTACACACACCACACACATCCAGATCTCTCTTAGTCTATCTGTACACTCGCGTAACACTTCAGAACATACATCGTTCACAAGGTGTCCTGCACGCACAACACACTTTCATATCTCTTCGGGATCAAGATGCTGAGCCGCGCATAAGCTGCAGTGGTCAGCGACCCATAGCTAGCATCAGGGCCAGTGAACCATAGCTGCCAAGACCCTTCTACACCTCCACGCGGTGATCCTGGATAACAGGCTGCAACAGAGCAGACTGGCTAAGGAGAAGGGATCGA
The DNA here is from genome assembly GCA_036924085.1 of Ariolimax columbianus. NCBI lineage: Eukaryota > Metazoa > Mollusca > Gastropoda > Stylommatophora > Arionidae > Ariolimax > Ariolimax columbianus. The sequence goes on from JAVGWX010000009.1 coordinate 2,762,112, forward strand.
AGAGGGAATGCTAACCCGGTACTCAAAAAATGTTTGCTGAAACCGGATGTGTTGGACCGAAAGGTGCAAATATCGCAGTCAAGCTGTAAACTACGACACAACGCATTCCGTTCTCGGGATTACATTCTGCTACTTAAGCCGTTTCAGTGTTTGGTAGCGGGAGATTGAGAACGAACGAAGCCAAACCAAGCCATTCATATCTGTTCTAGACACAGGGCGCCCAACATACACCTAATAGAGCGACTAGCCAAGACTCAAAGACGTATGCTGGTTTAGCAATCCCTGTTCTCCGTGCTATCTCACAAACATTCGTCAAACAGCCTATCAATCACTCTTCTATTAAGTGGGCGAGCTAAACAGACTCCTAGCTAAATTATCTCTCTCTCTCTCTCTCTCTCTCTCTCTCTCTGTGTGTGTGTGTGTGGCCAGGCTGCTTGAGTTAAACTTTGTCTAGTATTATATAGTCTCAAGCAGTATCAGAGTTGTCCAATCGACTTCTGTGGGATGTCTTGACCCAGCCATCACCTAGTTTGATCTACCTCCGTTCAGCTGCCATTGGACGCATCACTCTTAACTCCTGTCACTCAAAATGTCGCATCAAGCTCTGCTGGCCTCTGTCTGTCACTAATCCCCCACTACCCACAATCGGAACGTCAGTGGTCAGCCTCTACCTGTACTAGGCACATTCTTTCCCCCAACCCCCTGTTTTCCTTTGTTGGCTTAGTATCGAGACGGTTAGTGACCTTGGCGTAGTGTCGAGACGGAGAGTGACCTTGACACACATTCAGGTACCTTTGTTCTCAGAGTCGCTGACAACATCACCCTTGACCTAAACGCTCATGCTCCGACTGGAACTGTTACAGCTGTACAGTCCACAGAAAACTTTTCCTTCATTTCAGTCGCATTCTTTATATTGTATTTCCGAAAAGAGGATGTGTCTGGTCTCAGGACTGTTTTTGTCTCTCAACTCTAGATGCGTCATGTCTTCTTATATCCGAAAAATGTTGACATGTTCTCTTCAAGTGAGATTTTTTCTTCTTCCTCTTCTTCTTCTTCTTTTGCTCTTCTTTATGTTCCTCTTCTTCTGTCTCCATCTGATTGCACTGAATTATGTTAGTATCAATGTTTTTGTTCCTAATTCTGAAGTTTGTGCTCATGATTCTATAGTAATAGCCTCCCACTTTATAAACGCCATTTGTTCCTCTCTAGACAGCTGCACAAGGGCCCTATGTGTGTGTGTGTGTGTGTGTGTGTGTGTGGCATCAGTTCCCTCGTTTCCAGAATAGATTATAATTTCCCCGATTGTCAGTCTCATATTTCCTGATTGCGTCCATCTTGTTTCTCACAGTCCTAACACTGCCAGGTTGGCATTTCCCGTCTCTTTGACCGGCTGTTCCTATTAAGATGAACCTTGACCTAGTGCAGCACGGAGTTGTCTGACTGTAACATTGAGCAGAGTATACACGCCAAACTCACTAGTCTACAATTGGTTAGATCTGATTTCTTACCCTTTTGCCGGATTTGCTGGATCTGATTTCTTACCCTTTTTCCGGATTTGCTGGATCTGATTTCTTACCCTTTTGCTCGATTTGCTGGATCTGATTTCTTACCCTTTTGCCGGATTTGCTGGATCTGATTTATTACCCGTTTTAAACAAGGGACAGTGCTTGTATCTTTCCAATCCCTTGGAGTAATCCCCTTCTCGAGAGTTCATCATCTTCTATCTCCTTGTGTCGTTAGACGACGGTGTGAGGTGTAGTTTTCTGTCGTGTGCCCCCTTAGTCGTCGATGTTGTCGTTCCGTGTCTCTTTATTGTCTCAGGAGTTTGAGAGTAAAATATAGCCAATGGCTTTGACAATAGTTGAAACAGTCATTTTGGATGAATACCACCGTAACCAGGGCATGTTCCCACTTTCAAACTACCTAATCTGATGTTTATGTCAAGATCCTTATTCTCTTCTTGACTTGTGTTTCGTATCTGTCGTTGTCTGTTATTAAATGTTCATCCATACCACCTTCACGAGCTAGCGACTGTGGGGCAGAGTGGTAGGAGTGTTTGCTTCTCGGGGCATAAGCGTAGGTCAGGATGGTGTCGTAGCAGGCACTGCCGGGGATAAAGTGGTAGTCTTCATTAACTGAAGTTAACTTAACATCTTTATACTGGTTTAGAAGACTCTACAGAGTCTGTATACAACACCATTGTACTGGGTCTCAGCCGTATTTTCTTAGGTTGGGTAACCAGTTCCCTTCCTCGCTGCCTTTCCTTCTCTAACAGTATTTCATGCGCTATTTACAACTAGGTTAACTGAAAACATGTCGAAACCTAGTTCAACCATGTACCATTACCGTGAGAAATTATCCCCCCTAACAACTATGTCACTCAAGCGCAGGAAAAAGGTACAGAGGTCAATTTCCGGTCACAAGTTCTAGTCAACCCAACTGTAAATGGGCGGCTGACATAAAGTTAAGGAAGACAAGGTGGCCTAGAAAGGCAACATCATTTAAAGTACCCAAACAAAATTGCAGGAGCCACCAAGTCAAATAAAGACCCTAACCTTGACCGGAGCGGAAACAATAAAACCACTGCAGAGCACGACAACTCTCGCTCGCTGCTAGCTTCCATCCATAGATTGTAATCCAGAATTTACTGCTGCCTTCCATCCATATATAATCCAGCATTTATTACTACCTTCCATCCATCCATAGATTATAATCCAACATTTACTGCTACTTTCCATCCATCCATAGACTATAATCCAACATTTACTGCTCCCTTCCATCCATCTACAGATTATAATCCAACATTTACAACTCCCTTCCATCTATCCATAGATTATAATCCAACATTTACTGCTACCTTCCATCCATCTACAGATTATAATCCAACATTTACAACTCCCTTCCAGCCATCCATAGATTATAATCCAACATTTACTGCTCCCTTCTATCCATCCATAGATTATAATCCCACATTTACTGCTACTTTCCATGCATCCATAGATTATAATCCAACATTTACTGCTCCCTTCTATCCATCCATAGATTATAATGCAACATGTACTGCTCTCTTCTATCCATCCATAGATTATAATCCCACATTTACTGCTACTTTCCATGCATCCATAGATTATAATGCAACATTTACTGCTCCCTTCTATCCATCCATAGATTATAATGCAACATTTACTGCTCCCTTCTATCCATCCATAGATTATAATGCAACATTTACTGCTCCCTTCTATCCATCCATAGATTATAATGCAACATGTACTGCTCCCTTCTATCCATCCATAGATTATAATGCAACATGTACTGCTCCCTTCTATCCATCCATAGATTATAATCCCACATTTACTGCTACTTTCCATGCATCCATAGATTATAATGCAACATGTACTGCTCCCTTCCATCTATCCATAGATTATAGATGTATCTGACAGACACTCAAATAGACGCAGACGTAGGCGCTCTCCTAACTCTGAAAAGACCCAACATCAACAGACTCAACACCAACAGACTCAACATCAACAAAGACAACCACCTCATCAGCATCAACCAGCCGTGCCACCACATCGGCAGCAACACCAGCAGCATCCAGTTCCAAAGTCTTACACCTCAAGCCAACCACAGCAGCAGCTGACACATAGTCACCAATCAGACAGAGACACAGTACCAATAGATCGAGTGCCACCATCAAGAAGAAAAACAGAAAGAAGGAAACAACAAGAAACGCCAGTCCTGCCTGCAAACTCAGAAGTCCAAGATAAACCACTGACCGCCATTTCTGACCAGCCAGACGATGAGACATGCTCAAGCCCAGCCCTCAATGACCGCTTGAGGGCATCCCCGCCTCTTGATACAAGAAATTCAATCAAGGCTCGTACTTCACGGAAGGGAAAAGACAACTTTACATATCCTTTAAAATCTCCACAAGAGGTAGGCATAACTGTTCTTCTATCATATTTCACACTTTATACCACTCTTGAATTTACCAAATTTTTTATTTCATAATTATTCTATATTTCACACTTTATACATTTCTTAATTCTTGACTTCATAACTGCACCTAAAACATGTAATGGTCAGACAAGCTGGAGATAATCGGGCTGCAGAAGGGAGTACAGCAAACATGTATATTCTCCCCTTATCTTTTCAACATTTATGCTAAAACATCATGGAAAACATCATGGGGAAACATGAGAAAAATCGTGGGAAACATGAGAAACATCAAGAGAAATATTATGGGAAATATGGAAAACATGAGAAACATCATGGGAAACATCATGAGAGACATGAGAGACATCCTGAGAAACATCCTGAGAAACATCCTGAGAAACATCCTGAGAAACATCATGAGAAACATCCTGAGAAACATCCTGAGAAACATCATGAGAAACATCCTGAGAAACATCCTGAGAAACATCATGAGAAACATCCTGAGAAACATCCTGAGAAACATCATGAGAAACATCCTGAGAAACATCCTGAGAAACATCCTGAGAAACATCCTGAGAAACATCATGAGAAACATCATGAGAAACATCATGAGAGACATGATGAGAAATTTCCAGAATGGCAAAGAGAAGGACAAGATTGACCTGTTGGCGATCGACGGGACCGAACTCAGAACTAAGATAAAGGATACAGTTGTCCTATCGAACAGCCATGTCGAGCTGAAACAGGTTATCATGTCGGCTTAACAACGCAGGGAGGAATACAATATATACCAAAACATCAGCAGGACTAAGACAATGAACAACGACAAAAGACAAAAACCAGAGCTCAAGTTATCCTAGAGAAGCAAGAAGTTACAAATATCACAAGATTTGAATATCTCAGCTCGATTATAAACAACAATGGAAACAGAGGCAAAACAAAGAATTACCATGGCATCTCAGAGGTTAACCTACATGAGTGACGGATGGTAGAACACTAACAAAATGACACAAATAAAGATCCTGAGAACTTGCATCCTCCTAGTGACAACGTATGGATGTGAAACATGGACAACCCAACAAACACTAAGGAAGAAGACTGAATCCTCCTGGCTATAAGAAAGTGTTCAAAATGCCATGTAAAGCAAAAAAGGAAAAACACGGAAATCATATAACAACTAAATATAGAACAGAACTAACTAGAAAACAACATTACGTCTAGAAAACTAAAATACTTTGGCCACATCAATCACTTTAGCGGTCTAGAAGAAGCTAAACTGGAGGGTATGTCACCTGACATGCGTAGCGGAGGCATTCCAAAGGGAAGCTGGATTTGGAAAGAGGCTCGAAGGATGACAGAAGAGCTGACTAAAGATCAAGAGTCAAAGGTCATGCTGTATGATGATTATAATATGAATCATATTTTACACTTAATTTTGTTTCTTGAATATAGTCAATTCTTATTTTCAAATTGAGGGGGAAAATGCAGGAGGAACCAGACCCTTACATAAAATGCATGCTGAGGTCGAATGCACTGGGCCGATAGGCGCAAAATAAAAACCACAGTGCAACGCACACCGCCTTGGGGATTAGAAAAATAAGGCATTAATTATGTACTTTATTCATATTTTATTTTTCATTTTTCTCCTTCTTTCTTGTTTTTTGCTCTGTTAATCCAGAATTATATTTGTGGTATTGTCTCTAGAACTTTCTTTCAAATCTAGACGGTTACTTCACACTCATAAGACTATTTACCTATATGAATAGTGGTGTGTATGCAGACCCATGATTTGGAGAGGCTTCTACCATACAGAGGTTAAGCTGCAACATTAGTTGGCTCTTACAACATAATCTCAGTGTGGTAGTGGGCTTGTTCTGATCTCTTCAGCACACACTGCCCTTGCAGGTGTGTCGGACAGAAAGGTGCAAATATCGTAGTCAAACCTATAAAAATAGTGTCACAACGTATTCCGTCCTCGGACTACATCCTGCTACTTGCAAAGTCCTGTCCAGGGCTTGGTAGTGGGAGATTGAGAGTGGACACAGAAGCAGAAGAAGACTGCCCTCCCGCGAACCAATTCATTTAAATAGCTTGTATACCTGTCATGAGTTATGGTCTATGAATGAAGTTATACTTGCATTACTCTCACAAAAATAACATAACCCCTTTCTTGTTATTCTCGCCTTAATTATGGCATTTTACTTCTAGGCTGAAAAGGGAGAAGATTTTGGCTTAGGAGAAATACAGGTGAGCATTCAGAAGCTGATTTCACTATTTTCATTTTTAAGTATTCAATATACACAACAAACCAATCACCTGTCTGCACACACAACAAACCAATCACCTGTCTGCACACACAACAAATCAATCACCTGTCTGCACACACACAACAAACCAATCACCTGTCTGCACACACAACAAATCAATCACCTGTCTGCACACACACAACAAACCAATCACCTGTCTGCACACACACAACAAACCAATCACCTGTCTGCACACACTCACAGCAAGGCAATCACCTCTCTGCATACACACAGCCAGCCAGTCTGCACATACAATTGCCAGTATCAACACAAGGACCTCTACACTCCCACAGGTGTACAAGAGGAGTGACTAATCGAAGTGAAGTATTCAATATATCAGCCATCTCTAACTTGTGGTCTTCGGGCCAAATAGCGCCCACCATACCTTAATCTGAAAAAGAACATTTCAATGTAAAGTAAGATCTAGTTTTAAAAGAAAGACAAAATCGAAATGTTTCAAATGAAGAGAAACAACAGCTGTACTAATAGTGAACACACGGACAAAGTCTGGAGATTCATATAGAATGAAAAATATGGGTATCAGTGGACAGCAGGGACAATGGTCACTTATAAACATATAACAGGCCGGACATAGGTCAAGTAATAGAAACACTATGTTTTTATACAAAAAGTCTTTATCAAATCAATAATCACTTCCTACTGCAGGTCAGTCTTGGGTCAATGAAATTGCCTTAATTTTATGCATTGGCCCATTAGTGTTACTAATGCCCACAATGAATAGGTTGACTCTTTTGTGAGCCCTGAAAAGAACATTAGGTGGCGGGTTGCAGTAGCTTTCCTCACATCCCGAGCGTGCTGATGAAGGTGGACAGGGGTGCTCCTGGCGATTGTGCTATGCTTTGCTTCATCTGCGTGTCGCTCACTACTACGGGGATCACGTCGAACCTTCACCCTGTTAGTCAGGCTGCCATTAATACAGCCCGTTTCCAGGAAGGGCTACGAGGAAGCCAAGGTGAAGGTCTTGTCCAAGATGTTTTGCCTGACCCAGACTAACATGTCTGATCAGCATATTTTGCCTGACCAGACGTTAGTCTTTCTTCCCACATTGGTCGATTAACTTGTCTTTGTGTGGGTTTTGTGTTCTTTAACTGGAATTTTTGCGGTTTTGGTATTGTTAACTATTCAGATGGCTTAACCGATATTAGAACAAGTGATGAATTACAAATTTGAATTGTAAACAAAAAAGTTGTAGAAGGTAGGAAACAGAAAAATCAATCAAATTTTGACCAAAAAGCTATTTATAAAGTACTTAAAGTAACATTGACATGTATCCTGTGGCACTTTTCATCTTACACTTTGTCCAACTCTTTCAAGACTCGATTTTTGTCAGATTCGGTCAAATTAATTTTCAATTTTGAACAAAATATCACTGCATATCTTGTTTTATGTTTCTACTTCTCTCACTAATATAAATATTATATATCACTGGGAAAGGAAATGGTTGCAGAAAATGATTATCATCATAAAATTGTTGATGTTTGATTATTTTGGCAGAATAAATAAGTTGCTAAATCTAAAAAATGTTAAGGGGCAGATAATATATAGATAAAATGGCCATTATTGTAAACAACACACTTTAATTGAAATAAGCAATACGTTTTCGACACAGAACACGCTGTTTTGGTAAAATTTAGTCTAGTCCTTTAAAGTAAGTATCAGGTCACATAAAAACTTGAATCGCCGTTCTGCGAAACAAAACAAAACTTGCCCACTTTAGTGGATGATGGTTATGTAAGACTTCATTAAAGATCCATTTTAGTGGCTAAAAGTCCTGAAAGAGTTAACTTGACTTCATATCTCTCATAGGAGGTGACGGCGTGGCCTAGTGGTTAAGTGGCACGGCTCACAACCAGAAGGTGCTGGGTATTATCCCCATCACAGCACCGGCCGTTACCCCGGGGAGGCAAACCTTTAGAAAATGCAGGAGGAAGCAGGCCCTTATCTAAAATGCATGCTGAAGTCGGATTCATTGGGCCAACAGGCGCAAAATAAAAACCACAGTGCAACGCACCCCGCCTTGAGGATAAGAGAAATAAGGCGAACGCAAAACAACAAAAAAATTTAATTTAAAAAAAAAATATCTCTCATAGTCTATGAAACACAATTATATTCCTACTGTCCAACATTTTGATATAGTCTATGAAACACAACTATATTCCTACTGTCCAACATTTTGATATAGTCTATGAAACACAACTATATTCCTACTGTCCAACATTTTGATATAGTCTATGAAACACAACTATATTCCTACTGTCCAACATTTTGATATAGCCTATGAAACACAACTATATTCCTACTGTCCAACATTTTGATATAGTCTACGACACAGGTATATTCACCTTGTCAAATGCTTTGATATAATCTATGAAACACAGATATACTCACCTTGTTGAACACTTTGGTATAGTTTATGAAAAACATATATTCACACTGTCAAATGCTTTGATGTAGTTTATGATGCTCTGAGATTTATATCGATTTTCATCTATATGGCTCTCTTAATTATTATTCTCATTATATAAATGGCGTTGTGTCCGCCCCTTGCCTTCCATTAATCGGCACGGCTCATCCCCAACCTTTGGTTTGCTTCTCTTCCTCTCATTCTTGTCCCGATGATTTGTGGGAAGGGTGAGTACGGTACTTATGTAGGTCTTACCTTAAATTATATCTGACCTTTGACTTTATATTACCAAGGGATCAAGATGCTAAGCAGCAGTGGTCAGCGACCCATAGCTGACTGCTAGCGTCAGGGCCAGCGAAACAAAGCTGCCAAGACCCTTCTACACCTCCACGCAGTAATCCTGGATAACAGGCTGTAGCAGGGCAGACTGGCTAAGGAGAAGGGATCAAAGAGGGAATGCTAACCCGGTACTCAAAAAATGCTTGCTGAAGTCGGATGTGTTGGACCGTAAGGTGCAAATATCGCAGTCAAGCTGTCAACTACGACACAACGCATTCCGTTCTTTAGACTACATTCTGCTACTTAAGCCCTTTCAGTGTTTGGTAGTGGGAGATTGAGAATGAACGAAGCCAAGCCAGCCAAGCCAAATATTACCACTAGCTAGACTTAGATTGGAGTACAAAGGAGCAAGGAAGTGATAGTGAAACTGGCTAAAGCATTAGTTAGACCTAGATTGGAGTACTGTGTACATGTGTGGAGTCCTTATCATAGAGGAGATATAAACATGTTGGAAAGGATACAAAAAAGAGCGACAAAGCTGATAGTGGGATTCCAGAATTACAGTTATGAGGGAAAACTCAGAAAAACCGGCCTACAGTGTCTAGAAAAGAGAAGAATTCGAGGTGACTTAATACGGATATATAAGATAATCAAAGGAAAGGATAAATTACACTATAACAAGTTCTTTTTAAAATACAACCATCCACAAGAACAAGAGAGCCTGGCTACAAATTAACTAAAGAAAGGTCCAGATAAGATATTAAGAAATATTTTCTTAGTCAGAGAGTGGTGAATGCTTGGAATGCATTGCCACAGGAAGTAGTGGAGGCAGGGACACTTAATGCATTTAAGAATAGACTGAATGCGCATAGCTTTTAGAGCAAGATGATGTAGATGGAACTGGTTGTATACTAACTCTGCATAGTCTTCTAAACCAGTATAAAGACATTAAGTTAAGTTAAGATATGTCATTAATTATGAACTATGACCCCAGATAGGTCAAAAATTTGAACCCATTATATCCCTGGTCCACAGCTTCAGATTAGCCACGACGACTTTGACAACACGCTCAACATCCATGTGATACAAGCCAGGAACTTAAGGCCTCGAGATCTCAATGGGCTCTCAGATCCATTTGTGAAACTGTACATGTTGCCAGGACGAGGGTGAGTGACAGACAGACAATACTGACACTTTATGTGGCAGACCAAACTTTCACCATTTTCCAGATTAGTGAATTTAGTCCAATCTACCGTTCCTAGTATATTTGTACTTCACTTCTTGAGTAGCAAGTTCTTCTCCTTCTTCGTTCGTTCTCAATCTCCCGCTACCAAACCCTGAAAGGGCTTACGTAGCAGAATTTAGTCCACAGAACGGAATGCGTTGTGTCGTAGTTTACAGCTTCGCTGCGATATTTGCACCTTTCTGCCCAACACATCCGACTTCAGCAAGCATTTTTTGAGTACCGGGTTAGCATTCCCTCTTCGATCCCTTCTCGTTAGCCAGTCTGCCCTGCTGCAGCCTGTTATCCAGGATCACCGAGTAGCAAGGTCAACGAATGGGTCAGGTGTAACATGTTGACCAAGACCATAGATCCCTCTTCATTAGTATGTCTCAGAATTTAAGAAGAGATCCTACAATCTGCCATCGGAGAAAGTTTGGCAAGAATGAAGGATTCTCTAATAGCAGCTTCTTTATCTTGGATCCTTGACCAAGTTCTATGGCAGTGTCGACAGCCTCATGATGACCGCTCCTTTTTTCGAAAAAATACAGGTTGACGTCTGACAGCGTACGAAGAAGAAGAAGAAGGATCCTTGACCCCAAGACTTGTCAAACAGTCAATGACCGTTCAGGGCAGCAACCACCAGCTGTTATTGTGCTTGATCTGTGGCCATCCTTTGTATAGTGTTCCAGCTCTAATTCAGGATTTTTTTTCTGGCTTGTGTTGTTCTCTGTTTTACGTCGACCTTACTTGCATCTTCCTCCTTGCATCTGACAGTTCAGTTGATGGTATCAGAGTCTCCTCTAATATCATCATCTTCTTCATCTTCCATTGGTCATCGACTGTTAAAATTGGCAGTGGCTGATGACATCATTAAGGGCAACAACAATAGCCCCCTTTCAGTCATCACTGCCTATAGGATGATGTGAGCTTGAAGTAGCAACCCTCTACTGAGTTTTGATTTGCATTATCCTTGGGGCGTTGTCTTTTCACATCCCTGTGTTGCAAAAGCTTATTGTAACAGTTCCAGCCCGAGCATGAGTGTTTGATGCAGGGGTGATGAGGTCGGCGACTCTGAGAACAAAGGCACCTGAATGTGTGCCAAGGTCAGTCACCGTCTCGACACTAAGTCGACAAAGGAAAACGGGGGTTGAGGGAAAAAATGTGTCTAGTACAGGTAGGGGTTATGAGCTGACCACTCCGGCGTTCCGAATTGGGTGTTGGGGGGTTAGTGACAGACACAGGTTAGCAGGTCTTGCTGCAACATTTTGATGACAGGAATTCAAAATGATTCGTGCCAATAACAACTAAATGTAGGTAGAAGAAAACTAGAGGATGGCTAGGTCAGACATCCGATAGAGGTCCATAGGACAGCTCTGATACTGCTTGAGACTATATGATACTAGACAAAGTTTAACTCAAGCAGACTGGCCATGGAGAGAGAGAGAAAGAGACAGACAGACAGAATGTATCTAGGGGTCTGTTCATCTCCCCGACTTTATAGGTGAGCATTTGATAAGCTGTTTTACGAATGTTAGAGAGATAGAATGGTATGCAGGGTGACTGAACCAGCATACGCCTTCAAGTCTTGGCCAGTAGCTCTATAAGGTGTGTGTTGTGCGCCCTTTGACTAATAGAGATCTAGATGTGTGTGTGTGTGTGGTGTGTGAAGGATACTGAGAGAACGATGTATGTTCCGGAGTGTGTGTATACGTAGATCGATTGAGTGTGTGATCACATGTGAGTATACGTTGAGTAGATTAAATTTATAATGTCAAGATCACCCGCCTGAGGGGATCTGAGTGTGAGTGAATGCACAGAATACAATCGTGAAGACGGGTTTTTTAGAGTGCAGATAAGGGGAGAGGGGTGTGCGGCTAGAGCTGGGTTAGGGTAGTTCGGGGCAATATTCCAAAGCTTGTGCTTACAACCTCCGCGAAGTAATTAATAATACAGAAAAATTATAAGATATGATTATTTAATTAAGATGTATTTCTTGTGTTGTTTGTAATCTCATTGCAGTCACTTCAATAATATTGTGTTTGTTCATTTGTAATATTGTTGATGATTGTTCTGTTTTGTTGGTTTTAGTGATGTAAATAAACACGGACTATTACCTGCCGTTTGATGTTATTTGCTGTGTGTGGTCTTGAATTATGTGGATGTATGTGGTAACATTCTAGATAGAAAAACCCCAGTGAAAACCTGGACTCTGCCACATTATTTTCACCCAGTCAGATATGGCCTTTCAGGTTGCATCTTCATTTTAATCGGTCTGCAGTTGTCTTCCCAAGATGTCAGATCCATATACAATTTCTTCATGTCTTGTGACACGCATGTTTTAACCTCAGCTGTGTCGTTAATTGTTCTTTTACCATGCGCCAGCTGTCCGTAGAGAATATCTTTTGGGATGTAACCGTGGATGTAACCGTCTTCCATGCAACAGACATGCCAAGCCATTACAGTCTTTGCTACCAAAGGAGAGCGCACATACTTGGGTGACTGGGACAAGAATCTACCTCTATGTGTGTCACTATGTCTCCATGAGACACTAAAGACGGATCTCAGATGCCATAGGTGAAATGTGTTGAGCCTTTGCTCTTGTTCGGCCTAGGTTGCCCACATATATCACTTGGTAGGCACCAATCCTTCATTTAGTGCCCCATCTCTGGTTCAAGATCTTCTTTGTGGCTTCTATGGCTATTCATCTTGTTGTCGTATGCCAGTCTCTCTTTCCCCTTCTCTGTGAGGTTCTTGCCATGGCAGTTCTATTGATAATGTCAGGTTCTCTTCTTAGCACATAGCCAATCCAATTCAAGCGCCAAAAGGTTGTGATGGTGTTCATGCCTACTCGATTGCTCCGGGCAAGCAATTCTCAGTTAGTGATGGTGTTCGGCCAGAAAATTCTATGAATTGTTCTTAGATTGATTGCAAAAACAGGGGGCAATTTGGAAATGTATAGTTATGTTGATCTTCAACTGTCCGAATGGTTAGGAAGCACAGTAAGTACACAACTCTTGTATCTTCTTAGTCTGATATTTTTATTGTATTGTGAATGCTTCTCAATATTGTTAGTTTTACTATAATGTGCAAGTCATGTGTCTTCAATATCAAAATAGTTGAGCCTATTTTGTAGCACAGCTCTTTAACAAATACTGAACAAGTGCTTCTTCCTGAGCCTTTCTATTCCAGCACTCCCAATGTCTTTCTTGTTTCATTTATGTTTGTCTAGAAGACGGCATGGGCTAGTAACACAGCTCACAACCTAAGGTGCTGAGTTCGCTCCCCAATCACAGCACTGGCTGTTACCCCGGGGAAGCAAACACTTAGAAAATGCAGGAGAAAGCAGACCCTTAATAAGAAACGCATGCTGGAGTCGGATGCACTGGTCCGATAGGCGCAAAATAAAAACATAGTGCAACGTACACCGCTTTGTGGAATAGAGAAATAAAGCGAACGCCAAAACAAACAAAATTTATATTTGTCTCAAGCTCTTATCTTGGTGTGTGTTGTTCTGGCCCTGGGCATTCCAAAACAAAGATTACCTGATAATGCTGTCAGCTGGTTTTCTTAATGTGTGTTTTGTCCAGTCGTCTCCTCTGGTTCTTTCCAACAGTTTCACATTAGTGATCTTATTATATCATTTCAGTGGAGCCAAACATGCAGCAGAGGACGATGACAACGAAGAGGACTATTTTAAGTCCTTCTTGCTGCACAATCACCCTATTATGAAATTATGTATCTTTTTAACTATGTTTTGCCCTCCACGTTTCAGGTGACTGAATTTATGCTGGAGTCATGTCTCTCAAGTGAAAAAAGATACAGAAATATTAGGAAATGCTATAGAACATGTACCTTCTCTCCCCAGGCCAGAGAACAAACGACGTACAAAGCATATAGCAAGGACACTCAACCCAGAATGGCATCAGACAGTCATGTTTCAAGACGTTGCTCGCCTAGAGCTGCAGAACAAAGTTCTAGAAGTCACTGTATGGGACTATGACCGATTCAAGACAAATGACTTTCTAGGGGAGCTAATAATAGAACTCAGAGGTGTGTTTCGTGTATTGCTCTGTGAAGCCAGTTCTGGGAAGACTCTTTCATAAGACACATATATCAGGAAGATATTTCATAAGCCACACACATTAGGGATAACTCTTCCATAAACCACACACATTAGGGATAACTCTTCCATAAACCACACACATTAGGGATAACTCTTCCATAAACCACACATATTAGGGATAACTCTTCCATAAACTACACATATTAGGGATAACTCTTCCATAAACTACACATATTAGGGATAACTCTTCCATAAACTACACATATTAGGGATAACTCTTCCATAAACTACACATATTAGGGATAACTCTTCCATAAACTACACATATTAGGGATAACTCTTCCATAAACTACACATATTAGGGATAACTCTTCCATAAACTACACATAGTAGGGATAACTCTTCCATAAACTACACACATTAGGGATAACTCTTCCATAAACTACACATATTAGGGATAACTCTTCCATAAACTACACATATTAAGGATAACTCTTCCATAAACTACACATATTAGGGATAACTCTTCCATAAACTACACACATTAGGGATAACTCTTCCATAAACTACACACATTAGGGATAACTCTTCCATAAACTACACATATTAAGGATAACTCTTCCATAAACTACACATATTAAGGATAACTCTTCCATAAACTACACATATTAAGGATAACTCTTCCATAAACTACACACATTAGGGATAACTCTTCCATAAACTACACATATTAAGGATAACTCTTCCATAAACTACACATATTAAGGATAACTCTTCCATAAACTACACATATTAAGGATAACTCTTCCATAAACTACACACATTAGGGATAACTCTTCCATAAACTACACATATTAGGGATAACTCTTCCATAAACTACACACATTAGGGATAACTCTTCCATAAACTACACATATTAAGGATAACTCTTCCATAAACTACACATATTAAGGATAACTCTTCCATAAACTACACATATTAGGGATAACTCTTCCATAAACTACACACATTAGGGATAACTCTTCCATAAACTACACATATTAGGGATAACTCTTCCATAAACTACACACATTAGGGATAACTCTTCCATAAACTACACATATTAAGGATAACTCTTCCATAAACTACACACATTAGGGATAACTCTTCCATAAACTACACATATTAAGGATAACTCTTCCATAAACTACACATATTCATTATCCACACTTATCATGTCTTCTTTCCCTCTCCCCTCTCCCACCTTCTGGATACCAGTAGCTCCAGGGAGACTTCCATTAACCACACAAATTCAATGCCAACACTGGCCACGCCCCTGATGTGGATCCTAGGGCTTCTTACTGGTTAAGCCAGACTAGGACTGTCCTCACTTCACTTGAGAAAGACGAGTGAGTCGATTTGTGCACGTGGCTAGGACAACATCATCAGGTCTAAGTACCTGACCACACCTACAAGGTCACATCGATGGCGTGACTCACAACACTAGTCATGTCTCCACGATTCTACACGAGTGAAACGAGACATGTGTGTTTTCAGTCTGTTTAATATATATCGTGTCGCTGTGTTTTGTTGTGTTTTCAGTCTGTTTAATATATATATAGTGTCGCTGTGTTTTGTTGTGTTTTCAGTCTGTTTAATATATATAGTGTCGCTGTGTTTTGTTGTGTTTTCAGTCTGTTTATTCTATATAGTGTAGCTGTGTTTTGTTGTGTTTTCAGTCTGTTTAATATATATATAGTGTCGCTGTGTTTTGTTGTGTTTTCAGTCTGTTTATTCTATATAGTGTAGCTGTGTTTTGTTGTGTTTTCAGTCTGTTTAATATATATATAGTGTCGCTGTGTTTTGTTGTGTTTTCAGTCTGTTTATTCTATATAGTGTAGCTGTGTTTTGTTGTGTTTTCAGTCTGTTTAATATATATAGTGTCGCTGTGTTTTGTTGTGTTTTCAGTCTGTTTATTCTATATAGTGTAGCTGTGTTTTGTTGTGTTTTCAGTCTGTTTATTCTATATAGTGTAGATGTGTTTTGTTGTCTTTTCAGTCTGTTTAATATATATATAGTGTCGCTGTGTTTTGTTGTGTTTTCAGTCTGTTTATTCTATATAGTGTAGATGTGTTTTGTTGTGTTTTCAGTCTGTCTAATATATATAGTGTAGCTGTGTTTTGTTGTGTTTTCAGTCTGTTTATTCTATATAGTGTAGCTGTGTTTTGTTGTGTTTTCAGTCTGTTTATTCTATATAGTGTAGATGTGTTTTGTTGTCTTTTCAGTCTGTTTAATATATATAGTGTAGCTGTGTTTTGTTGTGTTTTCAGTCTGTTTAATCTATATAGTGTAGCTGTGTTTTCAGTCTGTTTAATATATATAGTGTCGCTGTGTTTTGTTGTGTTTTCAGTCTGTTTAATATATATAGTGTCGCTGTGTTTTGCAGATTTTATTGGTTCTAATGTTTTATTCATTATCTAAGAATTATATGAGCGGCCATTAACTTGTCAAACCTGACGTTCCAGAATTTGCCTTCCTTGACAACAAGCCTCATTGGTATCCTCTGAAGGAGCATGTCCTCATACAGAGCTTTGAGCTTCCAAAGTCAACAGTGCCACCACCAAAACCACCAGACAATGGCCGATGTAAATCAAAGTCACCACGAAATGCAAAGAAACATGGCATATCTTCTTTGGTAAACAGTTTTGATTAAACCCATCAATCATAATTAACAACTATCAAAGCAGAGAAAAAAACTCTAACTAACATTAGCCAATGAAAACCTGTGTATCAGACCAACTAAAAATACTTCCTCTGGAAATAAAACCAACGCAATATACAACGCATATCTGTACATTTTATTGGGAGGGGAGAGAAAGGAGACAGAAGTGCTGTGATACGATGGACAGAAAAGTGTGATCAAGTTACTATAATTATAATTTGTTTATGCACATTTCTTAAAATATCAGTTAATTGTGATTGGTTCGACATGTTGGCACTCTGCTCCTCTCGTGAAGCCGGCAGACCTGAAGAATAGGTTCCACTATTTGTTTGTTCTCCTCGCATGGGCATGTGTCCAATTTCTTATCTGTTAAACAAAGTGATTGTCCGGTCTGCAATGATCTGTTTGCAGTCTGAATATTGTCACTTGGTCTCGCCTCGGCAAACAGTAGTACGCTTCTGCCACATCAGATGCTGTGTGTTCTCTGTGCAATTTGTCTTGTCAGTTTTGTCAATTTTGTCAGTTTTGTCAGCTTTGTCAGTTTTATCAGCTTTGTCAGTTCACTTTTAATCGTTTCCTTTATTTCTTCAGCTTAGGTTTTGCTTCCTCCCTCCTCAGCTAGTTTTGTCTGCCTCTTCATTTCCATATATTTCACAGTTTGCCTGAATCCACTGAATGTTTACTCTGCTGAAATTGTAGATGGTATTCATGAGTATCTGGGCATGCTGTCATGTCTATATGTCGTTATGGTTTCCATCAAGGAAATCTGTACGGCAAACTTTCTTGTCTTTGTTTTCTCATAAGACCTATTGCAGCTGGTACTAATGCCGTAGCCCCAACTCTGAAGATGGTTCAGAATTTTACATTGACCATTTGGATTTGGATTTTCTGTTCATTATTTAATTTTGTGTAAATACCTCTCTTTCCATTTCTCATATCTCTCATTGGTGATCCATCAGTGTATGATCAATTCTGTAGCTAGGTATGTCTGTTTAGTATAGGCTATAGCAGCGGCAGTTGAGTCACTCAAGACTACCAATTTTCAAAATGGATGACGACAAACAGTGTGACAACCGTTAGAGATATATCCCCAGCAAAGGTTTCTCAATGATACTGGAGCAGAGACTAAGATGTATCTCTCCTTAGTGTCCCCAGCAAAGGCTTCTCAATGATACTGGAGCAGAGACTAATACAGCTGACTGAGCCACAGACTGGCAACATCCAATGTGGTGTCAGAACCAACTAAATTACTACATTCCACATTCAGACAACTGAGTGATAAAGCTCTGGAAAAGGCATTTCATAAGGTTCCCTGTAGCAGGCTATGGAACTGCCTGGGAAAAGGTATTTCATAAGGTTCCCTGTAGCAGGCTATAGGACTGCCTGGGAAAAGACATTTCATAAGGTTCCCTGTAGCAGGCTATGGGACTGCCTGGGAAAAGAGGCATTTCGTAAGGTTCCCTGTAGCAGGCTATGGGACTGCCTGGGAAAAGGCATTTCATAAGGTTCCCTGTAGCAGGCTATGGGACTGCCTGGGAAAAGAGGCATTTCGTAAGGTTCCCTGTAGCAGGCTATGGGACTGCCTGGGAAAAGAGGCATTTCATAAGGTTCCATGTAGCAGGCTATAGGACTGCCTGGGAAAAGCCATTTCGTAAGGTTCCCTGTAGCAGGCTATGGGACTGCCTGGGAAAAGGCATTTCATAAGGTTCCCTGTAGCAGGCTATGGGACTGCCTGGGAAAAGAGGCATTTCATAAGGTTCCCTGTAGCAGGCTATAGGACTGCCTGGGAAAAGCCATTTCGTAAGGTTCCCTGTAGCAGGCTATAGGACTGCCTGGGAAAAGGCATTTCATAAGGTTCCCTGTAGCAGGCTATGGGACTGGCTGGGAAAAGCCATTTCGTAAGGTTCCCTGTAGCAGGCTATAGGACTGCCTGGGAAAAGCCATTTCATAAGGTTCCCTGTAGCAGGCTATAGGACTGCCTGGGAAAAGAGGCATTTCATAAGGTTCCCTGTAGCAGGCTATGGGACTGCCTGGGAAAAGAGGCATTTCATAAGGTTCCCTGTAGCAGGCTATGGGACTGCCTGGGAAAAGAGGCATTTCATAAGGTTCCCTGTAGCAGGCTATAGGACTGCCTGGGAAAAGGCATTTCATAAGGTTCCCTGTAGCAGGCTATGGGACTGCCTGGGAAAAGAGGCATTTCATAAGGTTCCCTGTAGCAGGCTATGGGACTGCCTGGGAAAAGAGGCATTTCATAAGGTTCCCTGTAGCAGGCTATAGGACTGCCTGGGAAAAGCCATTTCGTAAGGTTCCCTGTAGCAGGCTATGGGACTGCCTGGGAAAAGGCATTTCATAAGGTTCCCTGTAGCAGGCTATGGGACTGCCTGGGAAAAGAGGCATTTCATAAGGTTCCCTGTAGCAGGCTATAGGACTGCCTGGGAAAAGCCATTTCGTAAGGTTCCCTGTAGCAGGCTATGGGACTGCCTGGGAAAAGGCATTTCATAAGGTTCCCTGTAGCAGGCTATAGGACTGCCTGGGAAAAGGCATTTCATAAGGTTCCCTGTAGCAGGCTATGGGACTGGCTGGGAAAAGCCATTTCGTAAGGTTCCCTGTAGCAGGCTATGGGACTGCCTGGGAAAAGAGGCATTTCATAAGGTTCCCTGTAGCAGGCTATGGGACTGCCTGGGAAAAGACATTTGCCTTGGCTTGGCTTCGTTCATTCTCAATCTCCCGCTACCAAACCCTGAAAGGGCTTACGTAGCAGAATGTAGTCCATAGAACGGAATGCGCTGTGTCGTAGTTTACAGCTTGACTGCAATATTTGCACTTTTCGATCCAACACATCCGACTTCAGCAAGCATTTTTTGAGTACCGGGTTAGCATTCCCTCTTTGATCCCTTCTCCTTAGCCAGTCTGCCCTGCTGCAGCCTGTTATCCAGGATCACAGCGTGGAGGTGTAGAAGGGTCTTGGCAGCTCTGGTTTGCTAGCCCTGACGCTAGCAGTCAGCTATGGGTCGCTGACCACTGCAGCTCATGTGCTGCTTAGGATCTTGATCCCGAAAAGGCATTTCATAAGGATCCCTGTAGCAGGCTATGGGACTTCCTGGAAGATACATGTCATAAAGTTCCATGTAGAAGGCTATGGGACTTTCTGGACAAGAACAACATCCCAAGAGCATTGACTTTTGCCACACAGTTTCTATAAGACCTGCAGAAACTACATTAGAACAGGAAACAAAGCACCAGAAGAGTTGAGAAAAGGATTAAAAAACCCACCTATAGTGAAATACAGGGCAACATTATATGCCCATACCTCATCATACTAGTCCAGAATGAGGTCATCAAATCCTGCCAGGAGAGGACCAACCAGGGCTCAGTGGGCCACTGGAAGATGAGATCAGTCTATATATCATAGTTAGTATCTGTAGATTATGTTACCATGGTTACAAGTCAGAGGCACATCTCCAGACCAACCTTCAAATCTGGAAAGAAGAGCTGGAGAAGAGAGGAGTGACCCATAGCAGTTCAGGAACAAAAACCATCGGAGTTGTGAGAGGAGAGAAAATATGTCACATTTCTTTGGATGAGCAGCCTCTGCGACAGGTCAAGCAGTTCAAATACCTGGGAGCTGTAATAAAACAGAAGGACGGTGTTACAAAAGAGCTGGCTATGTGAAGGACAGCAACTCGTCAACTGTCCATGCCATAAGAATGTAGAATAGTTGTCCACTCGTATATCTTCTTCTTCTTCGTACGCTGTCAGACGTCAACTTGAATTTGTTCGAAGAAAGCAGTGTCATCCTGAGGCTGTCGACAATGCCATAGAGCTTGTCTAGTGTTGTCACTGGTGATGGCCACATGTGCTTTCTCTGGTCCTCGTATGTCGGGCAATTTTGCAGCAGATGTTCAGCGGTCATTTTCCCTGTACCACAAGTGCATTCGTCAGTGCCACCTATCTTCAGTTTATTGAATGGATGGTACCTCAGTCTGTTGGTCCACTCGTATATAAAGCCAGTCTTTTCTAAATAGAAGTAAGCCATTATGGACAATCTATAAATAAACAAAAAGATCTTGCAGGAGGCCACATAGATGTTGGTGCACAGAAGTGTGGAAGTAGTCCTGTCCAGAGATCAAACAATTAATGAGGAATGCTACTGGAAAAGAGATTTTATTGCACATATCAGAACATTGACCACATTTTTGGGTCTTGTTATAATTAGATAAAAAAGTTATGTCAATAGTCAGGGCACTTAATAATGATATGATATTCAATAAAAATCGTACATTGTTCACATTCTTAAGTTGTTCTTGAACTTTTTAGCATTTGCAAGACTCATCTGAGAAAGATGGTGCAGACAACCAAAGGAGACAGTCTTTTGGAACTCTCCCTGGAAATGGTAAGTTTCAAAAATCAATCAAATTAATTATATCGAGAATAATTGTTTTGATAACTATAAAACTCAGTGCAGTAATATCCCTGACCTTGACTTCAACAAGATGCAATTCATATATGTTATCTACATTTAAAAACATGAATTGTCCCAAAGACTGCGCTATCTTAATGTTCTATTATGTAATGGTATGTTGACAGATTTATCTAAAGATTAAATTGTCCTATTCGCATCATCATCAAGTGTCACCTCATGACCTTCATGAGCAGTGCATGAGCTGCAGCGGTCAGCGACCCATAGCTGACTGCTAGCATCAGGGCCAGCAAACCAAAGCTGCCAGGACCCTTCCTCGCATCCATGCGGTGATTCTGGATAACAGGCTGCGGCAGAGACGACTGGCTAAGAAGAATGAATCAAAGAGGGAAAGTTAACCGGGGACTCAAAAATGTCATTCTGTAGTTGGATGTGTAGGACCAAAAGGTGCAAATATCGCAGTAGGCTGTAAACTACAATAAAGTGCATTCCGTTCTACGGACAACATCCTGCTACTTGCAAAGTCATTTTCAGGGCTTGATGGCGGGAGATTGAGAATGTTCAAGGCTTGGTAGCGGGAGATTGAGAACGTTCAGGGCTTGGTAGCGGGAGATTGAGAACGTTCAGGGCTTGGTAGCGGGAGATTGAGAATGAACGACGGCGAAGAAGAACTCCTTATTGACCATCTGTCCTGCGAGCTTTCCAGTGTTTTTTTCAGTGGGTGTTTTTGTTGTCTCATCCAGTGTGTTCCATCTCAGATGATTCTGTCTCATCCAGAGTGTTCCATCTCAGATGATTCTTGTCTGTCTCATCCAGAATGTTCCATCTCAGATGATTCTTGTCTGTCTCATACAGAGTGTTCCATCTCAGATGATTCTGTCTCATCCAGAATGTTCCATCTCAGATGATTCTGTCTCATCCAGAGTGTTCCATCTCAGATGATTCTGTCTCATCCAGAATGTTCTACTTGATATTACCAATGGTCTCAAGGTTTTCCAGACCCCTTTTTACTGAGTTTGTCCAAAACAAGTATTGACTATCTTCTTTTTAATTTAAGTAAGCAGTGACTTTAGATATTATTTTCACGTCAAATATCTTTCTTGGATATCCTAACTGTTTAGTCATGTTGATATAATATGTAAATGTTACATATTATAAATGTTCCATAGCAGGAGTTATAAATAATCTATAAAATCAAATATCTCAGTGAATAATTTATAAAATCATGCAACATGAAATACCCCCAATAACAAGATTTGAAACATGGGATATGAAACACATCAATGGCTAACCGTGTGAAATCAAATATGGCTACTAAATTTGACAAAGGAAATATTTTTTTCAGTTTCACTTTAATTTAGAATTTAGATTCATCATCATCTGCCCGACTATCATCATCTTGCTGGTCATATTGATATCATCTTCGTCTTCTCTTCGTTTTCAATTTCCACGCTACCAAACCCTGAACAGGGCTTTGCAAGTAGCAGGGTGTAGACTAAAGAATGGAATGCGTTGTGTTGCTAGTTTACAGCTTGACTGCGATAATTACACCTTTCGGTCAAACACACCCGTCTTTGGCAAGTTGGTATCATCCCAGTGCTAGTGTGACAATTGTTGTAAGAGTTAACATGGATGTTTGATAACTGAGTTTGACAAGAGCCTCAAACTACTCCTTCTATGAATGGTGTCACTGACAAGAGCCTCAAACTACTCCTTCTATGAATGGTGTCACTGACAAGAGCCTCAGACTACTCCTTCTCTGAATGGTGTCACTAACAAGAGCCTCAAACTACTCCTTCTATGAATGGTGTCACTAACAAGAGCCTCAAACTACTCCTTCTATGAATGGTGTCCCTAACAAGAGCCTCAAACTACTCCTTCTATGAATGGTGTAACTGAGTCTGACAAGAGCCTCAAACTACTCCTTCTATGAATGGTGTCACTAACAAGAGCCTCAAACTACTCCTTCTATGAATGGTGTCACTAACAAGAGCCTCAAATTACTCCTTCTATGAATGGTGTCACTAACAAGAGCCTCAAACTACTCCTTCTATGAATGGTGTCACTAACAAGAGCCTCAAACTACTCCTTCTATGAATGGTGTCACTGAGTCTGACAAGAGCCTCAAACTACTCCTTCTATGAATGGTGTCACTAACAAGAGCCTCAAACTACTCCTTCTATGAATGGTGTCACTGAGTCTGACAAGAGCCTCAAACTACTCCTTCTATGAATGGTGTCACTAACAAGAGCCTCAAACTACTCCTTCTATGAATGGTGTCACTGACAAGAGCCTCAAACTACTCCTTCTATGAATGGTGTCACTGACAAGAGCCTCAAACTACTCCTTCTATGAACAGTGTCACTAACAAGAGCCTCAAACTACTCCTTCTATGAACAGTGTCACTAACAAGAGCCTCAAACTACTCCTTCTATGAATGGTGTCACTGAGTCTGACAAGAGCCTCAAACTACTCCTTCTATGAATGATGTCACTAACAAGAGCCTCAAACTACTCCTTCTATGAATGGTGTCACTAACAAGAGCCTCAAATTACTCCTTCTATGAATGGTGTCACTAACAAGAGCCTCAAACTACTCCTTCTATGAATGGTGTCACTAACAAGAGCCTCAAACTACTCCTTCTATGAATGGTGTCACTAACAAGAGCCTCAAACTACTCCTTCTATGAATGGTGTCACTAACAAGAGCCTCAAACTACTCCTTCTATGAATGGTGTCACTAACAAGAGCCTCAAACTACTCCTTCTATGAATGGTGTCACTGAGTCTGACAAGAGCCTCAAACTACTCCTTCTATGAACAGTGTCACTAACAAGAGCCTCTAACTACTCCTTCTATGAATGGTGTCACTAACAAAAGCCTCAAACTACTCCTTCTATGAACAGTGTCACTAACAAGAGCCTCAAACTACTCCTTCTATGAACAGTGTCACTAACAAGAGCCTCAAACTACTCCTTCTATGAATGGTGTCACTAACAAGAGCCTCAAACTACTCCTTCTATGAATGGTGTCACTGACAAGAGCCTCAAACTACTCCTTCTATGAATGGTGTCACTAACAAGAGCCTCAAACTACTCCTTCTATGAATGGTGTCACTAACAAGAGCCTCAAACTACTCCTTCTATGAACAGTGTCACTAACAAGAGCCTCAAACTACTCCTTCTATGAATGGTGTCACTGAGTCTGACAAGAGCCTCAAACTACTCCTTCTATGAATGGTGTCACTAACAAGAGCCTCAAACTACTCCTTCTATGAATGGTGTCACTGACAAGAGCCTCAAACTACTCCTTCTATGAACAGTGTCACTAACAAGAGCCTCAAACTACTCCTTCTATGAACAGTGTCACTAACAAGAGCCTCAAACTACTCCTTCTATGAACAGTGTCACTAACAAGAGCCTCAAACTACTCCTTCTATGAACAGTGTCACTAACAAGAGCCTCAAACTACTCCTTCTATGAACAGTGTCACTAACAAGAGCCTCAAACTACTCCTTCTATGAATGGTGTCACTTGTACCACAGAACTATGCTAAAGCTCATCACGTCCTCTTACAATGTCCTTGACAATAAAGAGACACAGATTTCAAGAAGGAAAGCTACCTCAACCTACAACACGTTTCATTTTTTCATGGTTTTATGATGAGTAGATATAGAAACAAGTGAGAAGCAGTGTGTCCATCCAGGTCACCAACATATGATGCATATTGTCAGCACATCTTTAGACTTTATCTGACCACAGCACATTGAGATTCCATTTATTCTAGAGACAAACGATGCGAACTATGGATTCTACAAACAATATGAACTATGGATTCTAATGATTACTGTGAAACTTGTAAAAGTATCATTGTATACCTGCTACAAAAGTGTGCAGCGCACGGGAAATGGATAAAGCCCATTTGATCTTCACCAGGGCCCTTCCTGTAAAGATACAAATAAACACTGCGGAGATACATTCAAGCTGACATCTTTGAGCTTGTGAAGAAGTTACTGCTCCCTACACAGACCTCTAGAGATTTGGTTATGTGAGCTTGTGAAGAAGTCACTGCTCCCTACACAGACCTCTAGAGATTTGGTTAACATTCAAAGATATATGTGATAAAATTCAATGTCAGAGATATATAAATAGATCCAATGTCCGAAATATATAAATAGATTCAATGTCCGAGATATATATAAATATATCCAATGTCAGAGATACATAAATAGATTCACTGTCCGAGATACATATAAATAGATCCAATGTCAGATATATATATATATATAAATAGATCCAATGTCAGAGATATATATAAATAGATCCAATGTCCGAGACACATATAAATAGATCCAATCTCAGAGATATATATAAATAGATTCAATGTCAGAGATAAATATAAATAGATTCAATGTCAGATAAATATATAAATAGATTCAATGACCGAGATATATATAAATAGATTTAACATTAAAATAAAGCCACGCTGTGTCGTCTCTGTGGATGTATATAATGGAGATAAAAACATGAAAAAAAATGTAAAAGTTGATGAAGGTTGAGTTTAATCAAAATTTGTTAATGGGTATGGTCAGATACCGCACCGAGACGAGAACACAATAAAACCTACGTTACAACCAATAGGCTCTCATCAGGGACAACAATACTGAACTAACAAATCAACATATAAGGAAAAAATGGTCTACTTATCTGATAGAAGACCCAGTCTGTCTAAGCGACCGGCTGGGCCAGATGCTTGACTGAATATGAAGGGTGCGGTCAAATAAGGTGGCCAGGAGAGCGTAAGAAGTGAGGGGGAAAGCGCCGGATAAGCCAGTGGAGGCCAAATATGGAAACGGCCAAATGGTGATCCAGGTGGGAGAACAAAAAGAAGGTGTTATAAGCCGGAAGGGGGTGAGATTAATATAGGGGGGGGGGGGGAATCCAGTGTCCGAGATATATATACATAGATCCAGTGTACGAGATATATATAAATAGATCCAGTGTACGAGAAATTTATAAATAGATCTAGTGTGCGAGATATATATAAATAGATCCAGTGTGCGAGAAATATATAAATAGATCCAGTGTGCGAGATATATATAAATAGATCCAGTGTGCGAGATATATATAAATAGATCCAGTGTACGAGAAATATAAAAATAGATCCAGTGTGCGAGATATATATAAATATATCCAGTGTACGAGATATATATAAATAGATCCAGTGTGCGAGAAATATATAAATAGATCCAGTGTACGAGATGTATATAAATAGATCCAGTGTCCAAAATGTATATAAATAGATGCAGTGTGCGAGAAATATATAAATAGATCCAATGTTCGAGATATATATAAATAGATCCAATGTCCGAGATATATATATAAATAGATCCAGTGTCCGAAATGTATATAAATAGATCCAGTGTCCGAAATGTATATAAATAGATCCAGTGTCCGAAATGTATATAAATATATCCAGTGTCCGAAATGTATATAAATAGATCCAGTGTGCGAGAAATATATAAATAGATCCAGTGTGCGAGATATATATAAATAGATCCAGTGTCCGAGATATATATATATAAATAGATCCAGTGTCCGAAATGTATATAAATAGATCCAGTGTCCGAGATATATATAGAAAGTGTGTGCACATTTCATGATACTGTTATAATGTTGTTATATGCCTTGTGTATTCCCTTGTGCAATTGCTGGTCTGTTCAACGGGATGTCGTCTTCAGCTGGCACGCCTGAAATAGTGGTTCGAGATTTCTTCTCAACTTTTCTCTCTTGTTTTCGGTTCATTCATCCTGGACAGGTAGTCAACTTTTTGATATAAGCAGGCATCATTGTTATATACATTTGTTGATTGTGGACTCATTTGACCAGACGCGTTACGGCTTTCCTATTCAGTTGCTTCTGGGCCAGTTTGGCTGCATGGAATTTACCTTATTTCTTGACGTGCCAGCTTGTCAGAGCTGTACTCGAATCTTTGTGACTGCATAATTCGTTATGAATGATGTATATAAGCTAGAAAGATACAAATGTTTAACGTTTGGTTTACTTCTGATCAGGGCGCTTGCATTAATGTAATAATCCTTGTTTATTTCAGTTTGTCCGTTCTTGTTTTAATCCTTTTGCCATTGATTCAAGCCAAAATTATCCATGAGTTTTCATTGTGTAGGCCTATGTTATGGCGAGATATGATCTGATTTCTGACATGCTTGTGCCATTTGGTTTCCATCATCCAGTAATGTTGCATGGGCATGGTTTCTTATTATCTTACTAATGCTTATTAACATTTGTATACACTTTCTCTATGATAACAACTTCAGTAAATACAATATTTATTTTTTGTTTATAAATTTTGATTTAATATTTATGAAAAGGCATTTTATTTTAAACTGGCCTGAAAGTTTCATTAAACGATTGACTATATTCTTTATATTTATACCAGTGTTTCTCTCTCCAGCATCAGCTTTTTCTTATTATATGAATATACATTTCTTTGTCAATTTGATGTCTTTGTGGCTAGAACACAAGCCAGATTAAAATGCAGTTCTTAATTTAAACAGAAGCAGAGGTGGACCCCCGTTTTGATATAAACAGACTTTTGTCTAGGAAGGACTAGCAAAACCAATACAAATCTAAACAGACATTTGTCAAGGACTGAACAGCCAAAACCAACACAATTGTTTTTAATCTACAAAGCAAGTTCAATGAATAACACTATTTTAGATGAAACAAATCCTTAATAAAATTTCAAAAAGTGTCCTTGAGTACCATTGCTGACTCAAATTGTTGGATTGTCTTCGTCTTAAATAATGGTATTCAATCGACTTAGTTTGAAGCTTTCTTTTTGTGTTGTCTCCATTTGGTGAGCCTTTATATAGGCCTATGTAGACTTTAACGGTAGCACAAGTCTGTTATTCTTCATTTGAAAAACAAAATTGTATTGTGACCTTGCTTGTAATTTCGCCATTTTCTGTATTGAGTTGTACTGAAATCCCTCATACATTTGGTTAATGCCTTGAAGTCAGAAAATATATTATAAGTATAAAAACACAATATGAACACATTAGCAAGTGATACATCTATCAGCACGCACATGAAATCCTGAAGTACGTAACTTAACGTCTTTATACTGGTTTAGAAGACTGCAGAGTCTGTATACAATCCAGTTTCCTTTACATCACCTTGCTCTAAAAGCTATGCGTATGCTATCTATTCTTAAATGCATTAACTGTCCCTGACTCCACTACTTCCGGTGGCAATGCATTCCAAGCATTCACCACTCTCTGACTAAAAAAATATTTCCTAATATCTTCTTCTTCTGCGTTCGTTCTCAATCTCCCGTTAATTAGCGCTGAACAGGGCTTTGCATGTAGCAGAATGTAGTCCCAAGAACGGAATGCACTGTGTCGTTAGTTTACAACTTGACTGCCCTATTTGCACCTTTCGATCCGACACATCCGTCTTGGGCAGAATTTCTAATATCTAATTTGGACCTCTCTTAAGTTAATTTGTAGCTATGTCATCTTGTTCTTGTAGGTGGTTGTATTTTGAAAAAAACTTATTATAGTCTAATTTATCCTTTCCTGTGATCATCTTATAAACCTGTATTAAGTCACCACGAATTCTTCTCTTTTCTAGATACTGTAGGCTGGTTTTTCTGAGTCTTTCTTCATAACTCTAATTCTGGAATCCCACTATCCGCTTTGTCGCTCTTTTTTGTATTCTTTCCAGCATGTCTACATCCCCTCTCTGATAAGGACTCCACACCTGTACACAGTACTCCAATCTAGATCTAACTAATGCTTTATACAGTTTCACTATCACTCCCTTGCTCCCTTGTTTAATATTTCTTTTTATCATATCTAACATTGCATTTGTCTTTCTCACTGCTACATTTATCTACACTAAACTCCATTTGTCAGCTCACAGACCATTCTGGAATTTGATCTAAATCCGACCTCAATGCATTGTCTCAGCGATTGATCGCCAGCGTGTCTCCCTCTTCGGTCACATTGCTCACCTTTCCAGTGAAGTCCCGGCCCACGAGATGCTCCGACATGCTGAGGGGGTGAGTTACGGGAAGAAGCCGTGCTCATCTTGGAGACGTCCTCGGGGCCGCCCTGGCAACACCTGGCTAAAACAGATGGCCACCTCCCTAACAGAACTGCAGGCCCCCCTCGCAACACCTGGCTAAAACAGATGGCCACCTCCCTAACAGAACTGCAGGCCCCCCTCGCAACACCTGGCTAAAACAGATGGTCCCTCTCCCTAACAGAACTGCAGGCCCCCCTCGCAACACCTGGCTAAAACAGATGGCCACCTCCTTAACAGAACTGCAGACCGTTTATTGTTTATTGCTTTAGATGAGACACTACTGCAAAGTTTTGTGTCATCAGCAAATTTTGCAATCATGTATCATATATCAATGTCCAAATCATTTATATATATTAATAACAAAATTGGACCCAAAACTGAGCCCTGTAGCACTCCACTTTTTACTTCACACCACTCAGAGTACTCCTTATTTATGCCTACTCTCTGCCTTTTTCCCGTAAACCAATTTTCCATCCATTTGGTAACTTCCCTATTTATTTCATGTGATTTTAACTTTCTAAATAATCTTTCATGAGGTACTCTATCAAAGACCTTTGCAAAATCTAGATAAATAACATCCACTGGCTCTCCTTTATCTATCATTTTAGTAACCTCCTCCATGAATTCTAATGGATGTGTTAAGCAAGATCTCCCTCT
The DNA here is from genome assembly GCA_036924085.1 of Ariolimax columbianus. Lineage (NCBI taxonomy): Eukaryota > Metazoa > Mollusca > Gastropoda > Stylommatophora > Arionidae > Ariolimax > Ariolimax columbianus. The sequence goes on from JAVGWX010000009.1 coordinate 2,792,230, forward strand.
AGTAAACCCATGCTGCCTATTTCTGATTAGATTAAACTTGTCTAAATGTATTACATCAACCCCGCAATTATTTGAAGTAATGAGAAAAATGTAAAAATGAGTACTATGTATCACATCCAGATTGCAAACTTTCGCCAACATATTTCTCTATCACATAGATGGCATGATGAAATAGCCAATGTAGATCTGATCAAAAACACAACAATCGATACAGCTGGAGCTTAAGCATTTAGGCAGTTGTTTGTGGAGACGGTAGGATCGACAGGTGAGACAAGGTGTCAGAAAACTGCAGTAACTCATCAGCTGTCCCCACTGCTTAGTCACCCGAGCATTAGTTTTGCAACAAAGCAACAGCTGATAAATAGTATATTTATGCCGAATCTGTGCTACCAGTGCCAAACATGGCCTCTGTCCAAGGCGTGTGAGAACAGAATTTTGACTTGTGAAATGACGTTTTTGAAAAAGGTCATGGGTGTTACCAGGAAGGACAAAATGCGAAACGACGACATTCGAAGTATGGTCGGCACTACGTCTTGTGTTGAATACATTTCCAGGCAGAAAATAAGTTGGTTTGGTCATCTCATGAGAATGTACCCTCGTGAACTTCCACTGATGGCTTACAACGCTGGTAGATCTGACTACAGGGTAAGGGGGTGGCCGTGCAGCAGGTGGATAGATGTCATTAAAGTGAGTATGCAGCGACACGAGCTTACATTGACCGACGCCGCAACGCACTTAGCGCAGGACAGATGACTTAAGCTCCCCACGACACGTAACGGAAAACTTGATACATGGAGATGGTAAGAAAGCGTGGACATGGATAGGAGTAACTTTCAGAAAGAAACCAAGCAACATAACCAGGTGTTTGGAACCCACAGGGAAAGCAAAGAGTGTGGGGGTCAAAGAATACATGGTGAAGAACGATGTCAGAGCAGTTGGAGTCTTATGGATTAGCACATGTAGCGGGATCAAGATGCTGAGCACCACATGAGCTACAGTGGTCAGCGACCCATAGCTGACTGCTAGCGTTGGGGCCAGCGAACTAGAGCTGCCAAGACCCTTCTACACCTCCACGCGGTGATCCTGGATAACAGGCTGCAGCAGGGCAGACTGGCTAAGGAGAAGGGATCGAAGAGGGAATGCTAACCCGGCACTCAAACAATGCTTTCTGAAGACGGATGTTTTGGACCGAAAGGTGCAAATATCGCAGCCAAGCTGTAAACTACGACACAACGCATTCCGTTCTCTGGACTACATTCTGCTACTTAAGCCCTTTCAGGGTTTGGTAGTGGGAGATTGAGAACGAAGAAGAAGAAGAAGAACACATGTAAATGGTCACAAATGTGAATCGATGGAGAGCGTCCCTTGCAGCCCTGTGTCTCAGGGGTATCCTTATGTCTGAGGTTTGCAGTTGATTGACATGTTTACAATCATCAAGTGGTCTAGAGGTAAGGTGTCCACCTAGGATGCCGAAGGTCGCGAGTTCGAATCATGTGGAGACCGGGATTTTTTACACGTGCTTCTTCTAGTAAAAAATTCTTCTAATCTCTGGGTAGTGAGATCGGACTCTCGTCTTCAGTGTCGAGCACGTTAAAAATTCCTTGGCAGTTGGAAATCGAAAAGAGTAGGATTAACGGCCGATGTCCGAACAAAAATTCAAGTTACAAGTTATTAATACCTTTCCCCAGGTCATTTAAGAGCAGAAATAGATGGCGCCTAACAGGCTGCAGGTCTACTTAGCTCTAGTGTTTGAGTTTTAAAATGGACTCACACATCGGTTAAACCACCCTTCAAGAAACTGGCTGCATACAGACTCAGTAGGGTCTTCTAAACCAGTATTAAGAAGTTAAGTTAGTACGTCATTACTTTACGTCTCAACACACAACAACAAGGTCCATTAGTGTTGAGTATTCGTTGGGGACACACACAACACATATACAAATGTAGAGATCTACACATGCAGACATCTACACATGCAGATATATACAAATACAGAGATCTACACATGCATAGATCTACACATGCAGAAATCTACACATGCAGAGATATACAAATGCAGAGATCTACACATGCAGAGATCTACATATGCAGAGATATACAAATGCAGAGATCCACACATGCAGAGATCTACACATGCAGATATATACAAATGCAGAGATATACACATGCAGAGATCTACACATGTAGAGATATACACACGCAGAGATATACAAATGCAGAGATCTTCAAATGCAGAGATCTACACATGCAGAGATATACACATGCAGAGATATACACATGCAGAGATATACACATGCAGAGATATACACATGCAGTGATCTACACAGGATTTGAGGTCTTCTACCCTGGGGGGCAACCCTTCTCTCTCCTCTTACCTCACTCTGTTTCATTTGACTCTGTCCCACAGTCACACTCTTGCACAACTTTCACACGCGCCCTCATGGGGAGGCCCTTCCATTGCACTTTGGTTGGGCTAGCTTCTGAGGGCGCACAAACCTAGCATAGGTACATACAGATGCACACATGCATCCAAGCACTAGTTTATGCGTCCTGATATCGCCCAATGGACTACGGTCTGGGGTGGAAAATGGCGCGCCTCAGCCAGTAGAAACTAGTGAGGCAAACATCTAAGCAACAACAACAAAACATCTACACATGCAGATATATACAAATGCAGAGATCAACACATGCAGAGATCTACAAATGCAGAGATATACACATGCAATCTAAAAGATGTCTCCAAATTTTATTTTGAAATAAAATCCTCGAGGTTATACTATTGAGAAACGTATTGAAACATTGTGTCATGTTCTGTGTGTGGCTGTTTGATTGACTTAATTTTTCTCTTTAGTTTTGAAAATAATATTAGTGGTTGAAACACTTGTATCTGTGATCAGAGAATCTAAACTGAACCGAATAATATGCTTATTCATTGTATTACAGACAGTTCACTTTTTAATTATGACCATATTATTGCTGGCTTGTATCATTTAAATATTAATTGTGAGCGGTATTAATTTTGTTTTAATTTTTTTTTAGTTTGCCTTATTTATTTATATTTCTCAAAGCGGTGTGTATTTCACTATGTTTTTATTTTTGCGCTTGTCGGCTCAGTGCATCCGACTTCGGCATGCATTTTATGTAAGGACTTCCTCCTGTATTTTCTAAGGGTTTGATTCCGCGGGGTAATAGCCAGTGCTGTGATGGGGATCGAACCCAGAACCTTCGGATTGTGAGCGTGCCACTTAATCACTAGCCCACGCCGTCCCCCAGCGGTATATGACATAAATGTGTGATTTAAGCATGAATTATGGGACAGACTTGTGTGATTTAGGTATGAATTATGGGACAGACTTTTGTGATTTAGGTATGAATTATGGGATAGACTTTTGTGATTTAGGTATGAATTATGAGACAGACTTTTGTGATTTAGGCATGAATTATGGGACAGATTTGTGTGATTTAGGCAGGAATTATGGGACAGATTTCTGTGATATAGGCATGAATTATGGGACACGGTTGTGTGATTTAGGCATGAATTATGGGACAGACGTGTGTGATTTAGGCATGAATTATGGGACAGACATGTGTGATTTAGGCATGAATTATGGGACAGACTTGTGTGATTTAGATATCAATTATGAGCAGTATGTGAAAAGTGACAATACAACCATATGCTGGCATGCCAGGTGTGCTTGCTATCTCTGTCAGAAGCATGATCTTCAAGTTATCTTCAAGTTATCTTTACGAGCTGCTCAGTGTCATAATGCTCACTCCATTTTAAAACAGTGCCCATTATAATTGTCCTTTATACATTTATATAATGATTGTCTGTATCCTACACATAGACCCCGGCAGACAATTCGGGTACCGCTGCCCCACAGGGAGCATGTCGTAAGAGGCGACTGTGCGACATGGCATAACTCCGGCCATGATTAGGTGGTTTGTTAAGAACAGCATAGATGGCGCCTAACAGGCTGCGGGTCTACTTTGCTCTAGTGTTTGAATCTATTACGATGGACTCGCACATCGATTAACCACCCTCTGCAGCACTTGTCCCAACACAGGGGAGTAATAAGCTGCTCGAGCCTAGCCAGCTAAACAGGAAATCCTCATCCCGGCTACATTCAGCTCACGCCAGAGCTGGGATCTGGAAAGGGGCATCTACCCTGTAGAAGTACAGGTCGACTAAGACTAAGACATTTATATAATCAAACATAAAAGCATATGTTAAACACACAAACGATACATGTACATTTATTTAATCGCTACTGTTAACTCTGTTTTATGAAAGTTTATTTGATGTATGTTAGTAAATCACAATCTGTTTTTTTGGCTGAATTTGATAGATTTAATTTTGCTGTGCTACGGCCTTTACATTGTAAGAAAACTTAGCAATGATGTAACTTTGATGATACTAAAAAACCTTTGTATGTGGTTTTATTTTTTTTTAAATTTATACAAACGTTTTTAAGGTACATACTGTAAAGGCCCAAAAGCACTATTTATCAAATAATGATATAGGTAAACAATACAAATAGTTGTACTATATATTTGTTATGATTATCGTCCTTCCATTGTAGCTGGTACTTGTTTTTAAAGAAACTAAAGCGTAAAGGATTCGTCTAAATCCAGGACAAAAGGAGAAATGTAGTTGACTTGACTTAGTCATCCCATCACTAGTACCATCTTGATCATGTGTAGCAGTGGTGTTAGTACGAGGGGCATTCTAATCAAGCCGGGATTTTTTGTTCTAGTTCTACCTGCATGGGTTATATCGTGCTGGAACTTATATCATAGTTAGGGGCACTTGTGTTCTATTACTGTTAGGTGGGCCACTTGCCATGGGCCAGTCACGTGACAGATAAATAACAATGACGGACAACATATTTAGTGCTTGCAGGGAACAGCGTGTTCTGATGAAGTTTCTTGTGAAAGAAGGCGTGAAACTTGCGGAAATTTAAAGAAGACTGCAATCACGATACAGGGATTAGACACTCAGTCACAATATGGGGATGAGACACTCAGTCACAATATGGGGATGAGACACTCAGTCACAATACAGTGATGAGACATTCACAATACGGGGATGAGACACTCAGTCACAATACGGGGATGAGACACTCAGTCAAAATACGGGGATGAGACAGCCACAATACGGGAATGAGACAGTCACAATACGGGGATAAGACACTCAGTCACAATACAGGGATGAGACAGCCACAATACGGGGATGAGACAGCCACAATACGGGGATGAGACAGTCACAATACGGGGATGAGACAGCCACAATACGGGGATGAGACAGTCACAATACGGGGATGAGACAGCCAAAATACGGGGATAGGACACTCAGCCACACTACGGGGATGAGACACTCAGGCGCAGTAAGACATTTGAATGTTGTAAACGTTTTAGAGAAGGCCGTACATCCGTGAGTGAGGATCCCAGCCGTGGTGGCTCTCAACCCACCAGCCATTCCTGTGAATGTCCAGATTGAGGAAGAATGTCCTGGAAAGTTGATGCATAATCTGTCGCGAAATTGCACAAGAGGCAAATCTTTCTTTTGGTACAGTGAACACTATTGTCCTTGAACATTTGCATATTCAAAAGGTTAGTGCACGTTGGGTGCAAAGACAACTTTCCGCTTTTGGCCGGCAGAGAAGAGTTCAAGCCTGCTCGATCTCATACGGCTCACCACACTACGTGCCATCTGCAGCAACTCGGCTGTGAGGTATTGCCACATCCACCTTACAGCCCAGACCTTGCTCCAAGCGATTTAGACCCCTAAAAGAATTCAAGGGAGGCTAGCATTTCATCACTGATGACAAAGTGAAACAGGCTGTCCTGGATTGGTTCAGACATACTGACAAATCTTTCTACGCTGAAGCTTTTCTGGCATTACTTGAACGCTGAGATAAGTGCATAAACATTGCAGAAGATTATATCTAATAATAAATGGCATTTTTACTACTTTAAAAAAAAAACCTCTGTTCAAAAAAAGTCCTGCTTTGAATTGAACGTCCCTCGTACTTATACCGTGTTGATTTGATATGTCAGTAACTCAGAACATGCACTGGCTTGATCATATACAGCTGTAATCTCGGAACTAGCTCACAGCTGACTACGTGTACGACCACTGGCTGCATGTATACACTCTCTCTCTCCTGAAGAATACTTCACACCCAACACAAAAATCATACCTTAGCTAGGGAGAAAACCTCATCTTTCTACTTCCTTGTCTGCTTCCACAGGAGCATAGGCAAACCACTATGATTGGTCTTTCTGCAGATAAACTGCACAGCAACAGTTCCCTGATTTACAGCAATAATTTATGTCACTAGCTTGTTGTTGTTGTTGTTGTTGCAAATGCCCACAATGAGTAGGTGTACTCTTCTGTGCGCCCTGAAAAGGTCGTTACGGTGTGGGTTGCAGTAGCTTTCCTCACCTGGCCATGCTGATGGAGGTGGACCAGGGTCCTCCAGATGTGCGTGCTTTGCTTGGCTTTATATGCGTGTCGCTCGCTAGTACAGGGATCACGTCGATTACCCACCTCGTTAGCCAGGCTGCCATGAAAACAGCCCGTTTCCAGGAAGGACTGCGAGGAAATCCCAGTTGGGGGTCTTAGTCAGTATGTTCTGCCTGACCCTGACTAACATGTCTGACCAGTATGTTTTACCTGACTCTGACTAACATGTCTGACCAGTATGTTTTACCTGACCCTCGACAAACATTGTCTGATCAGTGTGTTTTGCCTGACCCTGACTAACATGTCTGATCAGTATTTTTTGTCTGACCCTGACTAACATGTCTGACCAGTATGTTTTGCCTGACTTTGACTAACATGTCTGACCAGTATGTTTTACCTAACTCTGACTAACATGTCTGACCAGTATGTTTTACCTGACCCTGACTAGACTGTCTGATCCGTATGTTTTGCCTGACCCTGACTAACATGTCTGACCAGTATATTTTGTCTGACCCTGACTAACATGTCAGACCAGTATGTTTTGCCTGACCCTGACTAGACTGTCTGATCCGTATGTTTTGCCTGACCCTGACTAACATGTCTGACCAGAATGTTTTGCCTGACCCTGACTAACATGTCTGACCAGTATGTTTTGCCTGACCCTGACTAACATGTCTGACCAGTATGTTTTGCCTGACCCTGACTAACAAGTCTGACCAGTATGTTTTGCCTGACCCTGACTAACATGTCTGACCAGTATGTTTTGCCTGACCCTGACTAACATGTCTCACCAGTATGTTTTGCCTGACCAGACGTTAGTCATCCTCCGCTGTGCCAAGAGTTGACAAATGTCTTTCAGATTTAGGTGTTGCACAGAAAATATAGGAACCAAGATCTGGGTTTTGGGTGTGAAGCTCCCTTTAGACCTTGATAGTCGACAGTCTGACTTTGAAAGTCGACAAGTCTGATCTTAATAGTCGACATTTTGACATTAATAGTCGCCAGTCTGACCTTGATAGTCGGCAATCTCACCTTGATAATCAGCAGTCTGACCTTGATAGTCGACAGCAGAAATGACTATGCGATAAAATAGTCTATTATGTGTCACATAAAACGGAGAGAGTATATGATGTGAATTGTGCAAGTAACCACGCCATTGGTTCTGACATGTTTGATGCTACGGCAACATTTCTAGACACACACACACATGTGAGTCATCAAGCCTAAATGTGAGTCAACAAGCCTAAATGTGAGTCAGCAAGCCTAAATGTGAGCCAACAAGCCTAAATGTGAGCCAACGAGCCTACATGTGAACCAACGAGCCTAAATGTGAGCCAACGAGCCTAAATGTGAGCCAACAAGCCTAAATGTGAGCCAACAAGCCTACATGTGAACCAACAAGCCTAAATGTGAGCCAACGAGCCTAAATGTGAGCCAACAAGCCTAAATGTGAGTCAACGTGCCTAAATGTGAGTCAACAAGCCTAAATGGGAGTCAACAAGCCTAAATGTGAGTCAACAAGCCTAAATGTGAGTCATCAAGCCTAAATGTGAGTCAACAAGCCTAAATGTGAGTCAGCAAGCCTAAATGTGAGCCAACAAGCCTAAATGTGAGCCAACGAGCCTACATGTGAACCAACGAGCCTAAATCTGAGCAAACGAGCCTAAATGTGAGCCAACGAGCCTACATATGAACCAACGAGCCTAAATGTGAGCCAACGAGCCTAAATGTGAGCCAACGAGCCTAAATGTGAGCCAACGAGTTTAAATGTGAGCCAACAAGCCTAAATGTGAGCCAACAAGCCTAAATGTGAACCAACGAGCCTACATGTGAGCCAACGAGCCTACATGTGAACCAACGAGCCTAAATGTGAGCCAACGAGCCTAAATGTGAGCCAACAAGCCTAAATGTGAGCCAACAAGCCTACATGTGAACCAACAAGCCTAAATGTGAGCCAACGAGCCTAAATGTGAGCCAACAAGCCTAAATGTGAGTCAACGTGCCTAAATGTGAGTCAACAAGCCTAAATGGGAGTCAACAAGCCTAAATGTGAGTCAACAAGCCTAAATGTGAGTCATCAAGCCTAAATGTGAGTCAACAAGCCTAAATGTGAGCCAACGAGCCTACATGTGAACCAACGAGCCTAAATGTGAGCCAACGAGCCTAAATGTGAGCCAACGAGCCTACATGTGAACCAACGAGCCTAAATGTGAGCCAACGAGCCTAAATGTGAGCCAACGAGCCTAAATGTGAGCCAACGAGTTTAAATGTGAGCCAACAAGCCTAAATGTGAGCCAACAAGCCTAAATGTGAACCAACGAGCCTACATGTGAGCCAACGAGCCTACATGTGAACCAACGAGCCTAAATGTGAGCCAACAAGCCTAAATGTGAGCCAACAAGCCTAAATGTGAGCCAACAAGCCTAAATGTGAGCCAACAAGCCTAAATGTGAGCCAACAAGCCTAAATGTGAGCCAACAAGCCTAAATGTCAGATATGGTTCTAAATGTTCTCATAGATGGAGGTGGAATTGATTATTAATTCTCATTTCTGAAATGAATGCTCTCATAGCATGCAAAACACATCTATGACAGCAAAACACACATCCCCTGACAACAAAACACATAGACTGACAACAGAAGCCTATCTCTTAACCTTCTCAAAACCTAGCATGCCCTGGCTCCTAAGCCATAGGTTATAATTCATCTAGGAGAAGGAAAACGCAGGTTAGTTGACCCAAATGTAAAAAGAAATAGCTAGAACCAGATTCACTGGACCAAAATATGCAGATATCACAGTCTAACTGTAGAATGGGTCACGACATATTGTGAGTTACATCACTTTTGTAATGCTGATGTTTAAAAACTCTGAATCTGTTTTTTTCACTTGTTACAAAAATAAATGAAAGATTTCCATCCGTTTCTTTACAGGCGCTGGTGAGGCGACATCTACCAGTCAGATATCCTCTACCAATACTTCCCCCATCGCTTCCAGGAGACCTCGGAGCAATAAGTCTCCTATCAAAACCAAGTCAAATGGACTGCTATATAGATGATGATAGTGACGTGATGGAGGACGGGGAATATCACTAATAATAGAAAGTGCCAGATGAAACTGCTCAAACTCAAATGCTGAATTCTCTTGCCTACTTTCTTGATAGAGAGAAAAAAAATGACACCAACCACAAAAACCGACACCAGCCACAAAAAGTGACACCAGCCACAGAGTATTACACTAGCCAAAATGACACCACGCCAGCCTAAATGACACCAACCACAAAAAGTGACACCTGCAACAAAAAATGACACCAACACAATGATACCACACCAGCCAAAATGACACCCACCACAAAAATGACACCAACCACAAAAAGTGACACCAACTACAAAAAAACACCCACGACAAGCAATGACACCAACCACAAACAATGACACCAACCACAAACAATAACACCAACCACAAAGAGTTACACTAACCACAAAGTGTGATACCAACCAACCACAATGACACCACACCAGCCAAAATTATACCGACCACAATAAATTACACAAACCACAAACAAAGACACCAACCACAAAAAGTTACACCAACCACAAACAATAACACCAACCACAAACAATGACACCAACCACAAACAATGACACCAACCACAAACAATGACACCAACCACAAACAATGACACCAACCACAAACAATGACATCAACCACAAACAATAACACCAACCACAAACAATGACACCAACCACAAACAATGACACCAACCACAAACAATGACACCAACCACAAGGAATCCAACCACCCACAAACAATCACACCTACCACAAACAATGAAACCTACCACAAACAATGACACCAACCACAAACAATCATCCCAACCACAAACAATGACACCAACCGCAAACAATGACACCAACCACAAACAAAGACACCAACCACAAAAAGTTACACCAACCACAAACAATAACACCAACCACAAACAATGACACCAACCACAAACAATGACACCAACCACAAACAAAGACACCAACCACAAAAAGTTACACCAACCACAAACAATAACACCAACCACAAACAATGACACCAACCACAAACAATGACACCAACCACAAAAATGATACCAGTCTCAATAACGACATCAACCACATAGATTGACAGCAACTGCACAAATTTACACCACCCAGAAAAAAGACAAACCACAAAGAGTGACACCAATCACAAACAATGACACGAAGCACAAACCATGACACCAGCCACAGACAATGACATCAACCACAAGCAATCACACCAACCACAAAGAATGACACCAACTACAAAGAATGACACCAACGACCATTGAATGACACCGCCCATAAAGAATGCCACCACACAACATGAAAGAATCAACAGTATGTTCACGGTTTTTGTAAATTAAAGCTCTCAGTAATTTGGTTTTATGTTTTCAAGAATATTCAAAATGATCAAACGTCCAATGACAAGATAACCGACATTGTCTTTACATTTTTTTAAAATCTAATTGTATGCATTCTCCTTTTTTTGGGCTCTAATAGAAGTATGGAATTGCCGATTTTGACTCCCTTGCAGGATGCCTGTGTAACAGTATTTATGTACCCTTGCAGTGGTAGTTTCTCTAAAACGTTGTTTTACATGATGATGTAGCTAGCAGTGGCCTCTTTAAGGATGCGGGACATGTGTACAAGCTTTTCAACTCTTGCAATAACATTTGTCCAAATTTCTGCAGGAACAAATTCAGTCCAGGTGCCAGTTCCACAACAAAAATCAGCTGAAATGAATTTACAACATTCTCCATCTCTTGCCTTGATGGTATAATCTGCCAGGCCTTTCCTTGGAACAAATCATCAAAACAAAACATGACTCAATCAATTGGTTTTTATCAATAATTGTGAATAGTAAATGTGCGTTATTATTAGTGGCATGGGCAATATAGTTGTTAATAATATTATTTTGTGCATTATTCATATCATTTAAAAGATTGGGGTTTTTTTTTTTTATATAGAATAATGTTTCTACCATTTTCTTATGTTCTGTCCATCAGACTTCAGATGACCTGGCCTCCTCTTTCACCATTCTTCTCGTCCCCGTCGTCTTCCATTCCAGTTCATGTTTGGCTGATTATATCATCTCAAAACACAATACGAATATGTGGCCAAATGTATGAACTAAACTTTAGTACTACAGAGATCATACATAATGTATGTGCTTTTAGGAAACACAATTAGATGTGGTGTTTGTGACTACTATCTGTGCAGTCATATAAACGCTCAGTATCGTTCAGCAAATGATAATGTATTGATGGTTTATGTAGCCTGCTGGCTGTACACACTCCTCCTAGACCTGTCATGTGCTATTTGCTCCAGTTCTTTCCAATTTATCCCTGTTTTTCTTGATTCAACCTTTGTTATTTTCTCTGTGTGATCTTTGTCTCATTTTCCTGTCTAAGATTTCCTGTTCCACCATCTTGACCTTGTATTTTCCTATAAGCTTTTGTCTGTCTATAAGCTATTGTCTGTCTATAAGCTATTGTCTGTCTATAAGCTATTTTCTGTAACCCGGTCGAACTACTGTAGGCGCAGAATCTTTCTCAGGGATTTCTTGACAGTGTCTCGTAAGTTTGATTGTCAGCCATGTTTCTGCTGCATAGAGAAGGGCCAACTTCACATTAGAGTTGATCTTTTCTTCATATAGAAGGACCAACTTCACATTAGAGTTGATCTTTTCTTCATAGAGAAGGGCCAACTTCACATTAGAGTTGATCTTTTCTTCATAAAGAAGGGCCAACTTCACATTAGAGTTGATCTTTTCTTCATAGAGAAGGGCCAACTTCACATTAGAGTTGATCTTTTCTTCATATAGAAGGACCAACTTCACATTAGAGTTGATCTTTTCTTCATAGAGAAGGACCAACTTCACATTAGAGTTGATCTTTTCTTCATAGAGAAGGGCCAACTTCACATTTGAGTTGATCTTTTCTTCATAGAGAAGGGCCAACTTCACATTTGAGTTGATCTTTTCTTCATAGAGAAGAACCAACTTCACATTAGAGTTGATCTTTTCTTCTGTTTTTCAAGATTTGTTATCCTTCTTTGCAATTTGTTTTTAATTGGTCTGTTTTGTTGTTGATATTTTCCCGACAGTTTTCTGGTAGTGTCATAAACATATTTACAGTTTATTTTGGCTGAAGCTACTTTTATTTCTGTGACTAGGCTAGTAGTAGTAGTAGCCACTTCTCAGTCATGTCTGACTGTTGGTGGATCCGACCTTGGAGTAGCAACTCTCTACTGAGTTTTGTTGTTTTCCTTTACCTTTCGTCATTGTCTCTAGACTTTCCTGTGTTGCATGAGCTTAATTTCGCACAGCCTGAGGTGGCTTTTCAGGTTACATCTCCATTTTGAAGTTTTGTCTTTCCAAGATGTCAGATCCAAATCCAGAGCCTTACATGCGTCTTTGAACCGCAGCTGTGGTCGGCCAGCTGTTCCTTTACCATACGCCAGCTGCCTATAGAAATATCTTTGGGGATGCGACCGTCTTCTATGAACATGACCAAGATATCGAAGTCTTCATTAGTCAAGGAGGCTGTACATACCTGGAAGACTGGGGTGAGAATGCACTTCCGCATTTGTCACCTTGTCTCTCCATGAGATGCCAAGGATGAATCTCATGCGCCGTTGGTGAAAAGTGTTGAGCGGATGCTCTTATTTGGCATATGTTGTCCATGTTTCGCTGCCATATAGAAGCGTACTGACGACACATGCATTGTAGACCATGACCTTGGCCTTGGTTGTAAGTCTGGGGTTTTCCCAGACACGTGTTGTAAGACGAGAAAATATGGTAGTAGCCCTGCCAATGGGATTGCCCAATTCAGAGTCTAGAGAGGACGTATCATTGATGAGGGACCCCAGGTAAGTGAACTGGTCCACAGTTGCCAGTTCATAGTTATCAATAGTGATGGTTGGTGTGGTATCTACGTCTTGTCCCAGCACATTTGTTTTATTCAGGCTGATTGTAAGGCCTGGGAGAAGCGATCTATCAATCTCTGGAGTTCATGCACGTCTGGGAGAAGCGATCTGTCAATCTCTGGAGTTCATGCACGCTGTGAGTGACGATAGCCGCGTCATCAGCAAATAACAAGTCACTGACAGTAACTTCTCTGATCTTGGTTTTAGCTTTGAGTCTCGCAAGATTAAACAGACGGTCATTTGATCTAGTGAGCCGGGTAGCGCAGCACGCTGGCTTCGCACATGAGTGACCCTGGGTTCTTTCCCCAGTTGAGGCGCAAATGTTTGTCAGACCACAACGACTCCCTGGTCGACCCAGCCTTAAATGGGTATCGGTTCAGTCCGGGAAGTAAAGTCGGCCGACGTTAGGCTGACCATATCATCCACTAAGTGCCGTGGGTTACAAAATAATATGGGCCTAACACCATAGTTCCTGTGTGCCGCATGTCGTGCCGGGATCTTGACTTTACATTTGATCTAGTGTGAAGGCAAATCACTTTTGCTGCATTACCAAATGCGTGCTTCAGATCAGCGCAAAAAAGATTTTAAATAGTATTGGGGCCAGGACACAGCCTTGTTTCACACCACATTTAATATTAACTGAAGGTGATGTATCACCGTCCGACTGTTCCTTTCATATCCTCATGAAATAACAACATAATCTGCAGCAATTTCAGCATGTCCGCCTCAGCTGCGCTACGCGGCCTATTTTTGAAAGGATTTTGAAGAGTCAGACCTGCTAACGAAATCGAATGCTTTTGTCAGGTCGATGAAAGCGACATAAAAAGGCTTGTTCTGCTCGCGTGATTTATTTTGCAGCTGTGGGAGAGAGAAGATCATGTCGATCGTTGATCTTCCAGATCGGAATCCATATTGGGACTCTGGGTACACGCGCTCGGTCAGTTTGTGTAGCCACAGTAAGATCACCCTGGCAAAGACTTTGCCAACAACACTGAGCAGTGAGATGCGCCTGTAATTATTACAGTCACTTCTATCATTTCTATGTTGATATAATATGGCAATTCTTGAATCCCTCATAACTTGATGTATGATGGCCTCTTTCAACTCTGGCACAGCAACACGTGGCGCGGTTTCAAGAGCGTGTTTTTACAATACTGGATCATATCAAATGAAATCTCGTCACTGCCCGCTGCTTTGAACAGTACCAAATTGTCAATGGCTGAGATCTTCTAAAGATGGTTCGACGTTCAGCTCCTCCATTTTAGGATAGCCTTGAACAGCATCAAGAGCCGTGGGAGTGACCGTACTGTCAGATGAGAAGAGCTCAGAGTAATGTTCCACCCATCGATCCATCTGCCTTACTTTCTCAGTTATTTTCTCGCCACTAATCGATTTGAGTGGCGCTCTCTTCCTGTGCATTGGACCAATAGCTTTTGTTATGCCGTCACATATTTCTCTGAAATTGCCTGTTTCTACCGCAGTCTTGATATTTTCACTGAGGTGGAACTAGTTCTCATTTGCACAGCGGCGAGCTGTTTGCTGAACTTGGCTCCTCCTAGATTTTAGGGATTGCAGAGTAACTGCATTTGGAAGGCACGTGTAGTTAAGAAGAGCAGTGCTCTTTGCTTCCATGATGGGTGTCATATCATTGTTGCTGGCTTCGAACCAATCATTGGATTTTGCAGTGTCTCCTCCAAAAATAGCAGATAGTGTTGTTTGATGTTGGGTCAAAGCTGTTTCCAGGTTACGGTAACCATGGCGCCACTTTGTGTAATGTTTCCTCGAAGGCGTCGTTAAAGCGAATGATCAGTCCAGGTTTTGTGCGTATGTCGATGCTCGGCTTACATTTGTTGTCTGGTGTGATACAACTTTCTTGGTTGCAATTTTATTTTACACCGAACCAGTGCATAGTCTGTGTCGCCAGACTATCTGTAAAACCAGACTATCAATTTAGTTCTTCTTGCTCTATCTCCCTTCTTTGCTTACATCCATGTAATCTTTCTGTGCTTGAGTTTTTGTTTCATGGCTCTAACTTTGCTGTTTAGTAAAGCCACTTTCTTTGCTTGTCTCTCATCAATCTTTCTGAGCATTTTTGTTGCCACTACTGGTTCTTTGTGCTGGTGGTTTTCTTTTATCCAAAACGGCTTTTGAATGTTATTTCCCAAACATTTTGTACCTGTTCCCAATTTCCATAGATTCCAGCCCCCATATCTAGCTGTTTTATTGCTTGGCATATATTGCTGAGTGTGATCCTGAACCCATTTTCTTTCTAATCTCCTTTAAGATAGCCTACATTACAGCAAGGCTTGTTGACTTGTGTAGTTCTGTTCTTTCATTGAGCGAGGTTTGTTGACTTGAGTAGTTCTGTTTTATCATACAGCAAGGCTTGTTGACTTGTGTAGTTCTGTTCTATCATACAGCGAGGTTTGTTGACCTGTGTAGTTCTGTTCTATCATACAGCGAGGCTTGTTGACTTGTGTAGTTCTGTTCTTTCATTGAGCGAGGTTTGTTGACTTGAGTAGTTCTTTTCTATCATACAGCGAGGCTTGTTGACTTGTGTAGTTCTGTTCTTTCAATGAGCGAGGTTTGTTGACTTGTGTAGTTCTGTTATATCATACAGCGAGGCTTGTTGACTTGTGTAGTTCTGTTCTATAATACAGCTTGGCTTGTAGACTTGAGTAGTTCTGTTCTTTCATTGAGCGAGGTTTGTTGACTTGAGTAGTCTGTTCTATCATACAGCGAGGTTTGTTGACTTGAGTAGTCTGTTCTATCATACAGCGAGGCTTGTTGACTTATGTAGTTCTGTTCTATCATACAGCAAGGCTTGTTGACTTGTGTAGTTCTGTTATAACATACAGCGAGGCTTGTTGACTTGTGTAGTTCTGTCATATTATACAGCCAGGCTTGTTGACTTGAGTAGTTCTGTTATGTCATACAGCGAGGTTTGTTGACTTGAGTAGTTCTGTTCTATCATACAGCGAGGCTTGTTTACTTGTGTAGTTCTGTTCTATCATACAGCAAGGTTTGTTGACTTGTGTAGTTCTGTTCTATCATACAGCAATGTTTGTTGACTTGAGTAGTTCTGTTCTATCATACAGCGAGGCTTGTTGACTTGTGTAGTTCTGTTCTATCATACAGCAATGTTTGTTGACTTGTGTAGTTCTGTTCTATCATACAGCGAGGCTTGTTGACTTGTGTAGTTCTGTTCTATCATACAGCGAGGCTTGTTGACTTGTGTCGTTCTGTTCTATCATACAGCTTGGCTTGTTGACTTGAGTAGTTCTGTTCTTTGATTGAGGGAGGTTTGTTGACTTGAGTAGTTCTGTTCTATCATACAGCGAGGCTTGTTGACTTGTGTAGTTCTGTTGTATCATACAGCTTGGCTTGTTGACTTGAGTAGTTCTTTCATTGAGCGAGGTTTGTTGACTTGAGTAGTTCTGTTATATCATACAGCGAGGCTTGTTGACTTGTGTAGTTCTGTTGTATCATACAGCTTGGCTTGTTGACTTGTGTAGTTCTGTTCTATCATACAGCTTGGCTTGTTGACTTGTGTAGTTCTGTTCTATCATACAGCGAGGCTTGTTGACTTGAGTAGTTCTGTTCTATCATACAGCGAGGCTTGTTGACTTGAGTAGTTCTGTTCTATCATACAGCGAGGCTTGTTGACTCGAGTAGTTCTGTTCCTTTCATAGTTAAAATTTAACTTTGGCCATCATTAGATTGAAGTCTGAAGTCACATCCGCTTCTCTCTAGACCCTCACATCCTGGAAAGATTATCTATATTGCACATTTATGCAGATGTGATTAATCCGGTTATACCGTACGAGATACAGGGATATCCATGTTGCCATATTCATTGTCCTGTGTGAGAACAGGCTTCCTACAATGACCAGTTGGTTTCTTGTGTAAACATTTGCAAATTTCCCACGATTTCCATCCATGACCCTAAGACTTTTTCTGCTCATGATCTTTCGTAGCCTCTATTGTCATATCCTATGTTGATATTAACGTCTCCCATCACTTTTGTTATATCTCTTGACTTTGTCTCATCTAATAGATTGTGTAGTTTGCTGTAGAAATTCTTTTGAATTTATTCTAATTTTCCATAAGTTTGAGAGTAACATTGTATAATGTTTAGTTCTATCTTGTATTTGTGGACCAAATGGATGCCATGATCAGTCTAGATCCAGCTGCATGCAGCTTACAAATAGCACTCTCATGCTAGTATAAGTGATACCCCTTCACTGTGTGGTGCATTCTCTTCTTCGTGACCTGAATATACATTAGTTTGACCTAATGTTAGCTGTACTGTACCTGCCTGTGGTCCTTACATTAGTTTGACTTGATATTAGCTGTACTGTACCTGCCTGTGGCCCTTACATTAGTTTTACCTGATATTAGCTGTACTGTACCTGCCTGTGGCCCTTACATTGGTTTGACATGATGTTAGCTGTACTGTACCTGCCTATGGCCCTTACATTAGTTTGACCTGATGTTAGCTGTACTGTACCTGTGGTCCTTACATTAGTTTGACATGATGTTAGCTGTACTGTACCTGCCTGTGGCCCTTACATTAGTTTGACCTGATGTTAGCTGTAATGTACCTGTGGTCCTTACATTAGTTTGACATGATGTTAGCTGTACTGTACCTGCCTGTGGCCCTTACATTAGTTTGACCTGATATTAGCTGTACTGTACCTGTGGCCCTTACATTAGTTTGTCCTGATGTTAGCTGTACTGTACCTGTGGCCCTTACATTAGTTTGACCTGATATTAGCTGTACTGTACATGCCCTTACATTAGTTTGTCCTGATGTTAGCTGTACTGTACCTGTGGCCCTTACATTAGTTTGTCCTGATGTTAGCTGTACTGTACCTGTGGCCCTTACATTAGTTTGACCTGATATTAGCTGTACTGTACCTGCCTGTGGCCTTTACATTAGTTTGACCTGATGTTAGCTGTACTGTACCTGTGGCCCTTACATTAGTTTGACCTGATATTAGCTGTACTGTACCTGTGGCCTTTACATTAGTTTGACCTGATGTTAGCTGTACTGTACCTGTGGTCTTTACATTAGTTTGACCTGATGTTAGCTGTACTGTACCTGTGGCCTTTACATTAGTTTGACCTGATGTTAGCTGTACTGTACCTGTGGCCCTTATATTTTGCTCGGTCCAAGAGTGCTGATGTTGTATTATTCCCTCTCTATTGCAATTTGAGCTGTCCTCCCCAACTCCCACATGGTTCCCACAATCCAGAAGGTCAGTCTGAAGGTCTGCCATGTTAATCAAATGGAGATTGTCAATCCACTTTCCTTGTGGCTTTCGCTGGTATCCATCGTAGATCTGGTCCTTCAAGGAGGGCTCATTAGATATGTTAATTTATGTTTTTGTAGCAAGATGGGGAGTTTCTCTTGTCTCCCCAGGCATAGTATATAATCCATATCTTATGTCCACATTATAGATGTCCACACTGCCGAAGACGGATGTGTCGGTACCAAAAGGTGCAAATATCGCAGTCAAGCTGTAAACTAGCGACACAACGCATTCCGTTCTCTGGACTACATCCTGCTACTTGCAAAGCCCTATTTCGGGCTAGGCAGCGGGAGATTGAGGATGAACGCAGAAGGTGTCCACATTATAGATGTTAGATATTTGATTGACATGAGATGTATGGCCAGGAACAGTAGCTCCACACAAGCTCTGAAAGTTGAATACCTTTGAGTTTGCTATTCACTCCTACAGTAGTCTTCATCTCTATGCTTGTGGATAGAGAAACAACGTATAGTCATTCCATCAGGTAACTAACTATATGTAGATTACTAAATAGTCATTCCATCAGGTAACAACTACATGTAGATTACTAAATAGTCATTCCATCAAGTAATTCTATATGTAGATTACATCTTCTTCTTCTTCTGCGTCCGTTCTCAATCTCCCGCTACCAAACCCTGAATAGAGCTTTGGAACAAGCAGGATGTAGCATGGAGAATGGAATGTGTTGTGTCGTAGTTTACAGCTTGACTGTGCTATTTTCAACTTTTGATCCGACACATCCGTCTTCAGCCGTCATTTTTTGAGTACCGGGTTAGCCTTCCCTCTTCGATCCCATCTCCTTAGCCAGTCTGAGTACAGGGTTAGCTTTCCCTCTTCGATCCCATCTCCTTAGCCAGTCTGAGTACCGGGTTAGCCTTCCCTCTTCGATCCCATCTCCTTAGCCAGTCTGAGTACCGGGTTAGCCTTCCCTCTTCGACCCCATCTCCTTAGCCAGTCTGAGTACCGGGTTAGCCTTCCCTCTTCGATCCCATCTCCTTAGCCAGTCTGAGTACCGGGTTAGCCTTCCCTCTTCGATCCCATCTCCTTAGCCAGT
This sequence comes from Ariolimax columbianus, assembly GCA_036924085.1. Taxonomy (NCBI): domain Eukaryota; kingdom Metazoa; phylum Mollusca; class Gastropoda; order Stylommatophora; family Arionidae; genus Ariolimax; species Ariolimax columbianus. The sequence continues at coordinate 2,812,042 of JAVGWX010000009.1, forward strand.
CTGAGTACCGGGTTAGCCTTCCCTCTTCGATCCCATCTCCTTAGCCAGTCTGAGTACCGGGTTAGCCTTCCCTCTTCGACCCCATCTCCTTAGCCAGTCTGAGTTCCGGGTTAGCCTTCCCTCTTCGATCCCATCTCCTTAGCCAGTCTGAGTACCGGGTTAGCCTTCCCTCTTCGATTCTATCTCTTTAGCCAGTCTAAGTACCGAGTTAGCCTTCCCTCTTCGATCCCATCTCCTTAGCCAGTCTGAGTACCGGGTTAGCCTTCCCTCTTCGATCCCATCTCCTTAGCTAGTCTGAGTACCGGGTTAGCCTTCCCTCTTCGATCCCTTCTCCTTAGCCAGTCTGAGTACCGGGTTAGCCTTCCCTCTTCGATCCCATCTTCTTAGCCAGTCTGAGTACCGGGTTAGCCTTCCCTCTTTGATCCCTTCTCATTAGCCAGTCTGAGTACCGGGTTAGCCTTCCCTCTTCGATCCCATCTTCTTAGCCAGTCTGAGTACCGGGTTAGCCTTCCCTCTTCGATCCCATCTCATTAGCCAGTCTGAGTACCGGGTTAGTCTTCCCTCTTCGATCCCATCTCCTTAGCCAGTCTGAGTACAGGGTTAGCTTTCCCTCTTCGATCCCATCTCCTTAGCCAGTCTGAGTACCGGGTTAGCCTTCCCTCTTCGATCCCATCTCCTTAGCCAGTCTGAGTACCGGGTTAGCCTTCCCTCTTCGACCCCATCTCCTTAGCCAGTCTGAGTACCGGGTTAGCCTTCCCTCTTCGATCCCATCTCCTTAGCCAGTCTGAGTACCGGGTTAGCCTTCCCTCTTCGATCCCATCTCCTTAGCCAGTCTGAGTACCGGGTTAGCCTTCCCTCTTCGATCCCATCTCATTAGCCAGTCTGAGTACCGGGTTAGCCTTCCCTCTTCGACCCCATCTCCTTAGCCAGTCTGAGTTCCGGGTTAGCCTTCCCTCTTCGATCCCATCTCCTTAGCCAGTCTGAGTACCGGGTTAGCCTTCCCTCTTCGATTCTATCTCTTTAGCCAGTCTAAGTACCGGGTTAGCCTTCCCTCTTCGATCCCATCTCCTTAGCCAGTCTGAGTACCGGGTTAGCCTTCCCTCTTCGATCCCATCTCCTTAGCTAGTCTGAGTACCGGGTTAGCCTTCCCTCTTCGATCCCTTCTCCTTAGCCAGTCTGAGTACCGGGTTAGCCTTCCCTCTTCGATCCCATCTTCTTAGCCAGTCTGAGTACCGGGTTAGCCTTCCCTCTTTGATCCCTTCTCATTAGCCAGTCTGAGTACCGGGTTAGCCTTCCCTCTTCGATCCCATCTTCTTAGCCAGTCTGAGTACCGGGTTAGCCTTCCCTCTTCGATCCCATCTCATTAGCCAGTCTGAGTACCGGGTTAGCCTTCCCTCTTCGACCCCATCCCCTTAGCCAGTCTGAGTACCGGGTTAGCCTTCCTTCTTCGATCCCATCTCCTTAGCCAGTCTGAGTACCGGGTTAGCCTTCCCTCTTCGATCCCATCTCCTTAGCCAGTCTGAGTACCGGGTTAGCCTTTCCTCTTCGATCCCATCTCCTTAGCCAGTCTGAGTACCGGGTTAGCCTTCCCTCTTCGATCCCATCTCCTTAGCCATTCTGAGTACCGGGTTAGCCTTCCCTCTTCGATCCCATCTCCTTAGCCAGTCTGAGTACCGGGTTAGCCTTCCCTCTTCGATCCCATCTCCTTAGCCAGTCTGAGTACCGGGTTAGCCTTCCCTCTTCGATCCTTTCTCCTTAGCCAGTCTGAGTACCGGGTTAGCCTTCCCTCTTCGATCCCATCTTCTTAGCCAGTCTGAGTACCGGGTTAGCCTTCCCTCTTTGATCCCTTCTCATTAGCCAGTCTGAGTACCGGGTTAGCCTTCCCTCTTCGATCCCATCTCCTTAGCCAGTCTGAGTACCGGGTTAGCCTTCCCTCTTCGATCCCATCTCCTTAACCAGTCTGAGTACCGGGTTAGCCTTCCCTCTTCGATCCCATGTCCTTAACCAGTCTGAGTACCGAGTTAGCCTTCCCTCTTCGATCCCATCTCCTTAGCCAGTCTGAGTACCGGGTTAGCCTTCCCTCTTCGATCCCATCTCCTTAGCCAGTCTGAGTACCGGGTTAGCCTTCTCTCTTCGATCCCTTCTCCTTAGCCAGTCTGTCCTGATGCAGCCTATTATCTGGGATCACCGAGTGGAGGTGTAGAAGGGTCTTGGCAACTTTGTTTCGCTGGTCGTGACGCTAGCAGTCATCTCTGGCTCGCTAGTCGTGACGCTAGCAGTCATCTCTGTTTCGCTGGTCGTGACGCTAGCAGTCATCTCTGGTTCGCTGGTCGTGACGCTAGCAGTCATCTCTGGTTCGCTGGTCGTGACGCTAGCAGTCATCTCTGTTTCGCTGGTCGTGACGCTAGCAGTCATCTCTGGCTCGTTGGTCGTGACGCTAGCAGTCATCTCTATTTCGCTGGTCGTGACGCTAGCAGTCAGCTATAATCGCTGCAGCTTATTCACTGCTCAGTATCTTGATCCCAGTAGAACATTTAGAACACGTCTATCTCATGGCGACGAGACCCGGTTCTAAATCTTGACTCACTTCAGTTTACCAAGGTTACAATTTGGTAAATTAAGGCAGCGAGAAAGGGAACTGGTCACCCCCACCACAGAAAGCTGAGACCTTGTACTGCTATCAAATCTCAGATGCAAATTTCTGCATTGGAACTAAATGTACCTTTTTACTAGAACAACTTTACTTTTAGGAAAAAAATGTAACTTTTAATGGTCCATTATAACGAAGTGACGGCAAGGAGCAACCACAAATCCCTGCATGCAGAATGTTACATGTTTGACTTGTAATAAATTTGTGCAGAATAAATTATTGATGTGATGTTGCCAGATATTCATCCCATTGCATAACAGACTGTTTTGTACAGGAAGGAACTATACAGTGGCTTTCTGGAGGTGTCTTCGTGTATTCTTCTTCATTGGCTCTTACATAATCGCTACTATTATTCTCATAAACTTAGCGGTCAGCCTCACTCAAATAATCGCTACTATTTTCACCACAAACTCAGCAGCCCGCCTCTGGTTTATTTCATCATCATACAGTCTTTACCTAAAGTGGTTTGAGGAGAGGGGTCATGTTGCCATTCTGTTCCTCTGATGGAGCCAGCTGACCTGGGAAATATGTTCCATCATTTATTTGTTCACTCCACATGGGCATATATACGTCTGTTTGCCAAATTGTTCGTTTGTTTAACCGATGATTTTTAAGCCTGCAGTAACCTGTTCAGTCTGAATATTGTAACTTGATCTCTTTTTGGCAAAGAGTTGCATGTTTCTTCTATATCAGTATCGAGCCGTTTGTGACATGTGTGTCTCAATTTGTAACATAAACAAGAATAGGTTGACTGCCACACCGTGAGAATGCCATCAGAGACGATTACCAGAATTATCTAGCTTCTCTGTAGTTCATAGAATTGTACACGACTCCATGATGGCATGCCAAGCCACCGAGTGTGGGGTAGGCTTCTGGGTTTTAGAGAAAGCATAAGAGGAGGTACACAATTTATGATAAAGGATTAAAATAGGGAATAAGTAGTTTTAATGAGGATTAGAAGAATAGGTTGAGTTCTGCCCCCTTCATGAATAAAACAAAGATATATTTTGTAATGATAACTTCATGTGAAGAGCTTTAGCTGCAACCACAAGACATTCTTACACACTTACTGTCGCTCCGCGCCTACACTGACAACGCTGCATATACAAGACTTTCTTACACACTTACTGTCGCTCCGCGTCTATCATGGCAAATAGAGATTTTCCTGATAGAGCGCCAGACAACTCTTCCACTTGATCTAGTTCAAGCCTAGTGTGGAGGCTCTTATACTGTCACGCTCGCAGATTTTGAGACGTCTCCGGGGATCTGGATCCACAGCTGAGAAGCTCGCCACCCATGTCTCTTGCCTGCCTAACTTTAGTGTCTAAAACTGACTGTATATTGGAATGTCAGGGATTCGTGTACTTAGAGTGATGGAATGTCAGGGATTCCTGTACTTACACTGATGGGATGTCAGGGATTCCTGTACTTACAGTGATGTGATGTCAGGGATTCCTGTACTTACAGTGATGGAATGTCAGGGATTCCTGTACTTACAGTGATGTGATGTCAGGGATTCATGTACTTAAAGTGATTCCCATAGTTAGAGATAGAATGTCAGGGATTTGTGTAGTTACGTGACAGAATGTCAGGAATACATGTACTTACAGTGACGGAATGTCATTTTGTAGTTACTTGTGCCTTGGGACAACACAAGCACTTATTGAAACCTTCAACTCACATTACATTTGTCATTCATCTAACATCTTGGACATGTCATGACCTTGAAAATTCATTTGTTTTGTCTTTTGTTCATACTTTGGGCCAGAAATAAACGTCCGTGAATTGATGTGTCATGCCATCAGGTACTCTTTGTAGCGTTGTGATGGTTGACTGAAGCATTCAGACCAGCTAGTGGTCGTAAAACATATATCAGCTGACAAGTGTACCACAATTTCCATGTACGTAATGTAATTCTATGTGCCTTGATTGAACGATCTTCAATCACTGGTTTCATTGGATCTCCACAGCTGATATGGAGGAATATTATGGTTGTGCTTGATTCTGTACGAGAGCCTATCTAATATAATAACATCTGTCCCAACAAACAGGCTATCCTCAAGTTTCTAGTTCATGACACTCATACAAGGTGGTCCTTCCTTTCAAACCCTAACTGACCTTTCCACAGACCCAGACAGAGACTCCATTGACTCTTTCCGTCTTGTCAGATGATAGTAATTGTGCTTTGAAAAAGAAAGAGATGTAACTGAAGTCCATGACGATAACGAATGTGACTCGTAAGACCAATCGGAGCAGAGAAGCGTCTTCCCCAGTGTGTGCAAAGAAAGTCAGGACCGTTTGCGGCATCGCATGGTGTGGCGTGTCTTCCCAAAGGCTGAGTCCTTAGCCTATCAGCAATCAGTATCTCCTTTGTTTAAATTCCTTGCTTAATCCTGCCCCTCCATGTAACACGTTCCATGGTGTTCTGTTCCCATGATTCCATATCGATGCCCGCATCATTTATATCCCGCTACACACATCCTTGTACCGAAGTAGTGGCCGGCCCCGAGACCTTTTCCCCAACTGTAATTCCCCATAGAGAAGATATGTTCGTATTCTGCCATCATCCATCCTCCGAGTGTGTACCAGCCATTGGAGCCTTCGATGACTAAGCATGGAAAAGATTGTGACACTGCCTGTTCTCTCCAACTCCTCTGCGTTGGTGATCTTGACTTACCACCAAACCTCATAGGATTCTGCGGAGACATCTCATGTGATATTTCTTTAGCCACCTCTCCTGGAACGTGTAGGTAGTCCACGTCTCACTGCCATGAAGAAGGGTGCTGAGGACACAGGCCTGGTAAACAAATGTTGTTTTTTTTACACAGTGAGCTTCTCGTTCTCCCGGATCCATGTTAATCTTCTCTGAGAAGACAACTTCGGCATTTTGAGTTTTAGTTGTATCTGTTATGAAATATCAACATCCCTCCATTCTAAGTAGACCTATAGGTGCTTTGTCCCTTTCTACCGATGGAGAAGGCTATGGATACTAATGTTCATGTAGCTGGCCAGTTGTACATAGCCCTGCCCCATCCTCTCGCTGGTCAGTTGTACATGGCCCTGTCACATCCTCTCGCTGGCCAGTTGTACATAGCCCTGCCCCATCCTCTCGCTGGCCAGTTGTACATGGCCCTGTCCCATCCTCTCGCTGGTCAGTTGTACATTGCCTTGTCCCATCCTCTCGCTGGCCAGTTGTACATGGCCCTGTCCCATCCTCTCGCTGGCCAGTTGTACATGGCCCTGTCCCATCCTCTCGCTGGCCAGTTGCACATGGCCCTGCCCATCCTCTCGCTGGCCAGTTGTACATGGCCCTGTCCCATCCTCTCGCTGGCCAGTTGTACATGGCCCTGTCCCATCCTCTCACTGGCCAGTTGAACATGGCCCTGTCCCATCCTCTCACTGGCCAGTTGAACATGGCCCTGTCCCATCCTCTCGCTGGTCAGTTGTACATTGCCCTGTCCCATCCTCTCGCTGGACAGTAGTACATGGCCCTGTCCCATCCTCTAGCGCTCCCCTTTCAACTTGACTAACATCTAATTGAACAGTTCTGCAGTCTGGGGATTGCTGTGTCCTCCTCCAACGGACGATCATTTATTCATTTAAAGATTTCCCTCGACCTGTATTTAATGATATTTAATGTGTGGGCCAGGTCTGCATGTGGGGGCACTAGAGACCAGGCCAAAATATGTGGGCTATCGAGGCCAGAATATGTGAGTACTCGAGGCCAGGCCAGATCAAATCAAAATGTGTGGGCACTCTAGGCAAGGCTAGAATGTGTGGTTACTCAAGGCAAGGCTAGAATGTGTGTGTACTCTAGGCAAGGCTAGAATGTGTGGGCACTCAAGGCAAGGCTAGAATGTGTGTGTACTCTAGGCAAGGCTAGAATGTGTGGTTACTCAAGGCAAGGCTAGAATGTGTGTGTACTCTAGGCAAGGCTAGAATGTGTGTGTACTCTAGGCAAGGCTAGAATGTGTGTGTACTCTAGGCAAGGCTAGAATGTGTGGGCACTCAAGGCAAGGCTAGAATGTGTGTGTACTCTAGGCAAGGCTAGAATGTGTGTACTCTAGGCAAGGCTAGAATGTGTGTGTACTCTAGGCAAGGCTAGAATGTGTGGTTACTCAAGGCAAGGCTAGAATGTGTTTACACTCTAGATTAAGCCAGGCCAAATGTGTGGGCACTCGAAGTCAGGCAAGAATGTCAGTTGTAAATGTAATGCAAGAGTATAAATATTTATTCTTCCTAATGGCTATACTTTATATAAAACAGCCAAAATGTCGCCCGCAAACTAGTACTTCCTGCCTCAAACCACAGCTGACGGAACAGATCTTTCTATCCACCGTGACAATACCTTGACCTTTCCTTCATATTAAAAATGAGACAATTTGAGTTTCTTATATTTTTTCTTGCATGTGTCAATGATGGTTGGAAGAAATTCTTGTTGAAACAAGTTTTGTACAGGAAGGCAATCATGAAATGCTAACGAAAACTGTCAAAGATCGTTATTCATATCGTCCTATAAGTCACCCACATTTATTGTTCCTGTTCATATTCATTGTTTTACATAAACTTACTTGCTGGGCCAGTGTAATATGTGGCTCTCAAGATATTTGGACTTTTCTGTAATATATTTAATATTATAAGACTGTTTTGCGCTTATAATAAGTATATAAATTAAATTATACATATTACATGATCTGAATGATGTCAGAATAAGATGTATGTAAGTTACAAATGGCATTTTTTTTTAAAATTATATTAATGAACAAAACTACTTTCTATTTTTGATCAGTATAAAAAGTCAAGATCCCACGCTATGCGATGTATGGGAAATACGGTGCAATGCCTATCTTATTTGGTGACCCACGCCACCAAATGAGTCGTAGGGTCAATATCACGCCGGGAGCCTCCACTTACCAAATGTCTCTGGTACCTAGGTTTTTAAGCTACAGGATCATGGTTTGCGATAGAAAAAAATCTCGCACTAATATGGGATTGAACCCTGATCAAATCATAGGATTGACAAATGTGTGTGAGAAAATTATAGTACTGCCTAAATGAGATTAGCATTGTGAGAACGCACATATTTCGCTGTGAGTATTGGTTTATAAGAGTACAGAGCGAGTATAGGCATGGGGAAATAATCCAGCAATGTAGACTTATCTCTCAAAACATAATTCCCACTTGACACAATACGATTCTTCTGGTTTACCTTTGACCAAATACCTACAATAAATTATCTCTGCTGATTCATATTTTGGTCATATTCTTCCTCCACCCGTCAGGCGTCAGTTGCTGTGACCTTTTCTTTGTTCCTTTTCATGTGGGTTTAAAACCAGTACACTTTTGGTTATATTGTTGAGTTTCCTTCTCACGGTGTGTTATCAATCCATCTGTTTTGTAATCTCCAGCTATAGTGTCCACAGATCTCAAAGCAAACTGCTGACATGTGACCAACAAATGTCTCGTAAGGATGTGCAATATGCCAGGAGTGAATTGTTCTTACAAATATGAATCCTAAATGTGTAAAAGTCGGTTTATTTGAAGGAACGCTGACCTTTTTCTGACATTCCTTATTTATGCCATGCTTCTCCAGCTGGTGCGTAACATGTCTGACCTTGACAGTCAGCGGGATGTACATGATAGAGAACTTGTTCTGGTAAACAGATACAGACTCTGATATATTAGGTTCTACGTCATATCAAGATGCCATGTTGACCTGGATTAGACTTTAGTTTATTTTAAATATATGAAACGAGATCCATTCTGCTCTTAATATCTCTGCTACATTATTTATTTTGAGATCAGAGATTCATTCTGGCAAAGTAAAAGATGGGTCCTATGGCAACAACTGCCGTCAGGGATGAAGATAGCTCTTCATGGACTAAATCGCAGCCTATGTAAGGTGGGGGTGGCCAGCTAACTTCCTTTATGTTTATACCTTCACCAACACATACGTCAGGTACCAATTTACAGCTTGGTCGACTGGAGGAGCGGTCGCACTAGGAACGAACCCACCCATGGATTGTTTCTGTCCGTTTGTGATTTCGAACCCTGGTGCAGTTGTAATCTGTCTTAGCAAACCAGCTCACTGTCCACTAGGCTACACGCTCCACAAAGTAATATAGTACACATGAAAGTAACTGTAAGTGTCTGTCCTTCGTTGGAGGTCATGACCACAACTTCATTCATGTGTTTGCATTTATTTGATTGGAGATGTCTGCGAATAATCAGACCCTACATAAAAATGATACCGATGGTCCATTTCAAAAGGTAAGGAAATGTACACTCGGACCAATAATGAATTAACACATCTCCCAGAAGAGATAAGGTGCTGCCCGGCTAGCAGCATGACTCGTCGCTCGCACACTGAGTGATGATCCTACGAACTCTTGAGGTCACGGTTAAAAAGAGACAGACAATAAGTAGAAGACACTGGTTGTATTCGGGCTGCATTCTTCTAAACCAGAATAATAACGTCAAGTAGAGATGCTTTATAATTCTATCCCATTGTTCTTGATAGGTCTTGTACGTGTTCTAGAGTGGAGCCGTAAAAGCGGGACTGGTTGTTAGGAAGTCTGGTAATAACTTGTTCTGAGGCTAATCCTGGGCAGGTAATTGTCACTGTTCCATGTGAGTATAACTGCAGCTTAATCTATTCTTTGCTTGTGGAGTACTGCTTTGAGAGATGCTGTAAAATGTAGACTACGTTAATATTGTAGCTTTTCAGGCTATGGTATTTTAATTTGTACCCAACTAATCGCTTGCTTCTTGAACAGTAGTTGCTTTGAAAATGGTTGATTAGGTATCCGAATATGTCATTACCCGTTTGAAATGGGTCTTCTCCAGTGTCAGCGTAGTTTCCAACAGCACTCTGTGTGTAACAGACAAGAAATAGGAGTACTGCCATACTGCGATCATGTCATAATAGACACAACTGAGTAATGTAACGCCTCTAGAGTAGAGCACTCTCAAACTCATGGCATTGCACACACTGGCCAAATGTTTACAGAGTATGGAGTAGTCCTCTGAGGTCATTCTTCGTTCGTTCTCAATTTGCCGCTACCAAGCGCACCTCCTTCGTCATTCGTTCTCAATCTCCCGCTACCAAGCCCTGAACGTTCTCAATCTCCCTCTACCAAGCCCTGAACGTTCTCAATCTCCCTCTACAAAGCCCTGAACGTTCTCAATCTCCCGCTACTAAGCCCTGAACATTCTCAATCTCTCGCTACTAAACCCTGAACGTTCTCAATCTCCCTCTACCAAGCCCTGAACGTTCTCAATCTCCCGCTACTAAGCCCTGAACATTCTCAATCTCTCGCTACTAAACCCTGAGCATTCTCAATCTCTCGCTACCAAACCCTGAACGTTCTCAATCTCCCTCTACCAAGCCCTGAACGTTCTCAATCTCTCGCTACCAAACTCCGAACGTTCTCAATCTCTCGCTACCAAACCCCGAACGTTCTCAATCTCTCGCTACTAAGCCCTGAACGTTCTAAATCTCCCTCTACCAAATCCTGAACGTTCTCAATCTCCCGCTACCAAATCCTGAACGATCTCAATCTCTCGCTACCAAATCCTGAACGTTTTCAATCGCTAGCAGTCAGCTATTGGTCGCTGGCACTGGCGCTAGCAGTCAGCTATTGGTCGCTGCAGCTCATCATCTTGAAAAGCACTAGAAACAATGTTTTCTCTCTCTCGCTTTCTATCACCCAGGGGTGCATAAGCCATCAACCAACCCTCGCCAAGCAGCTCTGTCCTGTGCAATCTTTTCCACTTCCTTCCAGCTTTTCCCTGTTTTCTTTACTTCCTTCTCCAGATCTCGTCTCCGTGTATTCCTTGGTCTGCCTGTGCCTGTCCTTCCCTGGGGGTTCCATGACAGGGATTGCCTGGTGATAATGGCCGCGGGCTTTCTTAATGTAAGACCCATCCATTTCCACTTTCTTCCTAAGATTTCCTGTTCCAATTTATATTGTCCCTTTCTCTCCCACAGTCTGGCATTTGTAACTTTGTCAAACCATTTTATACCAAGAATCTTTCTCAGGCATCTGTCGACAAAACCCTGCAGTCTTCTGTCATTGCCTTTGGTCATCCTCCAGACATCTGTTGACACAACCCTGCAGTCTCCTGTCATTGCCTTTGGTCATCCTCCAGACATCTGTTGACACAACCCTGCAGTCTCCTGTCATTGCCTTTGGTCATCCTCCAGGTTTCCATACACCAGGACTGGCTTCACATTTGAATGTAAAATCCTTTGTTTTGTGTCCGTGGAGTTCCGTCTTGGTTTGAACATTCTGAATGCAGCTCTTGCTTTTTGTATCCTTGTTTTTATATCCTCGTCTGTCCCTCCTTCCTTGTTGATGATACTTCCTAGGTATGTAAATACCTCTATCTCTTCCAGTGGCGTTCCTCTCAGCCTGATTGGTTCTGTGGTTGCTGCATTGACCCTAATTATTTTTGTCTTTTCCTCATGGATCTTCAAACCGACTTGTTTAGAGGTATAATCCAGTTTCCTTTGCATTTGGCTTTGGGACAGAAGGGCTATATCATCCACAAAATCCAGGTCCTCCAGCTGTTTATCCAAGGTCCACTGGATTCTATTTCTCTCATTTGTTGTTACTTCCATAATCCAGTCCACTGCCAGGATGAACAGGAAAGGCGACAGTAGGCAACCCTGTCGTACCCCTGATTTAATTTTGAATAACTGTGAGTTGTCCTTCGTGTATAACTCTACATGGCATACTTTCATACGTCTGTCTAATTATGTTTATGAGCTTTTGAGGAATTCCATAGTGCCTCAGTAGTTTCCAGAGTATATCTATCCAAACAGTCGAAAGCCTTTTTATAATCAACTATAAACAATACTCGATTTAAATATTATATACCAATAAAAACAAAAAAGTATACAACATTTCACAATCAGTAAACGTGTGCGCATCACATTGTCCCTATGGGATCAAGATGCTGAGCAGCGCATGAGCTGCAGTGGTCAGAGACCCATAGCTGACTGCTAGCGTCAGGGCCAGCGAACCAGAGCTGCCAAGACCCTTCTACACCTCTACGCGGTGATCCTGGACAACAGGCTGCAGCAGGGCAGACTGGCTAAAGAAAAGGGATCGAAGAGGGAATGCTAACCCGGTACTCAAAAAATGCTTGCTGAAGTCGGATGTGTTGGACCGAAGGTGCAAATATCGCAGTCAAGCTGTAAACTACGAAACAACGCATTCCGTTCTCTGAACTACATTCTGCTACTTAGGCCCTTTCAGGGTTTGGTAGCGGGAGATTGAGAACGAACGAAGAAGAAGACATTGTCCCTATCAATGAAAGAAATGAAAGCCACATAGTCCTGCTTACAGATGCTCTGGCCGTAGTTACAGCACTAAAAAGCCAGAAAAATACTGAACTTAATGATTTAAGAGCAGTACTCTGTCAACTATGCCAGCAGTCCGTACCAAAAAGGGTAGTGGTGCAGTGGGTTCCATCTCACTGCAACATCCAAGGCAACGAGGAGGCAGACAGACTGGCAAAAGAAGGTGCAAAACTACCACAACCAGATACTAGTATGACATACGAAGAGTCAAAACGGCTTATTAGAGCTAGATACATGACCAAATGGGAAACCGAACATACCGACTACACCAAAAAACGATGCCTATTACCAGTTGAACAGAAGAGAGCAGGTCGTGGTCTTCAGACTTCGCACTGGCCACAATAGACTGAGGTACCACCTATTCAACAAATTGAAGATAGGTGGCACTGACGAATGCCCGTGTGGTACCGGGAAAATGACCGCTGAGCATTTGCTGCAAAAATGCCCGACATACGAGGACCAGAGAAAGCACATGTGGCCATCACCAGTGGCAACACTAGACAAGCTCTATGGCAGTATCGACAGCCTCAGGATGACCGCTGCCTTTTTCGAAAAAATAATGGTTACTGTCTGACTGCGTACGAAGAAGAAGAATAAGACATTGTCCCCATCAATCCTATACTTCATCCGTGAGCCTTTCTTAGTTTATGACCACACGTAGATCTGGTCAGGCAGGCCCACTATATCAAGTCCTCGTCAGGCACTTCTAGGAATTATCATTACATAACAACAAACACCGAACTGTGGTACACAGCAACATCAATACAGTTAGAGATTGGCAATGGATTGGTTACACTATCAGAAAGCAACCATATAACTACTATGAGCTGCATTGAAGTACACATGCGTTAGATCTGTGAGTGGAGGGCAATTAACACCATGACAAATAAAAGGTGGAAAAACCAGGTATCATGAGTTATAGGCAGAGTTCTAGAGTGTGCAGTTAATTCTTAACTGGGTCTAATCCATATTGAGTTCCAATTTTGTGATAGTTGCGGATTACCAGTGACATTACTATGTTGTAAATGAAATATTCATAAATAAAAGCCAAAATCATATTTAGTTGTGTGATCATGTGAATTGGATGAATAACCAATTACTGCCACCTATATACAGAAGTAAATAAATGATGTGGCTTTTTTAACAGCATAGTCTGGTCAGCTGACATTTAGCAACCGCCATTATGAAATGCTCTGACTCAATGCTTCATGTACTGACTGTACATGTGATTAGACATCATTTGTTGCTTTCATTGAATGTGTCAAGTAATCTGCAGACGTCATACACAGACTGATTAGAGATCATTGGTTGCTTTCATTGAATGTGTCAAGCTATCTGCAGACGTCATACGCAGACTGTGATTAGACATCATTGGTTGCTTTCATTGAATGTGTCAAGCTATCTGCAGACGTCATACACAGACTGATTAGAGATCATTGGTTGCTTTCATTGAATGTGTCAAGCTATCTGCAGACGTCATACGCAGACTGTGATTAGACATCATTGGTTGCTTTCATTGAATGTGTCAAGCTATCTGCAGACGTCATACGCAGACTGTGATTAGAAATCATTTGTTGCTTTCATTGAATTTGTAAAGCTATCTGTAGACTTTATACAATGTCCACTTTACAAATTATTCCACATCAGCTGTGTAATTATTGTTACATTTTATGTGCATTGTTGCCCATTTTTTAGACAATGCAAACTGTCTTAGAATAAAAGAATAGAGCAAACTTTTGTCTTGGTTAAACTTAGTGCTACTCGTTGTCATGGATTTTTATTAGTCTTAACTTATCTTTATACTGGTTTTTAATGACCGCAGAGTCTGTATACAACCAGTATCTTTGAGGGGGTTAACCAATGTGCTAGTCCATCTTAATAGCCTCAAACTTGTAGCCTTCTAGGCGAAATCTATGCTGCTCTTAACAAACCACCTAACTATGGCCGGTGTTATGCCATGTCACAGTTAGTCACCTCTTATGACATTCTCTTCCGTGACAGAGTTAGATGTGAAATCAGAATTGGCTGGAGAGAGTAGTGGATGTATCAAGGGACATGGCTTTGATGTTCTTGGGACTATTGAGAGGATCAGAAACAGATGACATAGGGAATACCCAGAGCCTGACACCACAGAAGCATACTACTAGCCAAGGCGAGATCAATTGGCCACTGTGGGCATACATACAAGTCAAACAACACAGATGCATGAGCAATGGAAACAAAAACAGACTGCAACATGTTCTCCAAGTCTCTCAGTCCCACAATAGGAGCAAAGCCCCCAAAATACTGCCCAATCAATTTCATGGATAAACTAAATGGCCTCCTAAGAACCAGAGGGAGACTACCATCCAATTTTATGAAAGAAATATTTGTGAGCGAACAATCAAAAAAGATAATGTTAGAATATGTGAAAAATATAAATCTTTTCATGACAATCAGAATGATAACATTGTCATTATACAGACTGTCAGCTTTGTGCCGCATTAGTTCAACACAAATTACCTCAGGACAACGCGTTATTGTGCAAGTGGAGGTGCTTACATGTTCCATTGAGCTATTCTGGCTGGAACAACATATATTGACACAGCCACACAAGCCGAATTGATCACTGGTGAGAGGTCAGATTAAGAATTGCACCTCGGCCCTCCAGGTTCAGCGGTTTAATTGCCTCGTTATACAACTTGCCTGTTCATGTGATATGCCAGAGGACACCCAAAGAGGAATAAAATTTTGACATTGATAGATTTGGAATACGCAGATGACATTGTACTATTTGTACTCTGACACGAACACATCATAAGAGAAAACGGAGAGATTATGTGTGACTGAGCAGCAATATCATGAACACAGAAGTCATGACACTAAAAATATTATATCCCACACCAAGTACAATTAAGAAATGAAAACCTAGCGGAGATAGACACATGACCGAGACACACAGCTACACCAGACAGACAATAGACACGGGCCTCAGAAACACAACTACACCAAACAGACATTAGACAAATGACCCAGAAACTCACCTACACCAGACAGACAATATACACATGCCTCAGTAACACACCTACACCAGACAGACAATAGACACATGCCTCACAAAACACAACTACACCAGACAGACAATAGGCACATGCATCAGAAACAGTGAAATGGCTTTAAGTAGCAGAATGTAGTCCAGATAACGGAATGAGTTGTGTTGTAGTTTACAGATTGACTACAATATTTTCACCTTACGATCCGACACATCTGACTTCAGCAGGCATTTTTTTGTACTGGGTTAGCCTTCCCCGTTCGACCCCTTCTCCTTAGCCAGTCTGCCCCTGCTGCAGCCTGTTATCCAGGATCACTGCGTGGAGGTGTAGAAGGGTATTGGCACCTTTGGTTCGCTGGCCCTGACGCTAGCAGTCAGCTATGGGTCGCTGGCCACTGCAGCTCATGCATTGCTCCGCATCGTGATCCTCGGATCCACTGTATGACCAACCTTGGGTGTTCTGCTGGGGGCTGTGTCAGGGAGAACATACATTGCTCGAGGTCTTCATCTTTGTGTTGTTTTAGCGCTGCTAATACTGATGCGGCATCAGTCAGGAATACTATGTTTTCTTGATGGATATCTTTATCTTGGATTACAAGCTCAGCTGCAGCCTTCGGCGCCTCTGCTTCTGCACGGTAGTTAGTGGGGTATGTTCCCATTGTTAATACTCGTGTTTTCTTCTCCATTGCTTAGTCTGTAATAGACCCCTTCACCTCCATTGGATGTGGCTTTGTTAGATGGGACATCTGTATGTACGTGTATCCATATTTCTGATGGGTATGCGCTCCTAAGATATTCTTCTGTAATAAATTTCTTTCTAAATCTGTCTGTTCC
This sequence comes from Ariolimax columbianus, assembly GCA_036924085.1. Classification (NCBI taxonomy): domain Eukaryota; kingdom Metazoa; phylum Mollusca; class Gastropoda; order Stylommatophora; family Arionidae; genus Ariolimax; species Ariolimax columbianus. Next base: position 2,827,924 of record JAVGWX010000009.1, read on the forward strand.
CTTTTTTCATATCCCCTCTATGGTTTTTACCATCTCAGGGGACTTGACGTTTTTCGATCGTGGGATTTGGGATGTTTTTTTCAGTTCTCTAACCACTGCCTGGCTTATGATTTGGTCTGCTGTTGAGTTCTTTTGTTTTTTATATGAAGTGAATTATCTTTAATATATCTCTTCCAGTGCAATTTATCCTGTCATACATTGGGTGATCAGGCATTCGTTTGACATTCTCCCTCTGCTGCAGTGTTTTTTTTTTATCTCTGCGCGTCTCCATACTTTCAATTCGTGTATTCTTCTCCGTTGCATTTATTAGTGTTCTCATAGCTCCAGTGATGATACGTACACCTTGGTTGTATTTATGTTTTGAAAGTTATTCTTTGTTGCTGTAGACCATGCTGCTATCCCGTATTCTAGCACTGGTCTCACATAGCCTGTGTACAGTTTCTTTAAGGTGTCAGTGTCAGCACCCCCAAGTTGAGCCTGATATCTGAAGCTCGAATTAAATTAGCCATTTCCAGAACAGTCATGGCATGTACCGCAGAGCAAGAGTGCCGTAAGACAATTTGGTCAATAACTATAGAAGCAAAAATTGTGATGATGAATTAAAACTGGGGCACCGAATGAAAGATGGATCCAGACCTGGTGAAATGGGGGGAGTTTATTGCTGCCTTGAAGTCGCAGTCATGTATGGTGGTACTTTACTGCTTTGCCAGTCACTGACCAAGTATCTAAGCAGAAGTAAACAGCTGATCAGAAAAACTCACAACTGAATTCCCAGGCAAGAGGAATAAATTAATAAAAAATAAAATTTGTAATTTAAATGTGTGATTCAAACTCCAGTTTACAGATAAATGGAAGACGCGCTGATCTGTGCACATGTTTATTGCGAGTGTCATGCATGTTGGATGCAAAAAATTAAATTAGTAAAGATGTTTTTAATGTGTCAATAAAAAATGTCAGTTTCACTGGTCAATTTTGTGGCTGATAAATGTCCAAGTGAAAAGTTGCAAAGCAATCTCTCTTGGTTCATTTCAACTAGTCCATCTTTCATCCTCGTCTGACTTATAGAGGTATCTAGTATGAGGATCTGCAACACACCAAATTTTAATTCAAGGACAGGGTTTTGTTTTGTTTTTGAACTGCAGTCTTCCTGTAAAAGCAACGATAACTTCATCAATATCCTGTTCAGGCTTCAGGTCTCAGAACTTGGCTAGAATAAGATCAAATAGAGGTATAATCTTCAAAATTGCATCATGTCCTCGTGGAATGAATTTGGAATTGTCATTGAGGTGCAAATATTTGCTGATATGGCATTACACTTGACACTGCAGGCACATTCATCAGTAGACCAAAACATTATGTAGAAGGGTAACTGATGAACCCCAAACATAAAGTTAACATAAAGAAAGCCCTTCATGTTATCAGGAGAATCAGGTTTCCACAAAGGATCTGGTTTTTCTAAAATTCTGATGCAGGCATATGCATTGGTTTGCTCTGCCTAGCACTCAAAAATCAAAGGCAGATAATCTTGATGTCACCTGCAGGACCTGTTTCTTCAGTAAATCCATCAATAATGATATTACTCAGTTGCTTTAACCATTCTCTATCACCACTAGGGACTGGCTCTGGGTCACCGTCTTCTACCGATAATTCGTCATCACTAGTGTCAGTGTCGCTACTATCATCTTATAAATCCTGAACTTAATTCCCCAACAACGTCAGATTCTCATTCTCTGCAACACCATGAACAAATTCTCCATCACCATCGTCTGACTCATAAGTATGTCCATGTTTTGAAGAAAATAAAATCACGGCTTGAACACCACGCGTGAAAGTAACGATCTGCAAATTGCAATGGGGGCCGCCATTACCGGTAGTCACGTGACGGCTAAATTTAGCGTGTCTATTCGTATGTAAAGCGTAATTTCCATCAGTACATCCACGGCGGCCGTCGCCCGTCAGGCTCGGATTGAATGGGTCAACAGAAGATTATCTGGTATTTAGAAACAGACAAAATACTAATACCAGACAAAGCAGTTTTGAGAGAGTAGCAGCACAGAAGACAATTACATACTTGTTCCAAATTGTTGACACCTTCCAATAAAAAGATCATTACCCTAATAATAGATATATAGGACTGATAATATATAGAAAGACGGACTAATAGTAAAATTATAAAAGAATGGCACCATGGATCACGAGTTAATGGATCAAGTCGCTACCCCACAACTGGAAAGCAAGAATTACCCTGAACGGCTATAAAGGCAAATACATTCTAAAACATGGAAGTTCCTCATGGAACTACTGTCTCCCACCCTGCTCCTCGTATTTATCATCCTCAATTCAAAGATCAGGATCAAATTGAGAAGTAGAAGAACATGACAGCATATATCCAATGATAACCAAATTATGAGATTTAGCAAGTGGAAGATAAGTAACTTTATACCAAGTCCAGTGGGTTCCATCCCACTGTAACATTCAGGGCAACGAGGAGGCAAACAGGCTGGCATAAGAAGGTGCAAGATTACCACAACCAGATGCTAGTGTGACCTACGTACAGTACAAAAGGTTTATTAGGAACAGATACATGGCCAAATGGGAAACAGAGCATACTGGCTACACAAAAAAATGCCTATTACCAGTTGAACAGAAGAGAGCAGGTCGTGGTCTTCAGACTTCGCACACGCCACAACAATCTATTCAATAAACTGAAGATAGGTGGCACTGACGAATGCACCTGTGGCACAGGGAAAATCACAGCTGAACATCTGCTGCAAAATTGCCCGACATATGGGGACCAGAGAAAGCACATGTGGCCATCACCAGTGGCAACACTAGACAAGCTCTAAGGCAGTGTCAACAGCCTCAGGATGACAGCTGCTTTCTTCAAACAAATTCAAGTTGACGTCTGACAGCGTACGAAGAAGAATCAGATTTAACCACAAAACACTAAGGATCACCCTTCCAGCCTCATGGGAAAACCAAAATCTTAGCATAAAAACTTTGACAACACCTGTCCCATGGGAGAGCAAAATACAGCAGCCTGCAACATTATCAGGACATATATCCCAGAGGAGGTCGCGCCGTCTATCGGTGAAGTGTCCGTTTCACAATCCCAACGCACCCAGTTTGAAAGATTTTTTACGCCCGTCCACGTGCGTAAAGTAATGACAACCAACCGTTCTGCACTTGCCAAGAGTCTTATAACAGCCAAAATAGGTTGGTGGTTTTAAGATGCGAATGTCATCCGGCTACTTGCAAAGCCCTGTTCAGGGCTTGGTAGCGGGAGTTTGAAAACGCAGAAGAAATCCCAGAGAAGCATGGCTCCACGGATAAGCAGATGCATCAGCAGCCAGTGCGGTGAAAAGTGGAGGCACAAGAATCTTTGCTGTCCACCAGGATCAAGAGAATGAAACCACAAGCTCACCCACTGAAAAAACACAATCCATAGTCAGCAGGTTGTATGAACAGTCAGTGACTCCGCAAACTATAAGTAACCAAGACCCTATTATGTTTCCACTTGGCGGCTCTGGAAAGAAGTTGTACCGTACTTGTTACTTGTGTAGTCTGACCAAGGGATAGGTATCACAGTGTGAAGGCAAACCTGGTACTGAAAGAATCCAGCTACCTGACCAAAAGGTGCAGATATAGCAGTCGCCTTGCTGGAAATTCGACATCCTTTTCAAAACAATAGCTGAAGAATCATTCCTTGCAGATAGTGTCAGCTCTGCAGACTAGAATGATAAAGTTCTCAAGAGCTGAAAGTATTATATACCTCTTCAATGTACATCTGGATCAGTTTACCACATCATCTTCATAGTATGCTACATCTATGTCCAGTGCCTTCATGCTCTGCTCACACAGCTAGAACTTCAGCTGTGACCAGCCCACCATTTTTTTCCAGCCATAAAGAATATTTGTGGGGATGTGCCAACCATACATGCGGTGAACATGACCAAATCATCAGTCTTCGTTGCCTAAAGGAGAGCGTACATGCTTGTGAGACCAGTGCATGTATAGATTTGTCATAACAGCTGGCATATTTGTTAATCTTGCATATTTTGTAAACTGGTGCTACGCATGTCCATATATGGTAGTGAAAAACTACCCATGACATATATGTGCAGGTATTTTCCAAAAAGCCCGTGAGCTTACATTATACTGAAGATAAATTGTAATATTTGTTGAGATTAACAAGAAAACACAGAACAATGAAGGAACTAATGACATTCCCACTAATCAAAATACAAGCCAAAAAAGCACAAGATTTTGTTAATGATTTATTTGATTCAAAATGAAAGATGATTAAATGATGATAGCCGTGTGTACACAATCCTAAGACAAAACAAGTTTCAATTGCCTAGCTTGCAACCAAAAAAAATTTCACAATACAAGCAAGAATCTGCCGGCAGTGATAAATACCAGAGCACATCGTGACAAAAACAAAATGTTAAAAATATATTAAGCAAAGCTGACAAAAAACATATACATTAAAATTACTATTAAAAGGAATACGTTACCAACAGTGACAAAAAAAAACACTCAAAATATCTTTTGACAGGGATGGCAAAAATGTACAGAGCAGAAACAAGAAGATTGGATACAAGAGATGTTTAAAATGTGATGTTGTAATATACATGACTGTGCTGGGTATAAAGCAAATACAGGTAGTTTGAATAATGAATTCTCAGACTAAGCCTAGCACTGCTGACCTCACTCTACAAGGCTGTGGTGGGAACGTTGAAAATGGTCAACTATGTAATGCCCACGACTTCTTATAAACACACAAACTGTATAAGGTTTTGTCACCTCAATCTTTAGTATAACTACAACAATAGCAATAGCCAGTTCCTCTCATGAGTGATAACATTTATTCTCAACATCCATTTCAACACTGTCATTTCTCATAAAGTGTTTCTATTTAATCAAAATATTTCAGATTGAAAGAATCTACTCAAAAACAGACCTCTTGGTCAGCAGATATTAGACAATCACACTAGGTACATTATCTACAAAGAGGTCCAATCTTTTTCTTTCTTGCTCTCCGACATCGTTGCAACCACAGGATTCTTCAAGCTGCCAGTGGGAAGAGCATGAATGCTCATTTCTTCTTCTGGGGCTTTGACTTTTTCTGAAAATAAGAATGCTCTAATATCAACCCCAATATACCTTACTCTTGAATGGCCCCACACAATGTCCACTAATTAGCAACTGATGTTTAACTAATATTGTGATAGGCAAGACATTTACGAAAGTGATTATCAAATCATACATTCTTACTTAGTCGCTCCTCTTCTCGCGTGACGTGTAGAGGTCAAATCATACATGACAAGCTCATTATACCACAACAAGATTGCTTCAAACAACACAGGTCAACAGAGGACCAACTAACACACATCACTCAAGATATAGAAGATGCTTACCGGGAAAAGAAACGAACTGGCAGTTTTGTGAAGAAATATGGAGAACGTGGATAAGAAAACTTAAATATGGAGTCTATGGGGGCACATGTACAAAAGGATAGACTTCAACCTAATTAGAGAGTGATTGTGCAGGGCCACATAAGCCATAGAATTAAAATGGAGCAGCCAGTGTGTTATCACCTACATTATTCTTGACCATCAATAGCATTCTGGATAACAATGCAGCAACATTCACAATATTTATACCTTCAAATATGGCAAACAGAATCACGCTCAAACTAAATGGAAATGAGCTACCAGGTAAAAAAAAAGAACGCATATCTAGAAATAACAATGGACAGCAGATCAACACGCACAAATCAAATGCCAACAGAAATCTAAACAGTGAATAATGCAATACAATTTGCTGAGAACTACATGTGCAGAACATACAATACTGACAGTGCTGTACACGTGAAATGTTAGACCAGCTTTAGAATATGAAATGCTTCCATAGTTTGTTCCCTTTTTTTTTTATCTAAATTGAGGCTTTCTGTTTTATTTTTCCAGCTGTCTCTTGTCATTTGGTTTAGTGTTCTTTTGTATTTCGCCGTGATGGCAATATTTGCCTCCATAGATTGTTCTCTCTTTGCCATGTTCCTAGCATTTGAGACTTCGTCTTCTGCTAAACAGTGAATAATTCAATACAATTTGCTGAGAACTACATGTGCAGACCATACAATACTGACAGTGCTGTACACATGAAATGTTAGACCAGCTTTAGAATATGAAATGCTAGCTTAGTCAACAACATCAAAATATGGGGGGGGGGGGGGGGGGGGGGGGGGGGTGTCAAAATTCAAAATCAGGTAAAAATAATTGCAGGAGTCATGAAATGAACACCAATAAAAGAAATGAAATAAAGACTGACAGAGGAGATTAGATTACTGCAACTGGCAGAAAAATTCAAGTGACTCCCAAATCATTGAATCAATAAGACATATGACCAAAGTCTCAGAAGTTGTTTTGTCCAAAAAGCAAAAGCATCATAACTCACAGATGAATGCAAAGCCCCTAATGATAAGCACCAAATATTATATCAACCATGACAATTTCCAGATCTCATAGTCAACATTTCAGAAGTAATGAAAAAAGACACACAGAACTAAAGAGAAAATATATAGCTTCAGAATATATTAAAGAGACAGCCAGCCACAGAAAAGACCAGCAGATACATTGATCAGCAATGATATCTATGAAAATTGAAGGAGGCATTTAGAACAGCTGCAATAGCCATCGTGGAAAACCAGAAACATGTCAGAGACCAGATAGTTTTCATGGAATTGGATAGAATGAGAGACACTCATACATACAACAGTGAACAATTGGCCATGCATACAAGTCTAGTAGGATATGTTCAGCTAACTGTGCTCTGATGGGGACCAAGTTTTAGTCTATATAACTATTCAATCTGTTATCAGGGAACCTGCTCCTCTTGATCGAGGCAGTTCTCTCATTTGTTCGACTTTCCTTATGGCGTGGATAACCGTCTTTTCTGGGAAGGTGACTTCTTATTAGTTCGTCTTGTCCCCTCCTTTGCTAACATGTCTGCTCATATTTCTTGGCATTCCAGTGTAATGGTATCCACTGAGGTACATAGCCTTCTTTTGGTTTACCTGTAAAGCTATTTTAAACTGCAGGTTATCATTCGATCGTCATAAGAAAATATATCTTGAACATGTGTCAACTTACAGCACCAGCAGTTCCCTTGGGCCTGCCACGTCCACGGCCTGGCTTTGTGGTCTTCTCTGCTTCCTGCTTAGGCTTCTCCTGTTTGATAATTGGTATATGGAAATCATTCTTCTTCTTCGTACGCTGTCAAACGTCAACCTGTATTTTTTCGAAAAAAAGCAGCGGTCATCCTGAGGCTGTCGACACTGCCATAGAGCTTGTCTAGTGTTGCCACTGGTGATGGCCACATGTGCTTTCTCTGGTCCTCGTATGTCGGGCAGTTTTGCAGCAGATGTTCAGCGGTCATTTTCCCCGGTACCACAAGTGCATTCGTCAGTGCCAGCTATCTTCAGTTTATTGAATAGGTTGTACCTCAGTCTGTTGTGCCCTGTGCGGAGTCTGAAGACCACGACCTGCTCTCTTCTGTTCAACTGGTAATATGCATCATTTTTTGTGTAGCCAGTATGTTCTGTTTCCCATTTGGCTATGTATCTGGCTCTAATAAGCCTTTTGGACTCTTCGTAGGTCAGACTAGATACTGGTTGTGGTAGTCTTGTACCTTCTTTTGCCAGTCTGTCTGCCTTCTCGTTGCCTTGGATGTTACAGTGGGATGGAACCTACTTTACCACTACTCTTTTTGGTACGGACTGCTGGCATAGTTGACAGAGTACTGCTCTTAAATCATTAAGTTCAGTATTTTTCTGGCTTTTTAGTGCTGTGACTATGGCCAGGGCATCTGTAAACAGGACTATCTGGCTTTCATTTCTTTTGCCTGTCAGCATTGCTTCTACTGCAGCCCTCAGTGCCTCTGCCTCCGCTCTGAAATTGCTCGAGTATTTTCCAGTTGCCACTGACAGTGTTATTTTTCTACCATTTGGTAGGCTCAGGAATACCCCTGCCCCTTTGTTCTGTGTTGTGTTTGTTACAGAATCGTCAGTGTATGCATGGGTCCAGTCCATGCTTGGGTAGTTTTTCGTTATGTACCTCAGGGTTATGTCTCCTCTTTCTTTTTCAGTCTGGCTGTTCTTGTTTCCAATACCTGGTATATTTTCTACCACCTCCGGAATGATATGCTGCTTCCAGGTAGGTTTGCATATAGTAGGGATGGGCTTTAGTGTGGTTAGTGCGTTTATAGGGTCTTCGTTCATTTTTGCTTTGGCTATTTCTGCAAAGTTTCTCCGCTTTAGTTTCCCATTTCCAAAATTAATTTAAGTCTCTGGTGCGTTGGATGGTCTGTCAGTCTTCTTCTTCTTCTTCGTACGCAGTCAGACAGTAACCATTATTTTTTCGAAAAAAGCGGCGGTCATCCTGAGGCTGTCGACACTGCCATAGAGCCTGTCTTGCAGTTCCGCTGGTGATGGCCACATCTGCTCTCTCTGATCCTCGTATGTCGGGCAGTTCTGCAGCAGATGTTCAGCGGTCATTTTTCCGGTACCACACGGGCATTTGTCAGTGCCACCTATCTTCAATTTGTTGAATAGGTGGTACCTCAGTCTATTGTGGCCAGTGCGAAGTCTGAAGACAACGACCTGCTCTCTTCGGTTCAACTGGTAATAGGCATCGTTTTTGGTGTAACCAGTATGTTCGGTTTCCCATTTGGTCATGTATCTGACTTTGATAAGCCGTTTTGACTCTTCGTACGTCATACTAGTATCTGTTTGTGGTAGTCTTGCACCTTCTTTTGCCAGTCTGTCTGCCTCCTCGTTGCCTTGGATGTTGCAGTGTGATGGGACCCACTGTACCACTACCCTTTTTGGTACGGACTGCTGGCACAGTGCTGCTCTTAAGTCATTAAGCTCAGTGTTTTTCTGGCTTTTTAGCGCTGTGACTACGGCGAGAGAATCTGTAAGCAGGACTGTATGGCTTTCATTTTCTTTATGTGTCACCATTTCTTCCACTGCCGCCCTCAGTGCCTCTGCTCTGAAATTGCTTGTGTACTTACCAGTAGCGAATGACAGTGTCATTTTTCTGCCATTTGGTAGGTTCAGGAATGCTCCTGCCCCTCCGTTCTGTGTAGTGTTTGTTACAGAACCGTCGATGTATGCATGGGTCCAGTCCATGCTTGGGTAGTTTTTCGATATAAAGCTTAGCGTAGTATCTCTCCTTTCTTTTTCAGTCTGGCAGTTTTTGTTTCCAATACCTGGTATATTTTCTACCACCTCTGGAAATATATCCTGCCTCCAGGTAGGTTTTCGTACAGTAGTGATGGGCTTTGGTGTTGTTAGTGCGTTTATGGGATCTTCGTGCATCTTTGCTTTGGCTATTTCTGCAAAGTTTCTCCGCTTTAGTTTCACATTTCCCAAATTGTTTAGTCTCTGGTGCATTGGATGGTCAGTCAGTCTTCGGAGTTTCTCTGACTGCAGCTGGGCTCTGCAGTCTCTTCTATCGGTCATGGATTGCAGTTTTGTAATCTTTTCAAGTTCTACAATTGGCGTTGACTTCATGCGTCCTGTTATAACTCTCATGGCTTGGTTTTGAAGTTTGCTAACTTTATCGAAGTTCGCCTTTGCTGCTGTTGTCCATGCCTCAATGCCATACTCGAGAACTGGTCTCACTCTTCCAGTGTACAGTTTCTTTAGTATGCTTTCGTCTGCTCCCCAGCTTGTGCCAGCAAGTTTCCTCATGATTGCCATTCTTTCTTTGGCTCTCATTCGGTTTCTCTCGATCTGACTTTTCCATGTCATGCGCCGATCAAATGTGACTCCCAGATAGTTTGGGTTGTCGTTTGGCTGCAGGAATTTGCCATTTAAACTTAATTTGGTATTTTGGGGTTTGATTGAAAGCGAGAATATTGTGCATGTGGTTTTCTCCTCGTTTATTTTGACCAGCCATGAGTTCGCCCACTCTTCCAGCGATGTTAGGGCCGTCTGCATCCGATTTCTTGCTATGGTGAGATTCTTTTCAGAGGTCCACATAGCCAGATCGTCTGCAAACATTGAGCTATGGACTCTTCTTGGTATATTCTCTGTAATGTCGTTTATATACACCAGGAAGAGTGTGGGTGACAGTACTCCCCCTTGGGGTACTATCTGCTCGAGTGTCACCTTTTTGCTCACCTGCCCTTGTACTTGGACTGTGGCCGTTGTTTTTGAGGTAGTGGTTGATCCACTTGTACATTTTCCCACAAACATCACTTCTTAGCTTGACTTAAAGTCCCTCTTTCCACACCTTGTCAAATGCCTTTTCTAAATCCACCCAAACCGCTACTGTGTGTTTTTTCTCCTGGTAAGCATCCTCTATTTCCTGGGCTATGAGAGTGATCTGGTCCTCAGTGGATCTGTGTTGTCTAAATCCTGCTTGGTGTGGAATTAGTATGTGTTTTTCTTCCAGATGCCGCATCAGTCTGGTGTTTATCATACGCTCCATCAGTTTTCCTACACAGCTCAGTAGACTGATAGGCCTGTATCCATTTGGATCTGTTCTATCTTTTTCTTTCTTTGGTACTGGTATAGCTACAGCGTCTTTCCATGCCTGCGGTACAATTCCTCTTTTCCAGCTTTGGTTCAGGACTGCTAGTAACTTCCTCTTTGCTGTTTGGCCCAACCCCATCAGCATTTCGTTTGTTACCCCCATCATTTCCGGGTGATTTCTTTTTCTTTAAAGTTCTCATGGTCTCTTCCATTTTATTCATTGTTAGTTTTGCCATCATGTGCTCCTCTGGTGCCATATTGATGTTGTCGTGGCTCTTTTGTTCTTCACTAATGTCTGTATGCCTATCTGTAGGGACATCAATGTGGTTTGCTCTGGCATAATGTTCTATAAAGGCGTTTGCTGCTTTTTTTTCCAGTAAGCATGTTGTCACCCTGCTTGATGGTAAATTGTTTATTTGATGGTGTTTCGTCATTCATGGCATTGACTAACTTCCATAGTTTGTTCCCTTTTTTTTAATCTAAATTGAGGCTTTCTGTTTTATTTTTCCAGCTGTCTCTTGTCATTTGGTTTAGTGTTCTTTTGTATTTCGCCGTGATGGCAATATTTGCCTCCATAGATTGTTCTCTCTTTGCCATGTTCCTAGCATTTGAGACTTCGTCTTCCGCTAAACAGTGAATAATTCAATACAATTTGCTGAGAACTACATGTGCAGACCATACAATACTGACAGTGCTGTACACATGAAATGTTAGACCAGCTTTAGAATATGAAATGCTAGCATAGTCAACAACATCAAAATATGGGGGGGGGGGGGGGGGGGGGGGGGGGGGGGGGGTGTCAAAATTCAAAATCAGGTAAAAATAATTGCAGGAGTCATGAAATGAACACCAATAAAAGAAATGAAATAAAGACTGACAGAGGAGATTAGATTACTGCAACTGGCAGAAAAATTCAAGTGACTCCCAAATCATTGAATCAATAAGACATATGACCAAAGTCTCAGAAGTTGTTTTGTCCAAAAAGCAAAAGCATCATAACTCACAGATGAATGCAAAGCCCCTAATGATAAGCACCAAATATTATATCAACCATGACAATTTCCAGATCTCATAGTCAACATTTCAGAAGTAATGAAAAAAGACACACAGAACTAAAGAGAAAATATATAGCTTCAGAATATATTAAAGAGACAGCCAGCCACAGAAAAGACCAGCAGATACATTGATCAGCAATGATATCTATGAAAATTGAAGGAGGCATTTAGAACAGCTGCAATAGCCATCGTGGAAAACCAGAAACATGTCAGAGACCAGATAGTTTTCATGGAATTGGATAGAATGAGAGACACTCATACATACAACAGTGAACAATTGGCCATGCATACAAGTCTAGTAGGATATGTTCAGCTAACTGTGCTCTGATGGGGACCAAGTTTTAGTCTATATAACTATTCAATCTGTTATCAGGGAACCTGCTCCTCTTGATCGAGGCAGTTCTCTCATTTGTTCGACTTTCCTTATGGCGTGGATAACCGTCTTTTCTGGGAAGGTGACTTCTTATTAGTTCGTCTTGTCCCCTCCTTTGCTAACATGTCTGCTCATATTTCTTGGCATTCCAGTGTAATGGTATCCACTGAGGTACATAGCCTTCTTTTGGTTTACCTGTAAAGCTATTTTAAACTGCAGGTTATCATTCGATCGTCATAAGAAAATATATCTTGAACATGTGTCAACTTACAGCACCAGCAGTTCCCTTGGGCCTGCCACGTCCACGGCCTGGCTTTGTGGTCTTCTCTGCTTCCTGCTTAGGCTTCTCCTGTTTGATAATTGGTATATGGAAATCATTCAAATACCTAGCATATCTTTTATGAAAGAGCAATTAATGTAATGCCTGAACATTGATAAGATTTTTATAAAAATGATATTTATTTTTGGATAAGGCAGGATTTGCTGAAAAAGAAATAGATACCAGCCTTGGTCTACACCTTGAAAGTAGCACAAAAGTACAAAAATTACATTTGAACTTGTCGGGTGTTATTTTAATTTTGTCCACTCCATCTTTGGTTAACCCTTTAGTGCCCAGCCTTATTTACGCAATTTGTACCCGAAAGTCCATCAGGACATGGGAATTAACTATTTTTACATACTAAATTCAGAAAAAAATACTGCTGAATTATGTATATGGTGCAGCATTTGTGTGTACAAATAAAATTGCAGAATGTAATAAAAAAAAACATTAGGGGGGAAAATGTATTGTGCTATTCGTCAATCATAAATTATAATTGTTCATGGACTGATGAATAGCAGTCCTCTACGTTGGTGAATTATACCATATCCATGAGCAAGCTTCAACTTGTTCTTGTAACCAACAAAACATGCTTTCTTGCGTCCCGGAATTCAGGCTGGATCATGTTTGATGTCCCTTTTGGACGTCTCTAGCAACCTCTTTCTATGAGACACTCCATTCAAGCCATTGGAGTCCAGAACCAGAGGTCCAAGGTGGAACTGCAAATGGCTGGGCATCTAGCTTCTGCGTTGTAATGTGTAAGATGATGGAGGAGTTGATATCTGTCATTTGCATCAGAAACCACAAACAATAGAATTTCCCAGATGTCCTACCAAGTGGGTAGCATGATCAGTGTTGATATGCATTGTCAACACCACCCATATGTTGATTATAGGAATGGATTGACAGAGGTATGCTTCGGTCTGTTCTACCTTCCTTTGCACGATGCGAAACAGAACCCATTTCTGCACAATTGGTTGACAAAACAGAAAGTCTACTTGGCACTTATCATAATGTTTGAAAAACAGTTTTCCACTGAAGCCAATCAATGAAACATTGCCTCGTCAATGCTGAGCTCTCCCCCCAGGATGTTTTCTTTTTAGAAGACTGGCGGATTATCCCATTATGTAAGTTGTTGCAACATATTTTTCTGAGACAGATTTGTTTATTTATTTACCAGTATTAAATACTTTTGCAAGGGAAAGTAACAGATACGGCGACCTTGTAAGAAACACTATCGGTGTTCTGTAACAATTTTCAAATTCTCAAGATCCAGATTCCCTGCGAAATCGGTAAATCTAAATGCTGTTTTTCATTTTCACCTTCTTGTACCTCAGAAACTAACATACACACAATATGAGCAATAACACCAACAAGTTCTTTATTTATGTATGTATCTACACACAAACAAATCGTATTTATACAATGACAAACAAAAAAGATACAGGCTCTCAAAGTCAACAAGTTAGAAAAATGTGACATGCTGAAAAATTATTGAGGTGCTAAGGGAACTTCCATACTTTTGTCCCATTCAGATTGGTAACGGTTAAGAGACATAATTAAAGTATATATGACATGAAGTATCCACAATAAACATGTATACTAGTATGAAACATAAAAAGGCTTTAATATGGTTCAGCCATTGTCATATCTGCCCCGCCCACTCCTTTCTGTATTTCTTAAAGTTTCCTTAATGCCTTCTTATAACATTCATTTCCACCAATACATTAATGATGATACATCAAATCTATTTTTGCAGAAGAACCCATTTATGAAAGTGACTTTTTTTCATAGTTCATGTATCAAAAATATAATCTACTGCATGCAACTGTACACACAAGTTAAATGTTTGTGCTGCTTGGATGTCACAAGTTACCAGTACATTTGTCTTTCATGTTTTTCTGTATTTGCTCTCAATCTCCTGCTACCAAGCCCTGAACAGGGCTTTACAAGTAGCAGGATAAACTCCGGAGAATGGAATGTGTTGTGTCGCTAGTTTATAACTTGACTGCAATATTAGTACCTTTCGGTCCGACACATCCGTCTTCTACAGGTCTGTTCTCCCTACCTTGTTCAGTACTGCAATAAAGACATTAATGATTCCAGAATGTAAGTTTCCTAATGCAGTCTGATTGGCATTAAATGCATTTATTACAACCTTCAGTCAAATCAAAACATAATGCCCCATTTACCTTTGGTGACTCTTTGCCCTTCTTTGGTGATGCTTCTGGTGCAGCATTGGCAGCTGGCTGGAAAATTAGAAGGATAAAACATGTGAGAAAGAAAGACTGATAATAAAGATTCCCACTCATTGAGTAATACTGCACTTACAGAATATCCTAGACCTCTTTCATGTGCACCACTCAGCTCTAACAAATGTCTTTGGATCAATTTTTAAACACTAAACAAATTTTTTAACCTATTCACTCAACATGTTTCTGATTCCTGCTTTTTTTTCTCCCCACAAAACTCAGGAGCTGATGTGTCTGCTTTTGTGACTGTTTCCAAAATCGCATATTTTCTCATTTTTAAGTCAACAACCATGGCTAAAACTGAAAAATTATGCCGCTGCAGGGGAAGGTTTAAACATTGCAAGATCTGCGTTTGTGATCAATCCCCCACTACCAAGCCCCGAACAGGGCTTTGCAAGTAGCAGGATGTTGTCCAGGGAACGGAGTCATCGTGTCGTAGTTCACAGCTTGACTGGGATATTTGCACCTTTTGATCCGACTTCGGCAGCTGCGATTACTGAAACAAAACTGCGCTGATCTAAACAAAGAATTGACAAACTTACTTCAGACTCTGCATCAGCGGCAGGTGTCTCGACAGCAGCAGCAGGAGCGGCAGCCTTCCTTTTGGGCATTTTCTTAATGTGTCTTAGTACTGTAGAAATATCAACGATCAGAATAAGATGAAATGTGTTCAATGCCTGATAACAATATCTGCTGTCTGCTTTTGACTGAATATACTCAAATAAAAGGTAACAGTGAGTTAGCACAGTGCAACAATTGCCGTCGTGGATGAAGATAACTTTGTGTACCAAGCCGTAGCCTATGTGAGGTGGGGCGGCCAGTTCCTTCGGTGGTTATACCTTCCCAACTCATACGCCAGGTAACAATTTATAGCTAGGTTTAACTGGGAGAGCGGCTGTAGCAGAGTTTTTTTCTGTCCGTGATTTCAAACCCTGTAAGCCAGCTTACTGTCCACTGGACTACACGCTCCATGTATGATTAAGGCAGCATCAAACTTTCACCACTTCAATCAAATTCAATGTGTGCCTATTGGTTTATGATTCTTATTTCGGCTTCTTGACATTCAGTTACAAAACACTACATAATTATGAACCGTAATTTATAACTTGGATATATCAGGATGGCAAGTCCTGTGCTGATTGATCTTTTTCTCTATAGTGACAGGATATCCATCTCCAACCCAAGTGAGAGAAACTTGTAAAAGACGCCTGGGACACTATCAAAGGGCCTACTAACATTGATGAGAAGCTATATTATATATAGTATAACATATTCTATATATAGCTTCTCAAACATATATGATTATATTACTATACGTTTCTTTCCAAGTCACCAACCAAGGCTCTTCTCAGCAATTAGTCTACTTTTCTTTGTTGAAATGATATCTATTGTATAGGCCTAACCTAATGTATATAATATTTCAGATACTCTATTTGCCATATTCCTTGTTCAAAACCTGAAGTCGTTACATTTCAACATCCCTTGACACCATATCCTGCTGTGCAGTCTACGACCGTCTCTCTGACACCCATTTTGCGCCATAACCGATGATAACCATGCTAATAAAATGACATCACGTTACAAATATAATTAAATTACACCGCTGCAGTCAGATATAACAAATGTATATAATATAGTATATTGCTACAACTAATATTCCAAAATAGTCCAGAGCCTAATATTCCTGTTAAAGCATTTAATTCTTGAGACCTTGCCATTTTTCACTTGTATATAAATGTCCGCTCAGTTTTGGCGGTTCTTCCACCACAAATTTGGTGGTGCCAAGATTTTTAAGTTAAAATATATCTAGTATCTCAATGCAACTTAAGCAATTAATGTAAATTCATCTTTTAAATAACAGTTTCAGTATTAATGAATGACATCACACAGCAAAAGACAACAAGTCTGCTTGTTAATACTTATACTATGCACCTCCGATAGAGAAAAATGGTGGGTACTCTGGTGGTACAAGCCGCCGAGAGATGATGACGAAGGACAACGCGGATGGAAGACAAACGCTCGCCAGAAAACTTCTCACACTAACTTAACATGTAGAGCAATATTAATGTTTCATTTGCAATAAAATGTAGAATTTCTTGCGCAATATTTAGAAATATTTGAGAAAGAATACATACTGAACAAACACCGGTAAAAGTCCAGCAAGTTTTCCCTCCAGCGGCGACTAAAAGAGCGCGAGATTGATAAGGTGGCCGCCCAGCAAACAAAAAGTGGCCGCACATCTCACGAGATCTCGCACAGGGCGGCGCGAGACTCCCGCTTCCTTTCTTCTGGTTCATGAAAACCTCGACTCCACCAAGCTGACACAAGAATACCTTACATTTTATATCACAACTCGCTTCACAAGATATGTTGAGCCAAACACCACATACTTCATCTCACTGACAAAATTCACATTACTTCGTAGAAATGATGATTGAAATTTAATATCATTGTTATGTTTATATGGTGATTGTACGCTGCGGGTCAGAACTTCGCCTCCAACATTCTCTACCTTTGGGCTATGGAGGTCCTGTGTGTAATAAGGTAAAGGTAGCCCAATAGAAGACTACCGTCGGGGGTGAAGTGTTAGAGTCTCAATTATAATAAGCCACAGCTTTGTGGGGTGGCCAGTTTCACTAATAATAATGTTCGTGTAGGCGTCAAAGGCCCGTTGTGTCGATCGACCACTACCATGTCCAACTGCTGAGGCTGTGTTCATGCGCAGCGTGTCGACCGAAATCCCTACAGACGCCCCAGGGGAGCCGAGTACTCCGCTGGGATGAGGGCCGCGAGGAGTGTATTAAACAAATGTTTGTGTCAAACTCCGCTTATTAGTGTCCCGCTGCCGAGGCTTCTCATTGTGTCCGCCTTTTGGTCATCGTGACCCTTGCTGTGCTGAGAATACGAGGTTGGGAGTGGTATCGTGTAACCTCCGGTGGAGGGAGAGGCGGACAGGAGGAAGTTGATTTCAGTCCGAGCAGAAAGGTCCTTGAGTAGTGATAATCTGGACTAAATTATGGTGTGCAATTAAGCTGAACTCCGTCATGGACTTGTCTCCCACGACTTGAGCCAGGCAAGAAATGCAGCTTAACAAACAGGATAACTGATCGAAATCACATAAATTTCACAGAATAAATTCCATGATACCACCTGGTAAAGGAGTTATGAAATATAATCCGAACAGGAACCATCAAGCATCGGAAAACGACACAAACACTGGAGAGAGTCAAGTGCGCAGCCGTTAAGCCGCGGCCATCTCACTTACAGTTTCACTGCTCGTTGACGTTTTCCTTTCCTAGTCGTCAGCCAAGTACCCATTTACAGCTGGTCGACTGGTAGTAGTAGTTGAACTCCATACCTTTGCCTTGAATAGCTAGTGCTCTACCACTGCGATAATCAGTGGGTAATAGGTTTTCCAGTTGTCATATCGTGGATGGTGTAGTGAACAGTAATGGAGTCTGAGCAATGGCAGTCAAACCATTGGTCTTTTTCCTTCTCGAGGTCAGCAGACGTGCCCCAGTGTTCGTTATTCTGAGTACGTGGTCTGCCCACTGATGTTTGCCTTGTTTGAATGAACAACTGCATCACTCGCTGACGATATCTGCCGTAGGTCGGAATTGTTGAGATTCTGCGTGCTCTGGCTGATTGCGGAAAGTAATGTCGGGCATGCAGATAAAAACAGATACGCCTGGGCCACTCATGGGTTGTTCTCTATTGCTTTTGTAAGGGTCTTGTTTCAGCACCATAGGACGGTGTATAGAGAACAGTGGATATGAAGAGAAAAGCTCATAGTGTTTCATCCAGGCAACCTTCCTGGCCTGTCTTTTTTTTTTTTTTTTTTTTTTTGCGTTCGCCTTATTTATCTATTCCCCAAGGCGTGTGTGCGTTACACTGTGGTTTTTATTTTGCGCCTGTCGGCCCAGTGCATCCGACTTCATCATGCATTTTATGTAAGGGTCTGCTTCCTCCTGCATTTTCTAAGGGTTTGCTTCCCCGGGGTAACGGCCGGTGCTGTAATGGGGATCGAACCCAGCACCTTCTGGTTGTGAGCCGTGCCACTTAACCACTAGGCCACGCCGTCCCCCCTGGACTGTCTGATGCCTTGTCGACGCCATGTTCCGGTTCTAAATTATTGTAGCTTATTCTGCGAATCGAAGATGGAAGATGCTGAGCAGCGCACGAGCTGCAGTGGTCAGCGACCCGTAGCTGACTGCTAGCGTCAGGGCCAGCGAACCATAGCTGCCAAGACCCTTCTACACCTCCACGCGGTGATCCTGGATAACAGGCTGCAGCAGGGCAGACTGGCTAAGGAGAAGGGATCGAAGAGGGAATGCTAACCTGGTACTAAAACCTAAAAATGGTTGCTGACGTCGGATGTGTCTATCAAGCTGTAAACTACGACACAACGCATTCCGTTCTCTGGACTACATTCTGCTACTTAAGCCCTTTCAGGGTTTGGTAGTGGGAGATTGAGAACGAACGAAAAAGAAGAAGAATCGAAGATGATTGAGGCATCACTATTGATTCCAAAGTCTACCCAATCGCAACGACTGATGACCGGTTGCAAGCACACGGCAAAAAGTTCGGTGACAAAATAATCTCCCTTGTGCAGTCCTTTTGTGTATTGTAACCACAACTGGACACTTGCATGGATGGGAATGTGACAGTGCAAGAACTTTGATGTAGTCAGGATTAACCCATTGTTCCATTAGTGAATGCCAGACAAATGGTTATTCTATAGAATCAAATGGGTTTGTTTTTTTATGCAGCAGATGAAGGTGAAGATGAAGAGAGTCTGATATTGTCGGGATCGCCTCGATAAGGCGACAGCAGATTGTGATATGATCCGATATGCTGTAAGAACGCCGAAAGCCAGCTTGTTCAATTAATTGAACACTAT
Organism: Ariolimax columbianus; assembly: GCA_036924085.1. Taxonomy (NCBI): domain Eukaryota; kingdom Metazoa; phylum Mollusca; class Gastropoda; order Stylommatophora; family Arionidae; genus Ariolimax; species Ariolimax columbianus. The sequence goes on from JAVGWX010000009.1 coordinate 2,847,363, forward strand.
TGAGAATGAGACGAACTCTAGTAAAAATGCATTTCGTGAACAGTTTGTAATTGTCCGAGAGAAGAGTAATCGGGTGATCATTTCCAGTCTCTTATTTTGTTTTAGAGTATCGTCTTAGAGCTTCACGAAGGGAGGAAAGTGAGAGTAGGACGGGGATTAGAGAAGGCTCTTGAGATATCTAGTTCGGTACAATACTCTTTCATGGTTGACTTCGTGTCCAGCCTCGAAGTGGTGTGTGATCCATCTGGACCAAGTTTGACGCCGACGAGGAAGCGGGCGCAGAGAAGGTGATGGTTGTTCTCAGTGCAGAAAGAATCAACAACTAACTGAGACGTCAGTTTCTGACCTACGATTTTACAAGATGTGGTCTTACAATAATGTAAGAAAAATATATTTCCAACCAAGAAATTGACACCAATGAAAAATTAAAATAGATGATATGAAGTCTTACCAAAAAAAAAGTATGGTTTTATTCCAATAAAAATGATTTTTGTTAGTTTCTTATCTTGTTCTTCTGTGGTGTCTGTCATGAACGTGGACACTGTGTCGTAGTTTACAGCTACGCAGCGATAGCTGCACATTTTGGCTGGACACATCCGGTTTCAGCAATGCATTTTGGGGACAAAGTTTATTTTCCCTCTTCAACCGCTGTTGTCGTAGCCGTGCTGCATGGTTGCAGTTTGTTTCCTAGGCCGCCACTTGGAAGCGGACTAGTCTTGGACAGTTAGTGTTCGCTGAGCATGATGCAATTTTCACTGACCCTGATGCAATGTTCGTTGACCCTGATGCAAGGAATCAGCTATGAATCGCTTGCTGCTATCAGCTCATGCACTACATTTCCCGCCACATTAGTTTCTCGATCATTATTTTGGAGGGAGGATCAAGATGCTGAACAGTGCATGAGCTGCAGAGGTCAGCGACCCACGGCTGACTGCTAGCGTCAGGGTCTGTGAACCAGAGCTGCCACTACCATTCAACACCTCCACGCAGTTATCCTAGATAACAGGCACCAACATGGCAGAATGGTTTTAAGGATAAGGGATCTAAGAGGGAAGGCTGACCAAGGAGAAGGGATCTAAGAGGGAAGGCTGACCAAGGAGAAGGGATCTAAGAGGGAAGGCTGACCAAGGAGAAGGGATCTAAGAGGGAAGGCTAATTCGGTACCCAAAAATGTCATGCTGAGGTCGGATGTGCCGGACCGAAAGGTGCAAATGTCGCAGTCGAACTGTAAACTATGACACATCGCATTCCGTTCTCCGGAAACATATTGCTACTACCAAAGCACTTTTCAGGGCTGGTAGCGGGAGATTGAGAACGTTCAGGGCTTGGTAGCGGGAGATTGAGAACGTTCAGAGCTTGGTAGCGGGAGATTGAGAACGGTCAGAGCTTGGTAGCGGGAGATTGAGAACGTTCAGGGCTTGGTAACGGGAGATTGAGAACGTTCAGGGCTTGGTAGCGGGAGATTTAGAACGTTCAGGGCTTGGTAGCGGGAGATTGAGAATTTTCAGGGTTTGGTAGCGGGAGATTTAGAACGTTCAGGGCTTGGTAGCGGGAGATTGAGAACGTTCAGGGTGTGGTAGCGGGAGATTGAGAACGTCCAGTCAGGGCTGGTAGCGGGAGATTGAGAACGTTCAGGGCTAGGTAGAGGGAGATTTAGAAAGTTCAGGGCTGGTAGCGGGAGATTGAGAACGTTCAGTCAGGGCTGGTAGCGGGAGATTGAGACCAAACGAAGAAGTAGAAGAAATAAGAATGATTAAGTTGAGTATTACCTGTATAATGCGAGTGTCTCAGTAGGCTCAACTACTACGGGGGTCAAAGTGTCAATCCAAACCTGGTTGGTCAGGCTGCTGCAACACAGCCCATCTCCAGATGCAATGCGTGGGCGTAATGTGACGTATTGGTAAATTTGTCACACCTGATCTATGACGTGAGATGGGGGCTTGGTAAGAATACTGCACCTGATTATAACGAGAACTTGGAGCTTTATCAGTAGAGTGCATATAACCATGACGTTGGCACTTGGTGGAGGGAACAATTGTATTGTGATTGGATCATGGACATTAAGACATATGCGCATATAGCCAAGGAACAGTACTGTACTGCCCCAGGGTTTTCTTCTCTCCTTTGTATTCACACAACAAAAGTAGTCACAGTGTAATATTCAAGGCCTAATAAATCATTCACATATGCACACTCAAATACGGCAGTTGTTTGGATAGGCATAAAATTGCCAATGACATAAGAGATGGCTTATGGTCAGTCTCACATAACGTTCATATGGGCTGCCACAGAACTGAACATCAAATCACGATAATGAGGGACACAAGATAGAGCAGTCAATGAACTAGCTGACAGCGTCAGTAACAGCCAATCAGAGCTGCACAAGACAACATTCGCCTGCAAGTGATGGTCCTGGACTATAATCGTGCTGACAGAACATATATCGAAGGGTAAAGGCAAACAAGATTCCAACTATGTCGTGCTGAAACAAGACATGTCCGGCCTTAAGGCGCAGATATCACATCCTCGCTGTAGACTACAACACAGCGTAATAAAATGTTCAGGCAGACCGAGCGTTAAATATTTCATTGTTGCTCCCATTGAAAGACATATTCATTCAAGTCTATTATGAAAGACTTGCATGGTGCAACTTCCTCAAGACCGCATATCGGATAGCTAGTTTAGAATATATCGTCTGAGAAGCGCATGTGCTGCAGGGGTCAGCGATCCATAGCTGACTGCTAGGGTCAGGGCCAGTGAACCAGAGCTGCCAATACACTTCTAGCCCTCCACACGGTGATCTTGTGTAACAGGCTGCAATAGAGCAGACTGGCTAAGGAGAAGGGATCGAAGAGAGAAGGCTAACCAGGTACTCAAAAGTGTCTGCTGCAGTCGGATGTGTCGGAGCGAAAGGTGCAAATATCACAGTGAAGGTGTAAAACACGACACGATGCATTCCGTTCTCTGGACTACATTCTGCTACTTAGGCCCGTGTCAGGGTTTGGTAGCGGGAGATTGAGAACGAACGAAGCCAAGCCAAACCAATCACGACCCAACGCATTCCGTTCTCCGGACTACATCCTGCTACATGCAAAGCCCTTTTTAGGGTTTGGTAGCGGGAGATTGAGAACGAACGAAGCCAAGCCAAGCCAATCACGACCCAACGCATTCCGTTCTCCGGACTACATCCTGCTACATGCAAAGCCCTTTTTAGGGTTTGGTAGCGGGAGATTGAGAACGAACGACAAAGAAGTAATAGCGATGTCAAAGTCAACAGTTTGAAAGATAATGCCATCAAATTTAATGATGATCAAGCCATAGTGAAAGGATCCGTAGCAATGTTGCAAAGACTGCTCGACAAAATTAACAGCACAACAAAAGAGTTTGACATGACAATACACATATTGAAAACAAAGGCTTTGGTAATAGACAAGCAGTATATGGTAATCAACACAGGACATTTAAATATGATGTGAAAGATTTGAATTTGATATATTTTATTCACAATGTCAAATTAAGATACAATTTCACACATATGTCATGTAACTATCAACTGTTCAATTGCTAATGGTTATCCTGAAGTTACCTCACAAATGCAGCAGTGCAAACCGTTGATAAACACATGCTGCAACTCGTCTGGATGGAGTTCGATTACCGCATTGACATTTGGAGAGTAACAAAAGGCGCTCACATTGAACATTTGTGAGGTAACTTCGGGATAACCATTGGCAATTGAACTTGGCCAGCCACTTGTGTGAAATTACATCTTTATTTGACAATTTGGCACCGCATGAGCTGCAGCGGTCAGCGACCCATAGCTGACTGCTAGCGTCAGGGCCAGCGAACCATAGCTGCCAAGACCCTTCTACACCTCCACGCGGTGATCCTGCATAACAGGCTGCAGCAGGGCAGACTGGCTAAGGAGAAGGTATCAAAGAGGGAATGTTAACGCGGTACTAAAAAAATGATTGCTGAAGTCGGATGCGTTGGACCGAAAGGTGGAAATATCGCAGTCAACTACGACACAACGCATTCCGTTCTCTGGACTACATTCTGCTACGTAAGCCCTTTCAGGGTTTGGTAGCGGGATATTGAGAACGAACGAAGCCAAGCCAAGCCATTTGACAATTTGTGAATAAAATATAAAAACTCAAATGGTTCAAATCATTTTAAAATGCCCTGAAAATGATCATCAATGGGGCAATAATTGAACACCAACAGAAGTGTATATATTTGGGACAAACCATCACGGATGATGCTTACAACGTGACGGAAATTTAGGATAATTACTGCATTGTTTAAAAATGATAACCTCAAAAAATATAGGGATAGAGCCGAGACAAATAACAATGACTGCTCATGTATGGCCAATTGCACCGAATGGGACTGAAACATGGACTCAAGCAAAGAAGAATGGAAGCGTTACAAATGCTGTGCTAACGTAGAATGGAAACAGTTTGTTTTTTCTAGTGAGTATGCCAGGTTCTCTTCTTAGGACATCTTCATCATCATCAGGTGCCTTGCCGGTTGGCGACCTCCATCCACTTCTATCACGTGTGTCGCTGACCAACTCTGCTGTTTTTTGTCGCCCATGCCATTCTCTCAGACTATCCTGCATCTTCTGTCTCTCTTTTCCGTCGTCTCTTCTCATAACATGCTAAAACAAAAGATGACTGCCTTGTTCTGATCCTTGAAATATGTTGTCTCTATGTCTGTGCCTCCTCGAGTACTGTATCATTAGTCTTCTTTGCAGTCCATGGAATCTGTAGCATTCATCTGCAAAACAACATCTCCGTTGCTTCCAAAACTTTTTTTTTTTACCATCGCCTCATTTCTCTATTCCACAAGGCGGTATATATTGTACTGTTTTTATTTTGCGCCTGTCGGCCCAGTGCATCCGACTTCGGCATACATTTTATGTAAGAGTTGGCTTCCTCTTGCATTTTCTAAGGGTTTGCTTCCCCTTGGTAACGGCCGGTTCTGTTATTGGGGAGCGAACCCAGCACCTTCGCGTTGTGAACCGTGTTACTTAACCACTAGCCCACGCCGTCCCGAATGGAAAGAGTGAGTTCGATAAGAGGAAGAAAAGTGAACGTGTTCGACCAAGACTGACCTTTACATCTCAGGCGCGCAGGTAGACCAGGGTAACCACTGCTCAAACATCCTCACATTAGTTTGACAACAAAGCAGTAACTGATTCACATCTTCCTACCAACCTTGGACTACCACAACATCTTCCTGCCAACCTTGGACTACCACAACATTTTCCTACCAACCTTGGACTACCACAACATCTTCCTACTAACCTTTCGCTACCAGAGCCAAAGCTGGGCCACGACGAGTCAAATCTCTACCGTCGAAAAGAGATACACACTCATCTGGTTCAGGAGAGGCGACTAGGCTCCCCCACCCACGTACTCATCTAGTTCAGGAGAGGCGACTAGTCTCCCCCACCCACGTACTCATCTAGTTCAGGAGAGACGACTAGGCTCTCCACCCACACACTCATCTGGTTCAGGAGAGGCGACTAGGCTCCCCCACCCACGTACACTCATCTGGTTCAGGAGAGGCGACTAGGCTCCCCCATCCACTCATCTGGCTCAGGAGAGGCGACTAGGCTCCCCCATCCACTCATCACTGTACAAATGGGCCGATAACCATAAAACTACTAACGGTCTATGTTGTCAAAAGTCTGCATGCTCTTTTCTCAATTGTAAATCTATGGCCCTTTTAATCTCTCGTCTGATCCTGTTCAATATTTTCACAATCACTGATAACACTATCCTTCTATAACTTATGCACTGCTGTATTATTGAGTGCCACACAGTTGAAGCCAAGCATAGCACAAACGCTTGGAGGACCACGGTCCATCTTCATCAGCACGCTCGGGATGTGAGGAAAGCTACTACAACCCACCACATAACATACTTTTCAGGGCACACAAAAGAGTAAACCTACTCATTGTGGGCATTCAAAACAACAACAATATTTACTGTAGTTTCTAGTGGACTGAGTGATCATGAGGTAAAATGTTGGGGAAGCAAACCCTTAAAAAATGCAGGAGGAAGCAGACCCTTACATAAAATGCATGCTGAAGTTGGATGCACTGGGCCGACAGGCGCAAAATTAAAACCACAATGTAACGCTCACCGCCTTGGGGATTTGAGAAATAAGGCGAACGCCCAAAAAAAAAAAAATCACAGTGGAGACTGCGATTTTTTCACATGAACTTTATCTGGCATTTCCTCAGATCTCTGGGTAGTTGATATCAGACATTCACGAGCAGTGTCGCACACGATAAAAATCCTCTGGCTGTTAGAAATCGAAAATGGACGCTTAACGGACGCTGCTCAGGCAAAATTCAAAATTATGTTAAAAAACTTCTCAATCTCTAACGGGATCCTCGCCGGTGCTACGGTTCTCCAAACAATATGGAGAAGGACAGAGTACTTATGGGTTAAACCATGTGCAATGACAGTGATTCTTGAACTCCACTGCTATAGTTTCTGTTGTTATTCATGCTTTATGTTGGTATTCTTATCTCCACTAGCCGTGTCCTATATATTTTTGTTTTGCTTGCCAGTACTTTTCTGTATCTTCTAGTTGTTGTAACACATTTTCAAGATCGGGTTTAACCATCACCATTTCAAGACAGATTTGAGGCTAAACCACTCCACATACAATGTGACATAAACAAACAGCCAGGCAGTCCACACAAAAAAACAATACACAACCAGGTACAAATGAGAATGTATTGTTTATTTGAAAGGTCTCTCACACATAAACAAACAACTATATAATACTAGAAACTAATCTTATCTTGTGATGAGTATCTGCTCGTACATCAGACCAGGCTAAAACCTCCTCGCACATCAGACGTAGACCATGCTAAAACCTCCTCGTACATCAGATGTAGACCAGGCTAAAATCTGCTCGTACATCAGACACGGACCAGGCTAACCTCCTCGTACATCAGATGTAGACCAGGCTAAAATCTGCTCGTAAATCAGACACGGACCAGGCTAAAACCTGCTCGAACATCAGACGTAGACCAGGCTAAAACCTGCTCGTACATAAAAAACCTGCTTGTACATCAGACATAGACTAAGCTAACACCTGGCCAAGATGAATGGAGGGACTACACACGATCATGCAGACTGCAAACACTGTTATAATTATGTTGAGGATATTTCTCATCCTTTCAATTTTTTTTCTGCCATACCTGTTTCACCCAAGTTTTAGAAGCCGAGAGGGACCAAACAGCAACATTTTTATGTTATGATGAATAAATATGCAGTTTTTCCCCGCCCTAATTCACATTCATCAGTCATTATAAGCTAAGGAAGACAATATTTGAAAGTACACAATACATGTACTGCATAATCATTTGAATTCCATACTGCTTTTAAAGCCTGTACTGTATAATCATTTAAATTCCATATTGGGCCTGTATTCTATAAACATTTGAATTCCATATTGTTTTAAGGTCTGTAATGCATAGAGCACATAATGACATATATGCAGCAGGGAATCCCAACCTTTCCCACTTCAGGACACACTTGGTTGAAATTGTAATAATATACCATTAATTATTAATAATAAATGTTTCAGTATAGCCTCTTACAGACACTGCCAGTTTCTGACCCCATTCAAGTTAGCTTTCACTCAGAAACCAGAAACACCGAGACCTTGCACAATCAAGCCCCCAACACCCTCAGTAAACTACAATGGGACCTTTACTGTATACCTCACAAAAGTTGTGATCTCATTTAATGAAGTCTCAAACACATTATCTCCAACGACAAAACCATTATAGAAGTACCTGTTCTATTTTTAACCAAAATAACAGAAAATGGATCATATTAAAATAACGAGGACACATTCACAGAAGATGAGCGCAACAGGTAATATACAACGGACCAGGTTGTGCCTCACAGCTGACACAGGAGGAGACAATAATAAACAAGTATGGAAATGAAGGTTAGTTAAGTCTCTCCAGCAATGGTTGTCTTGGCAACAGAACATATACACACAGAGCAGGCTTCTGTTTTACAACAATCCCCGCACATTTAGCAAAAACTCATTTGTAAAAATAAAGATTGCCAGTCAGATATGAGTGCATGATGTCGTGACAGCATGTGTTGACCAGTCCCCCCGGCATTGGTCTCATCATTATGTTGTACATCGCTGAAGTACAGTTACTCTCCACATACAGGTGGAGTCAAGTTCCTCTCCACATATAGGTGGAGTCCAGTTCCCCTCTACATACAAGTGGAGTACAGTTCCGCACTACATACAGGTGGAGTCCAGTTCCCCTCTACATACATATGTTTCCTGTTAGATTGATTTACTTTCATGTGTTTTGTTTTTATTTTGTGATAGGTTAATAAAAATTTACAAAAAAATCTATCATTGTGCCCTTTACTCTCATTGATAGGGTCGAGGAATAAAAGCCAGTTGTCCCTGCAGTTGTGGAGTGTACAGTCTAGGTTTTATTTAATCTCTGAAAGAAGCAACATGTTTTGAACCTGTGTCCCCTTGGTCATGATACTGGCATTATAACTGCTCAGCCATCTACTCCTGTCTAAATATAAAATAGATCCAATTAATGATTAACTTGACGACTGAATTTTCAGAAGTTTTTCCCATAATAAAATAAGACCTAACCATATGCACATTTAAGTATCTGATGAGAAAGAAGAATAACAGGTTATATATTGTTAGATAAGTATGACTAAAGAAGTTGACATGGCTTCTCTAGAGGTGAGTTCTCCTCATAGACATGACTACAAGAAACATGCTATTCACACTTGTTAGAGATCTGCTATTCACACTTGTTAGAGATCTGACAAGAGTGGTTGTTTTTAGCGAGGAAAAACATTCATATTACAGAGTCAGACCAAGCCAAAAGACACCAGATCATAAACAACACACACTAAACAATCAGCATGAAACGACTTTTTATAATAATTCTTTTGTTAAAGAATGAAGAAGGAAAAATCAAATATCCAATGACAGTCATAACCATTTTGTGAATGGATATAATAAAGAGCCGTCAATGAATGAGAATACAAAGCTAAGCAGCAAGTATCCTGATAATGATAACTATTAAATCTAATACAGTATTGAGAAAGCACATTCTATTTCTTCTTTGTTACTATTCAAGATTGGTCAGACCAACAAGACTAAACATGCAACATTTATTGGTCAGACCAAAAGACAACTAAACATGCAACATTTATTGGTCAGGTCGACAAGACAACTAAACATGCAACATTTATTGGTCAGCCGACAAGACAACTAAACATGCAACATTTATTGGTCAGGCCGACAAGACAACTAAACATGCAACATTTAAGAGTAGACACTATTTGAGTGTCAAGCACATCGTTTACATGACTCCACTGATGCCTGGATGGCAAATAATAGGACCATTGTAACCTCTCTTGAATGTTGTAAAATATCACTAAAGATGGTTAAGATTGACATTAACAATCTCATTATGTACAGCATATTGTTAAAGAAACCACCGCTGCAAGAGCGCATTGATACTTTCCGTTAAAAGGTCAGCTGCAGTAGTGACCTTGTGCTTCAGATAAAGCCAAGATAACAAAATTGCTTACGTACTGTGACAGCATATTTAGTTTTTTCATACAAGAAATGCCACTACTGTGACTACAACAATAAACTATAACAAATAAGCTGTGACTACAACAATAAACTACTAATCTGCTGGAAACCACGAACTCGAGAATGAATATCAAAACTAAGATTTCCAACTCCAATGTGTGGTCTTGTCTTATTGAACGGATCTGGGAATGAAGATACATGTGACTCAAAGCTGGCCGCCTGCATCAGGGTCAGTGACCCATAACTGACCAAGACCCTATTATGCCTACAAGCAGTGGCTCTGAAAACGGACTGCGACCATGCAGCCTGGCTAAGAGATTATAGATCGAAGGCAATGTCCCAAAAATGCAGTGCTGAAATCGGGTGTGCTAAGCCAAAAGGTGCAGATTAACTGTAAACTACAACACTTTCATGATTAGCCTCACACACTTTTAAGATCAGAGTAACAATGAAGAAGTAAACAAAATATCCTCCCAAAACACAAACCAAAGAATGACACGGTCATACATTCTCCAGATATTTTTGAGTCAAAGATTCTTTAGTGAAAGAATAATGTCAGTTATCAGATGGTCTCATGTTGGGTTATTGTTTACATTGTTTCCTTTCAGTCTTGTCTGACAGGAAGACGTATTCACAGAATTCTATGGTTTTAGCCCAGAACAAGTACACTTAAAATGTCTAGCATCAAGTATGAAATAATGTGAAAGGATCACAGACAACATAGAACTACACATGCATAAGAAAGCAAGCGGGGATATGCAAATGAAGGTTCATACGTGGAACCAGCGAACTTTAACCAAAACAGAACACCATTTCTTTGGTCTCACACCTAGAACCTTTGATGTGTTATGCTTCATACTAAGCGCTGGTGTACAAGGGCTCATTGAGTAGGACAAACTAATCTTCTCAAACACTATGAAGTCTTCCATACAATGAGGGCAAACACATCAAATATAATCATATTTAAAGTTGTATATGTGCCTTCCAACAAGGATCAGCCTCCACAAAAATTCAAATGCATAAGGGCCGGGCCGACCTAAGAGTGATTAGCTACTGTAATAGAGGAGAAGATTGATCAGATATTAGAATATTTGGTAAACGAGCGTGTGCAACTATGCAGATGATATCAATCTATGATTCCAGTCAAACACAATGGAAGTCCTCCTATTTATATGATATGCAGATGATATCAATCTATGATTCCATCCAAACACAATGGAAGTCCTCCTATTTATATGATATGCAGATGATCTCAATCTATGATTCCAGTCAAACACAATGGAAGTTCTCCTATTTATATGATATGCAGATGATTCCAGTCAAACACTTACTATGTAACACAGCCTCACAAAAAACAGTTCAATACCTGTACTTTCCCAGTCAATCAACTACTCAATGAAAACTGTAAATAAACTATTTACAATATTTCATAACCTACATTGATGAATCAGAGATGTCCATAAAACCAGCACAAATGTTGATGCCAAGTGATTAGACAATGATGTGTTCTGCACCAATTGAACATGGTAATCAATCTCTCTGGATCAACCTAACTGAACCTATCAATAACAATAAAACAATATCAACCAGCATAAACTAGACAATGTGCTCAACAAAAGAAGCCTGTACTAACTCAAACACAATTTATGCAGCTAACCAATGCTTCTGTTTGGCAATTTCCTTTTTTTTTTTTTTGTATGGACTGGTAACTCAGTAGTCTGAATTATGACACTATCAAATGCTAGATCAAATAATATCCATGCTGACAATACAGATACTAAATTCTGCACAATAGTACCAACAAAAATGTCACACTCAAATGGAATATATTGGTTGAACCCCTTGAAAAATTCAATATTTGCACCTAATTGAAAAAAAATCCATAATATTGAACTACATAAAAACCCCCCACAATTTACTGTGTTTGTAATTGCCATAAGTCAGTGCCTTCCAAATCTACAAGGTCCTGAATGGGTCCAATCTATTTAACATCAACCCTGACTACATCCCAACATATTTAGCAACAAACAAAGATTATATTCCTTTACAATGTTTCATGGAACGATGAGGCTAACATCTGGTCAGGCAAAACACACTGATCAGACAATGTTAGCCAGGGTCAGGAGAAATATACTGGCCAAGACTCTCACCGGACCTAGTTGGTCGTCCTGGAAACGGGTTGTTGTCGAGGACAACAGTCTAGCTAACAAGGTGAAGTTCGACGTGATCCCGTAGTAGTGAACGACACGCAGATGAAGCCAAGCATAGCACAACCGCCTGGAGGACCCAGGTCCACCTTCATCAGCACACTCAGGATGTGAGGAAAGCTACGGCAACCCGCCACTTAACGTCCTTTTTAGGGCGCACAATAGAGTAAACCTACTCATTGTGGGCATTCAACATCAACAATGTTTCTTTCATCTAAAGTAAAGAAAATGAAAAGAAGAACAAACAAATGCCATAAAAAAATAAACATTCAATGACAAAATCAGGTCAATTATTTTCTCCCCCAATTGTCATGGCATCTGTGTGTCCATCTCTATGACAACAGAACATACACCGTAGAGCAGTTTCTAGCAAGGTCTCACAAGACAGAGTAAAGTCCAAGAACTGAGGAAACAAAACCTGACAAAGTACTATTTTTATTTTTTATTAAAATCAAATGTATTTGGCCAGAGACATAATAAAACAGTGCATTGTCATTTCTGTTGAGAAGAATGTCATGAATAAAGGGTGTCCAGTATTCTACGACTGACTGCTGCGTTTTAAAAATATATGAAGTTGATACCTGCAAGTCTATGGAGGAGAAAAAATGAGGTTACCTGACAAGAGCTAGTCAGCTTGCTTCAAGACCGGCACATATTTTCTTCTTCTCTCATTCACCTGGTCTCCTAAGGCAGAGTACAGCAACAATTTATTTGATAAAGTAGGGGGCTGACTTGCCAGAGTGGTATGACCTAGCTGGTTCATGAATCTGAACACAGGCAAGTTTTGGTTGTGAGAGGTGCTACACCGCCAATATATATTTTATGGCTTGGGACAGAACGAGAAGGTGCTTGATGTAAATGTTGGAGGTAGATCAGCTTTGATCGAGCCAAAGATCTTCATGCATTTACCCTAATCTTCCAGCAAGAATTTGGGATCAAGCCAAAACAAAACTGCTAAAAGCTTGCAACTATACAAAATAAAAGCAACAAATAAATGAAGCAGCACTGCATTAGCTTACCCAGTGAATATAAAGATGCACAAACTCAAGCAGAACATGAAAAAAATAGCGACATATACACTATCTCATGTCAGTCAAGGGACAATGAGCCTCAACGTCTGGTCAGGCAAAACATACTTATCAGAGAATTTTAGCCAGGGACGGGAGCAATATACTGGCAAAGACCCTCACCTGACCACCTCGTTGGTCGTTCTTGAAACGGGCTGTTGTCGAGGACAACAGTCTGGCTAACAAGGCGAAGTTTGACGTGATCTCCGCAGTAGTGAGCGACACGCAGATGAAGCCAAACATAGCACAACTGACTGGAAGACCCCGGTTCACCTTCATCAGCACGCTCAAGATGCGAGGAAAGCTTCTGCAACCTCGTCACTTAACGACCTTTTCAGGGTGCACACAAGAGTAATTTACTCATTGTGGACAATCGAAACAACAACTCATGTCAGTCATCTAGATGATACAAGAAAAAATCTATCCAGTACGTGATGAATGCTGAAGAGATGCAAATTAAATATAAACAATATATCCAGCATTAGTTCCCCACGTACAGCAAGCATGAATGACGACCACAGAGACCAAACAATCAAAGAATTTGGAACAGGCAAAGCACAAGTTCAGCATAATATGTTTTTTCTTCTTCGTACGCTGTCAGACGTCAACCAGCATAATATGCTCAACATTTCACAAATATATGACTTAAGAAAAATAATGTTTGATGGACACTGGCCACAGTTATATGCATGAACCATTGATGACATGTTGCAATACTTAAGTGAATCAGGACAGGTCAAATACAAAACTCAAAGAGGGCACACAGGAAACAAAAGTATTTTACTGTGCATTTCCCCCCATTGCATTGCTGGAGTACAGCAGCAATTATAGGATTGAGGACTGCTTGTCTCGGCAGTCACAGCAAATTTATTTGACCTCTTAAAAAAAAACTTAAGTCTTATTGAGGCTCGACCTGGTGTCTCTAAACTAGGAGGGTGGTCATTAATATGGCCCGGCCCAAAACAGAAAAATGTATAAACAGATTTTCAATATAAAAGACTTAAAAGAACGATAGATGACGCTGAACATATTGCAATAAATGAGACGATCTGATTTTTCTAGAATCATATTTGGTTAGCATTAGGGCTTCTCCCGCTTGATATAGAAAACTATAAAAAAAAATGAAGTGTTTTACATGGGCAAAATACATTGAACATGACAAATTACACAAGTAACTTGACAGACAAAATAATAAACTTAAGCATATGAGTACCGATGCAATTCATGTATGTAACATCTCACTGTGACTTGAAACATGATCCAAACTACAATCATAGTTTGAATAGCAAGTTAGAAAGAACAAACTACCCGGTACCACAAAAAAAGTGCAAAAAGCAATACAAAAGTTTGTCTATAGATTACAAATGTATAAAAACCTAGTTCAGATGTTGACTACTTGCACACACACAAATGCGCACATCCAGTGGAAGTTATTTAACTACAAGTTAACTGATCCATAGAGACGACTCATGAATCTAACATGCTTTCACTAATTCACTGCATATATATGATACATCAGCTCACAAAATGACGACATGCCTTCACTAATTCACTCCATAGATATACATCAGCTCACAAAATGACTGGACATGGCTTCACTAAAATGGGTATAACGTGAAAATTTTCTGCATCGAATGTGATACTATTTGAAATTCTTCTGACTTAGATTATCTTCGATGAAAAGTCACTGTAATTTAAATTGTATAACTGAATCAATGATTATATTTTCCTGATTACAAAAATAAATCTGCCACTATAATTCTCATTCTGCCAATATTTCAAATCGTATTTTTATATTTTGAACAGTTTAGAAAACAAGTTTTCAAAAATGCAACAAAATAAATGTGCCCTAGAGGTTCAAAATATTCAAAAGATGAATGAATACAGAAGCAATGTGACAACGTATTCTGGTCAATAAGATCACTGCCTAGTTATATAAATTGGTCATTTTATGTCAGTGGATAGGCAATTTGAATGTTCACATTTTTTTGGTGTTTGGTATGGTTTTGGACTGTGTTGAGAATAGAACCACTGCTATGCTGAGAAAATGTAAAAGGAATTAGCAGTGCTGTCTAACCACTCAAGGGAAAAAGACTCTACAACACCCAACACCATTGACATATGCCAATAACTTGATCAACATGGAGCAGCCTTCTCAATTTGACATACTGCTCTAGAACAATACCACATATATGATACAGGAATAAAAGAGTGTATAACTTTTGTGTACAGATGACAACCAAACCAATGCAGGAAAGAAATCTTGTAACAGATTAATACAAATCCATAATAATTCCAGATACCCCCTGCAACACCTTAATGGGTAGGATAGAATGGAATAACTGCATCTCAGCGGCTACTGGAAAATTCTCAAACAACTTCATAGGGGCCATGCCTATCGTTGAAATAACCATTTGGTTGACCACAAAATATATATTTTATACAATACACAACAGTCACTATATTTTAAACACCTCTTTAAAGCTAAGATCTGGTTTTAGGTTTTCTTAAAATTTGGTTTTTAAATTTTCAATCCATGATAAATTGGTTTCTTTATATTTGCAAACTGTTCCATAATTGTAACTCATCATTGGCTCATTTTGTCTTGTCAGACTAAAGTTATGGTGCTTTCAGCACAAAGTCCGGGCAGAAATATAGAGACCAAGTTTTGCCCATGCAGTATGGTCCCTAAATCATAACTAGGAGAGACAGAATGCACAATAAAGATGTGAGAAGAATAGTTGCAGCCAGACACTGAATAGATTGAAAGAATCAAGAAGTTCCACCACCTAATGAGAATGCAATCTGACAAACTATCCCTGTGCGCTTATGCTGGTTGTCGCAATCGTGGCAGACCGAGAACTAGATGGATAGAAAATGTTGTGGATATTCTAAATCGTCAAGAGATGACGACTACTTCAGCGACGCATCTGGTCCTGCACAGAAAACTACGGAAACCCCCCCCCCCCCCCCCCCCCCCCCCCCAGTGGATGAAAGAAGACAAGACCATAAATGACCCCTTTGTGGATCTCAGGATGACTCAGTAGGGAGGGAAGAATAGGTAATGATGATACATATGAACAACACTATGTAGAAAGCAAGCTGAGTATCAATACTGGTATATTGCTACAACCAAAAAGGTTGTTGTGGTGTATTTAATGAGAGAGAGAGTGATGTCTGTGTGTGTTGTGGATGCATTGATAAATGATCTAGTTGCATAAATCAATCATTTTTGTATATCTATTAGAAACGCACATGCTCAGCGCACACAATCATCTAAGCTTGGAATAACAACTTTACAATGTAAGGTCCTACTACATAACATCATAATACTGACAGTTAAACAACATATAAAAACCTATTTGTACAATGTTGTTCCTATTTCTGGGATCTGTTAGGGAGAGTTAAGGATGCTGGTTTGTGCAGTTGTGTGTGACTAGGTTCTTTTACAAATGTTTTAAAAATCAGGCCATACACATGAGTTCAAACCCAGGTCTCAAGATTATGAGGCTATATACTTTGTCAGGTACATTTTCAGATTGTGAGCCCAAATGAAATTTATAGCTTGTAGAAATATTGTAATCATTGTGACTACTGTTTGAAGAAACATATACATACAAACAGGCAGAAATATAGACAACATACAGATAGAAAAAAAATTTTTTTGAAACAGCATCACGCATACACACACACACACTGAAACTAGAGCAGGGGTCTCCATTTATGTGGCCTGTGGTGCAAATGTAGCCCGCTAAGCCATATTCTTTGGCCCGCAATGTGAATGCCACCAAAAGTTGGCGTATGAAAAAAAACCAAAAGTTGACAAGATGATACAAAATAAGGACTAAATCTAAATAATGAGTTGGCCGCACCTCTTCTATAGAATGAGATAACTGACCCAATGTCCAACATCCCCTTTGTCGCCTCTAATGAAATGCTTGGCAGGTTAAATTGTTACTTTTTTTGCTTCCCTTACAGAGCCCTGGCAATTAAAAAACTAGCAATGGCTTCTACTCCTATCCACTGGGAAGATTTATAGGATTAAGGAATAAACGTTTGTCCTGCAGTCACCACGCATTACACAGGCTAGGTTTTATTTTACCTCAATTGAAAAAAAACCTATGCTGTATCAAGGTTTAGGACGTACATCTTTGTAATCAAAAGACAAGACATCTAAACTACTCGGCCAGTCGTTACTTCTGGCAACATGTGGCAAAATCTAAATGATTTCAAGAGAAGAAAAAAAGGCCATTACAAAAGAAAACAAAACTATTACATTTGAAGTTTTAAAACACAGAAAAATATTAAATAAGTGAACAATTTGAGATACCTTTGAACTCTTTTAAACAAAAGTGGGACGATGTATAACAGAGAATTTCACACTACAGCTAAAATATCTTTATAAAGGAGATTTGAAATTGTTGCTGTGACAAGGCTGAGACCCCTGGCCTAGAGGATGGATGAACAATTAACAGGTCAATAGCATTCATTTATGGTTTCCGAGTACAAATTAGGAAAATGAGTAAACGTTAATGTCAGTGGTAATGTAATGTTCATACTCGCCATCCCAAGCACCATCATTTGCAATGTACATGTGTCCTGAATCACAAAATGTCATAGCAAAGGGCTGGTTCACAGTTCCTGGAGGGAAAATTACATCTGCCAAAAAGACACCATCTTTAGTGAAGAGCTTAACTTTTCCACTTTGCTTGTTGCAGCAGACTATCCTGTCAGAGATGGAGGCAACACTCCAAACATCTGTCAGATCAGACTCCAAATCAATGCTGAACTCGACAACACTCTGCTGTGAGATGCCCAAGAGATGGACCGTCTCATTGAGGACACGTTCTAGGTACAAGATGCTTCCAGTGCTGGGTACAGCAGCAACCAACTCTGGGCCTTTGCACTGTGTAAGAAGCTCAGCGGTTTGAGCAACACCATCTTGGACACTCAGAAGATCAATCCTATTGTCAGCAAAAGCAGCACAAACAATGACATTGTCTGCAACATAGCCCAGCCCGTAGTACTGCGACTCGGTTCTGATGTCGTGTATGAACTCCAATCTATTCTTTGATACCTTAACAAGACTTAGAAGCTTGCCTTCCCTGCTGACAACAATCATGTCTTTGCTCAGCTTGCCCATGTAATAAGGCCTTGACAACTCCAGACGAGTGGCCAGCTGGTGGGACAGCCCAGTGGTGCCCGATTCATTCTTACCAACATGGTACAGCTTCAGACAACTGTTGATGATGTCAACAACAATGACACAGCTAATGTGTTCCATCACCACAATTGAGCTGATACCTGCCTTGAGCTTGTCTCCCTGAGCCTGAGGGCTGAAAGTGCCCAACTTTGTCACCTTGGAGTTCTTGCCAATGATATTTTTCTCAACTTTTGGAGTGATCCTGTCCTCTCCATTCTGCAGCAGTTTTTCACCAGCTGACTTAGATGCACTTTCCTGCTTGGCTTTCTCTGTTTCGGTGTCTTTTTCTGGAGACTGTTGTTTCTGAGGTTCCTGTTTTACTTGCTGCACTTTGTTCTGTTGTTGTTTTCGTTTCTTTTGCTGCTGCAGCTGCCTGTTGTGCTGCTGTTGTTTCTGAGGATTTTGAAACTGGACTGCTCTAGCCATCTTGGACTGCGGGCCCTGAAACTGCTGCTGTCGCTGTTGCTGCATGAAGGAATTTATCAGCAGCTGAAACTGTTGCTGGAATCGATCTTGCTGTTGATGTTGGTGCTGTTTCTGTGCAACGAGCTGTCTAAGCCTCTCAGTTTCCCGCATTAGTTGCTGAAGTTGAAAATTATGACTTGTTGAAAGTTGCATCTGCTGGATCTTCTGAGCCATCTCATTCAACTGCTGCTCAAGACTACCACGTTCATTGCCCCGAAGAGGGTAGCTACCCAAGAGACCTGTGTGAGAATTCTGAGAAAAGGCATTACCCCCAGCCCTTTGCTGATGTGGGTAGGCTACGCCTGGCTTTGCTCCAGATTTCTTAGCTCCTTTGGTTTGGTCCTGCTGAGCTTGAAACAGTTTGGGTTGCTTCCCTTGGCCTCTTATGTTGCTTCTTGCTTGTTGATTCATGGAGTTCTTGGCAAACTCTAACGGAGATGAACGCGACTGACTGCCAGAAAAATTAAAATTCATGTTGCCAAAACCAGACTGGCTTCCCGCTGACATAGGATTGTGGGCAGTTCCGAAGTTAGAAAGGAGCTGCTGTTTCTGTCCTCCTGTCATAAAAGGTGAAAACCTAAACTGAGACTGGAGATTGGCTCCTTGCATGTGATGGACATTTGGTCTGATCCCTAGCAATCCAGGTTGGCTTAAAAATGGAACAGTTAAAGGACGGGAGACTCCCCTAAACTGAAAAAGATCAGATCTTTTATCGACACTATTCTGAACTCCTAGAGCATTTCTCTTGACAGCGCTCCCTGGTGCATTCTGGCCTGAATGTGGTCTCCCTGTGGCAAAATCAGACTTTGCTTTGTTCCGACCAACCTGCATAATATTAGCATTGTTTCTGTTGGTTTTCATCTGTAGCTGTTTGCTATTGGCATTGGTTTTCTTTGCTTTGCTGGCTCTTCCTGATTGTGCTTTTGACTGTTTTCCTGTGCCATTTTCCGAATCGGATACTGAACAACTTCCTTCTAAGCTAGAATCAGAATCACTGGGATGGGTTGTGTTGTCGTCATCATCATCACCAGCTGCCAACAATGACTTTATATTTTCAGCTATGACATCTTTTCTCTTCACAAACATATTACTGTCCCAATTTTTTCGAACAAGGGTTAGTTTGCTGATATCTCCAACAATGCGATTGATGTCGGACTTAGAGACCTCAGCTTGAAAAGAATTACATAGACTAAAGCAAGAATTCAGATCTTTGCCCAACTTTGAGAAGCGGTCTGATACTTTTCTGCAATATCTCTCTTGTGTTCTGTAATGGCCCAATTTGTTGTCTGCCACACTGTCGGTGGTTTTGTCAATGACAGCCTCGATCTCTGAAAGAAGTGACCTGAACACATTTATTTGTCCTGCACTCTGAGCAAGATCGTCAATCAGTTTAGACTGACATTCTTCAACAGCAGCCACTAAACGGGAAGTTGCATCTTTAATAACCTGAGACTTCTGCTGCTGTATCTGGAGAAATAGAACAATATTCAAATGTAAATACTCAGATCTATAGAACAACTTCACTAGCTGTTTTAAGTAAGACTGCATGCCACATGTAAAATGATATTCTGAAATATATAACAGCACAAATGATATTTGCAGCCAACATTCATTCTTTAATGTACACATGTATTTACATGTTATAGCCTACATTTCAAAGCCACAAAATATATTGGGACCAAAAGGGGAAGGCACTGCAGACACGGCTCACAAACTGAAGGTGCTGGGTTCGCTCCTCATCACAGCACTGGTCGTTACCTCATGGAAGCAAACCCTTACATAAAATTCATGCTGAAATCGGATGCACTGGGCAGACTGGCACAAAATAAAAACATAGTGCAACGCATACCGTCTTGGAGTTGAAGAATCAATTTTGATTGAATTCTAATGAAAGTTTCCATGGTATATGTAATATTTAGCTGCTGGCAGAATAAGCCAGCTCTTGTCACGTCTGTTCCTACTATCAGAAGATGCGAGTCTCTGGTGTCCAGTATCTTACTGTCACCCACATTCAATGATAAACTGATTGAAATCATAGCCACTGCTACTAATTAAAGCCCCAGGCACACAAATAAAAGTTGTAAACCTTCATTAAGTATAAGAGAAAATAATGAAAAAGAAAAACAAGCAGTACCTTCTCCAAATCTTCAAGTCGTGTCTGAATGGTTTTGGCAGTCTTTGACAATGATGCACCTGCAGACTTGAATTTCTTATTACAAAACTCTGGGTTTGCTTTCAGATCATGTTTCTGTTTCTTGGACTGAGCCCTGTTATTCTGACCATGATGACGCTGGTACAACAAATGGTATTAGAAAAGATACAGTAAGTCTGGCACCTATTCATCATTTCAAATTTGTACATTCACAAAAGATATTTTCCTAAGGCACTGTAATGATGTGATGGGAAAGGGAACTGACTTCATTATACCCCATTTTCATTGCTGAACATGTGGATGAGAGAGCATCAACTCTATAGCTTCCCCAAAATGATCAATGAACATCAAACACAATATCATGGTATAATGACGTGACATTCTTTTGAACGTGTATAAAATATTATCTACATTAATATAGAGCGTTATATTGGGAAGAAAGAATACAATTACTGCAACCTTCTAAGTCTGTCCTATAATGCAACTAAAAAGGGTTGTGTATGGGGCTAGCAAACTGATCATGTAAAATGAACTGTTGCAGAAAGCACCACAGCACGAGCACAAATAAGGGTTTTGATAGACTTTTTCCTGTCAGGCTTCCAGCTGCAAGGCTCACCCTAACATCTGGTCAGGCAAAACATACTGATCAAACAATGTTACTCGGGATTAAGTCAAATAACTGACCAAGACCCCCACCTCACTCCCATGCAGTTCTCCCTCAGACCTGTTTCATGACCGTCTTGGCTATGATCAATATGATCTCCGTAGAAGTGAATGATGTGCAGATGAAGCCGAGCGTAACACAACCACCCGCGGGGGCCACAGGTCCACCCGCATGCTCGGAAAGCTACTGCAACCTGCTACCTAACGCCCTTTTCAGGTAGCACAAACAAATCAAGTTACTCATCATGCGCATTCATCAACAGCAGCAAAATGGAGGCGAGAAGAAACACATATTTTGTTACCACAGAGATCAAGACCAGGGCTTGACAAATTTGAGGATGGCCTACCAGTCAGTTACAAATGTCACCATTTAGTATGGTCGCACTAGTCATGCAATTTATATTAACACACTTAAGAAGCTGGGCACTAATTCACCTTTATTTCTTCATAACAATGCGTACAAAACCAAAATATATTCTATTACTTACAGTCTAT
The DNA here is from genome assembly GCA_036924085.1 of Ariolimax columbianus. NCBI lineage: Eukaryota > Metazoa > Mollusca > Gastropoda > Stylommatophora > Arionidae > Ariolimax > Ariolimax columbianus. Next base: position 2,869,245 of record JAVGWX010000009.1, read on the forward strand.
TTCTTCTTAAGAAAAAATGCACTACTGTCAGAGGTATGGCGTGTGTCCTTGAACATTCTTGGTAGTTTTAGCACTGTAGTGCGATTTATCGATGGCTTTAGTATGTATAAATTGTGGCAATGGAGGTTCATTTAGATTCACCATTATAAACTAGCTTATATACAATCTATTCGAACAGTAATATCATTAATTATCATGCAAAAGTCGTTGTGTTGTAACGGTTTAAAACTGATTTTTTTGTACTCGCCAAGCAAATATTTTCACTCGTCACTGATGAGCACTTTTGCCAAGCCCTGATCAAGACAATATGCAATACTTTGAAATTAGCAGAACTAAGCATCTCAAATACTGCTGGGATCAAGGTGCTGAGCAGTGCATGAGCTGCAGTGGTCAGCGACCTCTAACTGACTGCTAGTGTCAGGTTCAGCAATCCAGAGCTGCCAAGACTCTTCTAAACCTCTACACAGTGATCCTGGATAACAGGCTGTAACAGAGCAGACTGGCTAAGGAGAAGAGATCGAAGACGGAAGGCTAATCGGATACTAAAAAATGCCTGCTGAAGTCGGATGTGTTGAACCAAAAGTTGCAAATATCGCAGACAAGCTGTAAACTACGATGCAATGCATTTCTTTCTCCTGACAACATCCTGCTACTTGTAAAGTTCTTTTCAGGGCTTGGTAGAAAGATTGAGAATCAATGAAAAATAAATACTTTTCAACAGTTTTAAAATACTGATTTTGTGATTTATCATTGTTCAGTTAAGCTTTATGATAACTGTGTAAAAAGATTGCTCATAGTTTCCACTGTGTCTTCCAAGTCACTTCAATTGAAGTGACTGTCTAGCTACTTTCATAGATTTTTTTTCTGAGGGTGCATTGTATCTATGGTATGCACTTTCATTTATCACTTTCTATCTAAGCGTACATCATATCTAAGGTATGCACTTTCATTTATCACTTTCTATCTGAGGGTACATCATATCTAAGGTATACACATTCATTTATCACTTTCTATCTGAGGGTACATCATATCTAAGGTATACACTTTCATTTATCACTTTCTATCTGAGGGTACATCATATCTAAGGTATACACTTTCATTTATCACTTTCTATCTGCGGGTACATCATATCTATGGTATGCACATTCATTTATCACGTTCTGAGGGTGCATCGTATCTAAGGTATGCACTTTCATTTATCACTTTCTATCTGAGGGTACATCATATCTAAGGTATACACTTTCATTTATCACTTTCTATCTAAGGGTATATCATATCTAAGGTATGCACTTTCATTTATCACTTTCTATCTAAGGGTATATCGTATCTAAGGTATGCACTTTCATTAATCACTTTTTTCTGCAGGATTCCCTTCCACATGTCAGTGTTTGTTATTATATCTGGCCATCTAATATGAGGTATGTGCAGTTCAGACAAGATGTTCTTGGTAAAGAAATTCCAGGTAATCAACGAATAAGTCAGAACTCATTAAATAAGAGCTGATACTTTGAGCCCGGCTGTTTGTGCTATTCCATCTGCTTATCTTCTGATGTGGATTCAAAATACTACATCTAAGACAAGTCACCAATAACTGACCATATTAGGATAAGTTTTGTGCATCATTTCTATCAATGTACTGGACCTTTTAATTTACATCTAACAAAATATTCCGCCTCCTATTATCAAAAATGGGTGAGCGTGCGGCCGTATGGTCAATATCATTGAACCGTCCGTTCAACAAACTTCAAAACCAAGCCATGAGAATTATAACAGGTGGCATGAAGTCAACGCCAATTGTAGAACTTGAAAAGATTACAAAACTGCAATCCATGACCGATAGAAGAGACTGCACAGCCCAGTTGCAGTCAGAGAAACTCCGAAGACTGACGGACCACCCAATGTACCAGAGACTAAACAATTTGGGAAATGGGAAACTAAAGCGGAGAAACTTTGCAGAAATAGCCAAAGCAAAGATGCACGAAGATCCCATAAACGCACTAACAACACCAAAACCCATCACTACTGTACGAAAACCTACCTGGAGGCAGGATATATTTCCAGAGGTGGTAGAAAATATACCAGGTATTGCAAACAAAAAACTGCCAGACTGAAAAAGAAAGGAGAGACACTACCCTAAGCTTCATAACGAAAAGCTACCCAAGCATGGACTGGACCCATGCATACATCGACGGTTCTGTAACAAACACTACACAGAACGGAGGGGCAGGAGCATTCCTGAACCTACCAAATGGCAGAAAAATAACACTGTCATTCGCTACTGGTAAGTACACAAGCAATTTCAGAGCGGAGGCAGAGGCACTGAGGGCGGCAGTGGAAGAAATGGTGACACACAGTGAAAATGAGAGCCATATAGTCCTGCTGACAGATGCTCTCGCCGTAGTCACAGCGCTAAAAAGCCAGAAAAACACTGAGCTTAATGACTTAAGAGCAGCACTCTGCAAACTGTGCCAGCAGTCCGCACCAAAAAGGGTAGTGGTACAGTGGGTCCCGTCACACTGCAACATCCAAGGCAACGAGGAGGCAGACAGACTGGCAAAAGAAGGTGCAAGACTACCACAAACAGATACCAGTATGACGTACGAAGAGTCAAAACGGCTTATCAAAGCCAGATACATGACCAAATGGGAAACCGAACATACTGGTTACACCAAAAACGATGCCTATTACCAGTTGAACAGAAGAGAGCAGGTAGTTGTCTTCAGACTTCGCACTGGCCACAACAGACTGAGGTACCACCTATTCAACAAATTGAAGATAGGGTGTACCGACGAATGCCCGTGCGGTACTGGTAAAATGACCACTGAACATCTGCTGCAGAACTGCCCGACATACGAGGATCAGAGAGAGCAGATGTGGCCATTACCAGTGGAACTGCAAGACAAGCTCTATGGCAGTGGCGAGAGCCTCAGGATGACCGCCGCTTTTTTCGAAAAAATAATGGTTACTGTCTGACTGTGTACGCAGAAGAAGAAGAAGAACCGTCCGTTCATCCCGCTTTCGCCCCTGGAGCGGGTTCGGGCAGTATTTACATGATATACCATCACTCAATGACCATATAAGAAATGGATTTGTGCATCAAAATTTACCAACTTGCTCATTACGTGATGTGCTAGTTATCTCAAACACTATATTTAATCCAATTCAAGTCTCTGCATCGTGCGTTCATGCGAGCATCGAGGTAAACCTCATTTAATGGACCTAAATCAACTTTACTAACCCAGTTGACACGACAGTTGAACTAGAAATGTGTGTACACAATCCATTTTAATGGAGATGTCATGGAGAATGCACTGTGCCAACCTTCTCATTAGTGCATTTTCTAAACTTACCGATTACAAGTGAACAAGATGGTAGTGGAGACAGGTGAAACAATGCAGCAGGTGTGCAAAAGTCGTGAAACCAACGACCCTGCTCTTGCCTTGTCCGCCGATTAAAAAAGAGACAACCAATGCCAACCCCTGCAGTGCAAGCATTGAGTGTGCAAGGGTGACTTCAGCTGGCATGAACAGGGCCCCCACAGATTACTTTGTAACAAGACTACAGTCAGGGTTGTGACCCGCACAAGATGTCAGGGTTGTGACCCGCACAAGATGTCAGGGTTGTGACCCGCACAAGATGTCAGGGTTGTGACCCGCACAAGATGTCAGGGTTGTGACCCGCACAAGATGTCAGGGTTGTGACCCGCACAAGATGTCAGGGTTGTGACCCGCACAAGATGGCAGGCTTGTGACCCGCACAAGATGTCAGGGTTGTGACCCGCACAAGATAAACTACTTTGTCGAGGAACACATGATGAACTTGAACTATTACAACTGCAGCCCCACATGAACGTTATTCGATGCAGTTATATATTCTACAAGAAAACTGCACATATCTAAAACACAAAAGGTTATGAGCAGGCCCAGCTGCAAAAACGCGTTATACAACAAGCATATAACAGAAGAGACAATCACAAATACAAGTATTCAGGAGAAGGTTGGAACAATTCCTTGCCTACAGTACATAGAGCAATAGAGAATGAATTGGTTTGGCCACATTATGAGAATACAACCAGACCATATTGTTCATGCAACCTTCTACAGGAGAACATCGGGAAGAAGGGCTAGGAGGTAGACCAAGGAAAAGGTAAAAGATACCATCCGTTAAATGGGGACAAATGTTACATGAGCCACGAGAGAGGCGAAAGACAAATACATACCATGACACTGGGCTACAACCCGGTAGAAAGTGAGACGATAAATAAAGAAGAAGACATAACAGAGCAATGCAAAAGCACACTTAGATCAAACATAGCAAATATTTTAACAAAAATAAAAGCAAACAAAACAAAGCAGACCATGGTCAAACTCACGAACCAAGTCCTGTCTCTAAGTCACATCACAGAAATAATGACATTACATACATTTGTATTCTTATTCTTTTCCATAACCCTTTGGGGGGAAGTGAGTTTTATTTGCTCTTTTATTCTATGTGTTACAGGGAGATGTTTTTTTAACTTTTTCTTTTAAACTCAGCAGGCCAACCACACTCAGCAAGTTAGGCAATCACAAATGTTGGGGAGCCTTCTACCCTGAGGGCTTCACATATTTTTCTATTTTCTTCCTCTTTGGCGTTCACCCTGAAAAGGATGTTAGGGATGCTGTGTCTAGTTGATTGCGATATCTGTGGCTCTCAGTCCGACACATCCAATTTCACCCCAGCATTTTGGGACCAAGTTTTCCTCCCCCTTTGATTTTTAATCTGTTGGCCAGGCTGGATGGTTGCAGTCTTGTTTCCAGGGCCACCACTTGGAGGTGGATTATGGTCTTAGTCAGTTATGGGTAACTGTCCCTGATGCAAGCAGTCAGCCATAAGTCACTGGCTTATGTCGGCCCCATTTTTCCCTTAAACTCTTTACAGCTTGTACAGCTGGGCACTAACCGCAGAAAAGGGCTGCCTGTTTCGGTCAAAATGGATCTCTGAAACATGCGTTTGTGTTTCGTGATTAGGTGTACCGAATTTAATTTCATGCGCAATTGATGTTCAACTATATGATTGGGGAACTGAGAGAGTTTCCAAGATGGCTGACTGACAAGCTGGACATTATGTGCTGTGTTTATGGTTTTGTTTTTCTTGGAGTATCCCGTCGTTGTGACCGTCTATAACATTGGTAAGTCCAATGATCACACATCTGGATTACTTGTGGATATTCAACAAACGCCTGATTCAGACTTTGACTGGGACACATAATACAAAAGGTAGGTGTATAGGAATTGACGGATATATAGACGAAACACACAATGGGTTAAGACTTGGTAAGTTTTAAAAAGAAAATTAATGCCATTTACACTTCAAGCTAATATATAATCTTAATTATGACTACATGCAAAAAATAGTTTAATTATGTGTCTCACAATGTTTAGATCATAGTTTGGCTTAATTTGCTCAATAATGATATTTATTTATTTTCAGTAAAACTTTAATGAAAGGAATTCCGACATTTTCGCCCACGCCGAAAGACACAAATCTGCCAAATGAGACTGGAAACGGTAAGTCCTTTACAGTATCATTCAGTGGAGTCTTCAAAATTAGATTCATGTCAATCTGTTCACAATGAAGAAATCCAGTTTAATGTGTACACTCATCTCAAGGTGAACTAATATGAATTACACTACAGCAATGCATGTTTTTCTGTTCAGTAGTAAGTGCGTTAAAATATCAGGGCATGTACATCTAAATATAGTAACACTGACTATTCTCATAGCACCACACAATGATTTCAATCTCTTAAAGAGCTGAATGACATTCTGTCCACATACCTTTCCTGTAGTCACAGCTGTGCCATTCAGAAACATGTAGTACAGTGTCTCAGCACTTTCATATTGCTGTTGCTTGAGCCATACCGTTTCTTGCACAAGAGGTGAAGCATTCTGATGATCAAACAGTCAAAAGTGAAACTCTTTAACAATATCTGACAGGTGTTACAAGGAGCTGTGCTCAAGGTTAAATCTGCTCATCCCATCTGTCAATTTAATATCAATCAAGGAGAGAATGCTGGCTTTCAATAGCCCTGCTAGAGACTACACATTTCGCATGCATATAGAAAGGCAGCACGATATACCTTCTTTGTTCGTTCTCAATCTCAGGCTGCCAAGCCCTGAAGAGGGCTTTGCAAGTAGCAGGATGAAGCCCAGAGAATGAGATGCGCTGTGTCGTAGTTTACAGCTTGACTGCGATATTTACACCTTTCGGTCCGACACATCCGACTTCAGCGGGACAATATACCTTGATCTTGGTGGCAACACTGATGCCCTGCTGGCCCTAAATATTTTCTCGTAGTCTTCCACAAAACAGCACCTGCCTTGGTAATTCTGTTACAGACCTCAGTTGATATTCACTGATCTGGTCAGGGTACTAGCAAAGCAGGTAAAGTTAGCTGCTTTTCAGTTTTGGCCCTGTATGGTGATGAGTAGTTCGTGGTAGGGCTTCCCAGCAGCAGGTAAAAACATTACTTCCATTTTATTTGTGTCTACCGTAAGACACAAAGTTAGTACACGCAATATACCTATTGAAATCACATGAACATGCTAAAGTAATGTCAATACAACAATACAATACTAAACCATACCAAGCTTTCATTGAGATCAAATATTCAACTTAGCTATAGATAACACCATACAACAACTTCTAAAGTTGCATGCCATGGATTCTAATCAAATCTGACTTTTGATTCTTAAAGAATAGGATCTTTGCCAGATGAATTCAATGCACTCTATTCTGTTTTGGCTTCTTCACCTCTCTCTTGTTATCTCATATTGCATTGAACTCCATATAATTCAAAATTCTTCCATTTGCTCTGTCCTTGTAAGATTCTCTACTGGCATGCACAGCTGTAGTATATTTCTGAGAATATGGACTATCAGGTTCAACTTCCCTATAGACTATCTTTAGTTTGTTTTTCATTCAGGCTTGTCCACAAATCCCTGGTTGAACATAAATTGTACTCAGATGTTTTCTTATTCCTTCTACAGGATACTACTTCCTCATTCTCTGCCAGACCTTCACATCAATGAATGTATGTACCTCTCCTTTCACTAGTGAATGCTGTCCACAACAAGTTAAGTCTTCAATAGACCAGGATATGAGCCATAAAGCACACAAATCTGTTGTACCAAATAAACATTTTTTAACACAAGACCTTGACCATCTGCCCAAACCTCCCAGAGACTTGTAGCATGGATGACCTGTTGAGTGCCAGTGACAGGATAATCCACATGGCTGAATACTGGAAGAATTCACGGAAAGTAAGAATCATTAAAAAAAAATATGGTTTAGGTGACTTGTAGTCTAGTCGACAGTGAGTTGGATTACTAGATGAGATTACAGCGTGCTAGGAGTTCGAGTTCACAGACGGACAGAAAAAAATATGGGAAGTGGTTCGTGCCTGGTAAGACAGCTTCCTGCAAATCGATCCAGCTGTAAATGGGTACCTGACATATGAGTTGGGGAAGTTAAAAACAGCAAGGATGGGAACTGGCCACTCCACCTCACATAGGCTGTGGCTTAGTGCATGAAGAGTTATCTTCCTCCCTGATAGCAATTGTTGCTATGGGTCTGACCAGGAGAGGCGACTGTCACACCTATAACTATAACAATAAAAGGATGTTCGTTCCCATTGCTGCATTTAGGTCCACTGACTATACTATATCTAGTTGTTTTTTTCCAGGCCGGCGGTGCAGACTCACAGCATATCCTAGACCAGGTAGGCATCATAGGTCATTATGGGTAGGGTAGTTCAGAAGGATGAATGATGTTTGAATGTCAGTACTACACGGAAGCTCACTTGGGTGATATATTGGATATATGAAAGAGGTGACTTAGTAACGTGTATCCCTTTCTTCAATCAAAGAGGGTCACTTGGTTTTTATTTCAGAAGTTGCTGGATTAGGTCAGATCACAAATTATTTGTTCTCTGTGGACCTCTACTATTTTTTGTGTGTTAATCTAAAACTAGAAATTAGTTTGACAAAACAGAGATTAACTACTGCACCCCGCCTATAAATGTGCCCTTATGTCCAGCAGCCAGTACCTGCAACAAGTTTGGTCTAGTCAGCAAACTAACCTAAACAAAGACTAATCGTGTCAAAATCCCATGCAAATATTTGAAATACCACTGGAAATGATCTTTCCAAGCCATAATAATGTCTGCATGGTTTGAAATCAATGTTATTGTTAACCCCAGAGAAGTGGAAGTAGCCAGATAAATGAAAACAAGTATAAATATGAGTATTTTGAGCATGTTCTTGAATGATTTCTACTCATAATTTAATACACTATATGAGAATTATCAAATGCCTTAGAACACTAGGATTTAGCTGCTAAGTAGACAAATTTTATGTTATTTTTGTAAGTTTTTTCCCTCACAGTCACATTGTAATAATCACAATATCTACAAAATCCTATAAATATACCAATATATTTAATTATTTAAACAGCACATTCATCTTTAAAATATATATATTTTTTTTTAAATCTGGTGAAAATTTAGAAAACTACAGCTGAAATTATTAACACACCTCTAGTTGAAAAATATAAACATAAATTAATCCAGCTACATAGTGTTGTTTAATGCAGTAGGTAATAAGATAATAAAGATTATATCATTAATTCATATTTCTGAATCTGAGTTTGTGACCAATGAATATCTAAGTTACGGCCCAAGTGGTAGTGGTCAGTGTCTCAAAGCTGACTGCTAGCACCACGGCCAACAAACCAGAGCTGTCAAGATCTTTGTACATCCCCATGCGGTAATCCTGGATAACAGGCTGCAACAGGCTAAAGAGAAGGGATCAAAGAGGGAAAGATAACCCTCAAAAATGCCATGCTGACCTCGGATGTGTCAGACTGAAAGGTGCAAATATCAAGTCAACCTGTAAACTACGACAACACATTCCGTTCTCTGGACTACATCTTGCTACTTGCAAAGCCCTTTTCAGGGCTTGTTAGCAGGAGATTGAGAACGAGTGAAGAAGAACTGCCCAAGTAAGTACATTGTTAATATTAATATTTTTTCACAAAATAACAATAGAACTAAACGGTGGAGGAGGCAGAAAGTGATGGGGTGGGGTTGTGAGGATGTCTCCATGTGTGCCCCAACAACTTCATAGGTTACGAGATGACCTAACCAGAAACGCTGCTGAATAAGTTCCAGCCTAAAATGTATCTAAATTATTAAGAATCATTAGATTTAGTCTTAAGATTGAAATACGTACAGAAGTTTTGGTGATTTCAGAATCTCCAGAACCCTCATGGAGAGACAATTTCAACAACTTTGCTTCGGCTGCCTCAAATGACTTCTCCAACTCAAGTGACTCATTCTCCTGAACTGTGTCTTTCCCATCACCAGACATTTTGAAATCTGAAGCCATTAGCTGGAAGTATTGAAACTTAAGTGAGTAAGCTAAAAACAAAATGAATGATAAAACTAGGTGACACATACAGATTATCTGTCCATCAACGGAACTGTACAATATGAAAAAAACAGCAATTTAATAATTAAAGATCCTCTCCCTTCCCTCCCCCCATATCACTATTGCACTCTTCTTTCACCATCCATTTTGCTCCCCCCCCCCCCCCCCGTCAAATACATATATATTCCTCCACACCCCCCTCAAATTGCCTGTCTCTTCCCTCACAAGTCATTCATACTTCTTGTTCCAGATTAAGAACTGTGTGATTGACTTTCATAATTAATCCCTGTAGTGCCTTAAATTGAAATGTATTGTTCCAAGCCGCAAGTTAGAATGCAAATTAGATCACAACTCATCCGTTCCTCTCCCCCGCTCCAAAGCCACCCATCTCTGATGACATTACATGATTCGATCTGTGAATCAAATCTTCCATACAAATGATGCAAATACAGAGGATGAACATTTGGCTTTAAGTAGCAGAATGTACTCCAGAGAACGGAATGCGTTGTGTTGTAGTTTACAGCTTGACTGCGATATTTGCACCTTTCGGTCCAACACATCTGACTTCAGCAAGCATTTTTTGAGTACCGGGTTAGCATTCCCTCTTCGATCCCTTCTCCTTAGCCAGTCTGCCCTGCTGCAGCCTGTTATCCAGGATCATCGCGTGGAGGTGTAGAAGGGTCTTGGCAGCTCTGGTTTGCTGGTCCTGACGCTAGCAGTCAGCAATAGGCCGCTGCAGCTTATGCGCTCAGATGAACATTTGAGAACTAATAGAGGTAGATATAGTGATATAGTGTGTCTGTAAATAGAATTGAATGAAAATATATAAACCATCCACCTGATAGAATAGGACTACTATAACTTTCTCTCACTCTAGTGCATCCAAAATAGAAAAAAATAAGACACAGTAGCCTTCCAAGGTCGTAAAAGGTAACTAAAGAGGATTGTACATGTGGTTTGCAGTCTCGTCGCGTAAAACACATGTTACAGAAGCTACCGCTGCAAAGTGTTCTGGCACAAACTTCCTGTAAGAGGAGTTAAACAACAAAGGTGACCAAAAGAGGGCAAGAACAATCTTAGGAGCATGTCATAAAAGACGACTAAACAGTAAACAGGATTATGTTTTCAGATATCAAACATCATATAAAATGAATTGCTACAGAAGACATCACTGCAAAAGTGAACATAATTGCTTCGACACAGGCTTCAAGTAATGAGCCATCTCAGTGGTGTGTCTAAAACCAGATAAATTGAAACAGAGACAAAAAAGTTAATAAAACAGATAAAGATATATTGAATAACACATCAATTACAATACACACTGTATAGAGATGATAATAATGTTAATTCAGATAGTAAAATAACAAATAATTATTAACAAAAGCCACTTATAAAGGTAGATTAGTAGTTAACCAGGTGCAAATGTGTGCATCTTAATCTTATCTTCTATATAAAATAATGAAATGCTAATTAACTAATAAGTCACTTATTTGTTCCCGGTGAAGACATTGCTTGCCCCATAACCTAGGTTTCATATTATTTTTGTGCTGTAAGTTGCAATTGGATAATACTTTGTGTTATTATTAACAGTGGGCCCAAAAGGTGAGCAATAAACAGTATCTAACTGCAAACTGCCAGGCATGTTGTAAGACTAAGAGGTAACTAAAGGTCAAGGTGGTTTGAGCATGGGACCTGCTACCTTGTCCTGCTACTAACCTCACTTTCACTTTACTAAGCTGCAAGAAAAAGAAAAGTAAAAGACCTTCCCGTGCCATGCTAGAAGACTAAGAAGTGAATGAATAAAATTAAAAAAGTAGACTATTTGTAGTGTCCTGGAGTCTATGAAATTCTGGTTATAAGTTTATAGTTTACCATGAAACCACACTTTCCTTGCCTTGTCAGCCTTGTGCTGTGTCCAGTAAATTGTAATGTTGAGAAATAAACATAAATGTCTTCACTGATGATTGACAGCAAGTACTACTACTAGTTGTATCATATTTTCAGTCATGACTGACTAGTCTAGTAGTAGTTAAGTAGTACTTAGAAGTACTAGTGACTATCACTATATACTAATAATATATAGTTCTATATTCTATAGGATGATGAATCATGATGTGACCTTGGAGTAGCAACTCCCTACTGTGTTTTTGGCTTTCCTTTTTCTTGCGGTGATGACAATAGTGCCAATAGTAGTACCAACAGTACAGTAACAGCATTGAGTGAGTTTCAGTTTGAGGATGTGCTCTATAAATAAAAATTATATAATATAATATATACTTGAATATAGAGTAGTCAGTAGACTATTCTCTAATGAATTAAGTTAATAATGTTACATATTGCGATTGCTGCTTGCAGCACTGAATTATTACTTATACTATTAGGGACAACAACAAAAATTAGATATAAGAATACAGTATTTACACCTTAAGCACTCGGATGACAGAGATACAGAAGTTCTGAGCGTAATTTTAACGCGATCTGCAGACCATCACAGACGACAATTGTGATGGGCTGGTATCATATGAATGAGACCATTTTGTAACGGATGTATTACTTAAATAATTACTATTACATTATTTTACGGCGTCTACTTTAGTACTTGGAACAAGTATCAAATGGTTTGATTGTAACACAGCAATAAGCCGTTATCTGTTCAATGAGGACGTTAATCCTTACCTATACTTTCGTGGTCAAAGCAATGACAATATTGCAATGTCGCAGTAGCAGAAAGAGACGCTAACTTTTTACTGTCAGATTGCGAACCGTGTGCGCATTCCAGCACCACCAAAGTTCGCAAGAATAATTTAGTCTGTCCAGTAAACGAAATATTTAAGATACATTACATCCACCATAGGCGCCGCAGAAAACTAGAAAGATAAGAATGTCTTTTTAGATTAAGCTTAAGCTTATTACAATTTTAAGAAATATACCTACAATTAAATTGTTATAAGGATATTCGTTTACTCTTATTAGTTTTTGTTTATTCTTTATACAAGGTAGTTGCTTTTTATGTATTCCATATTCTTTTTATGAAGCTTCAGTATAGATATGCAGTCTTCAAAATATAGTAAACTATGCAGCATAATTGTTTAACACATACTTTAGTGCCTGATCTTATTAAATTTAAATTGACAATTTTTTAAAAATCCGGCTAGTAAGTTTATTTAGGGTTTATGCGGGGTCCATGAGCATTGTGCATGTCGATATGATATTGTATGTATTGTATTTGTGTACATCCTAACGAGACATTTCCGTTTCATTGGCTAGATGAATAACTATAATTTTCAAATTTAAAGAGCTGATGCTGTTTCATTTCACTTTGTCCAACAATCACACTCTTGCACACGCACCCTCAGGGTGAGGCTCTTCCATTGTACTTTGGTTTGGCTGGCTTCTGAGAGTGCACAAACCTAGCATAGGTACATACAGACGCACACATACACCCAAGCACTGGTTTATGCGTCTTAATATCGCCCAATTGACTACGGGTCTGGGGTGGAATAGGCGCGCCTCCGCCAGTAGAAACTAGTGAGGCAAACACATACAATACAAAAATGATGCTGTTCTGTTCAGTTGAGAACCAACGTCATTCAACTCAGGGCAGACCCACAGATGCTTAGTCCCTCTCAGCAAATCTAAAAGAGTGTAGATATTAATTGTTTCTATAGCTCGCTGGTTGTATATACTCCTGCTCCGTTGTATCACTAGGCGAACCTCTGCTGGCCCTGAGTAAGATTTCAAAATTGAAATCTGTGCTTCGCCGTTTAAGTTGCAGTGTCTTCATACAAGAAGCGGTCTAAGTCAAGTAATTCACCCAGGCTCCGCAACCAAGCCGTGTTGAGGTGACCATCATTAACCACGGTTCATGGCAGAGTCCCAGGCAACATGCAGGGCAGGCGTTGAGTATCAGTCGGGCGCTGCACGGGCGGATGACTCCATGAGGGATTTGGAAGGGATTGGAAAGATGCAGGTGTGATCCCTTGTTCAAAAAGGGCAGAACATCAGATCCAGCCAATGATAGACCAGTGAGTTTGACGAGCATACTCTGCAAAATTTTAGAGTCCATTATCAAGGACAACAAAGTTTAATTTAATCAAAAATAGTCAGCATTGGTTTACCAAAGGAAGATCGTGTTTAACCAATCTATTAGCATTCATGGAGGAGGTTACCAAACTGTTAGATGGTGGAGAGCCGGTGGATATTATCTATTTAGATTTTGTAAAAAGGCTATTGTTAGAGTACCTCATCAACGGTTGTTTCGAAAGTTGAAATCACATGGAATAGGTGGTGAGAGAGGCGAAAGAAGCGTGGATTTATGAGCAATGCACAAACATCGAAGAGAGACTAAACAGAAATGATGCTAAAGGAGCATTCAAGGTTGTCAAAGAACTGGTAACACCAAGACAAGGCAGGAACCTTATGATCCATAATAAAAGCAGCAAGTGCCTTATTGAGGAAAATGTCGTACTGGCACGATGGACAGAGTACTGTTCTGAGCTATATAACTATGAAGGGAGAAATGAACCTGAGAAAATAATCCTATGAAAATAAGAACTCAGTACGAGCAGCTATGAAAACAACAAAGTATGAGAACTAGACATTTCCGAGATTGGTAACTAGATCATCATAAAGAGTAGCAGACTTCATTTTAAGTTGCAACTTTCTTTGTTCTCCCGGCAAAAGCAAAAGCAAATCTCCATGAAACATCTTCAGCGAGCGCATGAGCTGCAGTGGTCAGCGACCCATAGCTGACTGCTAGCGTCAGGGCCTGCGAACCAGAGCTGCCAAGACCCTTCTACACCTCCACGCGGTGATCCTGGATAACAAGCTGCAGCAAGGCAGACTGGCTAAGGAGAAGAGATCGAAGAGGGAATGCTAACCCGGTACTCAAAAAATGCTTGCTGAAGTCGGATGTGTTGGACCGAAAGGTGCAAGTATCGCAGTCAAGCTGTAAACTACGACACAATGCATTCCGTTCTCTGGACTACATTCTGCTACTTAAGCCCTTTCAGGGTTTGGTAGCGGGAGATTGAGAACGAACGAAGATGAAGAAGAAGAAGAAGAAGTAGAAGGACGACAGGAAACTGGTCGGACTTATGGATGAAATCAATGGTTATACTGTTACATAAGACTGGAAACCTAAAGCTGTGCCAAAATTACAGAACAATAAGCCTCATCAGCCACCTGAGCAAGGTCATGCTCAGATTAATCCTCGACCGATTGAAACCCCAAGCAGAGAACATCATTGCCGAGGAGCAAGCAGGGTTCAGACAGGAAAGAAGCACTACAGAACATATATTAAATTTAAGGCTGCTAAGCGAGAAATATCTAGAACAGCAGAAAACACTGTTTCGTGTGTTTGTTGATTTTAAGAAGGCGTTTGATAGGGTATGGCATAAAGCGCTATGGGCAACCATGAGGATGTATAATATCAACGGAGATATTATAACGGTCCTTGAACACCTGTATGACAAGGCGTCTAGCGCAGTTCTTATGAATGGGAGACGAGGAGACTGGTTTCGCACATCAGTTGGTGTGAGACAGGGGTGTACACTCTCTCCAACTCTTTTCAATATATTCCTTGAGGGAATTATGAGTGAGGCACTTGGAGGTCACGTTGGTACTGTCAAGATAGGGGGGGGGGGGGGCCGAACGATTACCAACCTATGTTTTGCAGATGATATCGACGGGTTGGCGGGTTCAGAAGCAGAACTCCAGGAATGGGTCAGAAGGCTCGATGAAACAGCTCTTGACTATGGAATGGAGATAAACGCTGGAAAGACAAAACTAATGACCAACAACGCCAAGGGCTTCAACAGCAGGATAAAAGCTAATGGTCAAGAACTCGAAGTGGTTGACCGTTTTAAATATCTTGGGTCGATTGTCAGTGATGAAGGATCAAAATGTGAGGTGTTGGCCAGAATAGCACAGACAATAGCGGCGCTTGCATGGCGTAACAAAATCTGGCAAGATAAACTGTTTAGCACTATGCACGAAAATCAAATTAATGCGTACACTGGTCTTGTCAATATTCCTCTATGCGTGTGAGACATGAACAGATACAGCTGATCTTAAACGAAGGATACATGCCTTGGAGATGAGATGTTTCCGAAAACTTTTAAACGTTACGTACAAAGATCGAGTTAGAAATTAGGAAAATACGAGATAGAATTACAACAGCAATATGGCCTTTCGAATACCTCTTGGCAACTGTCAAAAGAAGGAAACTCACTTGGTACGGTCATATATCGAGATCAAATGGTCTAGCAAATACAATACTCCACGGAAAGGTGCCTGGCAGACGACGGAGAGGCCGGCCCAAAAAGAGATGGGAGGACAATATAAAAGAATGGACCAGTCTCCGACTAGAAGAGTCAGAGGCAGCGGCATCTGACAGAAGGGGGTGGCGTGGGGTTGTGAGGATGTCTTCAAGTGTGCCCCAACGACCTCACCGGTTACAGGATGATCTGACCTGACCTGAGGTGGTGAAGTTGGCAATTGGATAGAAAATTGGTTGACGGGCAGAATGCAGAGAGTGGGCATACATAGGTAGTACTCTGACTGGTGTGATGAATAAGTGGTGTGTCCCAGAGATCGGTATTGGGACCAATGTTGTTCTTAATATATATCAATGATTTATTTATCATTGATCCATGATTGTAAAGTTCGCGGATAACACAAAATTATGCAGGACGGTCTCTTCTCCGGAAGAGGTAGATCTATTGAGATCGGGTTTAGATACGTTTTAAAAATGGTCCGAGAGCTGGCAGATGGAGTTTAATGTAGAAAAATGTGCAGTCCTCCACATGGGAAGATCCGATAATGAATATAATTACAGGATGGGATGAAACAATATTAGGACAAAGAAAAAGGAAAGAGACCTAGGAGTTATAATAGATCATTCAGGAAAGGTGCGGGAGCAAGTCCGGGTGGCAGTGAAAAAGGCTAATGCCCTGTTGGGCATGATAAAAATAAACTTTTCACATAAGAGCAAGGAAGTAATAGCCAAGTTATATCAATCATTAGTGAGATCTAAATTGGAGTACTGTATTCAGGTGTGGAGTCCATATGATAGAGTGGATATAAACATGCTGGAAAGAATACTGGTTCAAAGAAGAGCTACAAAAATGATCGCATGGTTTCAGAATTATAGTTAGGAGGAAATACTAAAAAAGACTGGTCTTTAGTGTCTAGAACAAAGAAGAATTCGAGGTGACGTGTAATACAAGTGTATAGATTAATAAATGGAAAAGATAGTTTAGACTATACCAAGTTTTTTCAAAGTACGCCCGGCTACGATAACAAGAGGGCACAGCTACAAATTATTTAAAGAAAGTTCTAGATTATATATTTTGAAATATTTTTTAAGTCAGAGAGTGGTGAATTCCTGGAATGCATTGGCGCAGGATGTTGTGGAGTTCGTTAATGCATTCAAAAATAGAATGGATGCTCACAGTATTTTCGATTTCTGTGGAGTGAAATAAACTGGTTGTATACAGACTCGGTAGAGTCTTTTCAACCAGTATAATGAAGTTAAGTTAAGGGTGCGGTCTTTTCCCGCCTCTTCCAGGGGTATGTGTAGAAACTGTCGAGCCAGGACGAGCATCATGACTGTATAAACGAGAGGGGTCGCCGATCCAGCTTTGAGAAAATGCTCTTAAGTTTTAACCCAGGCCTAAGATGTAGCAGGCAACGACTCATAGCTGCCTTCTTGCATCAGGGTCAGTGATCGATAACTGATCAAGACCCTATTGCGCATCTAATTGGTGGCCCTTGAAATAGACAGCTACAATACAGCATAACTAAGAGAATAAGGATCCAAGAGGGTAGGTAAACCCAGGGCCCAAAAGTACCGTGATGAAATCGGATGGGTCGGGCCGAAAGGCGCAACATATCGCCGCCTAATTGAAAACTGTCGCAATGTCACAAATGCCTTTTTCAGGAAGAACGGCGAAGAAGAAAGAGTAATGTCCATCGGGAGATCTCGATGTCAGTGACTAGGTCTTGATTGCGCACGTGGAAGACTTTGGTCCCCTTCCGTCCAGGTCTCTGAGCCGCACAAATGGATTGGAATGACACATGATATATATAGGCGAAGCTTGGTTTCAATGGAGAGCCTCTTGCTGTGAACATGCTCTGTGTAGAGAGATCGATCCTCCAACTGATTTCCGGGCCACTACGTGCCATCAGAATTCAGTCCACTACCTGGGAAGATTAAGTCATCGATGTGATTGGTGTTGACAACGATTTCTCCAGCAGGTGGACCACTGCCAAGACTTTGAATCTTGCTCTGAACCAAAGCTGGAAAAGGGGAATTGTACCGCAGGCATGGAAAGACGCTGTTCTTATACCCGTACCAAAGAAAGAAAAAGATAGAGCAGATCCAAATGGATACAGGCCTATCAGTCTACTGAGCTGTGTAGGTAAGCTGATGGAACGTATGATAAACACCAGACTGATGTGGCACCTGGAAGAAAAACACATATTAATTCCACAGCAAGCAGGATTTAGACAACACAGATCCACTGAGGACAAGATCACTCTCAAAGCACAGGAAATAGAGGATGCTTACCAAGAGAAAAAGCATACACTAGCGGTTTGGGTGGATCTAGATAAGGCATTTGACAAGGTGTGGAAAGAGGGACTTAAAGTCAAGCTACGAAGAAGTGACGTATCTGGAAAAATGTACAGATGGATCAGCCACTACCTCGAAAACAGAACAGCCAGAGTTCAAGTACAAGGGCAGATGAGCAAAAAGGTGACTCTGGAGCAAGGAGTACCCCAAGTGGGAGTACTGTCACCCACAGTTTTTCTGGTGTGTATAAACAACATCATAGAGAATATACCAAGAAGAGTCCACAGCTCAATGTTTGCAGACGATTTGGCTATGTGGACCTCTGAGAAAAATCTCACCGTAGAAAACAATCGGATGCAGCAGGCCCTAACATCGTTGGAGAAGTGGGCAAAATCATGGCTGGTCAAAATAAATGAATAAAAAACTACATGTACGATATTCTCGCTTTCAAATAAACCACAGAACACCAAAATAAGTCTTAACGGCAAATATCTACGACCAAACGACAACCCAAACTACTTGGGCGTCACATTTGATCGGTGCATGACATAGAAAAGTCAAATCGAGAGAAACCAAATGAGAGTCAGACAAGCAATGGCAATCATGAGGAAACTAGCTGGCACAAGCTGGGGAGCAGATGAAAGAATACTAAAGAAACTGTACACTGGAAGAGTGAGACCAGTTCTCGAGTATGGCATTGCGGCATGGGCAACAGCAGCAAAGGTGAACTTTGATAAAATTAGCAAACTCCAAAACCAAGCCATGAGAGTTATAACATGAGGCATTAAGTCAACGCCAATTGTAGAACTTGAAAAGATTACAAATCTGCAATCCATGACCGACAGAAGATACTGCAGAGCCCAACAGCAAGCAGAGAAACTAAGAAGACTGACAGACCATCCAATGCACCAGAGACTAAATAGATTTGGAAAAGGGAAACTAAAGCGGAGAAACTTTGCAGAAATAGCCAAAGCAAAGATAAGCGAAGACCCTATGAAAACCATAACAACACCAAAGCCCATCCCTACTGTACGCAAACCCACATGGAAGCAGCATATCATTCCAGAGGTGGTAAAAAATATACCAGGTATTGGAAACAAGAACAGCCAGACTGAACAAAAAAGGAGAGACATAACCCTGAGGTACATAGCGGAAAACCACCCAAGCACGGGCTGGACCCATGCATACACCGACGGTTCTGTAACAAACACAACACATAATGGAGGGGGAGGGGTATTCCTGAGCCTAACAAATAGTAGAAAAATAACACTGTCAGATGATTTAAGAGCAGTACTCTTGTCAACTATGCCAGCAGTCCACACCAAAAAGATTAGTGGTACAGTGGGTTCCATCCCACTGTAACATCCAAGGCAACGAGGAGGCAGACATACTGGCAAAAGAAGGTACAAGATTACCATAACCAGATTATAGTGTGACCTACGAAGAGTCCAAAAGGTTTATTAGGGCCAGATACATGGCCAAATGGGAAACAGAGCATACTGGCTACACAAAAAATGATGCCTATTACCAGTTGAACAGAAGAGAGCAGGTCGTGGTCTTCAGACTCTGCACAGGCCACAACAGACTGAGGTACCATCTATTCAATAAACTGAAGATAGGTGGTACTGACGAATGCATCTGTGGTACAGGGAAAATGACCGCTGAACATCTGCTGCAAAATTGCCCGACAAACGAGGACCAGAGAAAGCACATGTGGCCATCACCAGTGGCAACACTAGACAAGCTCTAAGGCAGTGTCGACAGCCTCAAGATGACAGCTGCTTTCTTCGAACAAATTCAAGTTTACGTCTGACAGCGTACGAAGAAGAAGAAGAATAAGAAGAAGAAGAAGAAGAGAGGGTCGTCATGGATGACACAGGCAGAGACAACAATCAGACACGTCACTCCAAGTGAGGATAGCCAAAGGGAAAGAATTGGTCCACACTGGTGATAGAATGATAGAGTACCAGAGAATCATCATAACCTTAAGCAAGGGATGCAGAAAACGGAGCAGCGGGTGAGCAGAGTTCGAGGTGAATCAGCTGATAACTGAGAACACGCAGGAGAGTGATGCCGTCATATACACCGACAGATCGGTGCGGCTCAGTGGGACATCAGGCTAGGGCGTCTCGGCTAGAGTGAGCGGATAGGTCGGTGATGAGCGCAGTAGGGCATACATGTCAGCAACCTCCAGTATGAGAGTGAAGACGGAAGCAGTGACCTCAGTACTGAGATGAATATCTGAGACTTCTTTAACAAGGGCAGTCATCGTGACAGACGCGCAAGCCGTACTTCAGAAAGTACAGAAGGGATGGCTTAGGTACGAGTGGATAGCAGCTGTTGAGACCTTACATCTCCAGGGGTTGACATGGATCTACTGTCCTGCTCGTGCTGTGGTTCAGGGCAATGAAAGAGCTGGCATCATGGCTTCACAAGCTCCCATCTTGGGCACATTAGTGATGGACAGAAGTGACATTTTGAAATCAATCAATGACCGCCTGCTACATGAGCACACCGCAATAGATGAAGCAGCAATCCACAGACTGCAAAGTTTCGACATTAAACGAGGTTCAAGCGAAGTGGGCAGCATGAGAGGACGGAGCAGGAGAGTGTACAACCAGCGAGCTACAGGGACCCTCAACATCCATACCTTGCGCCATTTGATGAGAGAGACTGAGCACCTATGGGTATGCTCGGAGTGCAGTAACGTCGATTCTTAGAAACAGAAACATAAATTTCCTCCTGGGCTATGCGTAACAATCCATGTCTAATGATCAGGATAGCAGCTGTCTCATGGGAAAAAAAATAATTGCACTCAGCTTGGGGTCGTGGACATTCATCGCCTAGACGTGTGCCCGGGACTGCCTAGTGGTTCTCCCTTCTCGCCTAGACGTGTGCCCGGGACTGCCTAGTGGTTCTCCCTTCTCGCCTAGACGTGTGCCCGGGACTGCCTAGTGGTTCTCCCTTCTCGCCTAGACGTGTGCCCGGGACTGCCTAGTGGTTCTCCCTTCTCGCCTAGACGTGTGCCCGGGACTGCCTAGTGGTTCTCCCTTCTCGCCTAGACGTGTGCCCGGGACTGCCTAGTGGTTCTCCCTTCTCGCCTTGACGTATGTCCGGGACTGCCTAGTGGTTCTCCCTTCTCGCCTAGACGTGTGCCCGGGACTGCCTAGTGGTTCTCCCTTTTCGCCTAGACGTGTGCCCGGGACTGCCTAGTGGTTCTCCCTTCTCGTCTAGACGTGTGCCCGGGACTGCCTAGTGGTTCTCCCTTCTCGCCTTGACGTATGTCCGGGACTGCCTAGTGGTTCTCCCTTCTCGCCTAGACGTATTCCCGGGACTGCCTAGTGGCCCCCCCCCCTTCTCGAATAGACGTGTGCCCGGGACTGCATAGTGGCCCCCCCCCCCTTCTTACCTAGACGTGTGACCGGGACTGCCTAGTGGCCCCCCCCCCCTTCTTACCTAGACGTATGCCCGGGACTGCCTAGTGGCCCCCTCTTCTTACCTAGACGTATGCCCGGGACTGCCTAGTGGTCCCCCCCCCCCCTTCTCGCCTAGACGTATGCCCGGGACTGCCTAGTGGTCCCCCCCTTCTCGCCTAGACGTATGCCCGGGACTGCCTAGTGGTCCCCCCCCCCTTCTCGCCTAGACGTATGCCCGGGACTGCCTAGTGGTCCCCCCCCTTCTCGCCTAGACGTGTGCCTGGGACTGCCTAGTGGTCTTCCCCTTCTCGTCTGTACCGTTCAACGTCTGCACAACAAAAGGGCAATGCTCATTGGTCATTTACAGTGATTGAACACTTATAGACTATTCCCCACTTCGTCCTGTGCCTGCATACTCGTGTATCACATTGTAGGTGAGAAGTGAAGAGATGTGGCTGCTATGGAAGTTTATGAGAGAAGTAAAAGAATGAGCAAAGACCACCCCAATAGAGGACTTGTAGAAAAATGGCAGCAAAAGCAGAGAATAAAGCAAAAGTCAGTCCTCCACCACGTCAGTAAGATTAAAGACAGATATCACGTCCCAGACAAAAGACAAGAAACACAGAGCAACAAGAAATGTACCACCACATTCATGTTTTAAAATGTCAGAAGTCCAAACAAAACTAACAGATAATACAACAAGAAGTGATAATCCAGTCGGTCTTATGAGAGCATCACAGAAAACGACACCTGCCCTGAAGAATGGCTACATGCCTATACTGATGGATCTGTTTTTAAGGCCACCATTAAAGCAGGATATGGAGTCTACATAGAGTATCCAGACAGAACATCTGATGAGCTGTTTTATGCCTGTGGGGAGATATGTTCAGAAATAACAGCATTGGAAGTAGCTCTGTACTACCTGAGGACTGTATTTGATGCTTTCCCATCAACAGACCAAAGCATCGTAATCTTCACATACATTATCTGCCCTTCAAGCTCTAGAAGACGGTGGTCACTGTAGACCTGAGCTTGCTCAAATATCCCTAGATGCTAACCAACTTCTCACATCCCATGAAGTCAGAATAGTTATACAATGGATCCCTGGTCAATCAAATACACCTGATAGTGACAAGACAGACAGACTGGCTAAGAAGGGAGCAAGTTAACAACAACAATACACACCAACAACCCTACAGACAGTCAAACAACTACTGAAGACTGCCAACAAAGAGACCTGGCTGAATAGATGGGAAATGGGAAATACTGGGAGAGAAATCTACAAACATATGGCTATCCCAAATCCCAAAGACAATATCAACCTCCTGAAAAGGAGATACCAAAGCCCCATTTTCCGACTTCGCAGTCAGCACATACAACTTAACAGCCACGTGAACAGAATCCAACCAGAACATACTCCAGAGTGCTGGCTGTCCACACATCACTATGAAACTGTTGAACATCATCTTTTTGAATGTCCGGCGCTTGCCAGTGTTAGGAAAGAGCTTCTTCCTCCGAGGCCAGACAAGTGGAACACTTTGTACGGAACTAAACAACAGCTTACAAACACTTGCAGATACCACTATATGACATTGGGTCAAAGGGCAGGAGCCCATAGGCCGCTGGATCAATAACCAACCAACCAACCATCAAATTGTAGGTAACGGTCATGAGTGACTCAGTGACTCGAACATACTCATGTATCACATTGTAGGTGAAGGGCATGAGTGACGCCTAGACTCAAACATATACGTGCGTCACATTATAGGTACAGGGCATGAGTGACTCAGTGACTATAAACTATAAAGCACATATAAAGTGACTATAAAGCATGAGTGACTCAAACATTCACGTGTATCACATTATAGGTGAAGAAGGTCACGAGTGTCTCAGTTATTGTCCATCCCAAGCGATGATGGTCACAACGTCAGACGGTTTTGTCTTAATGATGTAATGTGCTGTATTTAGATTATAGTGAGAAAGAATATGCGCTGGTCATCAATCTCACTCTTATCCCGAGCTACCTTGGATCAGTGGCAAGACGTTGGTCGAGACGACTGGAGGTAACTCGGAATGCAAGCACTCTGGTCTTACCTCCCGTGAGACAATGTGTCGCTAGAAACTTGCGGGATTCGATCACCCACCGTTTCCGTTCATCACTTTGAGAGGCGAGTGCCTTAACCTCTTGACTACAGCGACCCTCTGAGTGACTTAGTGACTCACATATACACGTACCTCATGTTGTAGGTGAAGGTCATGAGTAACCTAGAGACACAAACAATTTTGCCGGAAGTTGCTCATTATTCTTGTTCGACGTGTCTCTTCAAAGGATGTTGTGACACTGTTGTGTAGTCTACAGCGAGGCTGCGATATCTGCGTCTTTCGGTCCGACACATCAAGTTTCAGCAAGGTATTTTGGAGAGCCGGATTTCCTTCCCTCTGCAACCCATATTCTCTTAGCCAGGCTGCACGGTTGCAGTTAGAATTTATTTCCAGGGTCACCTCTTGTCACTGACCCTGATGTAAGCAGCCAGCTCTGGTTCGCTGACCCTGAAGTAAGCAGCCAGCTCTGGTTCGCTGACCCTGAAGTAAGCAGCCAGCTCTGGTTCGCTGACCCTGAAGTAAGCAGCCAGCTCTAGTTCGCTGACCCTGATGTAAGCAGCCAGCTCTGGTTCACTGACCCTGAAGTAAGCAGCCAGCTCTGGTTCACTGACCCTGAAGTAAGCAGCCAGCTCTAGTTCACTGACCCTGAAGTAAGCAGCCAGCTCTGGTTCACTGACCATGATGTAAGCAGCCAGCTCTGATTCACTGACTATGATGTAAGCAGCCAGCTCTGGTTCGCTAACCATGATGTAAGCAGCCAGCTCTGGTTCGCTGACCATGATGTAAGCAGCCAGCTCTGGTTCGCTGACCATGATGTAAGCAGCCAGCTCTGGTTCGCTGACCCTGAAGTAAGCAGCCAGCTCTAGTTCGCTGACCATGATGTAAGCAGCCAGCTCTGGTTCACTGACCATGATGTAAGCAGCCAGCTCTGGTTCGCTGACCCTGATGTAAGCAGCCAGCTCTGGTTCGCTGACCATGATGTAAGCAGCCAGCTCTGGTTCGCTGACCATGATGTAAGCAGTCAGCTATGAGTCGATACTGGCATCTCATTCACTGCAACATCCTTGACCCCAGTTGCTCATGCTATCTCCCAGTTATATTGTCTATCGAGCCGGACAAGTGTGACAAGCTAGACAGAGGAAGAGTTCCTAGTTTTTATCTAACAAAAATATGCGATGGACCAACAACCAACTAATTGGAAATTGATTAAGCAGCTGCAGAAACCGGAAAATAATTGCTCTGCATGGGCCATTTTAGTAGCGGTGGAATGGAATCAACTGGTTGTATACATACTCTGTAGAGTCTTCTAAACCAGTATAAAGAAGTTAAGTATCGCAGATCAAATTCAAATTGCACACCCTACCATTTACATAGGTCAATCTCCTGTCAAGTTTAGATTAACCTTCTGGATTTGAACTAAACCTCGAAAGACAATACCAAAAATATGACAGTATATTTTGTGAAAGTAAGTAGGTCTATTTCCACGGAGATCAGAAAAAGCAGAGGAATCACCATTTGGTAAAAGACTCATCAACTTCATCGCATTGCACAACTCTTCATTGAGCATGGATTATCCTTCTTTGTTTGAAGCTCAAGAAATAAATACTCCGTACATTATTCAGAAAGAAAAGAGCGAACAAACACACTTTCCTCTGGGATGAGAAGGACAAATAGAAGATGAAGCATAAGCTACTATGTCGCATCTAACTGTTCAATGAAATTCTTATAAGCCAGAACGGGAAATACAATAGGAATGCATAAAACAAAGGAGCAGAAGGGAAAGGCAGACATCAAGCGATGAAGGGACATTAGGAGCCAATTCTTAGAAATTAGAAGCGACCACATTGATTCGCATTTTTGAACCAAACGAACCACACCTATGGCTGGCCCTTTAAGCTTTATGATAATCGTAGTGTTAGAGGGCTCCCTCTGTCTCTGTTACCCTCTTGCTAACTTGTAATCAGCTTGAATAAGTTTGCTGCACTAATTATAAAGTCAGAACAGGGTATTCTGTAGGACATATCCATGAAAACCGACAATGTATACACATTTCCAGTTCAACTGTCGGTTAGGCGAGTATATTTGACGAGAGCACAGTGATCTACAGCATTTAATGACGTAACCACACGATGTTGAGCGTAGAGTAGGCTTAAATTTAGTGTTCGAAATTTCTAGCACATGTTATGAAAAAGTTAGTGAAGTCCGATATCTTTATACAATGAAAATCATATACATACGCTATCTAATAATAAAGGTTGGCTCGGGTCCAATTGTGGATATTTTCCTTTCTTTTTGTGTGCTCCAAAAAGTCGATGAGAGATAGTACGAACAATACAGTTCTGGGAATAGTGGTCTTGTCCGTGTGTTTCCGGGGGTAGGCTTGAGGGCAAACAATAGTAGTAGTAGTTGTGGTAGTAGCAGTAGTAGTTGTGGTAGTAGCAGTAGTAGTAGTAGTAGTGGTAGTAGTAGTAGTAGTTGTGGTAGTAGCAGTAGCAGTTGTGGTAGAAACAGTAGTAGTAGTAGTTGTGGTAGTAGCAGTAGTAGTAGTAGTTGTGGTAGTAGCAGTAGTAGTAGTAGTTGTGGTAGTAGCAGTAGTAGTAGTAGTTGTGGAAGTAGCAGTAGTAGTAGTAGTTGTGGTTGTAGCAGTAGTAGTAGTGGTAGTAGTAGTAGTAGTAGTTGTGGTAGTAGTAGTTGTGTTAGTAGCAGTAGTAGTAGTAGTTGTGGTTGTAGCAGTAGTAGTTGTGGTAGTAGTAGTAGTAGTTGTGATAGTAGCGATAGTAGTTGTAGTAGTAGCAGTAGTAGTTGTGGTAGTAACAGTAGTAGTAGTAGTTGTGGTTGTAGCAGTAGTAGTAGTTGTGGTAGTAGTAGTTGTGTTAGTAGCAGTAGTAGTAGTAGTTGTGGTTGTAGCAGTAGTAGTTGTGGTAGTAGTAGTAGTAGTTGTGGTAGTAGCAGTAGTAGTAGTTGTTGTGGTAGTAGCAGTAGTAGTTGTGGTAGTAGCAGTAGTAGTAGTTATTGTGGTAGTAGCAGTAGTAGTTGTGGTAGTAGCATTAGTAGTAGTAGTAGTAGTTGTGGTAGTAGCAGTAGTAGTTGTGGTAGTAGCAGTAGTAGTAGTTATTGTGGTAGTAGCAGTAGTAGTTGTGGTAGTAGTAGTAGTAGTAGCAGCAGTAGTAGTTGTTGTGGTAGTAGCAGTAGTAGTGGTAGTAGCAGTAGTAGTAGTAGTTGTGGTAGTAGCAGTAGTAGTAGTAGTTGTAGTAGTAGCAGTAGTAGTAGTAGTTGTGGTAGTAGCAGTAGTAGTGGTTGTAGCAGTAGTAGTTGTGGTAGTAGCAGTAGTAGTTGTGGTAGTAGCAGTAGTAGTTGTGGTAGTAGTGGTAGTAGTAGTAGTTGTGGTAGTAGTAGAAGTAGTTGTGGTAGTAGTAATAGTAGTTGTGGTAGTAGCAGTAGTAGTAGTAGTTGTAGTAGTAGCAGTAGTAGTAGTAGTTGTGGTAGTAGCAGTAGTAGTTGTAGTAGTAGTAGTAGTAGTAGTTGTGGTAGTAGCCGTAGTAGTAGTAGTTGTGGTAGTAGCAGTAGTAGTAGTAGTTGTAGTAGTAGCAGTAGTAGTAGTAGTTGTGGTAGTAGCAGTAGTAGTAGTAGTTGTGGTAGTAGTAGTAGTAGTTGTGGTAGTAGCAGTAGTAGTAGTTGTTGTGGTAGTAGCAGTAGTAGTTGTGGTAGTAGCAGTAGTAGTAGTAGTTGTGGTAGTAGCAGTAGTAGTTGTGGTAGTAGCATTAGTAGTAGTAGTAGTAGTTGTGGTAGTAGTTGTGGTAGTAGCAGTAGTAGTAGTTATTGTGGTAGTAGCAGTAGTAGTTGTGGTAGTAGCAGTAGTAGTAGTAGTTGTAGTAGTAGCAGTAGTAGTAGTAGTTGTGGTAGTAGCAGTAGTAGTAGTAGTTGTAGTAGTAGCAGTAGTAGTAGTAGTTGTGGTAGTAGCGGTAGTAGTAGTAGTTGTGGTAGTAGTAGAAGTAGTTGTGGTAGTAGTTATTGTGGTAGTAGCAGTAGTAGTTGTGGTAGTAGCAGTAGTAGTAGTAGTAGTAGTGGTAGTAGTAGTAGTAGTTGTGGTAGTAGCAGTAGCAGTTGTGGTAGAAACAGTAGTAGTAGTAGTTGTGGTAGTAGCAGTAGTAGTAGTAGTTGTGGTAGTAGCAGTAGTAGTAGTAGTTGTGGTAGTAGCAGTAGTAGTAGTAGTTGTGGAAGTAGCAGTAGTAGTAGTAGTTGTGGTTGTAGCAGTAGTAGTAGTGGTAGTAGTAGTAGTAGTAGTTGTGGTAGTAGTAGTTGTGTTAGTAGCAGTAGTAGTAGTAGTTGTGGTTGTAGCAGTAGTAGTTGTGGTAGTAGTAGTAGTAGTTGTGATAGTAGCGATAGTAGTTGTAATAGTAGCAGTAGTAGTTGTGGTAGTAACAGTAGTAGTAGTAGTTGTGGTTGTAGCAGTAGTAGTAGTTGTGGTAGTAGTAGTTGTGTTAGTAGCAGTAGTAGTAGTAGTTGTGGTTGTAGCAGTAGTAGTTGTGGTAGTAGTAGTAGTAGTTGTGGTAGTAGCAGTAGTAGTAGTTGTTGTGGTAGTAGCAGTAGTAGTTGTGGTAGTAGCAGTAGTAGTAGTAGTTGTGGTAGTAGCAGTAGTAGTTGTGGTAGTAGCATTAGTAGTAGTAGTAGTAGTTGTGGTAGTAGCAGTAGTAGTTGTGGTAGTAGCAGTAGTAGTAGTTATTGTGGTAGTAGCAGTAGTAGTTGTGGTAGTAGTAGTAGTAGTAGCAGTAGTAGTAGTTGTTGTGGTAGTAGCAGTAGTAGTGGTAGTAGCAGTAGTAGTAGTAGTTGTGGTAGTAGCAGTAGTAGTAGTAGTTGTAGTAGTAGCAGTAGTAGTAGTAGTTGTGGTAGTAGCAGTAGTAGTGGTTGTAGCAGTAGTAGTTGTGGTAGTAGCAGTAGTAGTTGTGGTAGTAGCGGTAGTAGTAGTAGTTGTGGTAGTAGTAGAAGTAGTTGTGGTAGTAGTAATAGTAGTTGTGGTAGTAGCAGTAGTAGTAGTAGTTGTAGTAGTAGCAGTAGTAGTAGTAGTTGTGGTAGTAGCAGTAGTAGTTGTAGTAGTAGTAGTAGTAGTAGTTGTGGTAGTAGCCGTAGTAGTAGTAGTTGTGGTAGTAGCAGTAGTAGTAGTAGTTGTAGTAGTAGCAGTAGTAGTAGTAGTTGTGGTAGTAGCAGTAGTAGTAGTAGTTGTGGTAGTAGTAGTAGTAGTTGTGGTAGTAGCAGTAGTAGTAGTTGTTGTGGTAGTAGCAGTAGTAGTTGTGGTAGTAGCAGTAGTAGTAGTAGTTGTGGTAGTAGCAGTAGTAGTTGTGGTAGTAGCATTAGTAGTAGTAGTAGTAGTTGTGGTAGTAGCAGTAGTAGTTGTGGTAGTAGCAGTAGTAGTAGTTATTGTGGTAGTAGCAGTAGTAGTTGTGGTAGTAGCAGTAGTAGTAGTAGTTGTAGTAGTAGCAGTAGTAGTAGTAGTTGTGGTAGTAGCAGTAGTAGTAGTAGTTGTAGTAGTAGCAGTAGTAGTAGTAGTTGTGGTAGTAGCAGTAGTAGTAGTAGTTGTGGTTGTAGCAGTAGTAGTTGTGGTAGTAGCAGTAGTAGTTGTAGTAGTAGTAGTAGTAGTTGTGGTAGTAGCAGTAGTAGTAGTAGTTGTGGTAGTAGCAGTACTAGTAGTAGTTGTAGTAGTAGCAGTAGTAGTAGTAGTTGTGGTAGTAGCAGTAGTAGTAGTAGTTGTGGTAGTAGCAGTAGTAGTAGTAGTTGTAGTAGTAGCAGTAGTAGTAGTAGTTGTGGTAGTAGCAGTAGTAGTAGTAGTTGTGGTTGTAGCAGTAGTAGTTGTGGTAGTAGCAGTAGTAGTTGTGGTAGTAGCAGTAGTAGTTGTGGTAGTAGCGGTAGTAGTAGTAGTTGTGGTAGTAGTAGAAGTAGTTGTGGTAGTAGTAATAGTAGTTGTGGTTGTAGCAGTAGTAGTTGTGGTAGTAGCAGTAGTAGTTGTGGTTGTAGCAGTAGTAAGTGTGGTAGTAGCAGTAGTAGTAGTAGTTGTGGTAGTAGCAGTAGTAGTAGTAGTTGTGGTTGTAGTAGTAGTAGTAGTAGTTGTGGTAGTAGTAGTAGTTGTTGTAGTAGCAGTAGTAGTAGTAGTAGTTGTGGTAGTAGTAGTTGTGGTAGTAGCAGTAGTAGTAGTAGTTGTGGTTGTAGTAGTAGTAGTAGTAGTTGTGGTAGTAGTAGTAGTTGTTGTAGTAGCAGTAGTAGTAGTAGTAGTTGTGGTAGTAGTAGTTGTGGTAGTGGCAGTAGCAGTAGTAGTTGGGGTTGAATCAGTAGTAGTTGTGGTAGTAGCAGTAGTAGTTGTGGTAGTAGCAATAGTAGTAGTAGTTGTGGTAGTAGCAGCTGTAGTTGTGGTAGTAGTAGTAGTAGTTGTGGTAGTAACAGTAGTAGTAGTAGTTGTGGTAGTAGCAGTAGTAATAGTAGTTGTGGTAGTAGCAGTAGTAATAGTAATTGTGGTTGTAGCAGTAGTAGTTGTGGTAGTAGCAGTAGTAGTTGTGGTAGTAGCAGTAGTAGTTGTGGTTGTAGCAGTAGTAGTTGTGGTAGTAGCAGTAGTAGTTGTGGTAGTAGTAGTAGTAGTTGTGGTAGTAGCAGTAGTAGTTGTGGTAGTAGCAGTAGTAGTAGTAGTTGTGGTAGTAGCAGTAGTAATAGTAGTTGTGGTAATAGCAGTAGTAGTTGTGGTAGTAGCAGTAGTAGTAGTTGTGGTAGTAGTAGTAGTAGTAGTTGTGGTAGTAGCGGTAGTAGTAGTAGTTGTGGTAGTAGCAGTAGTAGTAGTAGTTGTGGTAGTAGCGGTAGAAGTAGTAGTTGTGGTAGTAGTAGTAGTAGTTGTTGTGGTAGTAGTAGTAGTTGTAGTAGTAGTAGTAGTTGTGGTAGTAGCGGTAGTAGTAGTAGTTGTGGTAGTAGCGGTAGTAGTAGTAGTAGTTGTAGTAGTAGTAGTAGTAGTAGTAGTAGTAGTAGTAGTAGTAGTAGTTGTGATAGTAGCAGTAGTAGTAGTAGTAGTTGTAGTAGTAGTAGTAGTAGTAGTTGTTGTGGTAGTAGCAGTAGTAGTTGTGGTAGTAGCAGTAGTAGTAGTAGTTGTGGTAGTAGCAGTAGTAGTTGTGGTAGTAGCATTAGTAGTAGTAGTAGTAGTAGTAGTAGTAATTGTGGTAGTAGCAGTAGTAGTTGTGGTAGTAGCAGTAGTAGTAGTTATTGTGGTAGTAGCAGTAGTAGTAGTGGTAGTAGCAGTAGTAGTAGTAGTTGTGGTAGTAGCAGTAGTAGTAGTAGTTGTAGTAGTAGCAGTAGTAGTAGTAGTTGTGGTAGTAGCAGTAGTAGTAGTAGTTGTGGTTGTAGCAGTAGTAGTTGTGGTAGTAGCGGTAGTAGTAGTAGTTGTGGTAGTAGTAGAAGTAGTTGTGGTAGTAGTTATTGTGGTAGTAGCAGTAGTAGTAGTAGTAGTGGTAGTAGTAGTAGTAGTTGTGGTAGTAGCAGTAGCAGTTGTGGTAGAAACAGTAATAGTAGTAGTTGTGGTAGTAGCAGTAGTAGTAGTAGTTGTGGTAGTAGCAGTAGTAGTAGTAGTTGTGGTAGTAGCAGTAGTAGTAGTAGTTGTGGAAGTAGCAGTAGTAGTAGTAGTTGTGGTTGTAGCAGTAGTAGTAGTGGTAGTAGTAGTAGTAGTAGTAGTTGTGGTAGTAGTAGTTGTGTTAGTAGCAGTAGTAGTAGTAGTTGTGGTTGTAGCAGTAGTAGTTGTGGTAGTAGTAGTAGTAGTTGTGATAGTAGCGGTAGTAGTTGTAGTAGTAGCAGTAGTAGTTGTGGTAGTAACAGTAGTAGTAGTAGTTGTGGTTGTAGCAGTAGTAGTAGTTGTGGTAGTTGTAGTTGTGTTAGTAGCAGTAGTAGTAGTAGTTGTGGTTGTAGCAGTAGTAGTTGTGGTAGTAGTAGTAGTAGTTGTGGTAGTAGCAGTAGTAGTAGTTGTTGTGGTAGTAGCAGTAGTAGTTGTGGTAGTAGCAGTAGTAGTAGTAGTTGTGGTAGTAGCAGTAGTAGTTGTGGTAGTAGCATTAGTAGTAGTAGTAGTAGTTGTGGTAGTAGCAGTAGTAGTTGTGGTAGTAGCAGTAGTAGTAGTTATTGTGGTAGTAGCAGTAGTAGTTGTGGTAGTAGTAGTAGTAGTAGCAGTAGTAGTAGTAGTTGTGGTAGTAGCAGTAGTAGTGGTAGTAGCAGTAGTAGTAGTAGTTGTGGTAGTAGCAGTAGTAGTAGTAGTTGTAGTAGTAGCAGTAGTAGTAGTAGTTGTGGTAGTAGCAGTAGTAGTGGTTGTAGCAGTAGTAGTTGTGGTAGTAGCAGTAGTAGTTGTGGTAGTAGCAGTAGTAGTTGTGGTAGTAGCGGTAGTAGTAGTAGTTGTGGTAGTAGTAGAAGTAGTTGTGGTAGTAGTAATAGTAGTTGTGGTAGTAGCAGTAGTAGTAGTAGTTGTAGTAGTAGCAGTAGTAGTAGTAGTTGTGGTAGTAGCAGTAGTAGGTTTAGTAGTAGTAGTAGTGGTTGTGGTAGTAGCCGTAGTAGTAGTAGTTGTGGTAGTAGCAGTAGTAGTTGTAGTAGTAGCAGTAGTAGTAGTAGTTGTGGTAGTAGCAGTAGTAGTTGTGGTAGTAGTAGTAGTAGTTGTGGTAGTAGCAGTACTAGTAGTTGTTGTGGTAGTAGCAGTAGTAGTTGTGGTAGTAGCAGTAGTAGTAGTAGTTGTGGTAGTAGCAGTAGTAGTTGTGGTAGTAGCATTAGTAGTAGTAGTAGTAGTTGTGGTAGTAGCAGTAGTAGTTGTGGTAGTAGCAGTAGTAGTAGTTATTGTGGTAGTAGCAGTAGTAGTTTTGGTAGTAGCAGTAGTAGTAGTAGTTGTAGTAGTAGCAGTAGTAGTAGTAGTTGTGGTAGTAGCAGTAGTAGTAGTAGTTGTAGTAGTAGCAGTAGTAGTAGTAGTTGTGGTAGTAGCAGTAGTAGTAGTAGTTGTGGTTGTAGCAGTAGTAGTTGTGGTAGTAGCAGTAGTAGTTGTAGTAGTAGTAGTAGTAGTTGTGGTAGTAGCAGTAGTAGTAGTAGTTGTGGTAGTAGCAGTAGTAGTAGTAGTTGTAGTAGTAGCAGTAGTAGTAGTAGTTGTGGTAGTAGCAGTAGTAGTAGTAGTTGTGGTTGTACAGTAGTAGTTGTGGTAGTAGCAGTAGTAGTTGTGGTAGTAGCAGTAGTAGTTGTGGTAGTAGCGGTAGTAGTAGTAGTTGTGGTAGTAGTAGAAGTAGTTGTGGTAGTAGTAATAGTAGTTGTGGTTGTAGCAGTAGTAGTTGTGGTAGTAGCAGTAGTAGTTGTGGTTGTAGCAGTAGTAAGTGTGGTAGTAGCAGTAGTAGTAGTAGTTGTGGTAGTAGCAGTAGTAGTAGTAGTTGTGGTTGTAGTAGTAGTAGTAGTAGTTGTGGTAGTAGTAGTAGTTGTTGTAGTAGCAGTAGTAGTAGTAGTAGTATTGGTAGTAGTAGTTGTGGTAGTGGCAGTAGCAGTAGTAGTTGGGGTTGAATCAGTAGTAGTTGTGGTAGTAGCAGTAGTAGTTGTGGTAGTAGCAATAGTAGTAGTAGTTGTGGTAGTAGCAGCTGTAGTTGTGGTAGTAGTAGTAGTAGTTGTGGTAGTAACAGTAGTAGTAGTAGTTGTGGTAGTAGCAGTAGTAATAGTAGTTGTGGTAGTAGCAGTAGTAATAGTAATTGTGGTTGTAGCAGTAGTAGTTGCGGTAGTAGCAGTAGTAGTTGTGGTAGTAGCAGTAGTAGTTGTGGTTGTAGCAGTAGTAGTTGTGGTAGTAGCAGTAGTAGTTGTGGTAGTAGTAGTAGTAGTTGTGGTAGTAGCAGTAGTAGTTGTGGTAGTAGCAGTAGTAGTAGTAGGTGTGGTAGTAGCAGTAGTAATAGTAGTTGTGGTAATAGCAGTAGTAGTTGTGGTAGTAGCAGTAGTAGTAGTTGTGGAAGTAGTAGTAGTAGTAGTTGTGGTAGTAGCGGTAGTAGTAGTAGTTGTGGTAGTAGCAGTAGTAGTAGTAGTTGTGGTAGTAGCGGTAGAAGTAGTAGTTGTGGTAGTAGTAGTAGTAGTAGTTGTGGTAGTAGTAGTAGTTGTAGTAGTAGTTGTGGTAGTAGCGGTAGTAGTAGTAGTTGTGGTAGTAGCGGTAGTAGTAGTAGTAGTTGTAGTAGTAGTAGTAGTAGTAGTAGTAGTAGTAGTTGTGATAGTAGCAGTAGTAGTAGTAGTAGTTGTAGTAGTAGTAGTAGCAGTAGTTGTAGTAGTTGTTGTGGTAGTAGCGGTAGTAGTAGTAGTAGTTGTAGTAGTAGTAGTTGTTGCTGTTGCTAATGTCACTCGTACTTGAGTTAGGTACTCTTTACGACTTTCTTTAGTGGCGGGTTACAGTGGCTCTCTTCACGTTTCGAGCCATGCTTGAGAAGATGGACTAGGATTCTCTTGACTGTAGCTTAGTATGATCAATATAACGATTATCTGGTTGATCAGTCAGAGACTGGTTGTAAGGTTGTCTGTGTATGTCTATCCATTTGACCCTGTCCTCTGGTTTATCAGTCAGAGACTGGTTGTAAGGTTGTCTGAGTATGTCTATCCATTTGACCATGTCCTCTCCAGTTCTCTTCATTGCAACATACGTTCGTACTTTAATGTACATGCATGCCTGATATGTAAAGGCAAGTCTTGGTGGCCCCGGTCCTTTCTTCCCTTGAATCTTGCCCGTTAGTATCTTCTGTAGAAGACTTTCATGTCTCATATTGTGACCCAGCCAATCTCTCCCTCTAGTATCTTTTGTAGAAGACTTTCATGTCTCATGTTGTGACCCAGCCAATCTAGCCCTCTAGTATCTTCTGTAGAAGACTTTCATGTCTCATGTTGTGACCCGACCAATTCAACCGACGTTTTTTTAAATCATACGCAATATTTGTCTTTGTGCGCCACTTCAGTAAGAACATTGTCATAGGATCTGCTTTCTGTCCAACTCACTCTTTACATTCTACGGTAGCACCAGATTTCAAACGCTTCCAAGCTTTTTTCACCCTTCTTCGCTAAAGTCCATATTTCAGCCTCATATAGTGCAATTGGGCAAATCTATTTTTTCCAGCAGTTCTATCCTGATATTCTTTGGGGTTACCAATTTATGTTTTCTGTTAAGCCCTTTTTTGGCATTGCAATCCTTGTCTTAATTTATGTCTCCTTGCGGGCATCTTTTGTTATGGTTTGCCCCAAATATGTGAACATTTGCATTTGTTCGATTATTTCTCCATTGATGAATCTATTTATTTGCCTATGTTGCTTGGATATTACCAAAGTCTTTGTCTTCGATGTGTTTATTTTCATGTCAAACTCTTTGGCCGTGCTATTAATTTTTCAAGCAGCATCTGCAACATTGCTGCTGCCGAAGACGATGTGTCGGACCGAAAGGTGCAAATATCGCAGCCAAGCTGTAAACTAGCGACACAACCCATTATGTTCTCCTACCTACACCCTGCTACTTGCAAAGCCCTGTTCAGGGCTTGCTAGCGGGAGATTGAGAACGAACACAGAAAAAGAAGAAGTAGCAACATTGCAACTATCATTACTGTCCCTGATCCTGGCACTATCGCTTGGTCATCGACAAATTTAATGGCATTAACTTTCATACCATTAACTTTCACACCCCTATTATAACCCCGCAAAACGTATCATAATAAAACAAAACTTATTTCTATTCCTATCTTCTGGTCTTTTACAGGTATATAGTTTTCTAACATGCCGCTGAAAAAAATTGTTACAAACACAAAGTTTGAGATCCTGGTTAAATTGAGCAACGCCTTCAGAAATGAGTGAATCAAGAGTTATCGGTTCGTTGTCTGAAACGAGGCTACTCCAGCCAACGTCATTCTCATCAGCAGAAGAGCTAGCAATGGAGCTGGTTACAGCAGCTTGTCAATTAATCATTGTTGTCTTTGCAGCAGGGCAATACAGAGGACATACGAGCTGATTCGCTGTCAGTCATCTGGTTCTGTGAACGGTCAACACAACTAATCATTTAACTTTCCTGAATAACAACGTCTTTAAAAACAACAATAGCCATGGCAGGATTTTATAATTTGGACCACAAAGAAGTCATCCGCATAAAAGTGAAAGTGAGTTATTTTATTCTGACTGTCTTTAAATGCAACGGTGTACGGTTTATATAAATAATAATACAAATAGTGTATTTGCTTACCACATGTATAATTTGATACATGCACCCCAATTTGGCTTGAATGTATCCTTTTTCTGAGAGTGACCGATTTGTTTGTTATGAAACTGGGGCATGTTTTGTTTATTAAAAAATCTCCATAGATTGAATCATTGATCATGGGCGGACGTATACTATTGTCGTATTGATTAGCACAAAGTGACACGGGAATACAGCATGATATTCGACGATTGAATTAGTTACCTGTATAAACAGTATAACTATAATCATGCTATTGATATTGTATTATACTGGCGATATATCTCCTATAGTCTATTGCTTGGCTCTTCTCTCTCTCACTCTTTCTCTCTCTCTCTCCCACCCTCTCTCCCTCTCTCTCTCTCTCTCTCTCTCTCTCTGTGGTTTTACGGCGCAAAAGGCAGAACAAAAAAATGTCTCTTGTTCAGTTGCTCCTCTCTGTAATTCTTGCATGTTCCCTAGTCCCATGGTTGCACCCTCCCTTGTGAAAGTTCTGCATAGGAATATGTTTTTGCAAATTTGACAGGTATTTCTTGTCTGTGCTTGTCCACATACACTCAGAATGTCAAGCCAATAGGTCTACATTTCTCTGCAAATTTCTAAAGATTTTCCTACCTGGTGCATGGTTCTGACATTCCAATAACCAATTCGTGTTATACATCTGGTCCCCAGCATACTGGATCTGTTGGTCGAATACTTTTGAATGTGAGTTTTTTTTCTTTAACAGGTGATAGCTTGTTTTTACGATAGTAGTTTGTTAAACTACTATTCAACTCTTGTTTATGTGGGATTTTTTGGGTCTGTGGCCTTCTTCTGCGTTTGTTCTCAATCTCCTGCTACCAAACCCTGCAAGTAGCAGGATATAGTCTGGAAGACAGAATGCGTTGTATCGCTAGTTTACAGCTTGACTGTGATATTTGCACATTTTTTGGGTCTGTGGCCTTCTTCTGCGTTCGTTCTCAATCTCCTGCTACCAAACCCTGCAAGTAGCAGGATTAGGATATAGTCCGGAGGACAGAATGCGTTGTATCGCTAGTTTACAGCTTGACTGTGATATTTGCACATTTTTTGGGTCTGTGGCCTTCTTCTGCGTTCGTTCTCAATCTCCTGCTACCAAACCCTGCAAGTAGCAGGATTAGGATATAGTCCGGAGGACAGAATGCGTTGTATCGCTAGTTTACAGCTTGACTGTGATATTTGCACATTTCGGTCTGACACATCCGTCTTCGGTAGCGATCTTTGGCCTGTTCTGCACTGATCTTAATGACTTCAAATCTCCATTGAGCTGCAATAAATCTACAATCACAGGAGAATTGAATTATCAACATGTATTGCGTTGAAACTTTCTGATGAACAGTTAAGAACAGTTTTTGCCACTGTGTTAGAATATCACCATGGAAACACGTCCGCCATAGTGGCCAGGGCAGACCACTGTAGCTTGGCTACAATAATACTAATACATTCAAGATCTAATTTGTTCTACCAGGAACCTCTGATTGCTTGATCTATTTGCCCTTTCTGGCTTGACATTAATTACAAATTTATGTGATTTGAAGATTGTTGATTAATCAATTGCATTGTGATTGTCATCATTGAACAATCAGTATGTCCTCAATTAAATGCCTTATTTTAGGTTCTTTCAAATCTAAGATATCAGCTCTGTCACTTTTATGAACTTAGTATGACCAGAACAAATGTCCATGAAAGTGTGTGGTCTCTGGTCTATATATAAACTGTCCACTCAGTCATATATGTCAATTGTGGTTGCTGATAAAATGTAAGGAATGAGTTGCTAGTCCAGAACCACATCATCATCATCCTGTGCTGGCAGTTAATTTGTTAAGTATCACTTCTCAGTGAAGTGCCATAATTAAGTATCATCTCTTAGTGAAGTGTCATCATTAAGTATCATCTCTCAGTGAAGTGCCATCATTAAGTATCATCTCTTAGTGAAGTGCCATCATTAAGTATCATCTCTCAGTGAAGTGCCATCATTAAGTATCATCTCTCAGTGAAGTGCCATAATTAAGTATCATCTCTTAATGAAGTGCCATCATTAAGTATCATCTCTCAGTGAAGTGCCATCATTAAGTATCATCTCTCAGTGAGGTGCCATCATTAAGTATCATCTCTTAGTGAAGTGCCATCATTAAGTATCATCTCTCAGTGAAGTGCCATCATTAAGTATCATCTCTCAGTGAAGTGTCATAATTAAGTATCATCTCTTAGTGAAGTGCCATCATTAAGTATCATCTCTCAGTGAAGTGCCATCATTAAGTATCATCTCTCAGTGAAGTGTCATCATTAAGTATCATCTCTTAGTGAAGTGCCATCATTAAGTATCATCTCTCAGTGAAGTGCCATCATTAAGTATCATCTCTCAGTGAAGTGCCATCAT
Organism: Ariolimax columbianus; assembly: GCA_036924085.1. Taxonomy (NCBI): domain Eukaryota; kingdom Metazoa; phylum Mollusca; class Gastropoda; order Stylommatophora; family Arionidae; genus Ariolimax; species Ariolimax columbianus. The sequence continues at coordinate 2,907,421 of JAVGWX010000009.1, forward strand.
TAAGTATCATCTCTCAGTGAAGTGTCATCATTAAGTATCAACTCTCAGTGAAGTGTCATCATTAAGTATCATCTCTCAGTGAAGTGCCATCATTAAGTATCATCTCTCAGTGAAGTGCCATCATTAAGTATCATCTGTCATTGAAGTGTCATCATTAAGTATCATCTTTCATTGACGTGTCATCATTAAGTATCATCTCTCATTGAAGTGTCATCATTAAGTATCATCTCTCATTGAAGTGTCATCATTAAGTATAATTCCTCAGTGAAGTGCCATCATTAAGTATCATCTGTCATTGAAGTGTCATCATTAAGTATCATCTCTCATTGAAGTGTCATCATTAAGTATAATTCCTCAGTGAAGTGCCATCATTAAGTATCATCTCTCATTGAAGTGTCATCATTAAGTATAATTCCTCAGTGAAGTGCCATTAGGTATAATCTCTGAAATATACTATCAATCCATTGCATGACAGATCTGTGTTAACCTATTAATGACATGTTGGTTAGCTACTTTTTACTGAGGTAGGATTGTGCATGGGGCTTGCAGTATTTTCATATGCTACATAATCCGCCCCTACAAGAAAATATCAATGGTTTGATTCAGGCTTCATGTGAAGAGGCTAGCTGTAGGTTTCCTCCCCTATGCTCCTACTGGAGTAAAACAGGAGATATGATGGTTAAGCTAGTTATGTCACAGTTGCAGTACAACCATTATGTACATAATTAAACTTATATATTTGTAGGATGTTAACAATGTACAAGGGAAGATGATTCAGTCAGGGGGAGGGACAAATATGTTTAGGAGCCAGGCAAAAAATGTGGGAGCCAGGCATAGTGCTGGATGAAAAGTTCCTTGTAGGGTTGTGCACATGCTGGCAGGTATGTGGCAAATGTTCTTGGAAATCTGAAATCTTAATGTACAAATATCAGTTTATTTTCAAAGTAATAGTTGCCTGTTTGCAATATTCCTTATATGTGTTGTGCCTTAGATACAGTATAACATGACGAGTCTGACTTTGAGTGGAAATTACGTGGAAACAAATTCTATTTTGTGTCTTAAAACTGAAGGGAGGTGTACACGATGGGGGAAATTGCACGAGTAAATACAACACTGGTCTTGAAATGTTAGGCACTTTGAATCTGTAATTTCCTGGATTATGTCTTCAACTGTTCTGAAGTATGCTGGTCAAATGTGTGTTGAATTCATTCATAAAAATGAGAGGCAGTTCTTTAATGTTATAAAATCATATCTCTGTAATGACATTGTTGACCCATTAAAAGTTCATCCAATAATGAACTGTTAGGCTAATACAAGACCAGTGTAAGTTACACTTCAAACTTGAGTTGTGTGTGTACAAGATAACGACTGCCATATCTAGCATGGGACAATAATACTGTACTAAACATCATGTCAATATCTCAGGTAATGTTACATCATGTGTGTGACCATCATTACACAACCTTGATGTTACACAAGTAAGACAGGGCGAATAAGTAGTTTTGATACAAGGATAACATTAATTGGTCATAGTAGAGCAGGTCCTGGTTGGCCATACTGTTACCTTATTGCTTGTATATGACTCACATCCACCGGTAATAGAAAGGGATGTGGGATGATATCACAGTCACACAGATATTTCTTAATGTGATATATTTATCAAGATAATAATGATATGACGGGGGAATGCTTATAAATGAAATGAACTGTTCTATATTAGCACGGTTTTGGGTTTTTTCAAGTCAGTTCTTATTAGTTTCTCAATTAAATAATCATGTTCTACGAGCACATAGATTCTGCCTGTGTTCAGGTATGTGAAAGTGATAACATGACTGTTGTAGATGAGTTCAAGCAGAAATTGTTTTATATTTTCACATTTTGAGAGTAAGGTATTTAAAAAGAAGAGGAAACCATAGTGTGAATCTTCTGTGTCAGTTTTAATTAAAGTAATTATTTGTGCGTTAGATAGTTTTAATTAAAGTAATTATTTGTGCGTTAGATAGTTTTAATTAAAGTAATTATTTGTGCGTTAGATAGTTTTAATTAAAGTAATTATTTGTGCGTTAGATAGTTTTAATTAAAGTAATTATTTGTGCGTTAGATAGTTTTAATTAAAGTAATTATTTGTGCGTTATATAGTTTTAATTAAAGTAATTATTTGTGCGTTAGATAGTTTTAATTAAAGTAATTATTTGTGCGTTAGATTTGTATTTTAAATATTTGTAGAATCATTGCAGAAACAAATAATGAATTTATGTGTGCTGTCAGGATGAATCATAGAGTCATTATAAGTGTTTGGGTTTCTACAGTAGATCTTGCAGGAAACCTGTGTGGAAACATGTACTCTTGTAGAAATAGTAGCTGTGACACTTTGTATTACATGATGAAATTGCTAGCCCTAGGCACAATCCTACTGAACTGTCTTTTGCAACATGTAAAGGGGGAGGAAGACTAACGCCTCTTCAGGCAAAATATACTGATCAGACATGTTAGTCAGGGTCATGCAAAACATACTGGCCAGGACCCTCACCTCGGCTTCCTAGTAGCCCTCCCTGAAAATGGGCTATTTTCATGGCAACCTGGCTAACGAGGTGAGGGATCGACATGATCCCTGTAGTAGTGAGTGATACGCAGATGAAGCCAAGCATAGCACAACCGCCTGGAGGACTCCAGTCCACCTTCATCAGCACGCTCGGGATGTGAGGAAAGCTACTGCAACCCGCCACTTAACATCCTTTTCACAGTGCACAAAAGAGTAACCTCCTCATTGTGGACATTCGCAAACAACAATAATATATAGAGTATAGCAAACCTATTCTTTCCTATTCAGTAAGAGGCCCCCTTATCCATATGAGGAAATCTTATGCCTGTTTGGTTATATTTAAAAAAAAAAAATCCATGGCCTTTGCTTTGATTAACTGATGTGCAAGTCCATCTTAATAGACTCAAACACTAGAGCAAAGTAGACCTGCAGCCTGTTAGGTACAATCTATGTTGCTCTTAACAAACCACCTAACCATGACCAGTGTTATGCTATAATACACAGTCACCTCTTACGACATGCTCTCTGTGGAGCAGTGGTGCTATTCTTGTCTTTGTCATACACAAAGACCACGACAGACCACTTGTTCCTTTACGAGCTTTGGTCAATAACTGGCAAAAGGATGAATGACCAAACACACTACCTTGTCTTCACACAGTCTGCATCCATCCTATGTACGGTGCGCCCTGGTTCATCATTTATATTTCAGCTTCTGGGGCTCTTCGTCACATTTTCTAGGGTCGACTTCTCTTTTCCTTTCTCTCTGGCGTCCATAAGATGGTTTTTCTGGTGATGACAATCATTCTCTTCTTGGTTTATGGTAAATCCAATGTTAGCATTGACTGGATATAATGGTGGGCAATGATGTATATACTGTATAAGAGTAAAACGGGATCAAGATGCTGAGCAGTGCATGAGCTGCAGCGGTCAGCGACCTATAGCTGACTGCCAGCGTCAGGGCCAGCGAACCATAGCTGCCAAGACCCTTCTATGCCTCCATGCGATGATCCTGGATAACAGGCTGCAGCAGGGCAGGTGCAAGTATCGCAGTCGGGCTGTAAACCACGACACAATGCATTCCATTCTCCGGACTACATCCTGCTACTTGCAAAACCCTTTTCAGGGCTTGGTAGCGGGAGATTGAGAACGATCGAAGAAGAAATAAGAAACCAAATGCCAGAGAAGGAGAAGTAAGATTAAAGGCGAACAATCTGAGAGAACCAGTTGTTAGGACCAGATACCAGGGGCTTATATCAAGAACAGTGTGAGGTACAGAAGAACCACCTGAGAATCTAGAATCTCTCTGGTTAAAATTCAAGACTATCTTCAAGGCAGAAGCATGCAGTAAAATCAGAATCAAGAAGGATATGAAGAGAACACACTGGTGGGCATGGAGGCATATTCCTTGGGAGTGTTCTTGGCAATGTCTACTCTAGGATACAGATGGGCAAAGGACTGTTGACCAAAGGAACTAAGTGAAAAAGCTCTTGGTTATGATCATGAAATGTGTAATTATTCTTGGACCTGGAAACAAGATTCCCTCGAGAATACTCTGGAACTGCCTGAAAAGGAGAATATCCCAGCAGCCTTGATCTGTACTATGGAGATTTTTTATAAAACCAGTAGAAACTACATTAGGACAGGAAACCACACGTAAGAGGAGTTCAAGGCCACCAGGTGTGTAAGACAGGGACATATCACCATACCTCTTCATACTGCTCATGGATGATGTCATCAAAATCTGCAAGAAGATTAGTACTCTGTGCGGTACTGGAAGATGAGACCAGTCTAAATATCAGAGCTGGTGTCTGCCGATCATGTGGGCCTGGTTACTACAAATCAGAGGTACATCTGCAGACCAACCTTTGAATCTGGAAAGAGCAACTGAACTGGGGAAAAGAGGTGTGACCATTAGTAGTCCAAAATCAAAAACCAAAGTTATATCAAGAGACGAGACATCCACTTTATCTGGATGAACAGCCTCTGGAACAGGTCAACCAGTTCACATACCTTGGAGCTGTAATAAACCAGATGGGAGGTCTTAAAAAAGAGCTGGTAAACTTTTCATGCCATAAATAGAAAATTCCTCAACAAAAGAAAAATTAAGAAACACTAAGATGGCTGTATAACACTTTACCTATGTACCAGTTTTAACTTATAGATAGCAGTCATGGGCAGTGACAACAACCCAGAAAAGCCAACTCCAAGCGTCAGAAAGGAGATATCTAAGGAAGGAGGTCCAAGTAACAAGAGAGACAATACGACAAGATCTCAAAAGTCCAGCCCTTGTAGACCAGACTGGATCTATCTCAACGTTGGTGGTTTGGCCATGTCTGCTGAATGAAAGAAGATCAGCTACTACGACAGTTATGGGAAGCAAAGAATTAAGGATCCAGACACTTAGGATGACGCAAAGTTTGCTGGGATGTTAAGATAAAACAGTCTATAAGAAACTGTGACTAGACTGGAGCCAGGCCAAGAGGAAGACAGTGGATAGAATGGTCTGGCGCCCTTTCTGGTACACCTCTACATCCAAGTGTGGAAGAGGAGTGACTAAGTAAATATGGTAGAAGGTTCTACACCCCAGGTAGAAGAGGGACTAAGTAAGTCTGGTAGAAGGTTCTACACTCGAGGTAGAAGAGGAACTAAGTAAGTCTGGTAGAAGGTTCTACACCCGAGGTAGAAGAGGGACTAAGTAAGTCTGGTAGAAGGTTCTACACTCGAGGTAGAAGAGGGACTAAGTAAGTCTGGTAGAAGGTTCTACACTCGAGGTAGAAGAGGAACTAAGTAAGTCTGGTAGAAGGTTCTACACCCGAGGTAGAAGAGGGACTAAGTAAGTCTGGTAGAAGGTTCTACACCCCAGGTAGATGAGGGACTAAGTAAGTCTGGTAGAAGGTTCTACACCCGAGGTAGAAGAGGAACTAAGTAAGTCTGGTAGAAGGTTCTACACCCCAGGTAGAAGAGGGACTAAGTAAGTCTGGTAGAAGGTTCTACACCCGAGGTAGAAGAGGAACTAAGTAAATATGGTAGAAGGTTCTACACCCCAGGTAGAAGAGGAACTAAGTAAGTCTGGTAGAAGGTTCTACACCCCAGGTAGAAGAGGGACTAAGTAAGTCTGGTAGAAGGTTCTACACCCCAGGTAGAAGAGGAACTAAGTAAGTCTGGTAGAAGGTTCTACACCCCAGGTAGAAGAGGAACTAAGTAAGTCTGGTAGAAGGTTCAACAACCGAGGTAGAAGAGGGACTAAGTAAGTCTGGTAGAAGGTTCTACACCCCAGGTAGAAGAGGAACTAAGTAAATATGGTAGAAGGTTCTACACCCCAGGTAGAAGAGGAACTAAGCAAGTCTGGTAGAAGGTTCTACTCTACACCCCAGGTAGAAGAGGAGTGACTAAGTAAGTAAATAAGAAACAAAATTTGACAATAACCTTTGTCTGTTATTTCTTGTAGAAATGTGATGGAAGGATGCAGCCGGAGTACAAGAAATTTTCCATAGATCCACAAATAACTTCATTTGAAATGCTGCAGGGCATCTTGGCGAGGGCATTTGATATAAATAGGTACTGTTATGTGGTCTTCTTCTGTTTTTTGTTTCTTCAATCCAATGAATTAAAAAAATGTCAATACATATGTTGCTGTACTGTCTGTCATTTCTGTTCATCAGTTTCAAAGCAATTTTTTTTTCTGGGCTTGTCTAATTATTCTATTCCCCAAGGCGGTGTGCGTTGCACTATGTTTTTATTTTGCACCTGTGCGCCCAGTGCATCCGACTTAGGCATCCATTTTATGTAAGGGTCTGCTTCCTCCTGCATTTTCTAAGGTTTTGCTTTCCTGGGGTAACGGCCGGTGCTGTGATGGGGAGCGAACCCAGCACCTTCGGTTTGTGGGCCATGTCACTTAACCACTAGTCTACGCCGTCCCCTCTTTTTCAACGTATGAACAGAAACATAAGAATTTTGATCAATACTGCGTAAAGATTTAACGTCAAATTCTCTTACTTCTGCTCAGAGAATACTTGTTTAAATATAGCAATGAAATGTAAGTTCTGTTTTTTTAATTAAAAATCTTTCACGATAGGGTGAATTGCAGCCCAATTCTTTGTTAGCAAAATATTTTCATTTGTGTCGTTCTCCATCGTTGATTAAGATGTTCTGGTCATAATGTAGGTTGTTTTTGTGTTGTGTCTTTGTATACATTGATTCATACTCGTTTATTTTTATTATCGATAATGACTTGTATAACTCTGTACATTGGCAATGCTTTTTTTAACAGTGACTTTACCATCAGTTATCTTGCTCGTGACTCAGAAGGCCAGGCTGTCTATCTTTCAATGTTGTCCGACTGGGACATGGATGCAGCTTTTCAGTGTGCGGCTGACCCTTGTCTCAAGCTCAAGGTTGATCTGCGGCCCTTTGAAGAAGGTTGGCTTTGAAATATAAATGTATTTCTGTGAATTAAGACAAGCTTTTAGAAAGTAATAGTCATTAACAATTCAACTGTGCAAAAATGTCTTACCTTTTGAGATGAAAACATGTAAGTTGGATCAATGAAAAACTTATAAAATCATACACGAAAAAGAGGGGACGGCGTGGCCTAGTGGTTAAGTGACACGGCTCACAACCAGAACGTGCTGGGTTCGATCCCCATCTCAGCACCGGCCGTTACCCCGGGGAAGCAAACCCTTAGAAAATGCAGGAGGAAGCAGACCCTTACATAAAATGCATGCTGAAGTCAGATGCACTGGGCCGACAGGCGCAAAATAAAAACGCAGTGCAATGCACACCACCTTGGGGATTAGAGAAATAAGGCGAACGCAAAAAAAAAAAAAAAAAAAAAAAAAAAAAAAAAAAAAATACACGAAAAAGTGTAAAAGACATTATGTGAAATTAAGAGTTTGAAAATGGCAAATGAATATATACACACACACAAAATTATAGATATCTGAAAGTTTATTTTAAGATTAATCTGCTCAACCCCAGTTTAAAGTCGGTCCTGCTATATGGCTCGGAAATAAGGCATGTATCTAATGGTATCACATCCAGATTGTAGACCTTCACTGACAGATGTCTTTGTTGCATATATTGTATTAGATGCTCAGAGGTAATATCAGACATAGATCTATAACAAAGTAATATCAGACATAGATCTATAACAAAGTAATATCAGACATAGATCTATAACAAAGTATGCAATTACAACTAATGCAGTGAGACATTGGGAATATCAAGTGGAGATGGATAGGACAAAGATGATAGTGGGATTCCAGAATTACAGTTATGAGGAACGACTCAGAAAAACGGGCCTACAGTGTCTCGAAGAGAGAAGAATTCGTGGTGACTTAATACAGGTTTATAAGATGATCAGAGGAATCGATAAATTAGACTATAACAAGTTTTTTAAAATACAGCCACCTACAATAACACGAGGGCATAGCTACAAGCTGATTAAAGAGAGGTCCAGGTTAGATATTAGGAAATATTTTTTTAGTCAGAGAGTGATGTCTGCTTGGAATGCATTGCCAGGGGAGGTAGTGGAGGCAGGGACAGTTAATGCATTTAAGAATAAACTGGATGCGCATAGATTTTAGAGCAAGGTGATGTAAATGTAACTGGTTGTATACAGACTCTGCAGGGTCTTCTAAACCAGTATAAAGATGTTAAGTTATGTCCTCAAAAAGAAGTGCAGTAATATTACCAGACATATGCTTGACTTGAACTCAAATGGACTTGAAATCAGGGACGACACCAAGAAACATCTGAGACGTCTCAGATTTAAGCACTAGGAAGAAAAAGTTAAGAAAAAAATGTGTGGATGTGATGGATTTAAAAAAAACAATTTGAAATCAAAAGTGTATGCAAATATTTATTTATCTATCCATGTATTATTTGCAAAAATGACCAAAAACCTCACAAAATATGGCCAGGTTTTATAGGTGCGCCAGTGATGGTGCTTTCAAAGAACGTAATGTTGTTTACACTTGTGTAATTTTTGTAAATAAGGCTTTTCCTTTTGTGGTAGGACTTATGGTATAATTTGTTCTTCTGATTTATTTGAGCGACTGGTATCACTGTGTAGTTTTTGTGTGTGTTTGGGTCTTAACTAAAGTTGAGACATTAGTTGCTCATTTTTATTGCAGCAGATAGTGTGTGAATTTGACTGACTATAATATCACCTTTAACAGGGAACTTGCATCTTGTTTGAATTTGACTGACTATAATATCACCTTTAACAGGGAACTTGCATCTTGTTTGAATTTGACTGACTATAATATCACCTTTAACAGGGAACTTGCATCTTGTTTGAATTTGACTGACTATAATATCACCTTTAACAGGGAACTTGCATCTTGTTTGACTTTGACTATAATATCACCTTTAACAGGGAACTTGCGTCTTGTTTTCAGAAATGGAAGACTGGGATGTTATAGCTCCTGCAGAAATTCCCCATCACAAAATATCAGGTTTGCTGGATAAAAATTCCATCCTTGGATCCATCACTGGAACCATCACACAGAACCTGGGGAGGACTGTCAACTCCATGCAGAGGGCAATGGGTGAGTTACTTTGGCATGGTAGCTTCATTAAGATGACTTGGGGCCATCAATGCAGCAGTGATTGAGCTGACAGAACCAGCAACTCATAGCTAGATGCTTACATCAGGGTCAGCGAAGCACGGCTGACAAAAACCCTATTCCGCCTACAAGTGACGGCTCTGGGAACAGGCTGCACAAGTATAGTCTGTCTAAGAGAATAGGCATCGCAGTGGGAAGATCCACATCGTACCAAAAAAAAAGCCAGCGCAGAAAGACACAGATATTGCAGCCTTGCCGAAAATTACGTCACAATGTCCTTTTCAGAACAAACATCGAAGAAGAAGGAGAAATAAAGATGAGAAAAAGGAGATGAGATGCTTGTGGCCCAAGGGTTCATAGACACTAGAACAGATGAAGTGAGGCATGAACAAATCTGATAGAAGTCGGGAAATACACCATTAGTGGCATGAGAATAGACAGATAATGATATTAGGGGGCAAACCTACGCGTCATGTGAGCCTATAAGAGGCTGACACTAGGTCTTCAGATGGTGGTGCTAAAGAAACATGTTCGGATCCAGCAAGGAGGTGTCTATGAGAAGGGGTCTGTGACACGACTCACCACCCAAACAAGGCATATGTTCGGATCAAGCAAGGAGGTGTCTATGGGAAGGGGTCTGTGACACGACTCACCACCCAAACATCCTGGATGCTCTTCCTCTCACTATTTCCTGGTTACTCTTCCTCTCACTTGTTCCTAGTTACTCTTCCTCTCACTTGTTCCTAGTTACTCTTCCTCTCACTTGTTCCTAGTTACTCTTCCTCTCACTTGTTCCTAGTTACTCTTCCTCTCACTTGTTCCTAGTTACTCTTCCTCTCACTTGTTCCTAGTTACTCTTCCTCTCACTTGTTCCTAGTTACTCTTCCTCTCACTTGTTCCTAGTTACTCTTCCTCTCACTTGTTCCTAGTTACTCTTCCTCTCACTTGTTCCTAGTTACTCTTCCTCTCACTTGTTCCTAGTTACTCTTCCTCTCACTTGTTCCTAGTTACTCTTCCTCTCACTTGTTCCTGGTTACTCTTCCTCTCACCTGTTCCTGGTTACTCTTCCTCTCACCTGTTCCTGGTTACTCTTCCTCTCACTTGTTCCTGGTTACTCTTCCTCTCACTTGTTCCTAAATACTCTTCCTCTCACTTGTTCCTGGATTTTCTGCTAACAAACCTTTTTGATACCTCATATGTTATACTAATATCAAGTTAAAGTAGCCCTCATATGTTATACTAATATCAAGTTAAAGTAGCCCTCATATGTTATACTAATATCAAGTTAAAGTAGCTTGCTACAATCGTTTGACACACTGTTAGTTTCTTCTTTGCCAGAGATATTGCAGCCAGATGGGATCCACTGTATGACAACTCCGTTGAACCTGTTGTATAATTTAGAATTTGTTTGGGGTTACCTCTACACTCCAGGGCCGAAGACGAGTGACTAAGTAAATGGTAGGGGTTGTAGGTTGGGAAGAATTTGAAATAAAGTAAATTAAATATAAATGTACAGCATGGAATTATCAATGTGAAGATGTGGCTTTGCTTGCAGCAAACTGTATACTATCATCAGTATCTACATACTCATGTTTTGTTGTATCATTTCTATCTAGGTCTGAAACAGCCAGAGAATGAAATTATCAAGCCACTGAAACCTCCCATGTCTGATATGGAATTTCACAACTATCTGGATAATGCTGGTTTCATGGTCAAGCCGAATGAGTTCCGACTAGCAATTTATCAAGGAGGTATTGAACCTTCTCTGCGGAGAGTTGCTTGGCGACATCTGCTCAATATTTATCCTGCGGACATGTCAGGCAGGGATCGTTTTGATTACATGAAACGTAAAGAAGAAGAGTACAGAAAGTTAAGAGATGAGTGGCGTGAAAAGTTCCGCAGTAACACAGCTACTGAGGAGGTCAAGTATATAGCAGGTATGGTGAAAAAAGATGTGCTTCGTACAGACAGGTCACATGGTTTTTATGCTGGAAGTGATGAAAATGAGAACACGTTATCTCTGTTTCATATTCTGGTCACGTATGCTTTAACTCATCCAGATGTCTCATACTGTCAAGGCATGAGTGACCTGGCCTCACCTCTGCTTGTCACTCAAAAGGACGAAGGCCAGGCTTACATTTGCTTTTGTGCTCTCATGAACAGGATCCGGGAGAATTTCACCACAGAAGGAAATGCCATAATGACGAAGTTCCGTCACCTGTCTGATCTGCTGCATATGTATGATCCAGTTTTGCATGTGTACTTGGCTCAGAACTCTGCCAGCGACATGTTCTTTTGCTACCGTTGGTTTCTGCTAGAATTCAAAAGAGAATTTCCTTTCACAGATGCTCTGTACGTACTAGAAGTCATGTGGGCGACTATGCCTCCGAATCCCCCAGCGTATGAGCTGGCATTGGTAGACCCAGACTATTCCAGCCGGCTGCTCTCAAGCTCTCCATGCTCTCCCACATTTTCATTCCAGCATGCCATGTATGCGAAACTGCTTGCCATGCGCCGTGTTGGAGCCCGTCATCGAGTTGCCCAGCCTGTTCCTAGCCCCTGCCCAGCTTCCCAGGTTAATGCTAACAACGGTTGTAATGTCGAACCATCAACAAACTTTAGTAGTCTTAAAACTGTCAAAAATACTGTCTCATCCTTTGACACATCCCCAGGGGATGGGGAGGACAGAGGAGCTGACTTTCCAGAAGTGGACAATCAGCTGACTCGTTCCATGCAACAAAAGTCTAACAGCATTGATCAAGTTCTTCAAGAAGGACCAACATCGGAGAACAGTTTGGATGACGACAGTGTAGAAAAGTTCCAGGAGGATAATAATGTTGATCAAACTGTTGATTATAATGGTGATATTGCTACAACCGACCATATCGAGAAATTGACAAACACAAATAATTCTTGTGAGACAAGATGTTCTATCCAGGGTGTGTCGGCAAATACCAGCCGTCTTAGCCACACAGATTCAGATCATGGGATTATGGACGACACTACCGGATCTCACAGCACAGACTCAAGCTCTGACCTTGATGCAGACCAACGCCGCTTGAGTGTCAACTCCGTAGTTTCTGAACCGTCAGAAGCAGATGATAAAGAGATTCAGTTTGCTCTTTCTCTCGACTCAAACACTAATAATTTAACAGATGTCTTCAATACTGAAACAGGGCTAAAAAACATGACCTCCCCGAGAGACTGTGAATTAGAAGCTGAGAGAATTCATGCTACATATGTGCAATCTGAGTCACAGAACAATGAATTTTCTGGGTCTGAAAGCAACGCAGGTCTCTTTCAAAGTATGAAACGATTTCTGGCTTCACCCAAACGACGCCCTTTTAACAGTACCTGGCAGGACACAATTGTTTCACCAATGTCTTCACCTAAGAAGTCTTCACTGGCCAACAGGCACATCTCCTCAGCTGGAGTCTTCTCTCCAGGGATAGAAAGGAACCTGCCAGACTCGCACATATCTGATTTTCAGGATGCCAGTGAAACATTTGATACCGCTGGAAGCACCATCAGTTCTGCCATAAAGACCCCAGTCCGAGACCTCTCCAAACTGCCACCCCCTCAAGAGTTTGGAGCAGGAAATCCTTTCCTGATGTTTATGAGTCTAACTTTGCTTGTCCAGCATCAAGAGACAATTATCAGTCAATGTATGTGCTACGAGGAGATTGCGATGCACTTTGACAGACTTGTACGAAGACATAATGCGGACAGAGTCCTGCACCTTGCTAGACAAATGTATACAGAGTACCTCAGAGCTCAGCAGACAAATTTAGAGAAAGAAACCGAAGAAATGGGCCCTAGTTGTTGAGGTTCTATTTTTAGGTACATTATATTCTTTTCATTGTATTATTCTTTGATCTGTAACTGAATTGTTTTTGCGTGTGTGTGGCAGGCTACACTATAACACAATAACAATTATTGTCTCATTTTTGCATGTAGTCATCACTGCAGTTTGACCTCTTACAAGTAGCCTTTATCGAAGCACATACATGCTGTTGTGGTTTAATTGTGCATGCTGAAGTTGCTAATCTCGCGCACAATCCTCTTCAGTTGCCCTTATAACATGCTTGAAAAGTTAGTCACCCTTTTCTTTCCTTCCCAGTTACGACTAAACTGAGACTATTACCCTCTCATCTGTAATTAAATCCCCTGTGAATGTTGGTTTTAGCCTGTAGATTTTAGACCCATGATATTTACTATGTATAAATTTTCACACATTTTTTTAAACTGTACATTTATGTTCCATAGCTTATTATTATATTATGTAAAAAAAAAAGAAAAGCATTCCCACATGATTTTACAATTGATCTAGTCTAGTTCCAGGAACTTTTGCTTTCTGCTTAATGCCAAGCACAACATGATTTTATTTAACTAGTCGATATCATATCCAACACGGGTAAACATAGCCATAATATTTGACAGTTTTCATGTGCTCATGGCAAAACAGTCCAATGTTGCATGTTTCATAGTATTTCATAGTCTATGAATGAAATATAGTTGTGTTTGTCAGTCCATGTATGAAATATAGTTCTTTGTGTTTGTCAGTCCATGTATGAAATATAGTTCTTTGTGTTTGTCAGTCCATGTATGAAATATAGTTCTTTGTGTTTGTCAGTCCATGTATGAAATATAGTTCTTTGTGTTTGTCAGTCTATGTATGAAATATAGTTCTTTGTGTTTGTCAGTCCATGTATGAAATATAGTTCTTTGTGTTTGTCAGTATATGTATGAAATATAGTTCTTTGTGTTTGTCAGTCCATGTATGAAATATAGTTCTTTGTGTTTGTCAGTCCATGTATGAAATATAGTTCTTTGTGTTTGTCAGTATATGTATGAAATATAGTTTTTTGTGTTTGTCAGTCCATGTATGAAATATATTTCTTTGTGTTTGTCAGTCTATGTATGAAATATAATTCTTTGTGTTTGTCAGTCGCGAATGAAATATTGTTTTTTGTGTTTGTCAGTCCATGTATGAAATATATTTCTTTGTGTTTGTCAGTCTATGTATGAAATATAATTCTTTGTGTTTGTCAGTCGCTGAATGAAATATAGTTACTTTCTTCATAGTGGTTATATCACTTGCATCTCATGACAAAGATAATGGATTTGCTTCCTGGTGATGACATGCTCCAGTTTACTCAGCTGTAAATGACCACTGCCCTGTGGAAGATATAGCAGTGAGAATGGAAGCTAGTCACCCCACTCACAAAACAAGATGACACCTAGTACAATAAAGTCTGACACTTCATCCATGACAACAGTGGTCATTATAGGGTTACTTTTATGTGTAAACTTGGTAGCTTCCCTGGGCTGTTGAAGTTTGCCAGAATATCTGATCTGCTGTCTTCCTCTTGGCCTGGTTTGGGTCTTCAGATTTCATCCAGAAAAGAATGTTTTGTTGCGATGTGTCCCAGTTTACATTGAAGCTGCACCTTTCGATACGACACATGCAGTTTCAGCAGATCAATAATCTCTCAGCCAGGCTGAAAGGGTGCAGCCTGTTTTCAGGGCTGCTACTTGGAGGCTAAATAAGGTCTTGCTCAGCTCTGATCTATGGAAGTGACTCATAGATGCTTGGCTGTCAGCTCATTCACTGCTGTGTCCTGTGCCCTGGTTTGGAGCTAATCCTTGGTCTCCCAGAGAATGTCTTATCCTATAACCCATTCTGACTTTGGGTCATCCCTGGAGTCTGCATTCCTTGGTTTTACATTGTCATGATCATTCTACAGATGTGACCAAAACACCATAGTTGAGAAAGCTCCACTAGAGTCTGCAGAAGTTGCATTTCTATCTACTAAATATATTTGTAAAACTGCTATGAAATGTTTGTAAAACTGCATACAAATTTGTTTGTCAAATGTTTTTCGAAACTCAATGTTTGCAAATCTATATATGAAATTTGATGTTTATAAATTTATGTACTGTTTTAAATTTGATTCTTGTAAAACCATTTATGAAATGCCATGTTTGTAAAATGTGAAATGTACAAATTTTAATGCTTGGGAATCCATGTACAAAATTAGATATTTGTAAAATTATGCGTAAAATGCTTTTCATAGTTATTGTTACTCATAAAATGTAAAACTATTTACAAAACTAACAACATATAGAGATAATTTCTATAAACTCCACCCCCACACATCTCCACTCAATGTCTTTAAAATTAAACACATGAACTAATTAACACAAACATAGAATTACAAATATCAGATTGACAAAATCGTTATATACAATTATTCATGAAATGCATACAGATATACCACACTTGCAACTGTACAAAAGCATGATTAAACAAACAAACGGCACAAAATATGAATGTCTAAGGGAAGCTTAATAAAGAAATACACAAAAAATATGGACAAAAACTATATGCTTAATACTCTCAAATATAATTTTTTTAAATATAATTCTCCATAGTCATTAATTTCTTGTTTTCTCTTCTTCTGTCCTGACTTAGAAAAAAAATGTGTTCTTTCTTTGAGCGCAAGATATGTTTTAACTTAACGTCTTTATACTGGTTTAGAAGACTCTGCAGAGTCTGTAAACAACCAGTTTCATTTGCAATTCCTTGCTCTAAAATCTATGCGCATCCAATTTATTCTAAAATGCATTAATTGTCTCTGCCTCTACTACTTCCTGTGGCAATGCATTCCAAGCATTCACCAGTCTCTGACTTAAAAAATATTTTCTAATATCTAATCTAGACCTCTCTTTAGTTAATTTGTAGCTATGTCCTCTTGTTCTTGTAGGTGTTTGTATTTTGAAAAAACTTGTTATAGTCTAATTTATCTGTTCCTTTGATTATTTTATAAACCTGTATTGTCACCTTGAATTCTTCTCTCTTCTAGACACTGTAGGCCGGTTTTTCTGAGTCTTTCCTCATAACTTATTCTGGAATCCCACTATCAGCTTTGTCACTCTTTTTTGTATCCTTTCCAGCATGTTTATATCGCCTCTATGATAAGGACTTCACACCTGTACACAGTACTCCAATCTAGGTCTAACTAATGCTTTATACAGTTTGACTATCACTTCCTTGCTCCTATGTTTAATATATCTTTTTATCATACCTTACATTGCATTTGTCTTTTTCACTGCTAACTGGACTTGCTCACTCACCTTACCTATATGCTCTATTATAACCCCTAGGTCCCTTTCCTTTTCTATCTTTCTAATATTGTTCTCGACCATTCTGTATTTGTGTTCCATATTGGATCTACCCATGTGGATGACTATACATTTATCTACATTAAACTCCATTTGCCAGCTTACAAACCATTCTTGAATTTTTTCTAAATCCGACCTCAATATATCCACTTCTGCTTTAGATGAGACACTACAGCATAGTTTTATGTCATCAGCAAATTTTGCAATCATGGATCCAATATCAATGTCTGAATTGTTTATATATATCAAGAACAAAGTTGGTCCCAAAACCGAGCCCTGTAGCACTCCACTTTTTACTTCACACCACTCAGAGTACTCCTTATTTATGCCTACCCTCTGCCTTCTTCCCGTTAACCAATTTTCAATCCATTTGGCAACTTCCCCACCTATTCCATGTGATTTTAACTTTTGAAATAATCTTTGATGAGGTACTCTTTCAAAGGCCTTTGCAAAATCTAGATAAATAACGTCCACTGGCTCCCCTTTATCTATCAATTTAGTAACCTTTTCCATGAATTCTAATAGATTTCCCTTTAGTAAACCCATGCTGGCTATTTCTGATTAGATTAAACTTGTCTAAATGCATTACAATGTTTTCTTTGATTATTGACTCTAACAATTTACCGACTATGCTCGTTAAACTCACCGGTCTATAATTCGCTGGATCTGATTTTTTTGCCATTTTTGAAAAGGGGATCACTCTTGCATCTTTCCAATCCCGTGGAACAATCCCTTGTGTAAGTGATTGAGAACATAATATAGCCAATGGTTTTGCTAGTTGGTCTCTAATTTCAAACAGCAATTTTGGATGAATACCATCTTGACCTGGACATTTATCCACTTTCAACTTCTCCAATTTAAAAGCCATTTCCTCTGTAATACAGATTTATCTTAATCCCGCTGTATCCATGTCTCTTTGAAAAATATCTATAGGCTCTGGGATCTTGGAGCTGTCCTCTTTTGTGTAGACTGTTCCAAAGTACTGATTGAGCAGATTAGCTGCCTCCCTATTCTCACTTATTATTTTCCCTGTACTGTCTATGCCACCACATTTTACAGTAGGACTAAAATAATTTTGTTTTTTGTCTCATCACATTCACTTTGGACAAGTATTTTTTATGTTGGTTAAGACTCTCTAGCCTTTGATCGTCACCTGCACAGCTAGACATGGTTTGAAGTTAAAGTATTCCTTCTCCTAGATGAATTACCACCCCTGGCTTACACACTTTGTCCCTTCTTCTGTTAGCAGAGGCAGGCCTGCTGTCAGAGGCTATGTTCTGGCATGCTTTGGGAGCACTAGTTAGGCTCTTCTTCTTCTTTGTTATTTGTTCTCAATTTCCCGATACCAAGTTCTGAAAATGGCTTTGTAAGTAGCAGGCTGTAGTCCAGAGAACGGAATGCGTTGTGTTGTAGTTTACAGCTTGACTGTGATATTTGCACGTTGCCGTCTGACACATCCGACTTCAGCAGACGTTTTTAGGTACAGGGCTAGCCTTCCCTCTTCGATCCCTTCTCTGTTGCAGCCTGTTATCCAGGATCACCACAGGGAAGTGTAGAAGGGTCTTGGCAGGTCTTGTTGGCTTGCCCTGACGCTAGCAGACAGTCTTGGGTCGCGCTGACTACTGCAGCTCATGCAACACGTCAGCATCTTTATCCCACTAGTTAGATTTGAGATCTCCTCCCTCAGTAGATTTGAGATCTCCTCCCTCAGTAGATTTGAGATCTCCTCCCTCAGTAGATTTGAGATCTCCTCCCTCAGTAGATTTGAGATCTCCTCCCTCAGTAGATTTGAGATCTCCTCCCTCAGTAGATTTGAGATCTCCTCCCTCAGAAGATTTGAGATCTCCTCCCTCAGTATATTTGAGATCTCCTTCTCAATAGATTTGAGATCTCCTCCTCAATAGATTTGAGATCTCCTCCTCATTAGATTTGAGATCTCCTCCTCATTAGATTTGAGATCTCCTCCCTCATTAGATTTGAGATCTCCTCCTCATTAGATTTGAGATCTCCTCCCTCATTAGATTTGAGATCTCCTCCTCATTAGATTTGAGATCTCCTCCTCATTAGATTTGAGATCTCCTCCTCATTAGATTTGAGATCTCCTCCTCAATAGATTTGAGATCTCCTCCTCATTAGATTTGAGATCTCCTCCTCATTAGATTTGAGATCTCCTCCTCATTAGATTTGAGATCTCCTCCTCATTAGATTTGAGATCTCCTCCTCAATAGATTTGAGATCTCCTCCTTAGTTCTACTATTTTTTTATGCCAGCACTTGTGACCTGCAAGTTTTCTACAGCACGTTGTTCAAACTCTCGTTACCAGTGCAGTCAAGTTGACTTAGCTTTAAATGGGTACCTGGCTTACTGTTAGAGAAGGAAAGACAGCAAGGAAGGGAACTGGCCACCCCACCTCAAAAACAATCTGTGGTCTCACACAATGAAGTCTCTACCACCTCGTCCCCAACAGCAGTGTAATCTACGGGGATACCTTTACCTTATAAGTTTTCTAACATTCTTGAGAATGTTTCTGCAACAAATAATATGGCGGACATTATCATCATTTGTACACACAAAATATTTGCGTACATTTTAATTTGCTGAAATTATTAACAAAAACTGTTATTGGTACACACAGCTGAAATATTGGAATGTTGCCATGTAACATGAATTGTGTCATTGATGTGGTAGACTATTTGATTCTACACATACTGTCGTGCTGTGCCTCGTTGTTTATGTGCAATGATTATTATATATGGGCTGGTAATGATGGCATGTATTACGTTCTATAAACTGTTGGACATCTTTGTGATATTATTTATAACATGCGTACGCTACATTGATAACAATGTTTCTTTGATATGCTCTTCTTGGCTCATTAGTGACAGGCAGAGAACATGTTTTGTATTTTGTGGATCTGTTTCTATTTATTGGATTCTCTTCTTATTTTATTGGATTGTTGTTATTCAGAGCTGAGTCGTTCTACATTATCCGTCATACCAAGTCCCATCTCTGGTTTCCAGTTGTCGTTGAGGTTTTTTAGTTGCTATTGACTGAAGCTACTTGTGATGAGTTCTTTAGTCTTGGTGTTTCTGTGGTAGCGGGTTATGGTGGCTCTTCTTAAATTGTGGGGTGTTTGGAAGAAGGTGGGCAGAGGCTCTTCTGCCTGGTGCAATGTTAGGCATCTTAATAGACTCACTACTGTAGCCACCCCCTCATGCTGTATCCACCCCCTCAAACTGCAGCCACACCCCCCCCCCTCTTCCCACATGCTGTGCTATCCCTTTGTACTGTAGCCGTCCCCTCATACTAGCCATCCCCTCATACTGTAGCCATCCCCTCATACTGTACCCATCCCCTCATACTGTAGCCATCCCCTCATACTAGCCATCCCCTCATACTGTATCCACCCCCTCATGCTGCAGCCACACACCCCTCCCACATGCTGTGCTATCCCCTCATACTTTAGCCATCCCCTCATGCTGTAGCCATCCCCGCATACTGTAGCCATCCCCTCATGCTGTAGCCATCCCCTCATGCTGTAGCCATCCCCGCATACTGTAGCCATCCCCTCATGCTGTAGCCATCCCCTCATGCTGTATCCACCCCCTCATGCTGCAGCCACACACCCCTCCCACATGCTGTGCTATCCCCTCATACTGTAGCCGTCCCCTCATACTAGCCATCCCCTCATACTGTAGCCACCCCCTCATGGTGCAGCCACCCACCCCTCCCACATGCTGTGCTATCCCTTCATACTGTAGCCATCCCCTCATACTGTACCCATCCCCTTATACTGTAGCTATCCCCTTATACTGTAGCCATCCCCTCATGCTGTATCTACCCCTTCATGCTGTAGCCATCCCCTCGCACTGCAGCCCCCCCCCTCCCCCCACATGCTGAAGCCATACCTTCTGTACACCCAGGTGCAAGTATTGGGTGTCTCTGACACGTAGGTCATTTAAAAAATCTAAAGCTGAAGCTAGTTACTGCTTATCCACAATGCTGTCCTTCTTGATCGAGCATTTATCAACTCTTCAGGACTGCACACCTTAATGATGCCTACACTATCTTTGGTGTGACCTGTAGAAGAGGGCAGAATATCACCTGCACTCTGAGCATTTTATATTTCAATGTTAAAGTTGATTCGGGTTTTCTAGTCACTGTATATATACATTTCCTTTTGGTTTGGATTTGTAAAATTTGGTGTGTACGATAAATGTGACTCATGATACCGGTTTGGGTTAGCTGTACACTCTTAAAGGTCTTACTTAGACCTTCACATCGGTGATAAGTTCTTGAGAATTTATATTTAGCATAAAAATTGATATTTTGGTGAAACATTTCTTTGTGAATCCACGGACAAATGCTGAGACAATGAAGTTTATAATTTAGTATACAAATTTATATTTGGGAGTCAATGATCACTTGTTGGAAGGTAACTCTTGACACTTCATCTTCTGATCGCAGGAGCATGAGTTATTCACTCTTTGGTTCTTAATATTTTCTTTCTAGAGCGTTCTTTTAAACACATATGTCTACACTCAGCAGGCTTTTGGTCTGTGGTTAGTGTGTATGCATCATGAGTTGGAGAGTATTCTACCCTAGAGAGGTTAGACCACATGGTGAATCACCTCTTTCGACATGCTTCCGTGTGGCAGTAATCCTATTCTTGTCTCTGTCACACACTTAGCTGTCCCAGAAACCACTCTGGTATTTTAAGGAGTACACACTTATTCTGATGAGAACATGGCCACTGTGTCACCGAGTGCATGTGTCAGAAGGACAGCTCATGGCATAGGCTTACCACACTATGGTTGTATAGTTCAACACTATTTTCAATCATGTCTTTAACTGCAGTCAGGTGAGGTGAGGTTTCTCAGTAAACTTGCCACTATGGGGATCACAGTGTCAATCCCCACCTTGACGGCCAAACTGTTATAGCCTGTAGCTAGGTGCACAGCATGGGCATGAGGTACGAGTTTTGGTCTGAATGTTTCACCTGATTGAACAAGTTATTGACTCCTACTTCACAAGAGTAGAATACTATCAAACTTATGATACTGCACATATTACCAATTGCTTGTATCCTAGTGTTGATAGAAAGCTCTAGAAACAATAGCCCATATATGATACAGGAATAAAAGAAAGCTCTAGAAACAATAGCCCATATATGATACAGGAATAAAAAAAAGCTCTAGAAACAATAGCCCATATATGATACAGGAATAAAAGAAAGCTCTAGAACCAGTAGCCCATATATGATACAGGAATTAAAGAAAGCTCTAGAAACAATAGCCCATATATGATACAGGAATAAAAGAAAGCTCTAGAAACAATAGCCCATATATGACACAGGAATTAAAGAAACCTCTAGAAACAATAGCCCATATATGATACAGGAATTAAAGAAAGCTCTAGAAACAATAGCCCATATATGATACAGGAATTAAAGAAAGCTCTAGAAACAATAGCCCATATATGATACAGGAATTAAAGAAAGCTCTAGAAACAATAGCCCATATATGATACAGGAATTAAAGAAAGCTCTAGAAACAATAGCCCATATATGATACAGGAATTAAAGAAAGCTCTAGAAACAATAGCTCATTAAGGTTACAGGAATTAAAGAAGGCTCTAGAAACAATAGCTCATATGTCAGTGGTTCCCAAACTTAATCGGTCCACACCACCCTTGGTGTACCAGAATTTGTCCACACCACCATTAGTGTACCAGAATTTGTCCACACCACCCTTAGTGTACCAGAATCTGTCCACACCACCCTTAGTGTACCAGAATTTGTCTACGCCACCATTAGTGTACCAGAATTTGTCCACACCACCCTTAGTGTACCAGAATTTGTCCACGCCACCGTTAGTGTACCAGAATTTGTCCACACCACCCTTAGTGTACCAGAATTTGTCCACGCCACCCTTAGTGTACCAGAATTTGTCTACACCACCCTTAGTGTACCAGAATTTGTCCACGCCACCCTTAGTGTACCAGAATTTGTCTATACCACTCTTAGTGTACCAGAATTTGTCTTCACCACGCTTAGTGTACTAGAATTTGTCCACGCCAGCATTAGTGTACCAGAATTTGTCCACGCCAGCATTAGTGTACCAGAATTTGTCCATGCCAGAATTAGTGTACCAGAATTTGTCCACGCCAGCATTAGTGTACCAGAATTTGTCCACGCCACCATTAGTGTACCAGAATTTGTCCACGCCACCCCAAGTAAGAACATAAGCCTACTTAACAGTTGCAGTGAGCAGTTCATGAAAATGTTGGAATGTTTCACGGCACCCCTGTAAACCAGCGATGCTGTGGTACATAGTTTGGCAACCACTGCCATATATGAAACAGGAATAAAAGAAAGCTCTAGAGACAGTAGCCCATGTATTATGCAGGAATAAATGACACGTTTTCCTGGGGATCAGAAAAAGAAGAAATTTTATCCAATAGAAAGATAAAGGAATTTTGAAAACCAAAATACCTGAATTGATATTTGCAACTTCTGTCAATATGTATGATGATTTTTGAAAAGATAAAAGTTGGTATAAAACCAGTTTTCCTAGAAATGTCACATAAAGGACGTTTATTTACTCATGTCCCATTACCATACAAAACTTGTATGTATTATGCCAGCAAACACCACACCATGACATAACCAACAAGTCTGTAGGCCCACACCATGACATAACCAACAAGTCTGTAGGCCCACACCATGACATAACCAACAAGTCTGTAGGCAAAAAAGGAAAGATGGAAGAAAGAACAACTATGACAGACATTCAAGCACAATGAAGGGTTTTTCCTGTGGTTTGTGTGATTGATTGTGTGCACTTTATGACCATTCTCTTTGGTCTACCGTCCATGTCATCTCATTTGTTCTTTAATATTGTTAGATGTCACAGGGAGGTGCAATCTTCATTCATATGGCACCCTTCTAGCTTTTTTCAATCCAATTGTTAATTATATATATATATATGTACACACACATACACACACAGGGTAAGTCAGTAAGTAGGTCACATACTTATATGCGATAGTTGAAAAAATGCAGTTGGTAGTTTCTAAAGGTGCCATTAGGTGGCAGCAACATCCAGTTGTGTGATTACTGTAGGTACCAGACACTGTGTCACTCAAACATTGCAGATGAAGCCTGACCTAGTTGTCCTGTACAGATTGCAATGGAAGCATCTGTGCAATAGTGCGGAGAGATGAATCCAGCTGACAAGCTAGTAATCATACACAGTGTAGCAAGTACAATATTGTGTTCACATAGTCTAGCCTACAGCATAATGCATGACTGATTGAATTTCCTAAAAGTGTTTTCCCTGTGGGTACACAAACAACTGACTGACTAACACAAGATGAACCGAACGGGCCTGTCCTTGCTGTATTTCTGTCGGTATGCAGATGAAGGAGAAGATATGCTGAACAGGATTGTTACTGGGGATGAATCATGGGTGCACCCCTACCAGCCCAAATCAAAGTGTTCTTCAATGGAAATATCTTTCTCCACCTTCTGCCAAGAAATTCAAGGCCACACCATCAGTAAGGAAGGTTCTGCTTACAATGTTTTCTGATTCTCCAGAAGGTGATGTCCACAAGAATGGTGACAATGTGAATGATGTATTGTACTGTGAAGTTCTATTACTGCCTTCAGGATGCAATTAAAAGTCAAATGTTTGGGACTACTGACTAGAGGAGTACTGTTCCATCATTACCGTGCTTGACTAACCCAGAAGAAAATTGACCAACTAGAGTGGCAGCTTCTTGAACATTCATCTGAACAACACCAAGCGGTTTCCTCCTGTTTGGTGGATTAAAAATCCACTTTGGCGAGAGACGCTTCATGAATGACAAAGAAAACACAAGTACAAGAACATACGACTACACTAGCATAGGTGTTAAGACGATGAAAGAAGCAGCAGGCTACATAATCTGAAAAGATGTTGTCAGTGGAACAAATGTTGAAGAAGAGTTGGAGAGTTTAAAAACAATTCTAGAGAATCTAAAAGAGGAATTTGTTCTGTTTAGGAAGGTACACACCAAACGAAACAAGTGAATAACTAGATCTGTAGTTAAATGTAGAAGAGCTAGAAAATAAATCATGGAGAGAAAATGTATAGAGGCAGGTAAACCGAAAGAAACATATTTAAAATATTTGGACAAGCAAAACATAGCTCATAATGTGAATAGAGCTTCAAAAATAGATAAATGTATCAATGTTGGTGGAAATTATGTTGAGAAATAAGGGAGAATTTAAGTGCAAACATAAATGGTTTTCAAGTTCGTATCTCATTCATTAAAAAAAAAATATGTGTGACCTATTTACTGACTTCTCATTTGTCTAACTTTCTTACATATGTTGTTTTCCTAGACAATTATCATTTGTAACCTAATTGTTTTTAGTATAGCATCAACATATATGCTGGGTAAACTTGGGAATAATGTTTAGCGTTTATGCAAGTAGCTATGGTAACTTGTGTTTACAGTTCTGTGATGTGTTTATATTTACCTTGGTTTTAGTGAATCCATTAACTCTGGGAGAAACTGTATTTATGTTTCCGTCTGTCTGTCGGTGTGCATGCTGAATTGAGTATAATTTCATTGTCGTGCTGTTGAAGATAATCATGGTTTTTAATGCACGAATATTAACTCCTTTTGTCTCCATTATGTCTTCCTCTTCCCGTTATTTGCCATAGTTTTATTACGTCAAGTCAGTCCAGTTTTCTGGGTAATGGTTACCGTGATGGAGAGTTCTTTAGGGGTCCGAACATCTTTGTGTGAAGGTTTGTCTCCATAGGCTAATGATCATTTTGCAGTTGCCTAAACATAGAGCAGTCTTGTAGGATATGTTGGGCTGTCTGTGCTGCTGGTCAACACGTACACAAGGCTGTTCAATCATTTTCTCATACGGAACAAGAGCATTGCAGATGGTGATAGTTGTCTCTTGTTTGGTTGAATTTCCTTATCTTCTTTTTTGTTGTTCGTTCTCAAACTCCCACTACCAAGCCCTGAGAAGGGCTTTGCAAGTAGCAGGGTGTTGTCCGTAGAGCAGAATGCACAGTCGTAGTTTACAGCTTGACTACGATTTTTGCACCTTTTGGTCCAACACATCAGACTTCAGCAGGCAGTTTTCGGTACCGGGTTAGTCTTGCCTCTTCGATCCCTTCTCCTTATCCAGTTTGACCTGTTGCAGCTTGTTATCCGTGATCACCGCGTGGATGTGTAGATGTTGATGTCTTGGTAGCGCTGGTTCGCTGGTCCTGACACTAGCAGTCAGTTTTGGGTCACTGAGCCTGCGTAACGCAGTGGTTAGCACGCTCGCTTCGCATCTGAGTAGTCCTGGGTTCATTACCCAATTAAGGCGGAAATGATTTTTCCTACCGCAATGGTTCCCGGGTCGACCCAGCCTTAAAAGGGTATCGGTTCAATGCGAGAAGTAAAGGCGACCGGCGTGATGCTGACCAAATCATCCACTAAGTGTCATGGGTTACAAAATGATATGGGCCAAACACTATATTTTCTATGCGCCGCATGGCGTGACGGGATCTTTCCTTTTGTTTTACTTGCTACCCACCATTTGGCATGAGTTCACGTAAGGCTTTTCTAAACTCTGACAGTTTATCGTTATCAAAGGCTTGCAGAACTCACATTGTATTGGTTAAGAATCTTTAATGTGATTTAGGTAAATTCACCTCTTCCCTCCATGTGAAGCATAGGGCTACCACTACAGCTTGCTTCCTTTCAGGAAGCCAGTACTTGGGTAAGCTTACAGTGATTATGACTAGTCCAAATTTGTGTCTACCAGCTTCTATTATGTTTGTTGTCCATTTTGTTTGTGGAGCTCATTCACGGGTAACAAAGAATAAGTCCTTTCCGAGCATGACGTGAAAAGCAACTTAGAGGATTGTGCATGGGACTGGCAAGTTAGTAATACAGATTTAATGGGTTTAGAAACCATTGTTTCTGTCGCTGTTTATAGCATGTTTGGTAGGGCATGATGGGTCTGTTGCTTGCATGTCAGTTCTAGTTCTAGGGACAAACATAGCATGTTTGGTAGGGCATGATGGGTCTGTTCCTTGCATGTCAGTTCTAGGGACAAACATAGCATGTTTGATAGGGCATGATGGGTCTGTTGCTTGCATGTCAGTTCTAGTTCTAGGGACAAACATAGCATATTTGATAAGGCATGTTCCAGGGACAAACATGGGTTTACAGCTTATAACTTTGGTCATCCCTAACGCTAGAGTCCAGCTGTCACATTCTCCCTCACTGGATGCACTAACTTTCCAGTATTACAGATTTTGACCAGTCTTGCAACGAATGCTAAGCTTACCACGTGTGTCTCGGTGCTCTACCATCACTCAGATCTAAGATAGTTCTATCTTTAACTTCCCTGAGTTTACACCCACAATTTTAACGATGGAAATGGTCAAATACAATTGACAACAGTAAACTACTTTAACTAGGTGGAAAGAAGAATGTGCAGTTATTTTGTGTTGATGAATTCATTTCAGTGAATGCTCATACATTCTCGAAATGCTAAGCTACTCTACTAGGACAGAATGATTTTGTCTGTTCAGAAATATAACTGTAAGCTGGCATGCACAACGATTACTGTCTGCCATTGTTATATGTATATGATATGTTTGTGTCCAGGAGTCATCATTCATGACCAGATGTACCCAAATGTTATTGTATCTAAAAGCTCATGATATCATTTCAGTATTGTTGTATGTCTGATCTCAAACTGTATTCACTATCCCATGGGGAATTTTTCCAACCATAGGTCTGCCAGTTCAAATATTTGTGGTTGTACATTGACAGATGAAGGCAATATTTGAATCAAGTTAATAACTCCATAGATGGGAGGTAGTGTGGACAACAGAATGTTAGTATATGCTTATAATAAAATGGATTCTCTCTCCTGCCACAAGCTCAGCTTAAGCTTGTCATACACATTTTCATTTGTAGTGATTCTCCAGTATATTCATTCATTGGCATCTCAGTCTCATCTGTGGTTTTGTCCAGCTCTGTCTTCTGTATTTTGAGACACTGTCTGCTATGACTGTAACTGCCGATCCGCAAGTGACAGTCCCTGCCACAGATCGTACAACCATGCTGAGGAGGCTGGGTTGCCGGAGTGTACCTCAATCTCTTGTAAAGTACATACTTATATTTTCAAATTTTACATTTTCTCAGAATTAATTCTCAAGTAAATAATTTATCAAGCAAATTTCTTTAGGAAGTCTTTGTGTGTATACATATTTGGAATTTATGAATTATTTGCCCTGAAAACTGATTTTTGTTGGTAAAGTGTTGTGAGATTTCTTAAATCAGAGTCAAAACTGAATGATGAATCTCTGCCTTGTATATCCATTACTTCTCCGCATTTCTTTTTTTTTCTTCTTCTAGACCACATGGAAAATAGAATTGTTTACTCATTTGTTCTCTGTAGCATACATTTTGGGATTATTTCTGGAATTCTCTTGAAACCCCAGACGACCACGAGAACTCTGCGAGATCTACATTCCTAAGAGGTGGATTGGAGCCTTGTGTCCCAGAAGAGTTGCTAATTAATGTACAAAACCATGGCAGCATTAGTCAGACATCTGGATAATTATACAGGATAAAATAATGGATGAACTGAGAAGGATGTCCCTTTCATTAAAATCATAAAGTTGGACACAATACAACATACAAGTCTACCTGGTCTCTGCCCACAACTCACATACAACATACAAGTCTACCTGGTCTCTGCCCACAACTCACATACAACATACAAGTCTACCTGGTCTCTGCCCACAAACTCACATACAACATACAAGTCTACCTGGTCTCTGCCCACAACTGACATACAACATACAAGTCTACCTGGTCTCTGCCCACAACTGACATACAACATACAAGTCTACCTGGTCTCTGCCCACAACTGATATACAACATACAACTCTACCTGGTCTCTGCCCACAACTGACATACAACATACAAGTCTACCTGGTCTCTGCCCACAACTGACATACAACATACGTCTACCTGGTCTATGCCCAAAACTGACATACAAGTCTATCTGGTCTCTGCCCACAACTGACATACAGCATACAAGTCTACCTGGTCTCTGCCCACAAACTACCATACAAGTCTACCTGGTCTCTGCCCACAACTAACATACAAGTCTACCTGGTCTCTGCCCACAACTGACATACAACATACAAGTCTACCTGGTCTCTGCCCACAACTGACGTACAACATATGTCTACCTGGTCAATGCCCAAAACTGACATACAACATACAAGTCTACCTGGTCTCTGCCCACAAACTACCATACAAGTCTACCTGGTCTCTGCCCACAACTGACATGCAACATACAAGTCTACCTGGTCTCTGCGCACAACTGACATACAACTCTACCTGGTCTCTGCCCACAACTGACATACAACATACAAGTCTACCTGGTCTCTGTCCACAACTGACATACAACATACAAGTCTACCTGGTCTCTGCCCACAAACTACCATACAAGTCTACCTGGTCTCTGCCCACAACTGACATACAACATACAAGTCTACCTGGTCTCTGCCCACAACTGACATACAACATACATCTACCTGGTCTATGCCCAAAACTGACATACAAGTCTACCTGGTCTCTGCCCACAACTGACATACAGCATACAAGTCTACCTAGTCTCTGCCCACAACTGACATACAACACACAAGTCTACCTGGTCTCTGCCTACAACTGCCATACACCATACAAGTCTACCTGGTCTCTGCCTACAACTGCCATACAACATACAAGTCTACCTGGTCTCTGCCTACAACTGCCATACAACATACAGGTCTACCTGGTCTCTGCCCACAACTGACATACAAGTTTACCATTCTCTGCCCACAAATGACACACAAGTCTACCATTCTCTGCCAACAACTGACATACAAGTCTACCATTCTCTGCTCATAACTTACATACAAGTCTACCTGGTCTCTGCCCACAACTGACATACAAGTCTAGCACTCTCTGCCCACAACTGACATACAACATACAGGTCTACCTGGTCTCTGCCCACAACAGACATACAAGTCTATCATTCTCAGCCCATAACTGACATACATCTACCTGGTCTCTGCCCATAACTGACATACGGTGCTGCCCGATCTCTGCACATAACCGTACATACAGGTATGTCCCCATAACTTCAAATATTTGTTTCAAGAGTTATTGTTGCTCAATCATTATCTGTAACCACCAACAATGTGGAGAAACCCTGTGGTCAATTATTTGGCCAAAGCTTCTATTGTCTGTCTAGATGTTGAGCACACGTTTTGCTTCTTGTGTGTAAACTATTTTAATATTTATTGGCAATTACCCATTATTTTTAGTGGGCAATTGGTGGCTGTTTGACTTATTATATAAATGGCTGATTTAGTTTTGTTTTGTAACTCTGGATGTGCAATAGAAACAACAATTTTGTGGGGTCTTCTCAAATATTTATGTGACATATCTCTCCGTGCTGTCACAGAATAAATTTGCTGCTGACATAATGTGTTTTTGATTATCTTATAGAGATTTATCCATCTTCTTTCAATCACTGAGAAAATGAGTTATTCAATCTTTTATCTCTGTATCATATATGAGGTATTGTTTCTAGCACAGCTTCACACTTTCCAAAGTAAGAGTGGACGAGACAGGTACAATATACTGACCAAGCCCCCGGGTCAAGTTTACTGACCATAACCCCGGCTCATGTCAGGGTCAAGTTTAACATACTGACCAAGCCCCCGGGTCATGTTTACTGACCATAACCCCGGCTCATGTCAGGGTCAAGTTTAACATACTGACCATAACCCCGGCTCATGTCAGGGTCAAGTTTAACATACTGACCATAACCCCGGCTCATGTCAGGGTCAAGTTTAACATACTGACCAAGCCCCCGGGTCAAGTTTACTGACCATAACCCCGGCTCATGTCAGGGTCAAGTTTAACATACTGACCAAGCCCTCGGGTCAAGTTTACTGACCATAACCCCGGCTCATGTCAGGGTCAAGTTTAACATACTGACCAAGCCCTCGGGTCAAGTTTACTGACCATAACCCCGGCTCATGTCAGGGTCAAGTTTAACATACTGACCATAACCCCGGCTCATGTCAGGGTCAAGTTTAACATACTGACCATAACCCCGGCTCATGTCAGGGTCAAGTTTAACATACTGACTAAGCCCCCGGGTCATGTTTACTGACCATAACCCCGGCTCTTGTCAGGGTCAAGTTTAATATACTGACCAAGCCCTCGGGTCATGTTAGGGTCAAGTTTACTGACCATAACCCCGGCTCTTGTCAGGGTCAAGTTTAACATACTGACCATAACCCCGGCTCATGTCAGGGTCAAGTTTAACATACTGACCAAGCCCCCGGGTCATGTTTACTGACCATAACCCCGGCTCATGTCAGGGTCAAGTTTAACATACTGACTAAGCCCCCGGGTCATGTTTACTGACCATAACCCCGGCTCTTGTCAGGGTCAAGTTTAATATACTGACCAAGCCCTCGGGTCATGTTAGGGTCAAGTTTACTGACCATAACCCCGGCTCTTGTCAGGGTCAAGTTTAACATACTGACCAAGCCCTCGGGTCATGTTAGGGTCAAGTTTACTGACCATAACCCCGGCTCTTGTCAGGGTCAAGTTTAACATACTGACCATGACTCCGGCTCATGTCAGGGTCAAGTTTAACATACTGACCATGACCCTGGCTCTTGTCCATGTTCACCTGGAAAGTATTACAGCAGCTTGCCCAATGAGATGTGGGTTGACTCTAGAAATGTGTCAAGAGTCAAGAACTTGGTACGAGCAGCTATGAAAACAAGAACTCAGTACGAGCAGCTATGAAAACAACAAAGTATGAGAACTAGACATTTCCGAGATTGGTAACTAGATCATCATAAAGAGTAGCAGACTCCATTTCAAGTTGCAACTTTCTTTGTTTTCCCAGCAAAAGCAAATCTCCATGAAACATCTTCAGCGAGCGCATGAGCTGCAGTGGTCAGCAACCCATAGCTGACTGGCTAAGGAGACTGGCTAAGGAGAAAGGATCAAAGAGGGAATGCTAACCCGGTACTCAAAACATGATTGCTGAAGTCGGATGTGTTGGACCGAAAGGTGCAAATATCAGTCAAGCTATAAACTACGACACAACGCATTCCGTTTTCTGGACATTCTCCTACTTAAGCCCTTTTAGGGTTTGGTAGCGGGTGATTGAGAACGAACGAAGCCAAGCCAAGCATCTTCAGCTACTTAGAGGGTTACTCTGAGATCCATACACGTGTTTCATGCTGAGTGCAGTTTATAAAGTTTTTCTAATTATATACGGCAGCATGTAATAGTAGTATTGAATGCGATTTATATAATAATGATTTGTTTAGTGAATAAAGTCAACAGACATTTTATCTGTCGAAGACGGAATTGTCGGACTGAAAGGTACAAATATCAGTCAAGCTGTAAACTAGTGACACAAAGCAATGTTCTCCCGACTACATCCTGCTACTTGCAAAGCCCTGTTCAGGACTTGGTAGCGGGAGATTGAGAATGAACGCAGAAGAAGACATTTTATAAGAGCTGGACTGGCCATGTGGATCAACGTCTACCAAAAGGAGCTGCTCTATGGTGAACTCCAAAAGGGCAAGTGATGGACATCGGAAAAGGTCATGGACACACATAAGAGATCACTAGTGCGGTATTAACACGTGACTGGGAAACAATCGCACAGACTGATGAAGTACTATTGTGGAGGGTGTTCAGAGAGATAAAGTATCAACAATAAATTAGGCTATCCAGTGACAACCCTGGTGGAAGAGCGTGTCCTATTTCCTCGTACTAAGTGCAACAGACAACTTCAGGGCTCTGATTGGCTTACTTAGTCATCTTCGAACTCATGCGAAAAGTGAATTTTGGCAAAGTGATCATCGATTACGAATGATGGCATCGAGATGCTGGGCGACCCAAAGCTGACTGTTGGTATCAGGGCCAGTGACCCAGAGCTGTCAAGACCCTTTCTCCATGTGGTGATGCTGGATAACAGGCTGCAACAGGGCAGACTGGCTAAGGAGAAGGGATCAAACAGGGAAGGCTAACCCGGTACTTTAAAAAAATGCCATACTGGAGTCAGATTAAAAGGTTGAACTTAATGATCTAAGAGCAGTACTCTGTCAACTATGCCAGCAGTTCGCACCAAAAAGGGTAGTGGTACAGTGGGTTCCATCCCACTGCAACATCCAAGGCAACGAGGAGGCAGACAGACTGGCAAAAGAAGGTGCAAGACTACCACAACCAGATACCAATATGACATACGAAGAGTCAAAACGGCTTATTAGAGCTAGATACATGACCAAATGGGAAACCGAACATACTGGCTACACAAAAAACGATGCCTATTACCAGTTGAACAGAAGAGAGCAGGTCGTGGTCTTCAGACTCCGCACTGGCCACAATAGACTGAGGTACCACCTATTCAACAAATTGAAGATAGGTGGCACTGACAAATGCCCGTGTGGTACCGGGAAAATGACCGCTGAACATCTGCTGCAGAACTGCCCGACATACGAGGATCAGAGAGAGCAGATGTGGCCATCACCAGTGGCAACACTAGACAAGCTCTATGGCACACGACAGCCTCAGGATGACGGCTGCTTTTTCCGAAAAAATAAAGGTTGATGCCTGACTGCGTACGAAGAAGAAGAAGAAGATTAAAAGGTGCAAATATCACAGTCAAGCTGTAAACTTGCAGAGCTTGGTTGCAGGTTATTTGAGAATGAAGAAGAATTTATTACAATGGACGAACAAGACAAGTAAGAATACTTGCGTGTACCTAATCTAAATGAAGATTGTTTTATTCCCTAGGAAAGTGGAATATTACAGTAGTAAGCAGTTGAACAGTTTACACAGTCTACATTTCACATGTTTCTATTATATTATACATAGTTTAGCTTTGTGTTTACATTGGTAGTTTAGTTTTGCAATCATAGCTGAGTTTTACATTGGTAGCATCAGTAAGCCGAGATTCACTAGGCTCAGGAAAAGATTGACGTTATGGGGAACCACTGTAGATTGAGGTGCGCTGCATATGTCTCACCTTTTATAGCATGCTTGGTAATTGACAGCTGTCCTACTCCTGTCAACCTGGACACCACTGGCTTATGTTGTTCATGTACCTCATCGACACTGGTCAAATACCACAAAAAGCCCTCAGATTATACCCAAACCAACTTATAAAACAAAATGCATATATGTAGATATTTAAAAAAAACACTTTGAAATTGGTGGTTCATAGATTTTTATTTCCCCAGCAAAAAGCTACCATAATATTATTACAAATAATGACACTATTTCATTAACTAACACAGAGAACAACACCAACTGAAAAGATACAGACTTCCATGTTGATCCCTGGGAGAAGGAAACAATAGGCATACAAGGTGACTCAAGAGTATTGTGCATTAGGCTAGCAACATCATCATGTAAAAGACGCTGCAGAAAACACCACTGCAAGAGTACACAAGTGTACCTTGGCACAGCCTTCCTGTAAGGAGCCACCTAAAGTTTTAAATTTACAAAGTGTCACATGAGGTGGAAAGATATACATCATCATGTAGAATGTCGCTACCATCACAGTCTGCCTGAAAGAAACTCATTCCCTTGCCTAAACTCCAGCCTCCGCCACAGTCATACCCAGGCATTCCTGGTGCCATTGTCTTCTTGGTCTACCCCTGCCTCTTTTGCCTGGCACCATAACTTCCATCACTGTTCTCTCAAGACCGTTGTGTCTCTTAATGTGCCCAAAGTATTTACATTTTCTGACCAAAATGGAATTGATAAACCAGTTCTGCTCTACGTTCAACTCTTGCCGAATGTCTATATTTGTCTTTTTCTCTGGAAGGATATACATCTCTCATAAATGGTTGCTTGTGTAGACTAGGAGCACTGAAATGTTAGGAGAAGGCTGCTCACATGGAACTGTTGGGCAGAACTAGACAAACAGGAGGAGAACCGTGGTGGATAGGACACGCATTAACTACATCAGTTAATAGCAAGCATTACAAGGCAGTCTCTGTTCTGGAATCCACAGGGCAAAAGAAATAGAGGCAGACCAAAACATACATGGAGAAAACAGTTTGAGACAAACATAACAGTGATAAGGAAGATGTGGAAAGAACATATGGCTCAGAACAGATCATGCATTTCTTGAAGACCTGATGTTCCACGGGAAGCTGAAAGGTTTTGATTTGTTTTATCAACTGGGAAAACAGATCATATCAACTTGACATACATTTAGGAGAACTACAATAAATTGTACATAGAGAAGTGTCACAATGTTTATAAGTCGTTAAGTGGGATCATGATGCCGAGCAGCGCATGGGATGCAGCGATCAGCAACACTGCTGACTACTAGCATCAGGACCAGAGCTGCAAAGACTCTTCTAATCCCTCTACGCGGTGATCCTCGATAATAGGGCAGGCTGGCTAAGGAGAAGGAGGGATCGAAGAGGGAAGGCTAACCCAGTACTACAAAAATGCTTGCTGCCAAAGACGGATGTGTCGGACCGAAAGGTGTAAACTAATGACACACCGCATTCAGGACTACATCCTGCTACTTGCAAAGCCCTGTTCTGAATTAGTAGGGGAGGTTAAAAACGAACACAGAAGAAGAATAAGCCGTTAAGCAATGCTTTCATCAGTTTCCACTATTGTTGTACCATCATCATCTGAATTCATCATAGACCGACTGCTGAGTTAGCTGCTACCTACATAACTCCCAAAGAAAAAGGATTAGATCTGATGAACAATTCAAACTACACTCACTGCCAACACCCATCTGAAATGGTGGAACATCACATATTGTCTTGCCCAGGAGATGAGAACTCTTCCCATCTCAGAACGCTTACTTGATGAGTCCCCCTTCTACTATGGGCTGTAGAGATATTTTCTATTATGGCTTTAACCCTATCAGACCGCTGTACCCTTTTTCCCGGTAATTTCCTTAACTGCCGCTATACCGCTGGACCGGATTTATGGTATTTTGGGTAGTACGTCAATAAAATGCGTCAGAATCTAAAAATAACCAACCAATCGTGGTCAAACCTCATGATTAGTCATTGCAAATGGCTGCCCCCATGTTTGAATTGATTTTGTGGGGTTTAACGTGAACAAATTCGGAAAATTGACAATGAAACGAGCGGCTGATGAACCAAACACTTCAACAGGAAAGCAAAGTAAGTCTAGGCTTTATGACAGTACAACAGGTGATCAATAATTTGGTTGATTCAGACTCTGTTAAAGTGAAACAGACAGTGAGAGCTCAAGTGATGAGATGAAGGCTTTTCTTGGACTGAGGATCTATATGGAATACTCATGTATAAAGCCCAGCTATCAGGATTATTGGACAGATGAGGGCTCTTTGTTGTGTTTACTCCCGGATTTCGAAATGTTTTATGACTCGAGACAGATTCTTTGCCTTTTGCTGGGTGGATTGGCACACAAAGGTGGAATATTGACGCTAGATGAAAGGTAAACCTATTTTCTACAATATCTCCAAGTTACATCTTATTCTAACCACTTGTTTGCATGTAACTAACATTTTTCTATATCATGTTGGTTTTTTCTCTTTAATGCTCTGGAACCCAGGAATGGGGGACAGTTGGGTTCAGGGCATTAGGTCTGGTAGGATTAATCTTCTTTTGTTGCCTTTTATAAGATGCCTGGTGTGTATATAGTGTTACCTCTCTTTGCTCCCATTTTGGGCTATGTAAATATATTGATGGCCTCAGAGCAACCATGTATAACACACTTTATTTCAATTGATCAGAACTACAGTGCTGCACCACAATCAGCAATAGCTGATACTCAAGTCAAACTAAGCAACAAATCTACAAAGCAGTATTATTTCACACTTGTTGACAGGTAAGTGGGTGGTAGAGCTGTTATGACTGACATGTTCAACCCCAAGCAGCCTACATTCCTCAGCCTTACACAGGCGGACCCAAGCAATGATAACAAGGCTAGTTCTTGTCTCTCTTCACTGATGGCTACTAGGAAGGTTGTGTATGAAGCTAGCAACTGAAACCTCATTATATAAATAAATTGTTACAGAAACAACTCAGTGCTTCTCACAGTGGGGACAGGGAGAGCAGCAGTAATGTGCTTCATCAGGAATAAACACGGACAATGATATTTCATGCCTACAGCAAATGAGAAAACACCTGTTATGTTACTTAGCATTCTGTCCCTTAGTTCAACATATGAAACTTTTTGAAACCATTCTAGAGTGGCAAATTGAAAACACAATCATTTTCACAAATAAGACATTAATAATGAGAAAACTTGGGGGGAAACAGTCTAGCTTGGCTAAACTAAGCCACAGCAGTGGCCAGCACCTCAGATACACTTGGATCGGTTGATCGTACCGTCAGCTGCATGGTGACCCCTGTTGCATCCAAGGCCAGTTTGGCTCTGACTAGAGCATCATGCCCACCTCTGAACACTCCAGCCAAGTACAGGGTATGAGAGCTCTTGCCTTCACCCACTTTGTCTGACCGCTCACACGACTGTAAACCCATGTACTGGATAATGTTCTTGATGGCTTCTGTGAACAAGAACATTAATATGTGAACAATTATTTGAATAGATTTATCTTGGAAGTTGCCAAGGTGGTTCCACAGACACGACCCTCGAGGATGATGTGACATGCAAAGTCTCAGTTTTTGTGGCTAGTTTCCTTCCTTGCTAACCCTAATGATTACAGCTGGGTAGATGGTTGCAGATTGCTACCTGGAAGCAAACCCTGTACCTTTGCTGCAAAAAAACAGACTGCTCTGTCTTTCTTAAAACACAACATCCTTTGGAAGCAAACCCTGTACCTTTGCTGCAAAAAAACAGACTGCTCTGTCTTTCTTAAAACACAACATCCTTTGGAAGTAAACTGCAACGAGTGAATCAGAGCGTGGACCCATTGACAAGGTTAGAAGGCCTCAAGTTATGAAACATTACATCCCATTATCCTTGGCGTCAGATCGCCAGGTATGTTGTATGCATCCCAATCCATTGTTGTGTTGTACCAGAGTGGAGCTAGATCTTTGTCAAACCATTGCGCATAAAATAAGTTGGCAACCCCGTGGATGTGTATAACCATAAGATCACCAAAATGTTCCCTGAGCCCATCTGTTGCCAGACATGCATACCACATGACCAGCCCAGCGGTATTTGCGTGGTAATGCAGTTTCTACGATGTCCCAAAATAGAGTTTGGTGTAGATTTTCCTAATTTTGGATCAAGAGAATCCGCCACCAGGCCAAGGACGACTATGAGCAGCATCAAACTCAGTGGCTGAAGCCGGGAACAGTCTATTTAAAGTGTGACGTAACATTATGCAGCACAAGAGACAATTAAAGCACTGGGGGGGGGGGGGGGGGGAAGAGGAGATAACACCGTCATAACACACGGGGTATCGATCAGAATGAAAACAGTATTACACTTACGTTTCATCAACGGTTGAAATCCCCAAAAGTGGCAACACCAGAGAAAAAATAGGTTGCATTGATTGAACCTGATGAGATCCTCTATGCCATCAAAGAGTCAAAACCAGGCAAAGCCCCAGGATCAGATGGGGTAACCATAGACATCCTTAAAGCAGGAGATTCAATTCTAGCAGTTCAGCTAGCAAAGGTATTTAATAAATGCGTAGAAACAGAACAAATTTCTGACCAGTGGAAATTCTTGGCTATTCTAGTTCACAAAAAGGGAAATGTGAAAGCTGTTTAGCCACCTCTCCTGGTACATGTAGGTAGACCATGTGAAAGCTGTTTAGCCACCTCTCCTGGTACATGTAGGTAGACCATGTGAAAGCTGTTTAGCCTCCTCTCCTGGTGCATGTAGGTAGACCATGTGAAAGCTGTTTAGCCGCCTCTCCTGGTACATGTAGGTAGACCATGTGAAAGCTGTTTAGCCGCCTCTCCTGGTACATGTAGGTAGACCATGTGATAGCTGTTTAGCCGCCTCTCCTGGTGCATGTAGGTAGACCATGTGAAAGCTGTTTAGCCGCCTCTCCTGGTGCATGTAGGTAGACCATGTCTCCCTGCCACAAAGAAGGATGCTGAGGACACAGTCCTGGTAAACAAGTGTTTTTGTTTTAACAGTGAGCTTCTTGTTTTCCCACACTCTTTTCATTAATCTGCTCATTGTTGTTGCTACCTTTCCTATCCTGATATTGATCTCTTGGTCCAGGGACAGTTTATTATTGACTGAGGATCCCATTGATGTCTTGGTCCAGGGACAGTTTATTATTGACTGAGGATCCCATTGATCTCTTGGTCCAGGGATAGTTTATTATTGACTGAGGATCCCAAGTACGTCAAATGATTTACTACATCGAGAACCTCATCATCAATGGAGATTACTGGTGGTTTGTTTGCATCCTGGACCACAACTTGTCTACTACCGATAATAAACAAGAAATTTACTACAGTTATTGCCAATAGAATTGACAAGCAACCGGACACACATCAACTTCGTGAACAAGTCGGATTCAGAGAAGGGGTCTCCACTACTGCCCACCTCCACACAATCAATCAACTGGCAGAGAGAGAGAGCATGCAAACTATGCATACCCTTATCTGTTGTATTTATTGATTACTAAAACTCTGTCAATACTGAAACCAATGCAATGGTAAATGCTCTGAGAAATCAGGGTACTTCCAAAAATGATTGAGAAAATTTACGAAGGCTGCAATATGGCAATTACACAGACCATCGACCAATATATATTCCAATAGCAAGACGAGGTCGACACCATCTCTCCAATATTATTTACAGCAGCTCTCAAAGAGATCTTTCAATTACATTGTCAATAGAGGTGTAAAATAAAGATGGTAAGAGGCACACACATCTACGATTTGCAGATGATATTGTGCTCAACAGTCAGCCACACCTTTGTGCTCAACAGTCAGCCACACCTTTGTGCTCAACAGTCAGCCACACCATTGTGCTCAACAGTCAGCCACACCTTTGTGCTCAACAGTCAGCCACACCTTTGTGCTCAACAGTCAGCCACACCTTTGTGCTCAACAGTCAGCCACACCATTGTGCTCAACAGTCAGCCACACCTTTGTGCTCAACAGTCAGCCACACCATTGTGCTCAACAGTCAGCCACACCATTGTGCTCAACAGTCAGCCACACCTTTGTGCTCAACAGTCAGCCACACCTTTGTGCTCAACAGTCAGCCACACCTTTGTGCTCAACAGTCAGCTACACCAGCTGAAACACTACTGTAGAAGATATGAATAATAGTGTTTAGTTATACAGATTCTTCTTTGTCGTTGTCCCCTCAGACTACATCGGCTATAAACTGTTGTCCCCTCAGACTACATCGGCTATAAACTGTTGTCCCCTCAGACTACATCGACTATAAACTGTTGTCACCTCAGACTACATCGACTATAAACTGTTGTCACCTCAGGGTGCCTTAGCTTAAAGATCTTTCTCAGTAATTCGTTGTTATGTAGAGAGACATGATCACAAATGTTGTCATAGACGGGAGAGAAAATGAGGCTGGGATCTTTATTCTAACTAAA
Organism: Ariolimax columbianus; assembly: GCA_036924085.1. NCBI lineage: Eukaryota > Metazoa > Mollusca > Gastropoda > Stylommatophora > Arionidae > Ariolimax > Ariolimax columbianus. Next base: position 2,947,346 of record JAVGWX010000009.1, read on the forward strand.
TGCTCCTGTGTTTTACACACAGTATCTGGAAGCAAAGGTCCAGCTTCTGACTCTCTAATAGCAGGGCAGCTCTTGCTAGCAAGTATTCAGTCTCAGGCATCTTAAAACCAACATTCACTGAGTAGGTGCAATCTGAAAGTCATATTCGGTAATTCATCTAGTAGGAGAAAAACCACCTGCTGCCTTCCAGGTAGTCTGACGACAGCAAAAGACTAGCAAGAGTTAACCAAAATAAAATAACTTGCCAAAAGTGAAAGGGGCAGATAATGCAGTCCCACCGTAAAAAGTGGCACACTTATCTGGTACTTAAGGTTTAAAAACAAAAAGCAATGAAGATAAATTAATGATGGGTCACATTGTTAAAGAAACACTTTAGAGGCATGGGCTGACGACAAAGAAGTACCATCACAGCTTTCATTTATTTGTACAGTTGAAGGGCTGCTATTTGTTACTTTTATGTTCCTTCTCTCACTGTTGTAATTTATGTTGTACTGTGTCCCTGACAAAGACCTTGTGGCTGTAACATACGTTGTGTTTGTTTTCTCAGTCGACCATGTTGATATTGTTATGAACCAATGAAAGAAGATTGCCCTTTTCTAGCCACAACAGTGGACCGATGAGAGAGATGAAGAGGATGGTGATTTAGATAACTGCTCTCACCTTCTATGGTACTCATGCTTGAGAGGGCATATGTATCTTCCAGCTCATTCTCTGGACCAACTTCTTCCCACGAGGCAGCAAAGTTGGGTTTCATGACCTTCTGGACATGGTCAGCCACATTGACCTCTACATCCTCCAGCTGATGAGATAAAACAACATTCGGTTCCATCACTATTCAATCTGCTAGAAATCTCTTAACCTTTATCACTCCCCAGGCCGTCTGATACGCCCAGCTCGTCACACTTTAAAAAAAAAAAATTTTTGACATTTTTTTTCTCTAAGTACGGAGACCCTACTGATAGCCATTTTTATACTGCTGGATTCGTCACGTTCATCTACACACGCTTTTTGCCGGTAAAAGTATCGAATGTTAGATTACAAATGGCTTTTGAACGATTTTTTTCTTTTTCGCCGAATGGAGCAGGCCGACTTTTTGGGGAAAGGTGAAGTAGGCTGTTGGGAAAGATCTTTATCTTGTAAATATGTTTATTTTATTTGTTTAGATGAAAGAACTACACTTGAATTGGAAACTAACAGTTGTGTCGATATTGTAAACACAGTATCGATTCTTTGTTATGGTTTCCATGGTTTTCTATCGGAGCGACTAGGCCTAGTCGGGCGAGTCCAAATATTTAAATTTTTTCAAAAAATTTCACATTCATCTTCTTGTATCTCAGAAACTAACAAACACACAACAACAACAATAACATCAACAACTTCTTTATTCAATTGTGTCTCTAAACACAAGAAAATCATATTTATTGACCAACAAACAGAACAGTTACAATTTTTGAAAGTTGCAAAATTGAAAAATGTGAAAAATTTAATGCGGACGGGTACAGGTTAATGTCTGATGAGATAAAACAATATTTGGTTCCGTCACCATTCAATCTTCTAGAAATCTCTTAATGTCTGATGAGATAAAACAATATTTGGTTCCGTCACCATTCAATCTTCTAGAAATCTCTTAATGTCTGATGAGATAAAACAATATTTGGTTCCGTCACCATTCAATCTTCTAGAAATCTCTTAATGTCTGATGAGATAAAACAATATTTGGTTCCGTCACCATTCAATCTTCTAGAAATCTCTTAATGTCTGATGAGATAAAACAATATTTGGTTCCGTCACCATTCAATCTTCTAGAAATCTCTTAATGTCTGATGAGATAAAACAATATTTGGTTCCGTCACCATTCAATCTTCTAGAAATCTCTTAATGTCTGATGAGATAAAACAATATTTGGTTCCGTCACCATTCAATTCAATCTTCTAGAAATCTCTTAATGTCTGATGAGATAAAACAATATTTGGTTCCGTCACCATTCAATCTTCTAGAAATCTCTTAATGTCTGATGAGATAAAACAATATTTGGTTCCGTCACCATTCAATCTTCTAGAAATCTCTTAATGTCTGATGAGATAAAACAATATTTGGTTCCGTCACCATTCAATCTTCTAGAAATCTCTTAATGTCTGATGAGATAAAACAATATTTGGTTCCGTCACCATTCAATTCAATCTTCTAGAAATCTCTTAATGTCTGATGAGATAAAACAATATTTGGTTCCGTCACCATTCAATCTTCTAGAAATCTCTTAATGTCTGATGAGATAAAACAATATTTGGTTCCGTCACCATTCAATCTTCTAGAAATCTCTTAATGTCTGATGAGATAAAACAATATTTGGTTCCGTCACCATTCAATCTTCTAGAAATCTCTTAATGTCTGATGAGATAAAACAATATTTGGTTCCGTCACCATTCAATCTTCTAGAAATCTCTTAAGACTGATGAATACCATTATTGGTGCAGATTTTACCTCAGCATCCAAAGCTTATCATCATACGGAGGAAAGAATAGGATCACTGTTTTGAATGTTATATACAAGGAGACCAAGTAGGGTAGTGCATTGGGTTGGCAAACTCAACACGTAAAACAAAGTCCCACAGAAACCAGCTCTACAATAACACATAAATACTGTGACAGTTTTCATGAAGGCAGTCCAGCTGTAGTTGTGGCCCCATGCTCCTACTGGAGTGAACAAGGGCTTATAAAGATTTGTCTGTCTTAGTACACAAAAAACGATGCCTATTACCAGTTAACAAAAGAGAGCAGGTCGTGGTCTTCAGACTTCGCACTGGCCACAATAGACCTATTTAACAAATTGAAGATAGGTGGCACTGACGAATGCCCGTGTGGTACCGGGAAAATGACCGCTGAGCATTTGCTGCAAAACTGCCCGACATACGAGGAACAGAGAGAGCAGATGTGGCCATCACCAGTGGCAACACTAGACAAGCTCTATGGCAGTGTCGACAGCCTCAGGATGACCGCTGCTTTTATCGAAAAAATAAAGGTTGATGTCTGACTGCGTACGATGAAGAAGAAGTCTTACTTAAAACACCCGAACTGGAACTAAATGACAGTTTGCAGTGACCAACCGTCACAACTAGTTAAACATCCAAACTTGGGAGCTAAACGACAACTGATAATAATAAGGAGCATAAACAAGACAATTACAACATGAACCAAAAGATTGACAGTTGTTCCTCGACAGTTGTTCCTCGACAGTTGTTCCTCGACAGTTGTTCCTCGACAGTTGTTCCTCGACAGTTGTTCCTCGACAGTTGTTCCTCGACAGTTGTTCCTCGACAGTTGTTCCTCGACAGTTGTTCCTCGACAGTTGTTCCTCGACAGTTGTTCCTCGACAGTTGTTCCTCGACAGTTGTTCCTCGACAGTTGTTCCTCGACAGTTGTTCCTCGACAGTTGTTCCTCGACAGTTGTTCCTCGACAGTTGTTCCTCTTCTACCATGTAGAGTTCTTCTTCTCTTTTTCGTGTGGTAGCCAGAACCATGTTCAACCCTCTTCAGGTTACAGTGCTACAATTCTTTGCTCGCTTTAATGTCCAGGCAACATATCAATGTCTCCAGGCGAGATGGAATGATAAATGACGTCAGAAATATTACAAGAACTACTTCCTGTACCAAATTCATAGCAAGACAGTATCTAACTTTTACGTAACCATTAGCGAAGTAATTTGTCTGGGACAATGTCTGTCGCTTTTATCCTACGAGTTTTCAAGGCGTTTTAATCATAGATAGACGGGCTAACATTGAAATTGACTGAAAACACTGCCTTTTCAATTGTAGAGAGTTCTGCTTCCGTCTTGTCCAGTTGAACACAATGGCGACTTTGAAATTTGTATTAGATATTTGGAAATGATTTCTGTTTTTCACTTGGATTTGAAGATTACAGAAGGTCGTGCATGGGGCTAGTAATTTCACCATATTAAAAACAACTGTTATTGAAGCCACCACTGCAAATACTAGGATACAGGCTTCCAGTCAAGGAGCCAGCTGTAGTAATGATACCATGCTTCACTTGGAGTCTAACAATCAATTATTTTCACAAACAATGGTCGTCTTTCTGAGGAAGAAAGAATGTTTAGGAGTGGACCTTATACTTACCACATACTCATCGTCGTAGCCTTCATCATCTGGCTCTCCAGTCTGTGGATCACAGTCTTTCACCACAAATTTGAGGGTACAGGCAAAAGTTCCTGTCACTAAACGAAACAAGCAATAATGAGCATAATGCTTAAAAATGTGCATGGGAATCTATTACAAATAAATAACCAAAAACTTGTCTGCAATGAAATGAGCTATCAAATTCGTCATTTTCGCTTTCACATATTTTAATTCAAAGTTTCACTTTTATTTTCCCTTGTGTCCAGCAGTGAAATATGTATATATAATTGCTGAAATAAATGCAATATTAATCTGACATCTACTTTATGTATGGAAGTAATTCAATATACAGTAACAGTTGGAAAACCCAGGTAATGGGTGAGTCAGTATGTACAGATTATCTGAGTCTTCATTTGATTTAGATAATGAAATTTAGGGAGGAGTCAAGAGGAAAAGAACACGATGATAGTTCATTGGCAACAAAATACAGAATGATAAAAAATGTTATGGTTGTGTTTTAAAATGGTAAACTATCATTGCATAAGTAGAGCTGTCAATCCACTTCAATCTCAATTCTCTTAAGCAAAGTTTATGAAAAATAGATTTTAAAAAGGCAGGATTCTCAAGTTATCCTGATTTACGGGGGCTCAGATTTTCAGCTGCACAGTGCAGACATTTATTCTTGTTAGTTAATGTATGTAGGCTAGGTCATACAAATTCATATTTACTGGCAATGCTTTCATCCACATATACATATTTATCTGCAATGTTTTCACATACATATATACTGGCAATGTTTGAGAGCAATGCAAATTACATGAGGACCTTTTTCTGTCTTTGATGGCTGAGTTGTACATTTCTTTTCCACTGACTTGTTCATATCTGTTGAAGTTTTGTGACTGAAAGGTTCAACACCATGCCCAGTCCTCTTTAGTCACCCAGTACTTGACAGGTTTACAGTGTTTTTATTCTTTGCTCCCCTTGTAGGTCTCAGCAACGCTCAGGGATCAAGAGTTGGTGAAGCGGAGACCTTTAGACCACACAGGCCATAACTGTTTGAGATAGCATTTATAACAAACTGGAAATAAGAATTAGTATGGCTGTTTCTGCTGCACCACTAAAATGACTTGAACATCTGCTACAAAAGTATCCAACATAATAATAATAGTTGCCCATCGTTAGTGAAGATAGCCACAGCATTAGAGTATTGCTGTAAAATGTGTGTTCTCTGATGATTCTAAAGACCAATCCTGGAGTGGCACACTGCCACATTCAGGGAGCTGACATTGGAATTGTTGTGAGTATTGTTTTTTCAGGCAGCACGCTTTCGCTGAGCTTCTGCGATGGCTGTACTCTCTGCGATCGGAGCACCTTCAGTGATACTAGCTCGCCAGATGGTACGGTCATGTGTAAGATGGCATCAATATTGAAGATTTCAGAGACACTTTTAAGGAGTCTCTGTAGCGTTTCTTCTGCCCTTCCAGTAAGTGCCTGCCTGACAACATACAAGAAACAGAGAAAGCACATATGGCTATCACCAATACCCTCAATGGAACTCCTGCTTTCCTTAGATACAGTCTTGACATCTGAAAGGGCACAAAGAAGAAACTGATAGGCGCAGAAAGAAGAAAGTGATTTGAACAAGGACACAACCCCTATCTATCAGCATCAGATGGATGACGCACCTTGAGTTGGTTCAGTTGGTAGCCTGACCAGTGTGTAGGTGGTTCCTGGTTTGTTGTAAGCTAAGCTAGCACATGGGATGTACTTGGTGATCTCAAATCCGTCTGCTGGCTCCATTTCCACAGTGACTTTCTCCAGAAGCTGGTCATTTAGAGTGTTGGTACAGTCAAACTGTCAGGAACATTCCAGAATTATTCATTGTTCATACCCAACACAAACATTTAAATATGAACTAACCAAAAACAACAAATTCTTACATCATTGATTCCCATTGCTGGAGTCCTATAGAAGAGCTTACAAGACTGAGAAATAAAAGCCGCTTGCCCGTACAGTCACCATGAAGTGTACCTGCTATTATATAATTTGGCCAGGAAACATATCCAAACCATTCATTATCTGCTCCTCTGTAAATATGAATATCCAAGCTAAACTTGTAGAGATATATTTTGTGTTGGCTAGTTTCTATGAATTTGCTGCTTCGTAAGTCGTTTTTTATGATAAAACTCACAGACACATATTTATAGATCTTATAAGCTGTTTCTACGATGAAACTCACTGACACTATTTATAGATCTTACAAGCTGTTTCTACGTTGAAACTCACCGACATTATTTATAGATCTTATAAGCTTTTTCTACAATGAAACTCACTGACACTATTTATAGATCTTATAAGATGTTTCTACGATGAAACTCACTGACACTATTTATAGATCTTATAAGCCGTTTCTACGATAAAACTCACTGACACTATTTATAGATCTTATAAGCCGTTTCTACGATAAAACTCACTGACACTATTTATAGATCTTATAAACATGTTATTGGGATCACGCCTATTTGTTTTATTCTTCTTCTTTCGTTCTCAAACACCCACTACCAAGCCCTGAAAAGGGCTTTGCAAGTAACACAATGTTGTCCAGAGAACAGAATGCGTTGTTGTAATTTACAGCTTGACTGCGATATTTGCACCTTTTGGTCCGATACATCCGACTTCAGCAAGCATTTTTGAGTACCGGCTTAGACTTCCCTTTTCGATCCCTTTTCCTTAGTCCATCTGCTCTGTTGCAGCCTGTTATCCAGGATCACCATGTGGAGTTGTAGAAAGGTGTTGGCAGATATGGTTCGCTGGCCCTGAGGCTAGCAGTCAGCTATGGGTCGCGGACCGCTGGCAGTTCTTGCACTATTCAGCATCTTGATCCAGCCTTTTTGTTTGAGGTGGAGGAACCAGCCAAGATGTTAATGCCAGGATTAACAAAGCCAGATTTGCTCTCATTTAGCTGAACTCTTTACAGTTTCTATCGCACAAAAACCTAAAAATGGCTGCACATCTAGCCCAAAATCGACCTTTGAAACATGCGTTTGTATTTCGTGATCTAGTTTTCTAAATCTAATGACGGCTCTACAAAATAGTTGCATCTACACATACGCAATAGATATTTAACTGTACGATTATTTTCGGGAGGTCGATCCTAGTATGTGTTGTGATACTTGAAAAGTCTACCCATATATTACAATGAAAGTTGGGCTTCAAGACTAGAAATGATTTTTATTTGATCAATTCAATGATCACGCATCTGGATTACTCGTGGATATTCAACATTGCATCCAATAACTTTCTCTTCAATAAAGGCTGATCCACCAGTGAACGTGCGAGTGATATCCAATCCGTATGAGATGTCTCCATGGCAAGTCATTTAAGCTGTCTAGGTGGTGGGAGGTTTATTTGTATATTTGGTGGTTTTAGCTGAGAGTGTGATGGAAGATCAGGCACATTTGGTATGGCAGCCAATCTTCTGGCTTGTGGCGTTTTCCTGCTAATTATTGGTACTTTATCACAACTGCAAGAGAGCACATCCTTTATTTTATATAGACCTTATTAGGGGTTCAGCAGCTACCCTATGCTTCACAACGAGGACAAAGGCAACAAGACAAGAACATGTAGGAACAACCTGAGTTAGGTGGACAACGCCGTACCTGGAAAACTATGTAGTTGCTGAAAGTATGCTTGACACACTGGACGTAGTACTCGGTCTCTGATTCAGTCACCTCAGCAGGGTTGGAGGATTTGAACAGTGCTCCAAGATTTGCCAGCTCTGGTACCTGTGGTAGAGTGTATCTTATCTGTTTGACATATTCCCATTACACAACTTCCAGCCAGGTCTGATACCTGTGGTAGAGTCTATCTTATCTGTTTGACATATTCCCATTACACAACTTCCAGCCAGGTCTGGTACCTGTGGTAGAGTGTATCTTATATGTTTGACATATTCCCATTACACAACTTCCAGCCAGGTCTGGTACCTGTGGTAGAGTGTATCTTATCTGTTTGACATATTCCCATTACACAACTTCCAGCCAGGTCTGGTACCTGTGGTAGAGTGTATCTTATCTGTTTGACATATTCCCATTACACAACTTCCAGCCAGGTCTCTTATTTTCTATATCTAGCATTTACATATAACAATATATTAGACATATTATCTGTTGTTCTAGTCAGATGGACATAGTACCTGTTGTTCTAATCAGATGGACATAGTTATCTGTTGTTCTAGTCAGATGGACATAGTTATCTGTTGTTCTAGTCAGATGGACATAGTACCTGTTGTTCTAGTTAGATGGACATAGTATCTGTTGTTCTAGTTAGATGGACATAGTACCTGTTGTTCTAGTCAGATGGACATAGTATCTGTTGTTCTAGTCAGATGGACATAGTATCTGTTGTTCTAGTCAGATGGACATAGTATCTGTTGTTCTAGTCAGATGAACATAGTATCTGTTGTTCTAGTCAGATGGACATAGTACCTGTTGTTCTAGTCAGATGGACATAGTATCTGTTGTTCTAGTCAGATGGACATATTATCTGTTGTTCTAGTTAGATGGACATAGTACCTGTTGTTCTAGTCAGATGGACATAGTATCTGTTGTTCTAGTCAGATGGACATAATACCTGTTGTTCTAGTCAGATGGACATAGTATCTGTTGTTCTAGTCAGATGGACATAGTATCTGTTGTTCTAGTCAGATGAACATAGTATCTGTTGTTCTAGTCAGATGGACATAGTACCTGTTGTTCTAGTCAGATGGACATAGTATCTGTTGTTCTAGTCAGATGGACATATTATCTGTTGTTCTAGTTAGATGGACATAGTACCTGTTGTTCTAGTCAGATGGACATAGTATCTGTTGTTCTAGTTAGATGGACATAGTATGTTGTTCTAGTCAGATGGACATAGTATCTGTTGTTCTAGTCAGATGGACATAGTATCTGTTGTTCTAGTCAGATGGACATAGTACCTGTTGTTCTAGTCAGATGGACATAGTACCTGTTGTTCTAGTTAGATGGACATAGTACCTGTTGTTCTAGTTAGATGGACATAGTATCTGTTGTTCTAGTCAGATGGACATAGTATCTGTTGTTCTAGTCAGATGGACATAGTATCTGTTCTAGTTAGATGGACATAGATTCGAGCACCAGCAGAACCAAAGATGCAGCATAGTGAATGAGCTGACAGCAACCAGTGATTTGAGTTACTGGCAGCTTACGTTAGGACCAATGAGCAACAGTTGACCTTGACCCTATTCTACCTCCTAGTGGTGACCTTGGAAAGACTGCACTAGTGTAGTCTGGCTCAGAGACTAAAGATAGCAGACGGGAGAAGACAAACCCAGCCCTAAAAATGCTGTGCCAAGACCGCATGTGTCGGGCCGAATGGTGCAGATATCGTAGCCTTGCTGTAAACTGTGACACAATGTCTTGTCCTTTTCAGGATGAACGTCAAAGAAGAACCGCAGCAAAGGAGCTAGTTTCTTTTCTAGAGGGAATGGTGTGTGTGCCCTAACCTGCCCACTGACAGGAGGCCCATATTAAGTTTCTTTTCTAGAGGGAATGGTATGTGTGCCCTAACCTGCCCACTGACAGGAGGCCCATATTAAGTTTCTTTTCTAGAGGGAATGGTGTGTGTGCCCTAACCTGCCCACTGACAGACAGGAGGCCCATATTAAGTTTCTTTTCTAGAGGGAATGGTATGTGTGCCCTAACCTGCCCACTGACAGACAGGAGGCCCATATTAAGTTTCTTGTCTAGAGGGAATGGTATGTGTGCCCTAACCTGCCCACTGACAGACAGGAGGCCCATATTAAGTTTCTTGTCTAGAGGGAATGGTATGTGTGCCCTAACCTGCCCACTGACAGACATGAGGCCCATATTAAGTTTCTTTTCTAGAGGGAATGGTATGTGTGCCCTAACCTGCCCACTGACAGGAGGCCCATATTAAGTTTCTTTTCTAGAGGGAATGGTGTGTGTGCCCTAACCTGCCCACTGACAGACAGGAGGCCCATATTAAGTTTCTTTTCTAGAGGGAATGGTGTGTGTGCCCTAACCTGCCCACTGACAGGAGGCCCATATTAAGTTTCTTCTCTAGAGGGAATGGTGTGTGTGCCCTAACTTGCCCACTGACAGGAGGCCCATATTAAGTTTCTTTTCTAGAGGGAATGGTATGTGTGCCCTAACCTGCCCACTGACAGACAGGAGGCCCATATTAAGTTTCTTTTCTAGAGGGAATGGTGTGTGTGCCCTAACCTGCCCACTGACAGGAGGCCCATATTAAGTTTCTTTTCTAGAGGGAATGGTATGTGTGCCCTAACCTGCCCACTGACAGGAGGCCCATATTAAGTTTCTTTTCTAGAGGGAATGGTGTGTGTGCCCTAACCTGCCCACTGACAGGAGGCCCATATTAAGTTTCTTTTCTAGAGGGAATGGTGTGTGTGCCCTAACCTGCCCACTGACAGACAGGAGGCCCATATTAAGTTTCTTTTCTAGAGGGAATGGTATGTGTGCCCTAACCTGCCCACTGACAGGAGGCCCATATTAAGTTTCTTTTCTAGAGGGAATGGTGTGTGTGCCCTAACCTGCCCACTGACAGACAGGAGGCCCATATTAAGTTTCTTTTCTAGAGGGAATGGTGTGTGTGCCCTAACCTGCCCACTGACAGGAGGCCCATATTAAGTTTCTTTTCTAGAGGGAATGGTGTGTGTGCCCTAACCTGCCCACTGACAGGAGGCCCATATTAAGTTTCTTTTCTAGAGGGAATGGTATGTGTGCCCTAACCTGCCCACTGACAGGAGGCCCATATTAAGTTTCTTTTCTAGAGGGAATGGTATGTGTGCCCTAACCTGCCCACTGACAGACAGGAGGCCCATATTAAGTTTCTTTTCTAGAGGGAATGGTGTGTGTGCCCTAACCTGCCCACTGACAGGAGGCCCATGTTAAGTTTCTTTTCTAGAGGGAATGGTATGTGTGCCCTAACCTGCCCACTGACAGGAGGCCCATATTAAGTTTCTTTTCTAGAGGGAATGGTGTGTGTGCCCTAACCTGCCCACTGACAGACAGGAGGCCCATATTAAGTTTCTTTTCTAGAGGGAATGGTATGTGTGCCCTAACCTGCCCACTGACAGGAGGCCCATATTAAGTTTCTTTTCTAGAGGGAATGGTGTGTGTGCCCTAACCTGCCCACTGACAGACAGGAGGCCCATATTAAGTTTCTTTTCTAGAGGGAATGGTGTGTGTGCCCTAACCTGCCCACTGACAGGAGGCCCATATTAAGTTTCTTCTCTAGAGGGAATGGTGTGTGTGCCCTAACCTGCCCACTGACAGGAGGCCCATATTAAGTTTCTTTTCTAGAGGGAATGGTATGTGTGCCCTAACCTGCCCACTAACAGGAGGCCCATATTGCTACATATCAGTCAGTATAATCCCAGCAATGGGACAAACACCATCATATGTTATTGTTTAACAATGTATTCCCATTGAGCGCTGTTCTGTCCATCTTTCTTCTTGTCCATGATCCAAGCCCTTATCTCAGGTGCTAATGTCTTAGCTACGGACCACATATACAGGATCATTACATTCTAGATGCCCAGAAATATATTAGCAACCCAACACACGCCAGAAAGGTACTCGGGTTGAAAGGAATATGGTTTCTGTAACCTTGCAAACATGACACAACTAAAGAAGGTTGTGCACTGAGCAACCTCTTCATGTAAAATTATTGAGCCAGCGTTATACTTCACGAGGTGAAAGAAGAATCAATCAATCAGCCAACAAAATCCCATGGTTATTCACCAGTCTGGGGAAATTTTTAAAAAATGGTTTCCTATGAGCTGAAGTGAAATGAGAGCTAAACAAACTTGACAGTAAACACTCTACCTGAGCCAGCTGTTCCTGGTAAACATCCTGTCTGGAAGCAGCAACTTTCTCTTGGGCTGGCTTAGAACTAGGAACTTCACCGGGGATGTCCCGCACTGAAACATACAAACAGGAGAAGTGTTCTAGGCTCAAGATTAGTTACACAGCAGCAAAGATAAAACAGAAGTTGTGTCTTCAAGCAGCTACAAATGTTACCTTTTCTATCAGTGTTAATCCTGGTGTGCCCTATGCCAGCTAGCCAAATGTCATCTCTGTCGTTTGACTTGGAATAATATGTCAGGCCAAGGTCTTATTGCAGGTCGTCCCCCAATCTCATTTGTAGACATCCGGGTCAACAATTAAAGGGACATCCGGGTCAACAATTAAAGGGACATCCGGGTCAACAATTAAAGGTGTAGGGCCGCCATGATGTCACTTGACGTGTCCATCTATTGTCTTTCTTAGCAATTCCATTTCTACGACATCATTGAAACAAGTTTGACTCATGATGGTGGGTGTTGCGGATGTGGTCCCATAGTGAACGCCCTTTGAACAGCTTGGAGCCATGCAATGTACATTTTGTGTATGTCCCACATATGGCAGCCATGCACCACAACCAGACCATGCTGTTGAAGGTGTGAGCTTCACTGTTACTGTATTATTAATTCTGTTCAGGCGCGTCAGGTATAACCATGTATTTACTCTATTATATAAAGTGCCACTTTTGAGACTTTCAATGCCAAAATGGTCATCCCACTTTTTTTTTTTACTGAACTAGACAAAGACATGAAAAAGTCTAATTATGTGAAACCAAAATGCTAAACTGAAACATGTTGAAATAAAAAAGTTTAATTGTCCAGATTGATCTGTGAGGACCAGCTCATGAAGATAACTTTAGGGCAGACATCATGTACACTATATTTAACATGTAGAGGCTACACAAGAAGATATGCTGTTCACTTTCCTCATATTATTTTGGGCTGTGTAGGTTTTCCCCATTCGGCCCCTTACTGGAAGAAAAAAAAATGCCTACTGCGTCATCATGCACGTTGTAAAAGGACAACTAAAGAAAGTTGTGCATGGGGTTAGTAGCCTCAAAACAAATGGCTACAGAAACCATCAATGCACATAAAGTGTTTTGGTGCAGGCTTCCTAAAGGGGGCCAACTAACTGTAGTGGTGGCTCTATACTCTGGCTGGGGTGAACATGGGACAAGAAAGGGCGAGATATATAGGCTTATTTGTTTCACAATAGAGAAATGGCTGGCATGTTAACTTAGTCACCCCTGATTGGATAACGGCTGGCATGTTAACTTAGTCACCCCTGATTGGATAACGGCTGGCATGTTAATTTAGTCACCCCTGATTGGATAACGGCTGGCATGTTAACTTAGTCACCCCTGTCAGAGCTGATTGGATAACGGCTGGCATGTTAAAATAGTCACCCCTGATTGGATAACGGCTGGCCTGTTAAAATAGTCACCCCTGATTGGATAACGGCTGGCATGTTAATTTAGTCACCCCTGATTGGATACCGGCTGGCATGTTAATTTAGTCACCCCTGATTGGATAACGGCTGGCATGTTAATTTAGTCACCCCTGATTGGATAACGGCTGGCATGTTAACTTAGTCACACCTGATTGGATAACAGCTGGCATGTTAATTTAGTCACCCCTGTCAGAGCTAATTGGATAACGGCTGGCATGTTAACATAGTCACCCCTGATTGGATAACGGCTGGCATGTTAATTTAGTCACCCCTGATTGGATAACGGCTGGCATGTTAACTTAGTCACCCCTGTCAGAGCTGATTGGATAACGGCTGGCATGTTAACATAGTCACCCCTGTCACAGCTGATTGGATAACGGCTGCCATGCTAACATAGTCACCCGTCACAGCTGATTGGATAATGGCTGCCATGCTAACATAGTCACCCCTGTCACAGCTGATTGGATAATGGCTGCCATGCTAACATAGTCAGCCCTGTCACAGCTGATTGGATAACGGCTGGCATGTTAACATAGTCACCCCTGTCACAGCTGATTGGATAACGGCTGCCATGCTAACATAGTCACCCCTGATTGGATAACGGCTGCCATGCTAACATAGTCACCCCTGTCACAGCTGATTGGATAATGGCTGCCATGCTAACATAGTCACCCCTGTCACAGCTGATTGGATAACGGCTGGCATGCTAACATAGTCACAGCTGATTGGATAACGACTGGCATGCTAACTTAGTCACCCCTGATTGGATAACGGCTGGCATGCTAACATAGTCACCCCGACCGCCTAGTGACCAGGGTACTGTAATTATGCAAAGAGATCAAACAATACAAGTGAGACAGCCTCACAGCAATAACTTAGGGCAATAAACGAGAGGTTGAGTTACTAGAATATATTTGGTGTCAAACTGTTTTTTCACTGATGGAAGGCTGGCTGGCCCTTCTTGAACAGAAATCTTATTTGTAGTATTGTTTCTATAATTTTGTTTGTCAAGCAAGGAGCTAGACCTTATAGTTAAGATAAGCTCTCAGTGTGGCAGTGCTCCAATTCTAGTCTCACACACCCTGCTGACAACCATACTGGCAATACTTCTGTACATGTTACAATCACAACTGTATTTTATACTTGGTAAAACTTTTTAAAAAACCCAGTAGCATGTTCTTTGCAGAACATGGCTTCTTACAACCGCCACCTGTTTGGCTGTTATAAGTTTCATGGCAAATGTGCAGTATGGTAGGTTGCCATTACTTTCCATTCACGGAGGAGCACAAAAAAAAAATAATAACTATGTCTGCCTGCCAAACTGGACACGGTGTGATTCGAACTGGGTGCGTTGGGATTGTGAAACGGACACTTCACCCCTAGGCCATGCCATATCCTAAGGTGAAACATATATATAGAAATTCTAGAAGAAATGTCACGCAGAAAATGTCTGGGCTTGTTGACCTGATATCAGGGATACGTAATAAATGAGCCAGATTGATCTGGACAACAAAATCTGTACCTCTTTGTTCAGTAATTGGTTGGGTGGCCAGGGGTACAGACTTCATATCAAACGAGGTCTCAGATGGCTCTAGAGTATACTGGTGCAAAGCTCTCTCCAGGCCGACAACTGAAACTTGCAGTCCTGTCAAACACAATCAAATAGATTACTGAAATCAATCAATGTGTAATGCCATCTTAAGACTTATAATTCATGTCTTTATTGGGACACCTAGCTGTTTGTGAGTTCATTGAATTCCTCCTGTACAGAAAATAGCCACAATAATTCAATCTACATTTCTATAAATTGGCGTGCTACCAGACCCCACAAGAGGAGCAAATAATAGCAGCATTGTGACGTGCCAGGCAACAAAAGAGGGTTAGGCTACCCCATACTGTAGAAACTATAAGCCAGAAATAGACAGGTTAACTACAAGTAAAAATCCACCTCAACCATTTAAGATAGAAGAAGGCCCACTGACAAGACGGGATGCAGTGTGAGTGTAAACAACCACCTGAAACATGTGTAGAGCATCTCAACACAATTAACCACAAACTTTAATCAACTGTTCCTTTATCACATTCAGACCACTTCCAATGTCAATGCAGAAAATTATATTAGGACATATTTATTTTAATTAATGAATCCCCTTTTGACTGCAAGTGAAACACAGTGGTTACCACTACAGCTGACCCCTTTACAGAAAGCCTGTATCCGAGCAATTTCAGTGGTGAGTTCATAGTGATGGTTTGACATGAGGTTGCTAGCCACATTAAGATGGTATAAATACAATACTTGAATTTCCTTGGACTGTTTACTAGCTCTACTTCATGAAAACTACTTGATATAAGAGAATGTTTGTTGTCTCCCTACAAAAAGCTTTTATAGTTGTAACATTGCTGTTGTTGCATGCTCACAATGGGTAGATTCACTCTTTTGTGCACCCTGAAAAGGATGTTAAGTGGTGGTTTGTTGTAGCTTTCTTCACATCCCGAGCGTGTTGAAGAGGGTGGACCAAGTTCCTCCAGGTGGTTGTGCTATGCTTGGCGTCATCTGCGTGTTGCTCACTACTACAGGGATCATGACGATCCCTCACTTTGTTAGCCAAGCTGCCATAAAAACCGTCCATTTCCAAGGAGAACGAGGAAATCGAGGTGAGGTTCTTGGTCAGCATATTTTGCTTGACTCTGACTAGTTTGTCTGCTAAGTATGTTTTGCCTGGTCCTAACATGTCTGCTAAGTATGTTTTGCCTGGTCCTAACATGTCTGATAAGTATGTTTTGCCTGGTCCTAACATGTCTGATAAGTATGTTTTGCCTGGTCCCAACATGTCTGATAAGTATGTTTTGCCTGGTCCTAACATGTCTGATAAGTATGTTTTGCCTGGTAGTAACATGTCTGATAAGTATGTTTTGCCTGGTCCCAACATGTCTGATGAGTATGTTTTGCCTGGTCCTAACATGTCTGATAAGTATGTTTTGCCTGGTCCTGACTAACATTTCTGATTGGTATGTTTTGCCTGGTCCCAACATGTCTGATAAGTATGTTTTGCAGAGTCCTGATTAACATGTCTGATCAATATATTTTCCCCAACCCTGACTAACATGTCTGATAGTATGTTCTGCCTGACCCTGACTAACATACCTGATAGTATGTTTTGCCTGGTCCTGACTGACATGTCTGATTGGTATATTTTGCCTGACCAGACATTAAATAGTGCAATCTATGCAGCATAAATGAATATCCAAGGGTCAAAGGCACCAGGTGTCAAACTTCAAGTGGAACATTTCTATTCCATCATCATCAAGTGGATTAACCATCAGTTCCTCCAACAACCACCTGACCAATTCAGCACTACTGATGCTATAATCTTCCCATCCAGTGTATCATGCTATCTCAGTTATGTTCCCTTAGTATCTCTTGTCCCCTCGATCTATCCTCTATACTTCTTCCTATGTCTACAATTGAACCTTGCTCGTATTCTTTTCATGTTAGTAATCAGCGTAATTTTTTGTTTGTTTTTGCGTTCGCCTTATTTTTCTAATCCCCAAAGCGGTGTGCGTTGCACTGTGTTTTTATTTTTGCGCCTGTCGGCCCAGTGCATCCGACTTCAGCATGCATTTTATGTAAGGGTCTGCTTCCTCCTGCATTTTCTAAGGGTTTGCTTCCCCGGGGTAACGGCCGGTGCTGTGATGGGGATCGAACCCAGCACCTTCGGATTGTGAGCCGTGCCACTTAACCACGCCATCCCCTCAGCGTTATTTTAATGTAACGGTTTATTTGGCAACATATCTTTATTGGAATTCTTAGCTGCCCCAAGGTGTTATATACTATAATTCTTAAGAATTGCATTTCTGTTGCAGTGTTTCTCTATTTCATATGAAGAGCAAAATAATGTAAAAATGGCCTTGGACTCTCAAATGTAAGAAATGCGTATGCATACCCTGAACTAGTTACATTCACAGCAGTTAATTCTGTGGGTCATTACAACAGTTTGTTAATAATGTCAAAGTTATCAACAGAAAGTTACCGTTCAGAATATAGGCTGAGCTTAGGGCCTTCTGCTGTTGTTTTAAGACATTGACATAGAAGGTGGCACGGTCTCTCACTTCATCGTCCGAGTCCAGCTGGCAGCTGAGGGTGTAGATATAAGTTGTACATAGAAAATCATTAATAACCTTCACATGCCAGATTGTAAATAGAGTATCTAACTACAATCAATCATAGACTTCATTAATATCTTCATTTTATGTACATTAATGTACAAGCTAGTGGCCTCGTAAACAGGAGACACATAATTGGAACATAGGAGGAAAGGCCTAGGTTGTTTTCTATCATAGGAGAAACGGCATACGCTGTTTCTATCCAGATTCTAGCCTGTACACTGTGGGAGTCTTCCTGGGCTAGCTGTCTTAATTCCTCAGCTTAATAAACACACGTACAGTAACTGCCTCATACGTGGTTGTTGTTTGTGAATACCCGTAATGAGTAGGTTACTCTTTTGTGGGCCCTGAAAAGGACGGTAAGTGGCAGGTTGCAGTAGCTTTCCTCACATCCCGAGCGTGCTGTCACATCGGCTTCCTAGTAGCCCTCCCTGTAACGGGCTGTTTTCATGGCAGCCTGGCTAATGAGGTGAGGGATCGATGAGATCCCTGTAGTAGTGAGTGACACGCAGATGAAGCCAAGCATAGCACAATCGCCTGGCAGACCCCGGTCCACCTTCATCAGCCATTAGTACCCACAGATAATAAAGAAATGCATAGATGAACAATGATGTGTTTTATTAATGTGAAAAGTGGTTGCTGTTTTTGTTCTTTGTGTCTATGTTTAGCAACCAATAAATGAGACATTAACTTCTGATGTTAAAGACAGGTTACTGGTTTCTGTACAGCTGCAGGTAAGTCAACATGGTCTGCTTGAGCGTGAAGTATTTGGTCTCACCCTTACCAGAAATAATTGGCCACCTTTCACATATTTTCTTTCTTTATAACCCAAACTGCAGAGGAAGGCAGAAGTTATCATTTACACAGATAGGAATGGCTAACTAGAAAAGAAAGACAGAAGTTAACATAATAGAAAAATGAGATAAACAGAATACTGTTAGAAAAACGTGTAGAGCTTACCGCTCCAGTAGGACAACACAGCTGTTGAGTAGGTCGTCACAGTGAGCTCCAAACTTGGCAATTGCACTGACAGCAGCTGAAATAAGGTCATACACTGTGTCAATCATAACACAACACTTCATCTGTCTTGTGGGTACTATATGGACTAAGTTGATAACAGAAACGACCAGATACCATGCCATCCAGGGACCTACCTAAACCTACGCTACGACCAAAAAGGTCTTTGTCAGGTACAAAAAATATCCCAAATGGAAACATTGATGAACATAAGATTACACAAGTAGTAATCTGATAACATTACTATTTGTGCTATATTCTTCATTGTTTTGAGTTCTTAGGAGAATTTCCTGTAGCTTTCCCAGTCATACAGGGTTGTGAGCTGGCACCGACATTCTTTAGCATGGTCTTTTCAGCAATGCTCTCTGATGCTGAACATTACTTATCAAGTACAGAACTAAAGGTCAGCTGTTAAATCCAAGAGGCCTGAAATCTTACACCAAGGGCAATGAAGCCATGATCTCCTGTTCGCTGACGACTGTACCCTTAACACCTGCTCAGAATAAGATATGCAATCCATTATGACAGGGTTTCCAGCAGCATACAGTAACCTTTGGTTTCACGATCAACACTAGAAAAACTGAGGAACTTTACCAGCCTGCTCCCAGGACGCAGTACATTGAACCAAACATTTTCATACAGAGCCAACATCTCCAGGCAGTCGATAGCTTCACCTACCTGGCGGTATCCTCACCAGAAAGGCAAATATTGACTTAGAGGTCAGCGGCAGGATTGCAAAGATGAGCTCTGCGTTTGGGAGGTTGCAAGCAAACGTCTGGGGTCAATAGAACATCAGTATCACAACCAAGGTAAAAGTGTATCGTGCTGTAGTGTTAACCGCTCTGCTGCATGGTTGTGAAACATGGACAGCGTATAGTAGACATGCCAGACAGCTCAATCATTTTCCCTTGAGCTGTCTGCTGCTCAGGATTGGGTGGCAGGACAAAGAGTTTAACTCTGAAACTCTTAGCCAGACTAACATGTTGAATGAGCATCTGTGCACCATTGCAAATAGCTCAGTTACTTAGGATGTGCTGGACATGTTGTCCCCATGTCCAATGGGTGCATCCACAAGCAGCTTTTACATCGAGCTCAAAACAGGCAGACGCTCATTAGAGAAACGGAAGAAACGCTACAGGAACTCGTTAAAAGTGTTTATGAAAAGCTTTAACATTGACTTTCCCTCCTTGGAGTTGCTTGCACAGAACTGTTCCTGCTGGAGCTACAAAGGTGTACAGATCGTAAAGCAAAACTCCATTACGGAGTAAGTGTTGCTGCCCAAAAGAGCAGAATGTATGATGGCTTAACAGCCGCCTGCTGACGTGAGTGCGACTGAGTCTGCCATGTCAGGACTGAGGTTTATAGGATAACATCTTGCAGCACAAGTCTGATGCTGTCACCATCTTCACTTGCCATGGCAACTATTAATTTTAATAGGTAAACATTTGCAAAAGTTATGTCTGAAAGCCGACTCACTTGTCGTGAGGAAAGTTGGGCTTCAAGAGCTGAGAAATGATTTATCATTTGATCCAATGGTCACACATTTGAAATTCTTGTGGACATCCAATACATGCTCGATTCAGACTCTGACTGGGGCACATAATATTTGAGGTATGTGTAAAGGAATTGATGAATATATCGATGAAACACACAACATGGTGAGTACCAACAAATTTTGTCCTCTCCAATTTCCATCTCCGTATTAATTCCATTTAACTTTTCACACTAATATATAATCTTTATTATGAATACTCCTAGGAGAGGAACCTACCTCCTACTGGAGCGTCAACAGGGTTGTGGATTGCTGAAAGGCCTCCTAATTTGGAGGATAGTTGCAAATAAATAAGCAGCCTTGGAGAACAACGTGTCGGCAGGCATGGAGGCTGTAAGGAGGCAGCCCCTCCACCATGCAAAGACACAACAGGCTAATCACCTGTTTGTCTTACACGATTACAAGTCAAAACATAGAGAAAACCAGACTGACCTCAACGGCGGCGAACAGACGAGAAATAAGGACCACGATTTACGGAACATAGAATGTAAGAAGTATAAACGGAAAAAAAAATGAAATAATTGAGGAGATGAAAAGAGCAAAAATTGACAGTCCTGGCACTTACAGAAACAAAGAAAAAGGGACAGGGCATTCTGGACCATGACGGCAACATGTTATACTGAGGCAGAGTTCCCATGACCGAAAGACCCAGGGCAGGAGTGGGCTGTATAGTGGATATTAATAAAAAAAAAAAGCAAACATTAAAGGATGGAAGTTCATTTCAGAATGACTGATGGTTCTAAGTCTACAAGAGGAGGATAGTCAAATGGATATGGATGCGATAGTGAGGAAAACTGATTTCAAGCATGTGAAGGATTCTAGAGTGTTCAGAGGACCAGAGATAGGAAGTGACCACTACCTAGTTCAAATAAAGAGAGAAATTGAAAAACACTATCCAGCCAGGCAACACCCATCAGCAAGCATGAAAAGGAAAAGGCATGGAAGAAATACCTAGGGGCTAGGAATACAGAAGAACAAACAAAGAAATATAAAGAATATGTAAATTTTAGAACAGAAGCAAAGAAGACTGTGCTCAAGGCCAAACAGGAATCCTGGGAAGAATTTGGAGAGAAACTGTAAAATAATGCTGGAGAAAACCAGAAACTGTTCTACAGGACCTTAAAGAACATGGGGAAGGAAAAGGAATGCCCCCTGAAATTTGTTAAAGATAAACAAGGTGCGCTGTTGACTGCCCCAGAAGAGGTAATGAACAGATGGAAAGAATATTTCTCAGATCTCCTTGGAGTGGAGGAAAACCAAGCTCTGGAAGTAACAGTTCCGATTCAAGAGGAGGGAGCCATGGAGGGGAACGATAATATCACAATGAAAAAACTAGATATAGCATTTGAGAAAATTAAGATTTATAAAGCAGCAAGACATGATGGTATAAAACCAGAAATGGTTAAATACATGGGAATAGCAGAAGAGATACTATTCATGAAGATTTTCAAGGCATCTTGGCGCCACAAGAAGATACCAAGAGATTGGGAGGTTGCCAATATTTTTAAATGGTAACAATCGACAATGTGAAAATCAGAGTTATTTCTCTTTTCAGTGTACTCGAAAGAAAGTCTGCTCTAGGATTCTATAATGACAATTAAGAGGTCTAGCAGAGCCAAATATGGACGAAACAATGTGGGTTTAGGGCAAACAGAAGTACTCAGGACCTTATCTTTACACTCAGACAGCTAAATAAAAAGGCTCTTGAATATGATAAAGAGGTGCATCTCTGCTTTTTGGATTTGAAGAAAGCATTTGATAAAGTTCCTTGGGACAAACTCTGGAAGTGCCTGACAAGGAAGAACATCCCATGACCCCTGATCTCTCCCATACAGAGTTTCTATAAAACATGCAGAAATTATATGCGGACATCAAATCAAAAGTCAGGAGAGTTCAGGACCTCTAGCGGAGTAAGACAGGGTGACATTCTATCACCGTAATTTTTCATACTCCTCATGGATGAAGTCATAAAAGCCTGCAAGCAACGGGAAAAAAGTATGAAGTAGGGTACTGGAAGATGAGACCAAGTTACATATCAGAGCTAGCATTTGCAGATGACGTGGCCCTGATCACAAAATCCGAGGCACATCTCCAGATCAACTTGCAGGTCTGGGAAGAAGAGAAGAATGCACATCAGCAACTCCAAAACAAAAACCATGTTGATCGCCAGAGATGAGAAGAGACATCAGATAACCCTGGGAACACGAGCACTGGAGCAGGTCAGCAACTTTAAATATCTAGGAGTGGTAATAGACAACAGGGGAGGAATCAAAGAGGAGTTAACTGCACGAAGGGCAGCAGCAGGTAGACTTTTCCATGCAATAAACAGAGGATTCCAAAAGAGAAATAAGCAGGAAAACAAAGATGGATGTATATGCTCGACATATGTGCCTGTCCTGACATGTGAGTCATGGGCAATGACTACAGCCCAAGAAAGGCAACTACAAACTTCAGAAATGAGGCAACTTAGAAAGGCGGTTTAGGTGACGAAAAGGGAGAAGATCCGTAACCAGACTATACGTAGCAATCTCGAAGTCCAACCCCTGCAGGCACGGGTGGAGCAGTCCAAACTACAGTGGTTTGGCCATATCTGTAGAATGGAAGAAGATCGGATACCAAGGCTGTCATGGGAGATAAATAGTCATGGACGCAGACCCTCTGGATGTCCTAAAGTACATTTGGAAGACAACATACCACAGTCCCTAAGTCACAGAGGGGGGCTTGATTGGAAAGAGGCCAGGAAAAAAGACAGCAGATAGAACAGTATGGCGTTTTCTCTGGCAAACCTCTACACCTCAAGGTAGAAGAGGAGCGACTAAGTAATTCAGTATTATGAATAATTCCTATCATAAATAGTTGAATTATGTGTCTGACGATGTTTAGATCATAAATATAGCTAAATTTGTTCTTCTTCTTCTCAATCGCCCACTACCAAACCCTGAAAGGGTAAGTAGCAGAATGTAGTACAGAGAAAGGAGTGCATTGTGTTGTAGTTTACAGCTTGGCTGCGATATTTGCACCTTTCAGACCAACACATCTGACTTCAGCAAGCATTTTTTGAGTACCATGTTAGCATTCCCTCTTCGATCCCTTCTCCTTAACCAGTCTGCCCTGCTGCAGCCTGTTATCCAGGATCACCGCGTGGAGGTGTAGAAGGGTCTTGGCAGCTATGGATCGCTGACCACTGCAGCTCATGCGCTGCTCAGCATCTTGATCCCGCTAAATTTGTTCAATATTAATGAATTTTACTTTGAACAAAACTTTGATATCAGGAATTCCACCACTTGAAATTCCAGACTAAAAGACACAAATCAGCAAAATTATCTAGAACTGGGAAAGGTTACAGCAAACAATAAAATGATTATATTATTGCTAATTTAGTGCTTTTAACCTTTAGCACTCCACATAATTTGTGAAAAAAATTTGACCTAATTAATTTTCTGAATTTGTCGCTATGGTAGTCGTCTTTCAAAATTTGTAACTTTTATGTTTGTTTGTCAATAAATATGATTTTCTTGCGTGTAGACACACAATAGCATAACGAACATGTGGGTGTTATTGTTGTTGTTGTGTGTATGTTAGTTTTTGAGATACGAAAAGGTGAAGTTGAAAATTTATGAAAATCTCTGAAAAAAATTGGACTCGGCCACTAGGCCTAGTCGCTCCGATAGAAAACCATGGAAACCACAACAATGTATCCATACTGTGTTTACAATATCGACACGACTGTTAGTTTCCAATTCAAACGTAGTTCTTTCATCTAAACAAACAAAATAAACAGATCTACGCGATAAAAATCTTTCCCAACAACCTACTTCCCCTTTCGCAAAAAGTCGGCTTGCTCCAAACGGCGTATACAAAATTAAAACTGTTCAAAAGCCCTTTGTAATCGAACACACGATACTTTAACCGGCAAAATTTTGTGTATATATATATCCAGCAGTAAAAAATGGCTGTCGGGAGTGACTCCGTTCAAAAAAAAAAAATTTTCCGCACACCGTTTTTGTAGGCCGAGTTGGTTTGTTCTCTTTTAACATTGGAGTGCTAAAGGGGTAACATCTTAGATCAATAGAAACCATACCTGCCCGAACAGCAGCATTCTCCAAGATCACCCTGTTATAGATAAACCTGATGTACTTGGATGGTGTAGGCGTACGTGGACCCTCCCGACCCAACAGGTGAAGAATCTTGGTGGCCAGAACAGTGTGCTCACAGTCCTCAATGAACTCACACAAGTGGGCAAGACCTTCAAGCAAGCACAAATTGGTCTCTAATTATTTTGACAATGCCAACAGCTCACAAATTTGCATCCAATTGTAATTTAATATTAACAATTTATTTGGACAAAATTATTTCTAATTAATATTTGCTATTATCCAGTATTCTAAAAAGTATTCTCTCGGAAAATACATTATTTCAGTTATCACTGTGTATACACAGTGTGAAAAAGATGTATTCACAGAGGTTCAGGGTGTATCTGGTGGTTTCTTTTTATCTGGAATAGTTTCCTGGTGTAGTGCAATGTCAAAGTCATTTAGGGTTTTGAGCAGTTCTTCCTTCTGGGGTATACCTGAAATGTTTAGTTGTATTATTTTGCTTTTGTTCCCAGCAGTACACTTCTCGCCAACAGTCCTGGGTGTCACTGCTATCCATGGTTATTGTTTACCGAGACCACATTCAAAATCATTTGGAGTAGAGTTGGTTGTACTTGACATGTTTCTCCTCAGCTTTTCCCGTGACTCCTTTTGCAACTTATCCCTCTACTTAGACATTTCATCCTGGATTGGTACACAAGTCAGAAGGTATCTGGTCTGGTTTCACTGAAATGAAAGGGAAGGCATTTCCTGCCATCAATGGGGGCTCCCTCCAAATATACAGGGCTAAATCGCTGAGCTCTGGCCTCTCTCAAGGAATCATAATGTCCTGGACACAGCCAGCTCCCAACTCTGTTTTCAAGCCATCTTGGTCTTCCTTCACACATCTTGTCTGACGAGATGTCCAAGTTAAGTTCGCAAGTCGGGTTACTCCCCAGGACCAAGTGCAATGGCTGGTACTCAATTTCCCACACCACAAGGGGACATCCTGTGAGACAACAATATCCCATGCTGTTTTATTCGCTTGTATACAGAACTGCATGACACCCTGTAGCAAGTTTTAATAGCTATTCTTCTTCTTTGCAGTGAGGATCTTTTGGTCATGCTATATCTACAGGCTAGTCGCCACGATGAAGGCTGTAGTCTTCACCAGCTGCCCCACAGCTTTTTGTCTCAGCTCTGCAGCTTCTGGCCTCTCATTTCCCTATAAAGTGGGCATTCCTGCAGAATGTGTTCAGGATTCTGGCCTCCTGTTCCACATGGGCATTCATCGGTGTGTGAGATCTTTAGTTGTTCTACTAGTCTGTAGTGACCGATTCTCAGGCGAAATAAAGTAGTGTGTTGGTTTCTTTTGAGTTGGTGAATTGGGTCTTTTCTCCATTGGTGTATATACTGATTTCTGATGATGTTCTTGATTTCTCTGTATGGTACTCGAGGATTAAATTGTGCTTTTTGCTGCCATCTTTTGCTAGAGAGTTAGCACTCTCATTTCCTGTGATTCCGCAGTGGGAGGGTTAACGATTGGAGTACTACTGTTGAGGGTCTCTAGAGGTTTGCTAGTTCCGCTCTGATTTCTGATAACAGCGATTTGCTTTTTGTATTGTCTCTATTAAAAATCTGCAGCCTGTGAAGACAACTATTTTTGTCTGTGGTTGCTTTTCTGTCTCAAGTTTTCTTAGTGCTCGCAGGAGGGCCATAGATTCTGCTCTGAGGTTTGTGGATGACTCCCCCGTTTGGAAAGCCTCTTCTGTTTTATTTCCACTATTGTCTTATGTATATGCCTCCTCCCCATTTCGGCCTAATAGCTATAAATATGATATTCTGCTATGCTCACTCACCAGCCTCTTTGGCTTCTGGGTTGTCCTCAATAGTTACAATTATACAGTCAACAATCTCCTTCTTGTACTCAAAGCCTCCCTAATCAAAATAAAAGGAAATAAAGGAATACTGTACATTAAACAGTTTATCAAACAAGTTCAGTAGATAGTGGACTTGACCACTCAGTTATCTTTGAAAGATAAGAGTATATTGATGTTACCATGGTAGCTGACCTCTAGCCTGTCAGAAAACATAAAATAACAGACAGGCTCGTAATAATGCAACAACAAATCACACAGAATGATAACAATATTTTGCACATGGAATTTCTGCACCACTTTCATGATAACCAGACGCACTGCTAGTTGTCATGCCCCCCTCAACCCCCAAAAATGTCCTTTCTCACAAATGGTCAAACTGCATGAGGGGGTTCCCCAGGGAGGATCACTATCCCCTACCTTGTTTATCCTCTTCATTAATGATCTGCCAAAACAGTTCAGACCACACATCCACAAGGCACTCCATGTGGATGACCTGGCCATATGGACCCAGGCAGAAAACATCGGAACCGCAAAAGCAAGAATGCAGGAAGCAATTAATGCAGTAAAGAAATGGGCAGACTCATGGGGTGTCACAGCAAACAAAAGCAAGACCCTCTCAACACTTTTCTCGCTCTCTACAAAGCCAGAGCAGGTCGACCTATATTTAGAAAATAGCCTACTTCCTAGAGAAAACAATCCTACATACCTAAGAATGAGATATGACAAAAGATTAACATGGGGCCCACATATAGAGGACACTCAAAAGAAGGCCACACTCAGACTGAGGCTGATGAAACAACTGGCAGTGACAATCTGGGGCGCAGATGCAAACACAGTCAGACAGGTCTACACTGGATACGTACGGCCAACACTGGAATATGGCATGGGTGCCTATGCAACAGCGGCAAAGACCAACCTACAGAAACTAGACAAGGCACAGAATACCGGACTCAGAATTATTACCGGAGGTCTGCGAAGCACCCCAATTAGAGAACTCGAAGCGGTAGCAGGCCTCCAGAGCCTCGGTGAGTGCAGAGAAGGAGAAATACTAAACCTGACAGAAAAATACAAGCGTATGAATAAACACCCAATGCAGGGAAAAGTCAATGAATTAACAAAAAAAAACCGCATTAAAAAGAACAAGCTTCAATCATCTACCAAAATCCCTTACAGCCAGGAACAGTGACATCATATCAAAATGTCCAACATGGGAAATGATACAAGTATATGAAAATACAGACCAACAGACCAACTTCACGGTGGAAGAGAAAATACCAGGTATCGATGGAAAGGTGGAAGAATCAGACCATGCATTGAGAGAAAAAAACCTAAAGCATATTGGAGACGCCTACACTCAACCCATGTGGACGCACGTCTACACAGATGGATCATCAGAGGACCCATTGAGGAAAGGAGGGGCGGGACTCGTCATATTCCTACAGGATGGAACTGTTATAGAAAAAGAAAGTGCTGCCGGGGAGCCCTCGACAAATCTAAGAACAGAGCAACAGGCAATAATTGAAGCAGTCAAACTACTGGATGGAAAGGGGTTAAAGGATAACAGAATAGTGTTTTTGTGTGACTCCATGGAAATTTTGCAGGCCACACAAAGAGGACCACGAAATAGTATGGAAAGGGAACTGATATGCCAGCTAAACAAACTCTCAGACCACAATAATATCACCCTCCAGTGGATTCCAGCTCACTGCGGCATACCTGGGAATGAATGGGCGGACAGGCTAGCCAGGGAGGGAAGACAAAGAGAACAATTCAACCACCCAGTGTCACTGCCAGAAGTCAAGGCAAATATTTAAAAAAAATATAAACAGTGGATAGAGAGAACAAACAGTAAATATCCACAGGACCCAATCAATAGACTTAATAGGAAACAGTATACCACAATTTTTCACCTCAGAACAGGCCATTGCAGACTAAATGCACACATGCATAAAATGAAAGCAGCACAGACTGCACAATGTACATGTCAAAGAGGACCCCAGATTACATCCTGCAAACATGACCACTGCACCAAGACTCCCATGAGAAGACCTGGCCTGAGGAGAGAAACATACAAGACAAACTGTGGGGAACCATTGAGGACCTGCGACTGACATGTCACTTCATGGAGGCAGCCCATCTGGTAGCATAAAACGAGCATACGAAACCGAACGCAAAGAAGAAGAAGTCCTTTCTCATACTTATGGCTAGAAAATACGCCAGGCGATAAGAAAACTATTCTAGAATTATTTTTCAGCTCGTCACGTTTTTCTAGGTTGACGACTTTGAGAGCCTGTATCTTTTTTGTTTTGTCGTATATATATTATTTTTTTTTGCGTGTAGAGACATAAATGAATAAAGAACTTCTTGGTGTTATTGTTTTGTTGTGTGTGTGTTAGTTTATGAGATACAAGAAGATGAAGGTAAAAATGATAAACTGCAACAATGTTTAAATTGACCAATTTCAGGAGGAATCGGGACCTTCGGAATTTGAAAATAATCACAGGTCACTGATAGTGTTTCTTACAAGATTGTCGTTTTCCCTTACAAATAGGGTATTGTTAAATAAACAAAAACAGATCATCTCAGAAAAATATGTTGCAACAACTTACCTTCATAACCCGCAATAATGGGATAATCTTCCAGTCACCCAGAAAAGAGGATACATCGTTTCAACATCTCTTTCAGACTAAACCAGCCATCTTTCTTGTTTATATCTACAACGACGGCATTGCCTATTTTTAGATTAAAATACCGGGTTTTTCAACCGGTGCAAATATACGACAATGCTCTAGAATAATTTTCTTATCGCCTGGTGTATTTTCTAGACGTTAGTGTCGGAGTGACCATTTTGTTTAGTGTAATAACTAGTCGCACAAGTACTAAAGGTTAAGGGACGTAAGTAAATCAATGCAAACATATCTCTAGAAATGTGTCGACCAACCTACCTCATCCCTCAACATCTGGGACAGGAAAGTCATGAGCACATTGTGCTTTCGTGGGAACTTGGAACAGAGAGAACGGATCGCTTGAACCACCACAATCTTGAACTCATCAGAGATCTCCGACATGAAAGTAGAAATCTGCTTCATCAACCGGTCAACGCTGCTTTCGTTTCCCGTCTTGAGAAGAGTGGTGATGGCCAGGGTGGCAATGCTACGGTTGACATCTGTTATCAAGTTCTCCAGGTCAAGGTTGCAGGCTGTTACTGCAGCTGGGTGCTTGATAGCTACCTAAATAAGAACAAATATGACATGTATCTAAATAGTATAAGCAGGTGATCATAACAATTGAAGTTAAAAGCTTTCAAAACTAGGGTTATTTTTTGCTGTTGTTTAATGTCCACAAGTAAGTTTATTCTTTTGTGCGCCCTGAAAAGGACGTTAAGTGGCGGGTTTAGTAGCTTTCCTCACATCCCGAGCGCGCTGATGAAGGTGGACTGCGGTCCTCCAGGCGGCTGTGCTATGCTTGGCTTCATCTGCATGGGTGCTCACTAATATGGGGATCACACCGATCCACATCTCGTCAGCCAGGCTGCCTTGAAAACAGCCTGTTTTCAGGGAACACTACATGGAAGAGAGATTGTGGTCTTGGTCAGTGTATTGACCCTGATGCGCTGTCCAGGTCAATATGTTTTGCCTGACTGGACTAATGTCTCAGTTCCCAAAAATTGAGGTCAAAAGCATTCAAAACTGTGATTACATTTAAACAATAAAAGAAACATCTTTGACAAAATATAATGACGTACATGTATAAGTATGTGATAAATAGAGATAGAGAGATAGAAGAGAGAGAGACTGCAGTAGTGACTCTTTGCTTCAAAAGAAGCTGCATTAAGACACAAAGATAAATGTTTTCATAATTCTTTATTTGGGCATCAGTTGTGCTTGAGCAAAGAACAGTACCACTGCCTCCCGCCAGACATGCCCAAAGAGGCTACTTTAAGGTGAACTGAAGAAAGTATAGGTCACCAGAAAAAGACAAATCCTCTATAACTTAACTTCTTTATACTGGTTTAGAAGACTCTACAGAGTCTGTATACAACCAGTTTCTTGGATGGTGGTTTTTACCAATGTGCAATTCCATCTTGATAGACTCAAACACTAGATCTAAGTAGACCTGCAGCCAGTTAGGCACCATCTATAACTACTCTTAACAAACCACCTGGGGGAAGGTACAAATAACTTGGGTAAAATTTTAATTTTGTCCGGCAGTGGCCGTTAAGCCTACTCTTTTTTATTTCCAACTGCCAAGGAATTTTTAACATGCTCGACACTAAACATGAGAGTCTGTTTCACTACCCAGAGATCGGATGAATTTTTACCAGGAGATCCACGTGAAAACAAATCATGTCCGCCACCGTGATTCGAACACGCAACCTCCGGTATCCGAGGCAGACACCTTACCTCAAGACCACTGAGATGAATATACAAGTCTCAGAAATAAAGAATGCTTGTCCCTGCAGTGAGCAGAATAGGTTTTTACTTCACCCTGATAGGAAGACAAACCAATGCTATACCTTCCGTACAAACCGCACTCATTGTTCATATGGTAATATGATGCCAATTAACATAATTAATTGCTACACCACTACTTCCCTTTCTGAACGTTTAGCTTCTAATTCAAGTCTCTTCATGGCATGACACCAACCTTATTCAAAGTCCTGACAGCCGCAAACCGTAGGGTAGGTTTGGGCGAGCTACAGAACAGTTGTAGGACAGATACTGCTGGAGCCAAGTCTTTGGCTGTGGTGTTTTTGAGTTGAACAATAGCATGAGCTGCCTCATAGATGACCATTTCAGATTTGTGGCGCAGGCAACTTTCAATGAAATCAAACATGGGGCTGTCAGATCCTGCATCCTCTTCTTCAATCAGCTTGGCAGCAATGCGGATCTGAAAATGGATAGGTAAAAGGTTAACAGAAAAACAATCTAATTGTTAACATCTGATGCAAGATCAGCAGAATGGTTGAAATGATGGGCAGAAGGGTATACTTTGACAAAAAATGTGCAAAGAAACAACATGCACACAACAAAAATAACCATTCAAACAACAACAAATCACACCAGCCAACAAATCATCAAACAAGTTGGAAGCTCCACATGAGCTCAACTACCGCAACCACCGTCTATCCATATGAGAGAGGTTGCAGTATGTGGATGTTCCACATTAACATAACTACTCCAACTGCACCCATCCATATGAGAGAGGTTGCAGCACGTACTGGTTGCTTGTCAACCCAAAAACAAAACAAAACTATTGTCAGTTCGCTCAACAATCAACACCTTCTAATGCTCCACTGTACAATTACGAAGCATGTGTAAATTCCCCAACACAGCATTGACAGCAAAAAAGCGAACAGTCCGGAAGTATCAGTCCGTCATTGAAACATCTGCAGCTGCCAGCCACTAGCATAATCCGTACAAAATACATATGGTACAGTGTATGCCTGTATGGAATGTACAGTCTTACGCTGGAGTTATGTTCTAACAACAGTAGAACCAACACTATTACATGGAGCTCAGACGGACCCCAAAGAGGCTGGCCTTTGACAGCTTTAACGATATAGGCAGAAATAACGATCATGAAACAGAGCTAGGACACAGTGAAGGTGGTAGTAGACTGTGTGAAGTGGAGATAGTTTGTTGTTGCCATCACTCATGATGGGTACTAATCACTGTGTCGGTCGTGGATGAAGAATCCAAGAAAGCTGCATTACAGCACATTATGACAAAATTGCCTGCAGACTTTGATATATGTTAATTTGTCCATAAAGTTCAAATCCAGTAAAACATAAGCTCAGTATATAATATATACAACAAAAATCATATACAGAAGTCAAATATAATATACAGTAATAATTTCAGCCACTGACGGACGAACAACAGCATATAATACATTTATCACACAATACAGCATTGTCACTGGATATGTGCTAATAAAACTAAATGGTGTATACTTTTAATTCAGGTAAATAAAAGTGCAAAAAATGCCATCTTTATTACACAATATTTCTCAAAAGTAGGAGCATGTGATCACACCACTACAACTGGCCTCCATGCAGGAAGCCTGTGTCAAAGTATTGATGCACTCTTGCAGAATTAGTTGCCGTGGTACAATGTTTGTTATAATGAGGCTGACAGACAGACAAATGCACAAACCAACTTTGTCTTTTGAGACATGAAAAGCAGATGCAAAGGGCACTATTCGGTCCTCGCCCGTAAGGGGTCACAGGATCCATGTAGGGGACATAACATGTGAATCTACTTTATAATCAAACTTGATAAAAAATGGTTTATTCTAAACATGTACTCACCAACAGACAGTAAGCATAAGGTGACTTGAGAGTATGTTTGCTGAATTTGCTGACAAGCTTGTTGACAGCCAGTTTATCTGACTTCCTGATATGGTACAACAGGCCCAGGGCATGAAACTGAAGAAATAAACAATGTTTATATATATTACAATTTGAAAAATGGCAAACAAAATGAACAAATCCAACAATATAATTTAACCTTCTGTAAAAATTCTTAGGTTTAATAAGGTAGCTCCTCCCATAGCAGACACTGTTGCCAGACTTACAACGAACACTGTTGCCAGACTTACAACGACCAATGTTGCCAGACTTACAACGAACAATGTTGCCAGACTTACGACCAATGTTGCCAGACTTACAACGAACAATATTGCCAGACTTACAACGAACAATGTTGCCAGACTTACAATGAACAATGTTGCCAGACTTACAATGAACAATGCAACACACTTGGACAAAGGCAGACAAATTCAGCTCCCCATGACATGACACTTAATGGACCTTTACGAGTCAGGACGCTGCACTGCAGAAGAGTTGAAGAAGGATGAGATGATTAACCCTACCAGACCGCTGTACCCAATTTCCGGTAATTTCCTTAACTGCCGCTATACCGCTGGACCTAATTTACGGTACTTTGGGTAGTACGTGAATAAAATGCATCAGAATCTAAAAATAACCAACCAATCGTGGTCAAACCTCATGGTTAGTCATTGCAAATGTCTGCCCCCATGTTTGAATTGATTTTGTGGGGTTTAACGTGAACAAATTCGGAAAATTGACAATGAAACGAGCGGCTGATGAACCAAGCACTTCAACAGAAAAGCAAAGTAAGTCTAGGCTTATGACAGTCCAACAGGTGATCAATAATTTGGTTGATTCAAACTCTGAGGAGTCAGAATTTATTCAAGAATACTTTTCCAGTTCAAGTGAAACAGACAGAGCTCGAGTGATGAGGAGAATCTTGAACCTTGTAGATCTAGAGCTAGATCGATAGTAAGAGAAGAGGTCGTGTCCCTCAAACAGCTGATGGGGGAGATCTAGGTGGTGATAAAGGTTGGACAAGGAATTTTGTATCACCAAATACAGATCTGAATTTCAATGAGGATGGAAAAGGCCCAGTGAACATTCCTGGATATATCACAGAGGAGAGTGAACCGACTGACTTTTCATCCTTGTTTTTGGATGATTCTTTCTGGCAAAATTGGACAGTAAACCAACCTCCGGGCACACCAATTGCATATAGCAAAGCCCAACTCCTATAATGCAAAAAATTTCAAGGATGCCACAGTGGAAGAAATGAAGGCTTTTCTTGGATTGAGGATCTATATGGAATACTTATGTATAAAGCCCAGCTATCGGGATTATTGGACAAATGAGGGCTCTTTGTTGGGTTTACTCCGGGATTTCAAAATGTAATGACTCGAGACAGATTCTTGGCCTTTTGCTGGGTGGATTGGCACACAAAGGTGGAATATTGACGCTAGATGAAAGGTAAACCTATTTTCTACAATGTCTCTAAGTTACATCTTATTCTAACCACTTGTTTGCATGTAACTAACATTTTTCTATATCATGTTGGTTTTTTTCTCTTTAATGCTCAGAAGCCCAGGTATGGGGGACAGTTAGGTTCAGTGCCTCAGGTCTGGTAGGGTTAAATAGGCAGTTGGCAGGTGAATATGGAATGAGAGCTACCTGCACCATAACATTGTCACTGTTGACAGCCTCCTGAGCTTCATTCACCCAGCGCTTGATAACCTCATGGCTGCCCTTCCCAAGGTGCTGAAACATGATGCAATAAAATGTCAGAAAGATATGTTACAAAAATGTGATTCAGTTACAGAGTAATGTCACTTGTTTATATGCAATGTCAAAGTAAAGATAGCAGACACGGCTAGGGGCCCTATCCTTCATCTGGAATCAATCAATCAGGGGTCCTCTCCTTCATCTGGAATCAATCAATCAGGGGTCAGCTGTATTAGGGGCCCTATCCTTCATCTGGAATCAATCAGGGGCCAGCTGTATTAGGGGCCCTATCCTTCATCTGGAATCAATCAATCAGGGGTCCTCTCCTTCATCTGGAATCAATCAATCAGGGGCCAGCTGTATTAGGGGCCCTATCCTTCATCTGGAATCAATCAATCAGGGGTCCTCTCCTTCATCTGGA
The DNA here is from genome assembly GCA_036924085.1 of Ariolimax columbianus. Classification (NCBI taxonomy): domain Eukaryota; kingdom Metazoa; phylum Mollusca; class Gastropoda; order Stylommatophora; family Arionidae; genus Ariolimax; species Ariolimax columbianus. Next base: position 2,981,995 of record JAVGWX010000009.1, read on the forward strand.
ATCAATCAATCAGGGACCAGCTGTATTAGGGGCCCTATCCTTCATCTGGAATCAATCAATCAGGGGTCCTCTCCTTCATCTGGAATCAATCAATCAGGGGCCAGCTGTATTAGGGGCCCTATCCTTCATCTGGAATCAATCAATCAGGGGCCAGCTGTATTAGGGGCCCTATCCTTCATCTGGAATCAATCAATCAGGGGTCAGCTGTATTAGGGGTCCTATCCATCTGGAATCAATCAATCAATCTTCTTCTTCACCATTCGTCTGGAAAAGGGCGTTGTGACATTGTTTACAGAGAAGCTGCTATATTTGTGCCTTTTGGCCCGGGACATCCAATTTCAGCACACCATTTTTGGGACCAGGTCTGCCTTCCCTCTGTGATCCCTATTATTTTAGACAGACTAGAGGACTGCAGCCTGTTTCCAGAACCATCACTTGGAGATGGAATAGGGTCCTGGTCAGCTATAGTTCACTGACCATGCCAGTTATGAGTTCTGGTTGATGTCAGCTCATTCCAATCAATCAATATTTTAAGTGCCGAAAGAATAGGCATGTTGCAACCTTGCATGTCAAATGAGTAAAGAAGACTGTGTTTAACCTTAGGCACGCTACATAATTTATGAAAAAAATTTGACCTAATTAATTTTCTTAATTAGTCGCTGTGGTAGTCGTCTTTCAAAATTTGTAACTTTTATGTTTGTTTGTCAATAAATATGATTTTCTGGCGTGTAGATACACAATAGCATAACGAACATGTGGGTGTTATTGTTTTTGTTGTATGTTTGTTAGTTTTTGAGATTTAAAAAGATGAAGTTGAAAATTTATGAAAATCTCGGGAAAAATTTTGACTCGACCACTAGGCCTAGTCGCTTCGATAGAAAACCATGGAAACCACAACAACGTATCGATACTGTGTTTACAATATCGCCACAACTGTTAGTTTCAATTCAAACGTAGTTCTTTCATTTAAACAAACAAAATAAACAGATCTACGCGATAAAAATCGTTCTCAACAACCTACTTCCCCTTTCGCAAAAAGTCGGCTTGCTCCAAACGGCGTATACAAAATTAAAACTGTTCAAAAGCCATTTGTAATCGCACATACGATACTTTAACCGGCAAAATATCGTGTATATATGGAGGACGTACTCAGCAGTAAAAAATGGCTGTCAGGAGTGACTCCGTTCAAAAAAAATTTTTTTTTTCCGCACACCGTTTTTGCAGGCCGAGCTGGTTAGAAGGGATCGGACATTGGAGTGCTAAAGGTTAAGACTAGCAATACTATCATGTAGGATGAACAGCACTTCAAAGGCACATGTATCAGTATTTTAAAATGGCTGAAGATGGATCTACAGAGAATAACTGACAATAGCCAGCTATGGGCAGTTGGCTGCTTGCATCAGGGTTAATGAACCAGATCTGACCAAGACCGTAACCTGCCTTCAAGCGATGGTCCTGGGAACAGGCTGCACTAGTGTAGTTTTGCTAAGATAATGATTACAATGGAAAGGAAAAAAGGTTCCCAAAAAATCCTGCAGAAACTGAATGCGTTGGACCGAGAGGCACAGATATTGCAGCCTCGCTGTAAACAATGACAATGTCCTTTTCAGGACGAACACAGAAGAATTAGTTGTATTTTCGCCCGAAGACGGATGTGTCGGACCGAAATGTGCAAACATCGCAGTCAAGCTGTAAACTAACAACACAATGCATTCCGTTCTTCGGATTACATTCTGCTACGTGCAAAGCCCTGTTTCGGGTCTGGTAGCGGGAGATTGAGAACGAACGCAGAAAAAAGAAGGAATATTTTAGGAATGGAAAAACTGCCCAAATTACTCTATAGAAGCATCATAGTGTTGTGGTATAGAAAGCTCTGGTTTCACAAATATGACAAGTACAAATTCCTAAAAACCAAATATCACTATCATCTTACCAAAGCAGACACCAAGGCAGCACTTGAAACTCCTGGAACTTTGTCAACAATGGCTTGCTTCATGTATCGCTCAATGCTCTGGAGCATGGAATTCTAAAGAAAAGATAGTAATCTATTTTGTGAAACTAATACAGCATACATAATGCAAGATGATATATCCACAATCTATAGTTTGTAGAATACATATGAAATTGTCAGCAAACCTTTTCAAAATTTATACATGTGCATTTTATCATGGAATGAAACAAGACGAGCTATAACAAGAAATAATGGGAAGCCAAGAGACTGCGATTTTTTGGTACCGGGTTATCCTTCCCTCTTCGATTCCTTCGCCTTTGCCAGTCTTCCCTGTTGCAGCCTGTTATCCAGGATTACCGCGTGGGGGTAGAGAAGGATCTCGGAAACTCTGGCCTTGACACTCACAGTCAGCTATACGTCGCTGATCACTACAGCGCAGCATCTTGATCCCGTTGTATAATTTTACATTAAAGTCTGATTACAAACGATTAATTTGCTACGATACATTGATATATTGAAACAGTGGTTCCAAACCCTCCAGACTATAAGAATTTCTGACAAAAAGATGTTTAAACACATTGTAAATTTTATATTACATTGAAAAACTAGAGATTTTTAAATGATGTTATTTGGTTACAGACCACCACATTAAACACATTGTAAATTTTATATTACATTGAAAAACTAGAGATTTTTAAATGATGTTATTTGGTTACAGACCACCACATTAAACACATTGCAGACCCCGAATGAGGGACACTGTTCTAAAGGAATGAGCAGTAACTTACGTCTGTTACAGAACACAGGGCACGGATAGCAGGACCCCGAAACTGATCCTCTTTCCCTGTCATGTCCTTCATCAGACTGAGGAACAAAGTGGAGTTCTCATGTAAGATATGTAAACAAAGTCACACACAAAATATAAATTAGCCTTAAAATGAGTGCACTATTTTCTAAATTAAAAAGGTTCATTTTTGTTTCTCACTTCTGAGCTCCTTGGCCAATCACTGAAAAACTAGTCGGTAGTGGCTTTCTGACACCTTTGAAGACAGCATGAAAACCCCTCTACTTCGCCAGGTCTGAAACCATTATCTACGTGGCCCCTTCGCACCAGTTTCCTGATTTTCATTTAGGCTTATATGGTTCTTTGCTAAGTTGTCTTAGGTCTGCTGCCTCTCTTCTTGGGTCTATATCAAGGCAGTTCTGGTGGGCGTATTAGAATCTATTTTGTGGACACTGAAGACTCAATTTCAGCATTGATCAGCTACGATAGGCGGTATATGTTCCTCGTTGGAACAGTTGGTTGGTTAGCTAGAAAACTGATGAATCTTCCTTAGACAGATTGTATGAAACGGTAATAATTCTGACATTTATTTGACTACTGCTCTACGAAATCCCACACTATACAGAAGGTGCATAATTTTGGTATATTCTTAGTCTGATGTCTTTGGGTATTCTACTGTCTGGCAAAACTGTACTTCTCAGATATGTAAATATTAATGATTGTGTAAGTTCTTTGATGCTCATTTTAATGGGGGTGGAGTTATTTTTATTGTTAGTGTAATAATCTCTTGAGGGGTGGTGAGCAGGGGGCTTAGAGAGAGAGAGAGAGAGAGAGAGAGAGAGAGATATGGGCTGTGACCTATATTGTGCTTAACTTGATTGATACTTGGGGTAGCAGCATGGGATCATTATGAAAATCGTTGGCATAGTTATGAATCTGAAACAAGCATGGTTGACGAGGAGTGAGTAGGGTGAGGAAGGAATGGGTGGAGGGGTGGGGAGCAGAAGAGATGGGTGGGTTGAGAGTGCTATGGGAAAATCTTTACCTTTAACACACGTTTTTTCACATCACAAAATAAATATCCGCTTATCGCTAGGAGACGTGAAAAGACACCAGGAGATAAGACAACTATCTCGGAGTACTGTCCATTTACTTACACTGGTCGAAGACGTGAGTATTTGAATCTAAAAATAAACACTTCCGCCATAGTAGATGTAAACAGAAAACATGGCTGGTTTTGTTTTAAAGAGAATTTTTAAACGATTTGTCTTTTTAAAATTTTTAAAAATTAATTAAGTGACAGGGAAAAATGTGTAACTTTTTTAATTATTCAGTGGGGACGGCGTGGCCTAGTGGCACGGCTCACAACCAGAAGGTGCTGGGTTCGATCACCATCACAGCACCGGCCGTTACCCCGGGGAAGCAAACCCTTAGAAAATGCAGGAGGAAGCAGACCCTTACATAAAATGCATGCTGAAGTCGGATGCACTGGGCCGACAGGCGCAAAATAAAAATCACAGTGTAACGCACACACGCCTTGGGGAATAGATAAATAAGGCGAACGCAAAAAAAAATTTTAAAAAAACATTATTCAGTGTGGTAAAGGTTTTAACTGATGTTGCTTCTTTCATATTGTACTTTTCGACTCACAGGCAGATAATCTGCATGCATCTATAAGATACACTTAGACCATACATTTTCTTTGGTATGTGAGCAGTGAAATGTCATAGGTTTACTTTCATATCTTTCAGTGTAGAGAGTTATGTCTATCCTAGTCCTCTAGTGGTGCCCTCTGGTGTCTGGCATATCATGTAAGTGAATGAAAGTCAAGAAGAGAATGGTTGATACATGGTATTCTTGTCCTACTTATGTTATCACTATGAAAGTTTGGTTATTCTCACTATCACTGCATGTAAAATTGGTATACACGTTATGGTATTAAGGATTGAAACAATGCCAATAGTGATATCATAAGATGCTATAATGATGCAGGTATATCAAATCTTATTGTATTAAAGATTGAAACAATGTGACAAGTGATATCACAAGATGCTACAACAATGTGACTAGTGACATCACAAGACACTACAACAATGTGACTAGTGATATCACAAGACGCTACAACAATGTGACTAGTGATATCACAAGATGCTACAACAATGTGACTAGTGACATCACAAGATGCTACAACAATGTGACTAGTGATATCACAAGACGCTACAACAATGCAGGTACATCAAATTCCAGAAAGACGAAGACCAACCTGCTTGTGACAATGATCACATCCTGAGCAATCTTTGACATTTCTTTGATGCCCAGATATACAAGTCGTCGCAGTATGGGCTAAAGTAACAAGACAACCACAACATTCACAGTGTAAATCAATTGGCTAATCATTTCTATTAAATGAACTGCATCATGGTATAGATCTTTTAAGCCCCCACTATGAAGAGTTCAAGTGAATGTCCCAGATCTAAGCACGGTTCTCCAGTGTTCAAATCATTGACCTCATTATGGTGACACTTAGTAAATTGATTATTTTGTGAGATACATTACATCAAGTTAGAACTGATAAATAGTTGAAAGGTCCTGTTAACACACCATGTGGCTGGGAATATGGTATTAGGCCCCCATTTTCTTGGCTAATACCACAATAGGGGTCATGTGGTTAGAATCTCATCATTCGACTCTACTTCCCAGACTTGCTCTGGTACCCAATGTTTTAGGCTGAGACACCTGAAGCTGCTTGTACAGGAAAAATATCCAGCATCAATTGGGAGTTGAACATAGATCTCTCGGCTGGGAAGCCAGTGCACTAACCACTGTGTTAGCGTTGCTCCTAGTTAGGCTCCATGTTAGTTTTATGTAAACATCATAGTGAACTCTTAACCCTTCAGTAGGAGCATCGAGCTACCACTATAGTTGACCTCCTTGCAGGAAGCCTGCATCATAGCATTTGTGTACTTTTCCAGAGGTGGTTTATGTGACAGTTTGTGTTTATATGGCGAGGTTGCTAGCCCTATACACAATCCTACTTAGTCAATATTCATGATAGACATAGTTGTGGCAGGGTTTATATTCTTACCACCTTAAAGCGGGACCCCGGAACGTTTTTTGTAATAACTTGAAGGAAATGTTTTTATGAAATATTTCGGCTCAGTTAAGATGATCGTTTAGATACGAGCTGGTAGCTCCTGGACAAAGGCACATGTCTTCCTCGCTTGGAGTTCGTATAAAGTCTGTTGTATTTGAGGCATCGTGATGCTGAAGGAGAGGGTATGGACACATCTTTAAAGTATCTCCAAATGGAGACAGCCTGGTGTATCAGTGTCCCAGCGTACATAATGAGTCTGCCATATGAAGTGATGGTATGTCTGACATTCCCAACCACCTGGGAGAGCGTCACAAACACCTATAGCCCCCACCTGCTCCTCAGTCCCTTAGTCTGGCCCTTCTTCAGTGACCTACCTGGCTTGGGTGACCCTGCCTGGAGAAATACTCCAGCCAGTATAGTTCCTGGGATCATTGGGGCATGCAACCTTGTCACGGTAGATTTACATGCGGAAAGCTCTGTTTAGGTCAAACTTTGTTGTAATATCATTAAATGCAACATAACATTACTATAAATATTTTAATAAATTTACATTATTAGACAATTTATTTTGCATGGCAGCAGTTGCATGTTTCAACTACTATGACTCTTAAGCCAGCAGTCAAATTATTTTTCTTCCTCTCAGTGATTCTGACCTAAATGAATTCACAAGGAGTCATCTCTCACGACGGATTAAATTCATGTCTAATGGATTAAACATATAAGCTGTAGAAGACAGATGATTTGCACCGAAAGGTGCATATATCGCAGTCAAGCTGTAAATTAGAGACGGCGCATTTCGTTCTCCGAACTACATCCTGCTACTTGTGAAGCCCTGTTCAGGACCTGGTAGTGGGAGATTGAGAACAAACACAGAAGAAGAAAGTAGAAGAACATAAACAAATAAAACATCATATATTTTTGTTGCACAACTCATTTCCTGATGCAAGTTGAATCATCCCATTTAAGTCTTCTTCTTCCTTTATTCTCAAATTACTGCCACCAGGCCCTGACAATGAGGAGGCAAGGAGCAGGATGCAGTCCGGAGAACAGAATGTGGTGTGCTATAGTTTACAGCTTTACTGCAAATTTGCACCTTTTGGTCTGACACATCCAACTTCAGCATCGTATTTTTTTGGAGGAAGTGGAGAAAGGTCTTTCCAGTTCTTGGTTGCTGGCCCTGACGTTAGCAATCAGCCTTGGGTCACTGATCGCTAGATCTCATGTACTGCTCACCACATATAATAAAACCTTACGAAAAATCCCATAAATGGCACGTATTATCTACTGTTTAGGTGCCAGCAATGAACATTTTACAAGCAAGTTGGGTCATACGTACATCTTTAGACTGAAAAAGCTTAGTCATTGCAAAGAAAGCCTCTGTTGCCTCCGTCTGACCAATACTTTCACCCTGTAAAATAAAACAATTAATAGTCTTCATTTGTGGCCGTCACCAGTGGCAGCACTAGACAAGCTCTATGGCAGTGTTGACAGCCTCAGGATGACCACTACTTTTTTCGAAAAAATACAGGTTGACGTCTGACAGCATACGAAGAAGAAGAATAGTCTTCATTTTCAGATTATTGTCTTGTCCAGGAAATTTAATTTCCACACAACAGATACTATCTATACATTGAAGAAAATAATGGATAATAAATGAAAAGCCAAACATTGATATCCTCAAAGGTCATGAAGATTTATACAGTTCTTATTTGGGAATGGGATTTCTAATTATTATGAGGCATACCCCATTCAACAACTGTCAGTTTTGTATTAATTGAAAAATATTACACTTTTCTCCTTCTAAGGAATCTGGAAACGGAGATGTGAAGAAACATAATATAGCTTTGGTAAATAAAAAGAAAATATGTATCTTTCATAATGTAAACCCTGAGTACAGATACAAGAATCAAACAACGGTCACTACAGCATTTATTCTCATTGCCGGTGCACACCTGAACGATTTATAGAGTTGAGAAATAAAGGCTGTTAACTTATCCAGGTGCCACACACTACACAGGACAGACATTTATTTTACCTCTGATAAGAAAAAAATCTATGCCTCACTGAGGTTTAAAACTCATTTCCTGTTGTTCAGAATACTGGCAGTCAAACAAACCACCCCTCTCCAAATGAACGGAAGCAAACCACAAGAGTATATAAATTCACTAAATTTAACAGCAAAATATAGAATATAAAGAAGTCATACATAACAACACTGCGTGGGTATAAGAACAGCAAGCTTATCCCAACTTGTATATCTTACCAGAACAAATCAAGACATCGAAGGAAATTATCATAATAAGAGAAACAGAAGTTGGCTAACATAACTAGCACAAGAAAAGTTGCTAATGTACCCTTACAAGAAACGGTAAAAATGAGAGAGACACCATTCCCATCACCATAGAAACACGTCCAGATAACTATATTACATTCTAATTGTTACTATTTTTATCATTTACATAAATAGATATCACTTGTGCTGTTCTTCGTATCTGATCTTTGACGACAACATTGGGTTGGTTGTTATTTGCAAATGCCCAAGACTAAAGTCAAGATGAAGTTTCTTACAGTCGACCTAGCACCTACAGACTAGTCCAAGAAATCGCTGCATCAAAAGTTGAAAACAATGACACAGGTCCCCTTGGTCGAGTTACGGGAGGAACCTGCATCTGGACTTTTCCTGCCCTACACAATATGGAAGTCACTATATAGACCGAACTGGTGTATCATGATGCAGGAAAAACCTGAATAGATGGGGATACAGGGACGATGAAACATGCGAATGTGAAGTAACACAAGACTAGAACCATCTGATGATCTGCCCAAACTGCCCAAACCTCCCGGAGACTTAGGATGGATGACCTGCTGAGTGCCAGCGACAGGTCAATCCACATGGCTGAATACTGGAAGAATGAAGCATGTCTAGGACACGGAAAGTAAGTAAGTAGGTTATTCTTTTGTGCGCCCTACGGGGATCACGTGGATCTTGTTAGTCAGGCTGCCATAAAAACAGTCCATTTCCAGGAAGGGCTACAAGGAAGCCAAGGTGATGGTCTTGTCCAGTATGTTTTGTCTGACCCTGACTAACATGTCTGATCAGTATATTTTGTCTGACCCTGACTAACATGTCTGATCAGTATATTTTGTCTGACCCTGACTAACATGTCTGATCAGTATATTTTGTCTGACCCTGACTAACATGTCTGATCAGTATATTTTGCCTGACCCTGACTAACATGTCTGATCAGTACATTTTGCCCGACAAGAAGTTGTCTTCCTTCCCTGGTCAATAGGTAAATTATTTTCTGCATGCGTCCCCATATTAAGTGACTCATATCACAATCGGTCTTGGTGAGTAAAAAAGGAGAGGCTGTGAAATCTACATCGCACACTTCAACGGTGACATGGAAAACCACTCCATACCAGCAGAAGACACATGTACCAATTTCAGCAACGACGATTCTTATCAGCCAAAACACAACTACAAGGGCTGCCGAAGACAGATGTATCGGACCGAAAGGTGCAAATATCGCAGTCAAACTGTAAACCAGCAACTGTATATACTGTGGCGCGGCGAAGACCTGAAATGCAGTCTCCTTCGTGAACCTCACCGGGCTAGAACCATAACATCAATTGATTGAAGAACACTGGCTCATACTTATTGAATTTTTACAACATAATTGTATCTGAAGGTTAGAAATAACAGCATGCATCCTCTGCTATGAGACAGAAAATGAAATGCGTTAGTCATGAGACCAATAAACTGCCACTATAGGCTTTAAACAAATGAATATCTGACTTAATGGCAAATATTCACAACACCATCAACACACACCATGAAAGCTAACAAAATCAACACCTCTGTCGTGATATTTGAAATAGCACTGTTCACATCACAGAACAAGTACAAAGAAGTATTAGCCTTTAGCACGCTACATTTTTTGGCAACAAATTTTGCAACTTTATATTTTTTAAATATATATATAGTTGACTTTTGAAGCTTGTAAGTTTTCTGTTTGTTGGTCAATAAATATAATTTTCTTGTGTGTAAAGAAGACACAATTGAATAAAGAACTTGGTGTTATTGTTTTTATTAGTTTCTGAGATACAAAAAGATGGAAGGTGAAAATTTATTGAAAACCACAAAAAAATGTGGACTTGACCGTTAGGCCTAGTGGCTCTGATTGAAATCCATGGAAACCACAACAACGTATTGATACTGTGTTTATAATATCAACACAACTGTTAGTTTCCAATTCAAATGTTGTGTAGCGGATACCACTGTTTGCACTGGGGTATTCTAACTAAAATGTTACCACACACAGCAAATGACATGGCAGGTGGCATATTTATTATCTAATAATCTTACAACACCATTAAAGTGAGTGCAATGAAATTACAACACAATACAAGATATATCATCTTAACTAAATATTCATAAGTATATATATGTTAATATAAATATTAACTAAAGCGGAAATTTAAGCATTAGCTATTGATGTAATTCCCAACTATCAAAACCCAGTTCTATTGACGTACACATATCACACACATCTCCTTATCTGCATCAACACACTCTCAAAAACTCTTCCTCACTCAAATCTCCTCAGGCGGGCGATCTGGACATAATGCATTCAATATATTCCACGTATACTCACATATGATCTCTCAACTCAGTCGATCTGCGTATACACACAACTCCGAAACATATATCGTTTCCTTGGTGTCTACATACACATCTAGATGCCCAACACACATCTATTTGAGCGACTCAATGACGTATGCTGTTTGAGCGAACCTGTTCTATTTCTAACATTCGTACAACAGTCTATCCATCGCTCTTCTACTAAGCCGGTGAGCTAAACAGACTCCTATCTACATTCTCTCTCTCGCTCTCATTCCCTCTGCATGGCCTGCCTGCTTGAGCTTAACTTTGTCTAGTGTTTTATGCTCTCAAGCAGTATCAGAGCTGACCAATGAATCTCGAGGGGATGGCCCCAATCACTCGTTATTGGAACGAATTACTCTGAATACCTGTCACTCAAATATCGCAGCAAGTTCCGCTGCCCTCTTGTCTGTCACTCATCCCCCACTACCAAATCGGAACGCCAGAGGTCAGTTCCTACCTGTACACATTCTTTTCCCCACCCCATTTTCCTTTGTTGAGATGGTGAGTGACCTTGGCACGTATTCAGGTACCTTTGTTCTCAGAGTCGCCGACCACATCACCCCTGCCCTAAATGCTCATGCTCCGGCTGGAACTGTTACAGTAGTTATTACATCTAAAAAACAAAATAAACATATCCACTCAATAAAGATATTTCCCAACAACCTACTTCACCTTTCGCAAAAAGTCGGCCTGCTCCAATCGGCTTAATAAGAATAAAGATCGTTCAAAATCAATTTGTAATTTAACATACAATACTTTAACCGGCAAAAAAACCTGTGCAGATGGATGTGACGTACTCAACATTTAAAAAATGGCTATGGGTAGGGTTTTTGTTCAACAAAATCTTTTTTCAACTTCTAATTTCTAGGTCGAGTGTGTCAATTTTCAGCTAACAGTAATGTGCTAAAGGTCAAACTTCATTAATGTTGTTGTTCGAAGCAACTCATGCTGACTTAACTCTTGATAGTGGGTTACAGCGGCTCTTCTTACATCCCAACCTATACTTGAGAAAGTGGACTACAGCACTCCTAGCTGTAGTGCAATGCGGGATGCCTCAGAAAGCTCACTATTATGGGGGTTACAGTGTTGATCTCCTTGTTTGTCAGACAGCTGTGACACAGTCTGTTTCCAGGAGCACGAACGAGGACATGAGGTGGGGTCTTGATCAGTATGTTTCACCTGACCTCGATTATACAGACTACATTAATAAAAAATATGTTACCTGATTGATGATATAGAGGACTTTTGTCAAAATGTGACCACATTTCCTTGGATTAATTGGAGTCTCATTGAAAGTGCGGGCCTATATAAATGAAATAAAACAGTATGACTAGATTATTTATATTTCCTTTCTACATATGCATATAAATGTATACAAAATATAATCACAGATGGTTTATAGATAAGTTCCAGTCAAGATGACGAAGTGAACTATTTTTTTCAAGGATTCGATATTGGGATGTACATATAGATTATTTGGAAACCAGTTCTCCTGTAACACCTAAAGATGCACAATATTCTCGCTTTCAATCAAACCCCAAAATACCAAGTTAAGTTTAAATGGCAAATTCCTGCAGCCAAACGACAACCCAAACTATCTGGGAGTCACATTTGATCGGCACATGACATGGAAAAGTCAGATCGAGAGAAACCGAATGAGAGCCAGAGAAAGAATGGCAATCATGAGGAAACTTGCTGACACAAGCTGGGGAGCAGACGAAAGCATACTAAAGAAACTGTACACTGGAAGAGTGAGACCAGTTCTCGAGTATGGCATTGCGGCATGGACAACAGCAGCAAAGGCGAACTTCGATAAAGTTAGCAAACTTCAAAACCAAGCCATGAGAGTTATAAAAACAGGAGGCATGAAGTCAACGCCAATTGTAGAACTTGAAAAGATTACAAAACTGCAATCCATGACCAATAAAAGAGACTGCAGAGCCCAGCTGCAGTCAGAGAAACTCAGAAGACTGACTGACCATCCAATGCACCAGAGACTAAACAATTTGGGAAATGGGAAACTAAAGCGGAGAAACTTTGCAGAAATAGCCAAAGCAAAGATGCACGAAGATCCCATAAATGAAAATATACCAGGTATTGGAAACAAAAACTGCCAGACTGAAAAAGAAAGGAGAGATACTACCCTAAGCTTTATATCGAAAAACTACCCAAGCATGGACTGGACCCATGCATACACCAACGGTTCTGTAACAAACACTACACAGAACGGAGGGGCAGGAGCATTTCTGAACCTACCAAATGGCAGAAAAATAACACTGTCATTCGCTACTGGTAAGTACACAAGCAATTTCAGAGCGGAGGCAGAGGCACTGAGGGCGGCAGTGGAAGAAATGGTGACACATAAAGAAAATGAAAGCCATACAGTCCTGCTTACAGATGCTCTGGCCGTAGTCACAGCGCTAAAAAGCCAGAAAAACACTGAGCTTAATGACTTAAGAGCAGCACTCTGCAAACTGTGCCAGCAGTCCGCACCAAAAAGGGTAGTGGTACAGTGGGTCCCATCACACTGCAACATCCAAGGCAACGAGGAGGCAGACAGACTGGCAAAAGAAGGTGCAAGACTACCACAAACAGATACTAGTATGACGTACGAAGAGTCAAAACGGCTTATTAAAGCCAGATACATGACCAAATGGGAAACCGAACATACTGGTTACACCAAAAACGATGCCTATTACCGGTTGAACAGAAGAGAGCAGGTCGTTGTCTTCAGACTTCGCACTGGCCACAATAGACTGAGGTACCACCTATTCAACAAATTGAAGATAGGTGGTACCGACGAATGCCCGTGCGGTACCGGTAAAATGACCGCTGAACATCTGCTGCAGAACTGCCCGACATACGAGGATCAGAGAGAGCAGATGTGGCCATCACCAGTGGAACTGCAAGACAAGCTCTATGGCAGTGTCGACAGCCTCAGGATGACCGCCGCTTTTTTCGAAAAAATAATGGTGACTGCGTACGAAGAAGAAGTAACACCTAAAGGAACCAACTAAACTATGTAATAGTGATTCTTCGAGAGGCCCAGCAAATCAATAGAGGATTTACAGCTTCTTAAAAAATTGCTCACTGGAAGTGAAGGTAGATATGAGTAAAGAAAAATGGCGCAGCAAGGCAAAGTAACAGGTTTGTCGAGCAAAATCGCAATGTTTTGTGTGTGTGGGGTAGGGCAAAAGGATAAAGAAGTCATCATCTTTATGGCAATACTAGGGCTAGCAGACTTCAGGAAACACAGGAATAGAATAAAGAAAATATACAGCTATGTGCTGATATCAAGCAAAGTGACAGGGTGACAAAGGGCAACGCATTGAATGGGTTTTATATTAGATCCAGGAATGGCTAATGTAGTGGTAGAAACATAAGAAAAAATAATGTCAATCTGTTTCCATGGGATCAAGATGCTGAGCAACGAAAGAGCTGCAGTGGTCAGCGATCCATAGCTGACTGCTAGCGTCAGGGCCAGCAAAACAGAGCTGCCAAGACCCTTCTACACCTCCACGTGGATCCTGTATAACAGGCTGCAGCAGGGCAGACTGGCTAAGGAGAAAGGATCGAAGAGGGAATGCTAACCCGGTACCCAAAAAATGCTTGCTGAAGTTGGATGTGTTGGACAGAAAGGTGTAAATATCACAGTCAAGCTGTAAACTACAACACAGCGCATTCCGTTCTCTGGACTACATTCTGCTACTTAAGCCCTTTCAGGGTTTATTATGGGAGATTGAGAATGAACGAAGCCAAGCCAAGCCAATCTGTTTGTACGACAAAGAAAAGACGACTCCAGCGATCATTAAAATGTATGCACTGTACTCTAAAGTGGAGAGAGATGTTTTTATAATGTGAACTCTCAAACTTGTTGCACCAGGTCACGGACTTGGAGAAATTGGTTGTAACATAATATCGAGACCTGTGAGATATGATGTGTGCGAAGTGCAGAAGGAAAAACAATTCACGATAAAATTCGCAACAGCACGCTGCGGAATATGGTGGGGACTACATCGGTTAACTACTATATCGGCGCACAGAAGATAAAGTGGTTTGATCATTTGACAAAGATGCCTGTGTGATCAATCTGCAGCGATGTCATACTACATGCAGGTTTCAGGGTCATGCGCAAGAGGTTGAACCCAGCTGCAATGGATAGAAGCGATTAAAGAAACACTACAAGAGTACAGCATGTTGGCAGCACAAGCCTCTCACCTAACGCAGATCAGCCCAAGTCAACACATACCTCCTCTCTGAGACACCGAAAGGCAAGAGCAGTTGGACAAAAGAAAAAGATGGTTTAGTTTTTTTCCCTTGCAATTAAACTTTGAGCTGCTAGACATTTTTACAACTAGATTCTGAGGATTCTTGAACCCATGACATCCATATTATCAGTGCGTGTGCAAATACCCCACTCCATTTTTCAAATGGACCATTATTTTGAGTCATATTTTGGATTGTACGGCTAAGATTTTGTCCATAATATAGTGACATCTACGCAGCAGACACATTTCTGGAAATATATATATTGATATAAATATATCAAAACACGTTATCTAAGATTTGTGTGATGTTTTGAAAATTCAGAAATGGCCGCTCTAAAAGGCTAACAACAGAACACGCTGCTGAAAGTATTTTCGAGGATTTGGAGGCAGATAAATTAGATTTAGATGGCGATTATTTTGAATATTAGTCAAAAATGATAATCAAGTTAGATCTGTTCCAGACCTCTTGAGACTCGACAATATACTGGTATAACCAGCAGGAACATTGAAGAAGAATAGTTAAATTAGAGCACACTAGTTTTTTATTAAAAAAATTACTTTCCTCCCATGTCTAACTTGCACACAATATTCTTAGGGGCACAGAGGAGTAGGATTTTACAGACTAGTTGGCCACGGTTCAAACAGGAATGGAATAACAAAACATATCGATTTGAAATATGTGATTCAAAATGATGAAGAAATAAATAGATGTAAACATATATACATTTCTGAATGTTATTCTCTGCCTCATTATACCAGAACATTTTTTCTCCAAACATTTATGAAGATATCAGTTTCAAAACATGTGAAGAAAAACAAACAATAGTATAAGCATAACTTTTAAGAAATATTTGAAACTAACCTCCTGTAAGACAGTGCTCTTTTCCAAATTGTTAAAGGGATTACCACCTCCTGTAAAACAAACAAAAAAGACTTCTAGTTGTTGACCTTTGACCTAAAAACACTGCTCTTAGCATACACGATTTATACTTGATTATCCCAATCATTATCAGAGAATAGCATTATTCAAAGCTTACATCCACCAACATTGAAACAGATATTGACATCCAAGCAAACAATTCACAAATTGAACATGACAATAACCAAGTTAGATTTAACATTTCATTCATTAATTCTCTTCTTACTGCAAACTTCTCCAACACCCCCTTATATATTTTATTTTCTTTCCAATGAGCTGTGCTCCATTCTTCTATATATCCACATTTCACAGACAATTCTCCCATATAAGTGTTTATTAATAGATTGCTCACGTCAGATAAGATATTTGAACATATCAAAAGACATAACACATTACTGAAAACAATACTGGAAGGAAAATCATAGGGCCAACATGCCATAGGAAGAGATAACTGTATAAGTAAAAAAACAAATTTCAGTCAAAACCCTTCAACTCCCCGTGGAGCATAAAGTCCTCAACAAATACTTGCCAAGTCTTCCTGTTATGTGCTTCTATCAGTTGCACGTGTTCATATCAAACGCTTTCAGATCACGCTTTCAAACATCTTTGTAGCGGAGGAAGGGTCTATCTTTGCTATGCTTGCCTGTGGTCAGCTCTTCGTATAGGATATCTTTTGAAATTCACACGCACTCCTTTCTGCACATGTGACCAAGCCACCGCAAGCAGTGCTTGCAGAGGATCGTAACCAAACTGGAAATCTTTGCACGGTCCAACACGTCGTCGTTTGTCACTCTATGAAATTACAAGTATGCGCCTCAAGCATTGCATATGGCTTCACGTTTTGCTGGCATAGAGCAGGGTACTAAGCACACATGATCTGTACGTACACAGCAACCTTTGTGGAGATGGTCAGCATGTTGTTATTCCCCACTCTCTGCGAGAGCCTGGCAAGTGCTGCTGAGGCCATTCCTAATCTCTTTTGCAGCTGTGGTGCAGTGAAAGAATGACGGCGATGATAGATCCAAGGTCATTAAAATTATTTACTGCCTCCAGATTTGTACAGCTTAAGACAATCCCTGGAGTCCTCCCTTTCATCTTTTCTAAGCTGATGGTGAGTCCAAACAGATCACAGGATTTTGCTAATCTATTAACTCATTCACTCCCAAATATTTTGGACCTTTGGACACAATTTTATTCTTTAGTAAAACTGAAACACAGCATCACTTAGTTGCTATCTATTTGTCTTAAATAGACGTTCACTAAAATAACACATATTATATACCAAACTGTTCATTAAGAACAAAAATGTTCTCCTCATCAATACATTATTCAGCTCTAAAACCAATATACAAATAACGTAATGAATTTCTATTGACGTAATCCTCAAAGGACGATGTTCTGAAAGTTGCACCTAATTTGGTGCAGTTGTTTTCACAGTATTTATATTTTACTGAAGGCACGTGAAGTTGAAAACGTGCAAAAAATAAAAGCTCCGATCAACATCAACGTGAGTGTTTACAATTTACGTGCACACGGAAAAAATGTTTCTGCTGTATTCAAATTATATATACACACATTTATATTATACGCACTAGATTGATTGTGCAGGATCTTGAACCTTAACTGAATTTGTGAACTGTTATTACCATTGCTTGAGAGAAAAGAGGGCACTGCCTCTTCGTCAGTAGATTTAGCTATACTTTCATCCCTCGACTTAGAACTAAGACTAAATAAATAAATTGAAACAGCGCTATCATAACGATCGATATCTTCATCATCACTACCATTAGCAATAATATAATCTATCTATTCCTGAGCTTGTACTGAAAAAACTTTATTTGAACTATTTGGTGTGGCTGAAGGTGCATGGGATAGCCTTCAAAGTTGCTCTCCTAAAAAAATTTATATTTTCCAAGTTACAAAACTAAACATTTTTTCAACGAAACTCAAACTAACTCTTCCGGAATGAAAAAGTTTAAAGTCTGGACTTCCGCCAATAACCAAAATAAAACATTTAGGAGAACTAGGAATGGGAAAATATGTGATTTTGTGAACACAGTAGCAAAAGCCGATACGTCGGCTTCTGTGTTTTCTAGAAAAAAACCGGAAGCCATTGTGGGAGTGAATGAGTTAATGAGCTGTAGCTCGGCTTCTGTGTTGGCGACCAGGGCTGGATCATCTGCGAAGAGCATATCCCGAATGACAGTCTCTCTTCTCTTACTTTTTACACGCAGTCTGGCCAGATTGAATAGACTTCCATCTGACATAGTGTGCAGAAAGACACCTTGGCTTATGTAGCAGTACCGAAGGAGTGTGAGCGTGATGGCAAAGAAAATGGAGAATGTCAAAGGCCTCAGATTCCTGACCAGCTAGCATAATTAGGCCTTTTCACGTGGGCATGAAAGGTAACTTTACCATAACGCCATGGGATGGTCATTCAATATTCATGGTAGAAAAGTAGTGATTTACTTAAAAATCAAAGTAAAAAAGTAGGTCTAAAGTAAAAAAAGCAAGCAATTCATTCGGCTCATTCGCATCTTCAATCTGATGTTTTGAGAGTGCCCTGTTATTTAAACGTACGAACTTGTTTTAAATGTTTTTACATACTGTATCTATAATTTAATACTACCATGATCTTCACAATCTTCAATTACCATAGTAGTCAATAAGTCATTGCCGGCTATTAATATTGTATATTAATTATAATACTAAATACTAAATACTTATACTGGAATAACTCAAATAACTGGATTATCGATAATTAGTAATGACAGCGGCAACTTCGGTTTATGATGATCACTAAAATATAAAACACTGTCATATTATAATCATAATAGATTATCTAAATCAGTGTACTGTTTATGCATTTACCTTCTTCTTCTTCCTTTTTGTCCCTTTTCAGCGACAACATTTTCATATATAATTTTTCTCAAGCGGTCCTCTGTTTATGACAGGAAGCTGCCTACGTTTAGCAGAACACGTCACAAATGTACAGGGTCAGGGGTCAAGCTTCCCAGAGTGCTCGATGTCAACTTCCGACGAGCGACTAATTAAAACACTCACATCGTAAACTTGGTTACCCTAACGGAACATTTTATCACAAGTATCATTCTGATTGAGCATCAAACGAAATATTTTCTTTCAGAAAATTAAAACATGAGATGACCCAGTTTTTAAGAATAAACTTGCAAACAGAAGTTGTATGGTGAAAGTTTGAAAGAGAGGTTGGGTGGGGGGTATAGATAGGCCCATAGGGTCAGTCGAGCACCAATTGCAGCCAACGAAAAAAAAACAATTATACGATCTGTAAGGAAAAAAAGATGCCATGAGATTTATTCAATATGTCGAACGTTTGTGACACGAATATATAATATGTGTTATTTTTGTGTTTGAAAGAAAATAAAGCTATTACTCCTTTCTGCTCCTCCACTTTGTTAATTTACACGTGACCCCAGTTTACATGACGTCACTATCTTGACGTCTGCGGATAGGGGTCGTGCCTAGTAACCGGAGGCCATTTTTTTCTGGTTTGGCAACACTAGGGCTATTTATTCTTGTTCGTTGTGATAGTTGTGACTTGCTACACATGTTTTCGTGTATTTTATGAACTCTCAACGACAAACTATTCTGAAAAATGTAACGAGAAAACAAGAATAAGAGGTTTGGGAGACTCCAAAACATTTAGAAAGTATGGAATCATGACTACTAAAGTGAAACCCCTGCATGTGCAGACTGGTGTTCTGCAGCAGCGACAACCGCTGATTGGGAATACAATGTATACACACACAATGGAAGGTAGTCATTCACACCATCTTCCACCTCTGGCAAGCCAAACAGTTGGAGGTGGAAGTAGTGGACATGGCGTTAGAGTCCAGCAATTGTTTGAAGAACAATATAAGCATCACTCCGATAAACTGGAAATTATTCAAAATGGCGGCGGCGGAGATGATCAAACACAGCCACAAGTTATTGCTCGTCCAAGCTCCAGTACTGGGAGTGCTGGCAGCAAAGGTTCTGGTGTTAGGAGGGGAAACAGATTAAGTCCAGAACTTGCAATGAAACAGTATACACATAAGCTCAGTTCATATGAACATCAAGAAATATTCACTTATCAAGATATATTTTTTGTGGGACAAAACGCCAAAAAGAAGCAAGGGGTGGTAGGGGGACCAAACAATAATGGGTATGATGATGATAATGGATCTTATGTGCACGTGCCTCATGATCATATATCGTATCGCTTTGAAGTTTTGAAAGTGATTGGAAAAGGTAGCTTTGGTCAGGTAGTTAAAGCTTATGACCATAAACAACAAATTCATGTTGCTTTAAAAATGGTTAGAAATGAAAAACGATTTCACAGACAAGCTCAAGAAGAGATAAGGATTTTGGAACACTTGAAAAAGCAAGATAAAGACAATAACATGAACATTGTACACATATATGAACACTTCACATTCAGAAACCACATCTGTATTACATTTGAACTTCTCAGTATGAACTTGTATGAACTTATCAAGAAAAACAAGTTCCAGGGCTTCAGCTTGCAGTTGGTTAGAAAGTTTGCCCATTCAATTCTGCAGTGCCTGGATGCTCTTTATAAGAATCGAATTATTCATTGTGATCTCAAACCTGAGAACATTCTGCTCAAGCAACAAGGCCGTAGTGGTATTAAGGTTATTGACTTTGGTTCCAGCTGCTATGAGCATCAACGAATCTACACCTATATTCAGTCTCGCTTTTATCGTGCTCCAGAAGTCATATGGGGTGCCAAATATGGCATGCCAATAGATATGTGGAGCCTGGGGTGCATATTAGCAGAACTTTTAACTGGTTATCCATTGTTTCCAGGAGAGGATGAGGGAGACCAACTGGCATGTATCATTGAGCTATTTGGTATGCCTCCACAGAAGCTCCTTGAACAAGCAAAGAGGGCTCGAAATTTTATCTCATCAAAAGGGTATCCCCGGTACAGTACAGTTAGCACATTGCCGGATGGCAGCACCGTTTTACAAGGTGGGCGGTCACGGAGAGGGAAAACTCGTGGCCCACCTGGCAGTAAAGATCTGGTGACAGCTCTGAAAGGGTGTGATGACCCCTTATTTTTGGATTTTATGCGGCGAGCTTTGGATTGGGATCCACAGCAGCGACTCACACCTACTCAGGCTCTGCGACATGCCTGGCTGAGGAGACGACTGCCACGCCCTCCTGCCTATAACAGTGATGTGAAATCAGAATCTGCTATCAGACGAAATTCTTCCAGCAATCGCAGCACAGGAATGCCAAAATTGGCAAATGGAACATTAGCTACTGCAAGTGGAAAGTCACGTCAAATTGCCATCCAAGATGATCTGGCATCACAGCTGAACACAAGAACAAAGTTGCCCCAGATTGGATCTACCATGTAGAAAGATATTTTAATTCACTCAAGGAAGGTTCAAGTTTCTCCAAAGTGATGTTGAAGTATAGATTTAGTAATGAAGAACAATGAATTGTGACATACAAAATATTTACACGTTTTTATGTGTTTTTCTTTTGTATTTTGACATTGTTTACATTTTTATGATTTATCATTTTTATTAGTTTTAATCTACACTTTTATATACCAGATCAAAAACTTATAATGTTCTTTTTATTTGTCAGAAGCCAAGAAAATACATTGTCTTAAAGTTCATTGAAAACTTTATCATTGTGTCTGATATCTTAGTCTTAAATAGTCTAGTATACCTTAGAATATTAATGGTTGTTGAAGTGTGATTCTCTCCTCTTCAATCGTCTCTTCTCTTCCTCCCATCTCACCCACCATCAGCACTGTAGGTCTTAAAATAACAGATTCTTAAATATTTACGACCCCTCTTTTCGCCTTTTGCCATGAAAACTAAGTTATCAGTATATTATTTATCTTTGGTAACCTGAACTTGTAATAGGAAAAAAACAAACTCCAAGTGCTCCATTCAGCCAGCACACTAGATAATTTGTATATACTTTGTCAGTGTTATTTGTGTGCATATTTTGGAAAAGGAGACCAAATTAAATCTATTTGCATTTCACATTTAAAACCAAATGAAATAAATATCTTTATAGTGTGATAAATCAGCGAAGGTCCATTTGTGTTGTAGTCCTAGTTATATAATTGAGGGAAGATGGTTAGAGTCTATTTGACCTTTTTGAAAAGAAAATTAATGCAAATGACATTTTGTGAAATGTTTATGTCTTCTTAATGGGTAATTGATTTTGCAGTTATGATCTTTAATTGCAGCTGTGTCTGTTCTATTTTATGAAATTGAGTGTTTGACAAAGTCGCAAATTTATTTTTGTTCGAAAAAAGGGCTAACATTTCACATAAATGAATTGATGCTTTTTTTGTTACAGGCTTTGCTCCTTTGAGTTGTGTCTGAAATTTGGTTCATTCAACTTAATTTGATTTGATTTTCTACTTTGTTGTTTTTTTTTCTTGCCATTTGCAAAAAATCAATGATAAGTTTATCATTATATCACTCATAATTGTTGGTTTCTCTTACCTCTATCTCAGCATCCCTAAATCGCAATCTTCCTTCACTAATGCTTTAAAAATTAATCAAAATTGAGATTTACCACAAACTAGTTATTAGAGCACCACAGGAATTTTTCTTACATTCAGAATATTCAACTTTTCTTATTTTTACCAAGAATATTTCTACTATGAAGTTTGACTTTGTAGATTGTTTGCTTCTCGTTCAGTGCTTCTACCTAATACAGCTTAGTATGTCATCTTAATATGATACGCGTGCTACCTCCTCAATTGAACTCAGTTTATTCTTTCACTGTGACTACTTGGAACTCATGCAAGCTGTCCAAACCAGCACATTTCTTATTTCTCAAATTACTCGTCTATATTGTTTCTATGATGTCCATTAGATTCTTATGTGTCTTGACACATAATATTTGCATTGTTCTATGTTTGAAATCAAAATGATGATACACAGGTACTTTTATTTTTGGTATTTCTTGTTTTGTTTTGAAAACAAGCACTTGTCAGTGAAAGAAATCTTTCTTTTTCAAACTTGACAATGAAACCCCAAAAAATAGTAATGTTAAATTAGGTTTGTTAGAGGACGGTGTGGGCTAGTAGTTGAGTGATGCGGCTCACAAACTCAAAGGTGCTGGGTTCTCTCCCCAACCACAGCGCCGACAGTTACCTCGGGGAAGCAAACCCTTAGAAAATGCAGCAGGAAGCAGATTCTTACATAAAAGGCATGCCGAAGTAGGATGCACTGAACAAACGGGTGCAAAATAAATACATAGTGCAACGCACACCACCTTGGGGAATAGAGAAATAAGGTGAATGCAAAAAAAAAAGTGTTAGAGCTCCTTCTTATCCCTACAAAATTGATGTGTATGTTTTGCAATCACTGCACGAACCAGTCAGCTCAGCTGTAAATAGGTCCCACCTGACAGAATCTTGGACCTTGTATAATTGTGTAAAATAGTGGACATTTTGTCATCTTAGTTCTTAGTCGACCTGTACTTCTACAGGGGCATCTGCCCCTGTGCAGGTCCCACCTCTGGTATGAGCTGAATGTAGTCCAGAAAAGGATTTCTTGCTTAGCGGACTAGGCTCAAGCAGCTTAAAACTCTGCTGCATCGGGACAAGCGCTTACGTAGGGTGGTTAACCAATGTGTATGTTCATCTTATTAGACTTAAACACGATAGTAAAGTAGACCCGCAGCCTGTTAGGTGCCATCTATGCTGCTCTAAACAAACCACCTAACCATGGCCGGTGTTATGCCATGGGACACAGTAAGTCGCCTCTTACGAAATGCTCTCTGCGAGGCAGTGGTGCTATACTTGTCATACATAAAGACCCCGGTAGACCACTCTGAATTTTTACAGGCATGGGCAAAATATGAACAGATTTGATAAACAGGGCTGATAAAAAAAAAAATGTAAATTTGCATTACACAGGAACTATAAACAGACTAGTAATGACTTGTTTATAAAAGTTCAGTTCAGTGCCATCTCCAAACCAAATGTCATCTGTAGTGTATCTCCAAATTCCACTGTCTCTCTCTTTGATGGTGCAATCTGACAAGTTCTTCTCTGTACATCTTTTAAAGTCATCCTCCCACTTATAGCGTTGTTTGCCTTCCATCTTTCCTTTCAGTATTCTTTTAAACAAAGTGTTATGTCATCTGATGAGATCAAGTTTTCTGATTTTCTTCATCAATTCTCATTGCGTCCATATTTCTATCAAATGTTTTTCTTTCTTTCTACGAGATGCACCCCATTCTTCTATATTTCCACATTTCAAGGGCAGGAATTCTCTTCTCCGTGTGTTCATTATCCATATTTCTATGCATTGCGGTACCGGAACACTTTCAATTTTTATTGATGTCACTGTATGACTGAAGTTGATAAACTCAGATAAATCTTATCTGATTGCTAGCACTGTCTCTTTTGTCTTCTGTTTTTTTTTCAAGTCTCCCAAATTGTACTAAAGAAGGTGGACTTTGGCCCACCTGGTTGTAATGCAATGCTAGGCTTCTCAGTATGCTGACCACTACTGGGTTCACATTGTCAATCTCACCTTGTTGGACAGGTTGCAGTAACAGAATCTGTTTCTTGGTATGAGGTAGGATCTTGGTTAGTATGTTGCACCTAATGATATCGACTTGGCACCTGCGAGCACATTTCAACATGTTACTGCACCTTCATAGGTACCTAAACCTATGCTCATCTTAAGGAAGCTCAGCAAAAATGTGCTGGCAGTAAAAAATATCTGTAATTCACAATTGCGGACTATAGAAATATAAACACCAACACTGCTTGAAAGTAAGCACACGGTATACTTACTATACACCTAGGTTCTCAATGTCTCCAAATTCTAGACCTTCTGAGGCCAGATATAGTTTACTGCAGACCCACTACTCTCCTTATCAAACAATGATGATAATATAAAAGTAAAGTAACCCATAGCATTACTGCTGAAGGGGTGTGAGATGTTAGCGATCTCACATTTCAAAGGCTCGGCTATATGGGGGTTGTAGCCATCTTCTCTCCCTTGCCGATTTTACTTCCTGGACTGAACCGGGCACCCATTTAAGGCTGGGTCGACCTGGGAGCCATTGCTGTCTGAAAAAACATTTAGGCCTCAACTGGGAAATGAACCAAGGACCACTTAGATGTCAAGCCAGCTTGCTAACCACTGCGCTACGCTGTGATAATATACCAGATTTTTTATCAAATTGGGAACAGCTAATTAAACACATTTTAAAAAAATGTAATATGTTAGGTTTGCGAACCGTAGTGGTCCCTTCACCGAATCCAAGCTGAGATCCACGGGTATATACAATATCATGTTTTATTTTTATAGGTAGGCGGGTGAGATCTTGAATCTGTTCATATGCAAATTAAATAAACGGTAGTCATTGTAAAAAGGCATTGATATAAGAAAATGAGTATTTTAAAAGAGAAACATTTGTCTGACTAGAATAATTCTATTTATACAAGCACTATTGATTGTACTACCCCTTACTGAATGGTTCTTTAAAGGACAAATATTTTGTTTCAGCTTACCTGGTTATGTTTTCAGTTTTCTCCCTTTTTGACAAAATATAAAATCCCTAGATAGACACCAGCATTGGGAAATAATAGAGTATGCAAAGTATAGTTTAATAAGTTTTTTTAATTGACAGCTGTCATATTTCTCATAATTGCATTACATTTCACAGTTAACCGTACTCCTGTTTGACACGATCATTCCAATCTCATGCAGTTAAGTTAATTTATTTGATTACAAGTGAGTATTCCATGCAGAGTTGGTTGCTAAGAAGCTGTTTTGTAAAGGATGTCTACAAAGGAATAATACAATTTATTTGTAAGGATGATACCAGAAGTTATTTAAAATGTGTCTTACCAATCTGAGAGATGTGTCAATTGAACATGTTTTCTTATACGCTCAAAATCTGGTTTAATAGAGTTGATATAGTCCAGGTGTGTTATTTGTGGTGGCCAACCCATTGTTTTCACTGAAAGCTAAGTATACTTAATACTCAAATAAGTGTCCAAGTGGTTAGAGCTCTTGTACTTTATGGCAAATGCCTCATGCTCATACCCAACTCACAGCAAGCTCTAAGCTGCCAAGTTGTAAATGGCTACCTGACTTTCAGTTAAACCTTTATAGTCCCTCCTAATTGTTTAGATGTATTTCTTAAGACATAGATCTTATGAATTAGGCCGGACTGTAAAAGACATGAATCTTATCTGTTTCGCAGGACTGTAAAGGTTTAAAACACAAATCTAATCAATTTAGGCCAGACTGTAAAGGGTTAAGACAAATCTAATCAATTTAAACTAGATTGTAAAGGGTTAAGACACACATTTAAGCTAGATTGTAAAGGGTTAAGACAAACAATTTAAGTGGACTAAAGAGTAACGACACAAATCTAATCAATTTAGGCCCGACTGTAAAGGGTTAAGGAAGGTAGAAATGGAACTGACCAGGTCAGCTCACCAAAGAAAACAGACCTCATACATTAAAGTCTTAGATACTTCAGTACATTTGTCAGTGTAAGCTATGGGACCACCTTGACCTTTTCCCACGTACTGAACCTATCAAGAGCTATAAGTGTGAGACTATGGTGCGCACATAAACAAATGCAGTTAGCATGCTAAATGATTGTATCAAATAAAACAAAACTTGCAGCAGTTATCTTTCTAAGACACATCTTTGTGGACACCTTTTAGCACAAGGCACCCATGACTGCAGTTTTATTCCTGTATTTATCTGTCATATGAGGTCATTTTTTTCCCTTCAGATTTCTTTAAACAAAACTACTTTTATTCAGTAAAGCCATGGGACAGATACATATATTTCAATCATATACTTCATACTAGTCAAACTGCACTACCGGGGATCAGTTTTAGGGTATTTTATTGTTTAAATTTGAGAAAATTCTAACAAATATATTCCACATATCTGATATTTTGTAGCTTGACTCATTTTTATTAGTTATTGCTAGAAATGAGTATAAAATGTTGGCTACCATCTCTGGTGTTTCATCTCAGTCTGGCACCAAATTTAGCATTCATTTTTGCTCTATTCTACGTTGTTTTTTTTTTGGTTGCCAGCTGGAATTCTTCAAATGTAGTTTGCCAGAATCATTCTGGAGATACCGTCCACCCTCTCACACTGAGCACTGATGTGATAGCCATGAGTTTTGTGGCGTTTTGTTATATATATTTTGTTCTGTGTTCATTTCTCTCAAGATCGCATATAGAGAAATCTTTGGCCTGACTGGATTTTATATTTCATACATTTTGGTATTTCCTCATTTTTTTAATTTTACAACTATGTAATGTCAAAGTTATTATTATTGTAGTCAGTTGGCATAAGTAGTTTCATTGCTTAAGAATCTAACTTCGGTTTACCACTTTACTCTGAGATTTTAGCACAAGAAAAGTATGTTTATGTTTATTTCTCCCGGAATTAAGAATTGTCTAAGTAACCTTCCAAGCATATCATAAAAGGTGACTAAAGATGGTTATGCATGGGGTTAGAACCTCATGTCAAACATTGCTACTCAAATCATCACTGTAAAAGAAAGTTAAGTGTTTTGATACAGGTTTCCTGTAAAGAAGCCAGCAGTGACACTCCTACACTCTACATGGATCGAATGTAAAGAAGCCAGCAGTGACACTCCTACACTCTACATGGATTGAATGTAAAGAAGCCAGCAGTGACACTCCTACACTCTATATGGATCGAATGGAAGACAAATAAAGTCCATTTATTTGACATCTGACCATCCTATGGCTTCAAATAAGATTGTTATGCTGACACATACATGTCATCTTTAGCCTATGAAAACCAAACAGCCAGGCCAATGAAAACACACTAGTTGACATTTAAGGGTTGACAGTTGTACTAGAATGCTATCCATTTGATTAATTACAATATATGTGACTGACTGATGTACGCCCACATATTTGACCAAAGAAGATTTGATTTAGTCAGCCGTCCTGATGTTTTCGTACAAAAGTACTTGTTTTCCGCAACTCCTGGTTTTCATGTTCATTACACATTGACAGCTGAGAAGACTGAAACATATTTCATTTTATTGCTTTAACTTTTGAAAATAGTTTCTGTTGTGATGTTACTGGCTGGACAGGTTTATGTGGAATGACTATAAACAGGCTGTACCTATCATCATCATATGCTTGGCAATAATGCTGGTCACTATTACTGTGCACATACTTCCAGCGTTACGTTCTGTCTTCTTGAGAAAACATGTATATCATTTCATAAATGATTGTAGTGAAAGTTCCAGTTGTCTGCAATCATTTTCATTTAGACTGGGACTACAGATTCTTCAATAAATTCTGCTGTCTTTTTCAGGGTCTCAATACCACTGCACTGTTTCTCTCAGAATAGAGTCGAAGTGTGCCACTTCCTTCTCATATCTGTGTGCTTTGGACAGTCCTAAAGTATATGTGCTGCTGTCGTGTCTGTCAGGCCGCAGTAACATAGGCTGATGGTACTTTCTTCTTCTTCTGCATTCGTTCACAATCTCCCACTACCAAGCCCTGAAAAGGGCTTTACAAGTAGCAGGATGTAGTCCGAAGAATGGAATACGTTGTGTCGCTAATTTACAGCCTGGTTGCGATATTTGCACTTTTCGGACCGACACATCCATCTTCGGCCGCTGATGGTACCTATTCTGAATTTGGTGTACAGTTGGTGTCCGACTCTGTTGTAATCATTTCTGAAACATAGTATAATAATCCGGTCTTTTCTGGACGATTGTTGGAGAATTCTCCCTGCCATTTTATGTTGTATTGCCCTTTTATTATAACTTTTTCTTCTTCATAGTTGACCAATTACAATTACTGAATCAAAACTACATACACCTGTCTACCATTTTGTGTGGCAAAGCATTGTGAACATGTCAGGTCTGGATTGATTAATATTGCTCAGTGTTACTGAATTACTTTTACTCTGATTTTTCAGCATTGAGAAACATGCTTATAGTAGAGGGTTTCTCAGTTCAGTGGATAATTTAGTCACCAATTAGCAAAATCTATTCCTTCTGTATTTCCTTAAGATGCCTACAATATTGTAAGTGACCACTATGCTGGAAGGTTGGCCTGTTACTTTCTATTCTCTTGTAATAATGGTTTATGTAGCAGCATGATGAGGTTACCTGCTCATACATGAACCTCTTTTAACTACATGCTAAACAGGGCACAATTGAGTCTCAGGATATTTGACAAGCAAGAGTAGATTACTGATATAACATTTATTGGCTTCATGCAGGATTAGATACTAGGAAATATTTATTTAGTCAAAGAGTGGTGAATGCTGAGAATGCATATTGCCACAAGAGGTAGTGGAGGCAGGGACAATTAATAATGCATTTAAGAATAAATTAGATGTGCATAGCTTTTATAGCAAGGTAATGTAAATAAATTGGTTGTACACAGCCTCTGCTGAGTCTTCTAAACTAGGATAAAGATGTTAAGTTAAGAAACAATTCTGTCTGTTACCAGAGATTCTAGCCATGTATTATGGCCATAACAGGTTAGCTGATAGTTTCATGTTGTTATGATTTTGTCAGTGTTTCTGTATAGCTTTAGATGATATGGAACATGTCATTATACTGGAGATTTCAGAAGAAATATCAAATCTTGATATACAATGTACAAATATATAACAGTCTGTAGCAGTATCCAATTGGTTTGTCATAGATTAGGTGTTACCATGCAGTGAAGTAATATTGAATTCACTTTGCTCCTCTTATTTAGTGTTGGTGTCACTAGAATGTTGCTAACCTACCTTTTGAAGTCTACCATTATATTTAAATTTACTTTTTAGGTTGTCGCATAAAGTGTGTAAATATGTTTTATTTATTGGCCAATGATTCTCAGCTGTAGTTTTAGAAATGTGACTGGACCAAAATATATCATGTGGACAATTAATTCTATTTTTTTCTTGTGTGATATTGTTTACAGGCCTTGGAGATGAGATATTTCCGAAGACTTTTAAACGTCATGTACAAAGATCGAGTTACAAATGAGGAAATACGCTATAGAATTACAACAGCAATAGGGCCTTTCGAAGACTTCTTGGCAACTGTCAAAAGAAGGAAACCCACTTGGTACGGTCACATATCGAGATCAAATGGTCTTGCAAATACAATCCTCCACGGAAAGGTGCATGCCAGACGACGAAGAGGCCGGCCCAAAAAGAGATGGAAGGACAACATAAAAGAATGGACCAATCTCCGACCAGAAGAGTCGCAGGCAGCGACATCTGACAGAGAAGGGTGGCGTGGCTTTGTGAGGATGTCTTCATGTGTGCCCTAACGACCTCACTGGTTGTGGGATGACCTGACCTGATATTGTTTGATTTGGGACCAATCATAGGTTGTGTGGGACTATTGCTCGTTAATGTGTTGTGAGAAAAACCGAACAATATTGAGCTTAATAGTAGGCTTTGAGTGATGTCTGGGTCGACATATTTGTCATGTACATTAGCATAGTATTAACAGTATTTAAATATAATGTAACAGTTCCATATGAACAAAACACGTTGAGGACCATACATGCATTACTGCACTGTGTGTTGTAATGTGGCATATCAATCCAATAATCTTTGTATGTCAATCCACTATTTTAGTGCACCGTCCATTTTTGATTCATTCAAAGTTTTACTGTATTGTTTTGTTTTGTTTGAATTTTTATTTTAATCCATCTTTGGTGACATTTTTGTATTCATCTGCAATTTATCATTCTTTTTATGATGTTTAAATTGTATAGTTTGTTTATTGTGAATTTGATACATTTTGTTAAAACAATCAATTTTGTTTTGTAGGCTGCCAGTTCTCCAAATTTTGGGTTAGCTGTTGCCGTCTTTGTGGTCCAAAAGTAATTGTACATGCCAATAAAGTGATGCATACTAATGCCAATTTGGTTGCTTTAATATTTGAATACTGCAATATTTTCTGGAGGAAATAACTTCTGTAAATTAATATATTTACATACATATGTCACAAAATGTAAGATACTGGTGTTGTTTGTCAATATTGACAGCGTGTGTGTAACCCTTATTGCCATCTGTATTTATATTATGTTAGTGGAGCAAGTGGGAGGGTTTTATACCTGCCATGCAGGAGGTGTTCAAGTACATGAGTCTGCTGCAGGTATAAGTAACAGTTGACAGTCACTTGTTCTAAAGTAATGCAGTTATTATATCATGCATCCTGAATTGTGATTATCAGTGCAAATACTTTGATTTAAATCTGTAGACATGGATATGCCATCCCAGCTTAAAAGCATATGCTTGCCGTCAAGTATTTTATGGTAGTCATTATGTTCATCTCATGTTTATCGTGCTTCATTTTGAGTCAATGCTGATACATACTTATAGAAACTAGTGAAGATCACACAAATTGATGCTTCCTACCTTCAAGATCATGGAACAGTAGGACAAAAGTCACTTTTTGTATTGTTAAACTGTGTTTTTATTAGAAAAGGATAGCCACTTTGCATGAATTATTTATGGTTAAGTTAAAAAAATCACCCCAACCTCGTGTTATTTCTGAAAAGCAAACAGAAACAATGCTTTATTTTTGTATGGTTAAACTGAAGATGATTACAGTCCTGTGTTATTTCCTTGGTATAATCTAAGAAAATCAGTGTCCTGTGTTTATTTCCTTGGTATAATCTAAGAAAATCAGTGTCCTAATGTTTATTTTCTTGGTATAATCTAAGAAAATCATCATCCTGTGTTTAATTCCTTGGTATAATCTAAGAAAATCAGTGTCCTATGTTTATTTCCTTGGTATAATCTAAGAAAGTCAGTGTCCTGTGTTTATTTCCTTGGTATAATCTAAGAAAATCAGTGTACTGTGTTTATTTCCTTGGTATAATCTAAGAAAATCATCATCCCGTGTTTAATTCCTTGGTATAATCTAAGAAAATCAGTGTCCTGTGTTTATTTCCTTGGTATAATCTAAGAAAGTCAGTGTCCTGTGTTTATTTCCTTGGTATAATCTAAGAAAATCAGTGTCCTGTGTTTATTTCCTTGGTATAGCGTACGAAGAAGAAGATTTCCTTGGTATAATCTAAGAAAATCATCGTCCTGTGTTTATTTCCTTGGTATAATCTAAGAAAATACGATGCCCTGTGTTTATTTTCTTGGTATAATCTAAGAAAATCAGTGTCCTGTGTTTATTTCCAGGCATTGTAACCAAAACAAATCATCACTTATTATTTCCTTGGATTGAACTTTAAAAAAAAAAACATGGCCTTTTCATGTTTTAGTTTGATGATATGTCAGTAAATATGAAGACAGACATGTCTGCACCAATGTGTTTGAAAAAAGTGGCGTGATTGGAAGGTGAATAGAGATAGATTGTTATTAGTGGTAACTCATGAACAATGTTGAAGTTGTTAATCATTCCAGAAGTTGACTAAAGGTTATACACATATCAATCTGATGGCAGTACTGACACCCAAGTCTTACATTTCTCAGTCTTAAGCATGGCTCAGTTTGATTCATTATAGAGTGACTGAACATTTATTTTCTTACACGATTATAATCACATCACGGAAGAGTCTGCTTGATGCAGACGTGCGTTTGATATTTGACTTTGACCAAGGCTAATTTCGGTATAGTGTACTAGTATCTTTTATTGTACATCATTTTATCCATCTTTTAATGATACATTTCATTGATCTTGAGTATTACCCCAGTAAACACTTATGACTATTTCACACATGTAATGGTTGTACTCACACTACAGACTCATTACAGTTGTTGTATGTCCCCATTTAGAAATCATTTGACCTCGATATCATTCCAGAATGTGACTTTTTCAATTACTGAGTTTAATGACAATCATTGGGGACCATTACAGAACCAACATTGATCTGACTGTTTTAGTCAGTGCTACTCCTGTTATTTGTGTTGTCAATGCCACACAGAGACTGGCTTGCTGCTAGGTTGGATTGATCGTTGTTGTGATGGATCCAGCAGCACTCAGCTCCCACCTTTTGGTCCAATGCCATGCAAGGGTATTTGTTAGGTGTGTTGTTCCATTTATCTGGACTCGCAGGTACAAGCATTTTTCTAATATTGTGAGCATTCAAAGAGGTGGTGATAGCTGGCTTCGTAAAGGTATATCTACACAGCTGCCACTCTGGGGATCTGTTTAGGTGATTGTTTAGTGGGAACATCTGCATTATGTTTAAAGTGATGTTTTGGTGGTATGTTGAGTAGACATATTTCTATTGACTGGCTACAGTGCCATCTTCTATGTCTCTTGCTATATGATAAAAGTGCTGGCATCTTGACCGTGATTTATGAGTCGGTACACAATACACTACTTGTTATATCATTTAAGCTCCATTATACAAGAGTAATTAGTAAACATCATTTTGTCATCTAATTTCATAAGGGTAATGCATAATTATTTGCATGTACGTAACACTAGTCATATGTTCCGTATGCATTATCATATACAAGGCTTTTCATATGGTGAGAGCGAGACCCACTATGAGTCTGAAGACAAGTTATACAACATTTGTATAGCCAAATCTCTCCTTTTATCATCACTTTGATTTAGGCTCACCTTTATCTTTGAAATGTTATGGCAGTTTGATCAATGAAACTTTGTGTTCTCTCCTTGCCAAGTTTAGGACCACTGCAGCAGCAGGAAGCCTGCAGCAAAACACTACTACATTGGTGCTTTCTGTACCAATTTATTTTATATGATGAGGTTGCAAACCCTGTTTTAATGAGTGTTTTTTGTTTACTAGACACAATGAGGACTTCAATGATCCAATTTTTTGCCCCCGCGTTCCCTATGATGGGTGAATATATCAGACTCTAAACAGAAATATCTATTATGATGAGCCTCACCCTCGTCATGCTGGTAAAAGGCCTCATCAAAACAATCAGGTTTTATGTTCAACAATTTCCATGAATGCATTGTGGTTTCTTGTGCTGCTACTTGCTATTTTCACTAGTAGCACAAGCAACAAATGTGACAAATTCTCAGCCTCTGACATCATATCAAGTATTGTACTGAGGTCAATAAGGGCACAGTTTCTTTGTAACTTCCTTACATGTCATGCCTTAGTCAAGCATTCTCCAAGACTTGGTGTTGTTAAACATATCTTCTCACAGATACCATTGTGTTTACTGGCTACTGTACATATCAGTGTATGCACAATTGATCTGTGGTCTTTGGTTGCCATGTTAGTGGCTCCAGGTTGTTATACCATCGGTTTATTTTTAAATATTGATTGCCACAAATTTATTAGCACCTGTCTATTAAAGTCTGCACAGGAAAATATTTTGTATACTAAATAAACACAAAAAACTCATTTAAATGACATTTTATGAAAGGGTTAATATTTGTCTATCTTATTAAAAAAATATTAATATATATCCATGTATAAATTATGATTGAGTGTATACATTGTGAACAGCATACAATATTATATTAGCACTTCAATGATTCAATCACTGTGGTATTCACATTTTACATATGATGACTCGTTAACTGTAATTCTTGTAACCAGGCTTGTGGATTCAGAAATTCTCCTACAATTTCCCCCAAACATCTCATCTCCACTTTTAACGCAGTGCAAAAATCATTAACTCTTTCACTCCATAATTATTTTGCACGCAGTGCCGAATTATTTTTTGATCAGAATCTTAGACAGTTGAGTACACCTCTTTCATTCTAAATTGTGTGCGGTTTATTTAATTGGATGTGCACGTATTACCGTATTATATATCAAATTGACGTGTAGAGGTCAGGGAATTATAATTGACAATTTGTGTATTAATAATAAAATACATGCAGTTAGTGTAGATGAAAAATCATTAATGTTAAAACACAACAAAACAGTATAATCAAAATATAAACTTATCAAGGTCCAGTTACTGTTGTAGTTATTAAAATTGGTATCTCAGGCTCAGATCATCAATTTCAAATGTACCCAATTTTAGCGTAAGAAATTCAATTTAGAAAATTTTAACTGCAGCTACCACGTTAACAGAAAATATCACAAAATGATTTTGACAATTCATTGTAAAATTATTTTCTACACCAGGTTCCATGTCATAAATGAAAATAATAATACCACTTTCCATAGCTGATTGACAATTCATTGTAAAATTATTTTCTACGCCAGGTTCCATGTCATAAATGAAAATAATAATACCACTTTCCAAAGCTGATTGACAATTCTTTGACATGTTTTCTTTATTATTCTATTTGCACTTTGGTGTGCATATCTTGAAACAAGTTTGATGGACCAGGCTGGAGCAATGCCCCCTTATCAGCAGTGTTTGATTTATCTAACATTTCTGCATCGCTTTCATCATTTGATAACAAACTATTCGTTTCAAACAACTCTTCACTTTCCATGATATTTTGTAATAAACTATACGCTCAAGAGACTTAGAACTTGTAGACACATGACTAGCCATAGCATTATAGCAACATCAAAAATATTTGAGAATTCGGAACGCACGTAAATACTATACAGAATGTATACAAACACAAACAAATAAAACTATCAAAAACCGAATCTCGTATTAAAATGATTGCCGAATGTCAGCGGTATTCTCAAAACAACTCTGTGAGGGGTGTTCTGGCACAGCGGTATTCTCAAAACAAATCTGTGAGGGGTGTTCCGGCACAGTGGTATTCTCAAAACAACTCTGTGAGGGGTGTTCTGGCACAGCGGTATTCTCAAAACAAATCTGTGGGGGGTGTTCCGGCACAGTGGTATTCTCAAAACAACTCTGAGGGGTGTTCCGGCACAGTGGTATTCTCAAAACAACTCTGAGGGGTGTTCCGGCACAGTGGTATTCTCAAAACAACTCTGAGGGGTGTTCCGGCACAGTGGTATTCTCAAAACAACTCTGAGGGGTGTTCCGGCACAGTAGTATTCTCAAAACAACTCTGAGGGGTGTTCCGGCACATTGGTATTCTCAAAACAACTCTCACAGCGTTGCTTCTTAGGAAAAGCATTCCTTGAAACTACCAATTCTTCGTCTTCGTTCGTTCTCAATCTCCCACTACCAAACCCTGAAAGGGCTTACGTAGCAGAATGTAGTCCAGAGAACGGAATGCGTTGTGTTGTAGTTTACAGCTTGGCTGCGATATTTGCGCCTTTCGGTCCAACATATCCGACTTCAGCAAGCATTTTTTTGAGTACCGGGTTAGCATTCCCTCTTCGATCCCTTCTCTTTAGCCAGTCTGCCCTGCTGCAGTATGTTATCCAGGATCACTGCGTGGAGGTGTAGAAGGGTCTTGGCAGCTTTGGTTTGCTGGCCTTGACGCTAGCAGTCAGCTATGGGTCACTGACCACTACAGCTCATGCGCTGCTCAGCTCTGGTTTGCTGGCCCTGACGCTAGCAGTCAGCTATGGGTCACTGACCACTACAGCTCATGCGCTGCTCAGCTCTGGTTCGCTGGCCCTGACGCTAGCAGTCAGCTATGGGTCACTGACCACTACAGCTCATGCACTGCTCAGCATCTTGATCCCGAAACTACCAATTCAACACTTGATTGTTCAGAATTTTTAAAGCATTAAAATGTGCAGACATTCTGAAAATGTCTACCCTACTAATCTGGTACTCATTTTCAGCATTGATAGATTTATAAGAGAGTTTAGGAAAGTAATGTCTCACAAACTTCTGGCAAAGACATTTGACATCAGCTAATACTGAAAGTTCAGAGATGTGTATGACACACCGTCATACAGACACACAACAATATAATTTACATGCACCGGATTGGAGTCCACTGTGGAAAGGAAGATAGGAGATGTTAAAAACATCTGAAGAGTAGAGTAAGAGAACACTAACAAGAAATTAAAAAAAGATCACGTTAAAACACCATATGGCATTTTGGGAATATGATGTTATGTCCATATTTTCTTAGCCAACGACACGGCCGCTAGTGGTGATGTGATCAGCATCACTTAGGCCGCCCAGACTTGGTGCCAAATTTTGTGGATTGAAACTAGATAACCCGGCTGGGCAGACAGTGCACTAACCACTGTGCTATCGCGGCTCCCTCATATGAAATGGAAAAGGCAATGGAAGTATAACAGTGAATAAAATGTTTACATTAAGAACTAAACTACTGACTAAATAAAACAGATGTGCTGTTAGGATTTGTTGCCAGCTTTAAGTTGTAGGCGCAACAATTAACATGAGTTTAATTTGAGCTTGTGCGAGAACACTAATCTTACATGTCAGCTTCAACAGATGAAAAACCTTACAAGGAGAAATGACACTACATTTAAGTTTGTAGTGATTTTAGCGAACAATAATTTTACATGTCAGCTTCAACAGATCAAACACCTTACAAAGAGAAATAACTCTACATACAAAAACATGCATTCTGTAAATTAAAAAATGTGGGGTGCACACTATAAAACAATGGACAGTAATCTTTCTGATCAAGTAACTATATTCCCAACTAAACAAGTGTAGAAAATTCTTAAACTGTTTGCGGCGATTGGTTGATTTCTTGAAATTTTCAATCCAATGGGGTTACAATGCTAACTACCTGTTTTCAATATAGGAACAGCAGCAGAACTATTTTCAGTACAGAAACAGTTAGCAGAACTATTTCCAATATAGAAACAGTTAGCAGAACTATTTTCAGTATAGAAACAGTTAGCAGAACTATTTTCAGTATAGAAACAGTTAGCAGAACTATTTTCAGTATAGAAACAGTTAACAGAACTATTTTCAGTATAGAAACAGTTAACAGAACTATTTTCAGTATAGAAACAGTTAACAGAACTATTTTCAGTATAGAAACAGTTAGCAGAACTATTTCCAATATAGAAACAGCAGAACTATTTTCAGTATAGAAACAGTTAGCAGAACTATTTTCAGTATAGAAACAGTTAGCAGCACATTTTTCAGTATAGAAATAGTTAGCAGAACTATTTTCAGTATAGAAACAGCAGAACTATTTGTTGTCACCAGAAGATTTTTGTGTGCGATTTACACTTCAGAATAGGATTACAGACCACATGTCCAACCCAGCCTCCTTAGTAATCTCTCATGGCATACCTGGCAAGTTAAAGTCTAATTATTGTCTAATTGCTGCCTTTTCTGGTTCTGGTAACATGGGGTCACCACCATATATCATTTCTAAAGCCTGGATTAGGAAGTTTCCACAAGCCTGATTCCAGCAGAAGTTAGACTACATTATGTGTACATATTTCCAGTATTGCACATAATATCTCTTGTGTGTGATTTACATTGTATCATAATAATCATGTATTTGTCGTCTACTTGAGGTGAGCTTCAGGTCTGGTTTTTCACCAAAATTGATTGCTCACTGAATTGATCAAACGTTTTTGTGTAAATTGAAAACATATTTGATTCCTGTAATTGTAATATGACCATTTTTGTCTCCATAACAGAAACAGGACAATGTACATACAAACTGTTACTATCATTGTGAATGAATATGCTCCTTACCTAGCCATTTCTGTTGTCAGCAAACCTTAGATCGGGCGTCTCGGTCCCGTGGGCCACATGAAGCTTCTATGTCATATCTTGTGGTCCGCAGTGTGATTGACGTCACAAAGTGACATATAAGAGGTATTAATGGTTAAGCAAGAGTATATTTTATATATATATATATTTAAAGGGTCCTCGTGTGGAGAGATGTGATTAACGTCTAGGCAGGTGAAACATACTGATCGGACAGTGAGTGTTATAGTCAGGGTCAGGTGAAACATACTAATTTGACAATGTTAGTCAGGGTCAGGCGGAATACACTGATTGGACAATGTTAGTCAGGGTCATGCGGAATATACTGACCAAGACCCCTACCTCACAAAACTTCCACACAGTTCTCCCTGCAACAGGCTGTTTTGTGGCAGTCTGGCTGATGAGGTTGGGGATCAATGTGTTCCCCATAGTAGTAAGCGACATGCAGATGAAGTCAAGCATAGCAAAGCCACCTGGAGGACCCCAGTCCACCTTCATCAGCACCCTCACTTAAAGCCCTTTTCAGGGTGCACAAAAAAATAAACTTACTCATTATGGGCATTCAACGACAAGGATCTTTGTGTGGAGTCCTTAATGGAGTGAATGAATAACACCACTACACCTCCATGCACGTTGTAAAATGTGGCTTAAAAAGGTTGTGAATGGGGCTAGCAACCTTGTCACATAAAACAGAAACCAAAAAATTTACCTAAACAGAAACAGTAGTCATAACAAAATGGATGAACAGCTGAAGAAATATGAAATTAGGTCAGCACAAATGTGCAGACACAGTGGTAGTGAGTGTCAAGTTTGTTGTCATGTGGCCCTTGGAATGCCTGGAGACCCCTGCTACTGATCTAGTGTTGTGTAATGCACAGTTGGTCCCAACTGCCATTGAGTGTGCCCCTGTACCACAGTTGGTCCCAACTGCCATTGAGTGTGTCCCTGTACCACAGTTGGTCCCAACTGCCATTGAGTGTGTCCCTGTACCACAGTTGGTCCCAACTGCCATTGAGTGTGTCCCTGTACCACAGTTGGTCCCAACTGCCATTGAGTGTGTCCCTGTATCACAGTTGGTCCCAACTGCCATTGAATGTGTCCCTGTACCACAGTTGGTCCCAACTGCCATTGAGTGTGCCTCACAGTGTGTTGTGGATCACATTATCCTATTAGTCTGGTTGTACAGTTCGTTATTAATGTCAATGTTTGAATCGGTAGATGTTATTGAATAAGCAAGCCTTTGTTTGGTGGATGGTCAAACTGGTGACGGGACTTAGTGTCTCCTCTTCTACCATAAGTCATAGAGGCCTTCTTTTCTGATTCTTGTGACTAGTTTCTTCAGATCGTTGTCCTTTCCTCCTTAGTGACATACCTGACAGCTCCCCCAGCACAGTTCGGTCCAATAGCACACCCAACTTGTGATGGCAAGGAAAATGTAACATTTTTCAAGCCTATTTTTATCAGCACTTGTTATGGTCCAATTTTAACGAGGATGAGAAATTAAGGATGCTTGCATCAACAATTACTGTGCAGGCAAAAAATTTTTTTTACTTTCTCCAGATATAAGTGGAACAGGTTTTTTTAGGTAATTTACAAAAAAAACAACAACCTGGTTTCAACCAATTGATCTCTATATCTGACCATGAACTTAACTTCACATCACGTTTGGGGTATTAACTTGACTGCATGACATGCTTGGGCCATTAACTTGACTATACTCTACACTTGGGCCATTAACTTGACTACACTTGGGCCATGAACTTGACTACACTCTACACTTGGGCCATTAACTTGACTATACTTGGGCCATTAACTTGACTACACTTGGGCCATGAACTTGACTATACTCTACACTTGGGCCATTAACTTGACTACACTTGGGCCATGAAATTGACTTCATGTAGTCCTTTGGTCATTAGCTTGGCTAGATGTGGCCAATCTATATAGTTTGACTTTGAGACCCCAGTTTTTCAGGATCTGTTCAACCTTCACTCTGTATAGAATTATTATGAAGGGGAGGGGGGAGAAGGGACCATGTAATCATATGTACATACGTACACACAGACACATCCCATTTTGTTGGTTGGTTGTATATTGTGAGATGGAATCCATTTTTATACAAGTTGTTATCAAGCAATTTTTGTGGTGTTAGTCCCTGAGATGTTGTTGGTGTATTTTGTTGCTGTGGTAGAATTGTAGTGGTTGTCTTGATGATGGTGATAGCCATAACTGTAATGATGAAACTGGTGTAGCCATGACGGTAGTAGCATTATTTAGACCTGGGTGATAGAGAACATTGACGTAGAAGTGGGACTGACGTGTGCAGTCATTTGATAAATAAAGTCCAACTATTGTCATCTTTTCTCAGCGTTTCTCAGAGTTATTTATGTGCAGCAACTAGATGCTAAACTACAAGTCTTGTTCTCTGTGTCTTTTTGTTAAGTTATTATTATTTTGATGCCTTCTAAAAGTCTTTGATGTGGCTTGTCTAGCAAACCGACAAGCACTATGCGATTGGTAACAAAGATTTTACGAACCGATGTCAACAGAATGAGGAGAACTGAAAACATAATAAGACCGCGGAATAGAACTAAAACAGATACATTGAATAATAGTCACGAAATTCAAATCTCAGTGGAAACTGGGACGTGCTCAAACAAATCTTCACACCTGAGATACACTTGATCACTGAAAGCTTAGTTCTGTACCCTGTATAACAGCACCCGTGTATGGAAATTAAGTTAGCTAATAATACAGTATTATCTCAGACATCAGGATGCACTGAGGGCGGCAGTGGAAGAAATGGTGACAGGTAAAAGAAATGAAAGCCACATAGTCCTGCTTACATATGCTCTGGCCGTAGTCACAGCACTAAAAAGCCAGAAAAGTACTGAACTTAATGATTTAAGAGCAGTACTCTGTCAACTATGCCAGCAGGCCGCACCAAAAAGGGTAGTGGTGCAGTGGGTTCCATCTCACTGCAACATCCAAGGCAACGAGGAGGCAGACAGACTGGCAAAAGAAGGTGCAAAACTACCACAACCAGATACTAGTATGATATACGAAGAGTCAAAACGGCTTATTAGAGCTAGATACATGACCAAATGGGAAACCGAACATACTGGCTACACAAAAAACGATACCTATTACCAGTTGACCAGAAGAGAGCAGGTCGTGGTCTTCAGACTTCGCACTGGCCACAATAGACTGAGGTACCACCTATTCAACAAATTGAAGATAGGTGGCACCAACGAATGCCCGTGTGGTATCGGGAAAATTACCGCTGAGCATTTGCTGCAAAACTACCCGACATACGAGGATCAGAGAGAGCAGATGTGGCCATCACCAGTGGCAACACTAGACAAGCTCTATGGCAGTGTCGACAGCCTCAGGATGACCGCTGCCTTTTTCGAAAAAATAATGGTTACTGTCTGACTGCGTACGAAGAAGAAGAAGATATCAATATAGGGGTGTCAAGGATGGCACAGCCAGAGAAAACAATCGGACATGTCACCCCAGCTGAGACGATAGCCAATGGCGAAGAATGTATCCACACTGGTGAAAGAATGATAAGGTACCAGAGAGTCATCATAACCTTAGGCAAGGAATGCAGAGAGTGAGGCAACGGAGGAGCAGGGCACGAGGTGAATCAGCTGATAAAGGAGAACACGCAGCAGAGTGATGCCGTCATATACATGCGAAAATGTTGGCCTGACCATACATGCCAAAAAAACGGAGGTCATGTACCAACCAGCACCAGGCATGCCGTTACACAAAACCAGAGA
The DNA here is from genome assembly GCA_036924085.1 of Ariolimax columbianus. Lineage (NCBI taxonomy): Eukaryota > Metazoa > Mollusca > Gastropoda > Stylommatophora > Arionidae > Ariolimax > Ariolimax columbianus. Next base: position 3,023,985 of record JAVGWX010000009.1, read on the forward strand.
CTACAGTCAGCGGGCAGACGCTGAATGTCGTAGACAAATTCACATATCTGGGCAGCACGCTGTCGAGATCTGTCAGCCTTGACGATGAGGTGGCAAGCAGAATAGCAAAGACCAGCACAGCCTTCATGCCAACCCTACTATGCGCTTGCGAAAGCTGGACTGTATACTCTGGACATGCAAGGAGGTTAAACCACTTCCACACAGGTTGCCTGGGGCGAATATTCCACATCCGATGGCAAGATCGTGTCGCTGACATCGAGGTTCTCTCGAGGGCTAACATGCCCAGCATCCATGCACTGCTAGAAAAAGCACGACTAGGATGGGCTGGACACCTCGTCCGTATGTCAGACGAGCGGCTCCCAAAGAAGCTTCTCTACGGCGAGCTGAGAAAGGGCGCCCAAAGAAACGTTTTAAAGACGGTCTGAAGGACTCACTGAAAAGTTGCCAGATAGACATCGACACCTGGGAATGTCTTGCGAAAAACAGATCTGACTGGAGAAGCGCAGTCAAATCGGGTGTAGCTACCGGCGAAGACGACCGTGTTGTGAAAGCCCAGAGCAGACGCGAGACCCGGAAATCCCGAACAGCGGGAACACCATCACCTTCTACAAACCTCGTGTGCCCGATATGTAGCAGATGTTTTCGTGCCCGCATTGGCCTGTTCAGCCACATGCGCACCCACACCAAACAGGGGAATCTGTGACAAGGATGATGTCGGCGGTCCTCATCGACAACGATGGACAGCTATTATTATCATATACACCGACGGATCAGTGCGAGACATCAGGATGAAGCTTATCGGCTAGAGTAAGAGGACAGGTCGTTGCCGAGCGCAGTAGGGCATACATGTGAACAACCTCCAGTTTGAGAATGAAGATGGAAGCAGTGACCTCAGCGCTGAGATGGATATCTGAGACTTCTTTAACAAGGGCAGTCATCGTGACAGACGCGCAAGCCGTACTTGAGAAGGTACAGAAGGGATGGTCTAGATACGAGTGGATAGCAGCTGTTGAGGCCTCAAACCTTCAGGGGCTGACATGGATCTACTATCCTAGTCATGCTTGGATTCAGAACAACGAAAAAGCTGGCATCTTGACTTTACAAGCTTCCATCATGGGCACACTAGTGATGGATAGGAGGGATTTTGAACTCAATCAATGGTAAGGCCGCTGTGCATCGTAGACGATGATGGCATAATTTATTTTTCTGCTCACTCTCTCGTCTCGTGCCGCCCGACCCAATGGGACTCCGTGAAAAAGACGGCGGAGTCCGGAGTCGAACCCACACCACCTGATCACGAGGCCGACGTCTTAACCACTTCGCTTCGGAATCCCCAAAACAATCGAGGACGCGGAAATCCACAGACTTCAAAGTTTTGACATTAAACGAGGTTCGAGCGGAGTATGGCGCATGAGAGGACGGAGCAGGTAGTGTACAACCAGCGAACTACAGGGACCATCACCGCCATTTGCTGAGAGACACTGAGCCCCGAGGGGTATGCCCGGAGTGCAGTGAAATCGAATCTTAGAAACAGAAAAAGAATGTACAACGATAAATCTACGACTACCTGCCAATAGCCATGTCCTGCTTGTTTGAATAACATAATTCCAAATTAATCGAAGCTGCGGCGGTCCTGAAGTTAAAATTCGATCAAAACATTAAGTATGACCCAGTTACCGTACCGGACAGAAACCCACGTAACTACCACAAGGCCTTCGTCAGAGACATAACAAAACACATCAAATAAATCATAAAACAACGCCAATGCACCATTTGAACGATAGATACAACACAAAAGGCGGCAACCATTAGCCAGGGAATAACTAAGAATGTGTTTATCGCGGTATACCAATTAAGACAGAGTAGGTCAAACCAGAAATAGATGAACCAATGAATATGCGAGGCGTGTTCAAATGTAACCGGAACTAACTGCACCAAGTGAACATACGTACTATGCACATGATGACGTCACGTCCTGATGTAAATAGCACATACCAACCATCAAGTTTGCAAAATTTCATTATCCTCCGACTCATAGTTTCCTCAGCAAACTATTGAAAACATGGTGGGTGTGATACGGAATCCGTCCAGAGTTGATCAGCGAGCGGTGATTCGGTTTCTAACAGCTGAAGGATGTCGACCAGTTTACATTCAGGCAGAAACCAGTGAACTCCAGTTTAATCTGTGTGACGCCACTCTTTACAGTTCGTAAATGTTGTTCAAACCCATAGTGGCGCCATCTCTGACCATTGTTCTGTAGAGAGTTTCTTTCCGTCTTCCTCTATTCCTTTATTCCTGGTTCTAGGAACCAACATCATCATACAGGGGACATTCCCATAAGTATTCCGTTCTCCGTCCAAGCAACCAGCCAAGTGTATATATACTCAGTCCCAGTCATGTGTTGATTTTGTGTTCTTCGGATCTTTCCAGACAAAACACACTTTCTCCCCTCTTCTCCAGTCACTCCCAAATATATCATCCTCTGCACTGCACATATGCATTTTCGCGACCCTCTGTCTCTTCATCATTCTGTAGACTGTCCATGACTGCCCTTATCAACTCAACCCTGTCTCTTTATCATTCTGTAGACTGTCCATGACGGCCCTTATCAACTCAACCCTGTCTCTTTATCATTCTGTAGACTGTCCATGACGGCCCTTATCAAATCAACCTTGTCTCTTCATCATTCTGTAGAATGTCCATGACTGCCCTTATCAACTCAACCCTGTCTATTTATCATTCTGTAGACTGTCCATGACTGCCTTATCAACTCAACCCTGTCTCTTCATCATTCCGTAGACTGTCCATGACTGCCCGTAATAACTCAACCCTGTTTCTTCATCATTCTGTAGACTGTCCATGACTGCCCTTATCAACTCAACCCTGTCTCTTTATCATTCTGTAGACTGTCCATGACGGCCCTTATCAACTCAACCCTGTCTCTTTATCATTCTGTAGACTGTCCATGACTGCCTTATCAACTCAACCCTGTCTCTTCATCATTCCGTAGACTGTCCATGACTGCCCGTAATAACTAACCCTGTTTCTTCATCATTATGTAGACTGTCCATGACTGCCCTTATCAACTCAACCCTGTCTCTTCATCATTCTGTAGACTGTCCATGACTGCCCTTATCAACTCAACCCTGTCTATTTATCATTCTGTAGAGTGTCCATGACTGCCCTTATCAACTCAACCCTGTCTCTCATCATTCTGTAGACTGTCGATGACTGCCCTTATCAACTCAACCCTGTCTCTCATCATTCTGTAGACTGTCGATGACTGCCCTTATCAACTCAACCCTGTCTCTTCACCATTTTGTAGACTGTCCATGACTTCCCTTATCAACTCAACCCTGTCTCTCGTCATCATCGCGTCGTTTACCATAGCTCGTCCCGCCACTGAATCAGCTCTTTCGTTGCCCCAGACGCCTGCATGTCCAGTAGATCTATGTAACACCTTATACACCAGAGCTGTTCAGAAGAGAGGCCCACTCCCTTCTTAGCATGCACCTCCTCAATCTCCATCCTCATACTCGATATGCCAGTGGAGTAAGCAGCTGATTTCTCCACCACCTCCTTGCCACTGTGATTGCCGACGAAACCCCAACCACACTTGTTTGTATCTCTGCCGGCGGAGCCATCCGTGTACAAAATTGGGTCTTGTGGTCATGAGTGTTGCTGGATCAGCTCCTGTATTGAAGCTTCTGTCCTAGTGCCGCCCCACTCGCGACACTCTCTGCTCAGTTGTATCCCCACCCTTGTCAGGGGGCTCTTGTTGCCCACTTCTATCCATCACTTATTCTTCCCATTTCTTCCAATGCACATACCCTCATCGGGGAGTCTTCTGTCTCTGCCATCCATGACCTTCCTCGCTTAATGCGTCTGCCTTTAATTGTATCCCCACGTCTTGGTGCAAAGGGTGTTGTTGGCGACGTTGGCGTACTGCCTTGTCTGCGCTACTTGATGTCAGATCTTGATGCTTGGCAAATCAAGCAGAAATCTCATGGCAGCAATGGGAGTATCTCTAGTGTATCCCAGAACTGCTGTCATGGCCTCCTTCTATGATTCTCTCCAATCTATCTACCTTTTTTTTTGTTTTTTTGTTTTGCGTTCGCTTTATTTCTCTAATCCCTAAGGCGGTGTGCGTTGCACTATGGTTTTTATTTTGCGCCTGTAGGCCCAGTGCATCTGACTTCAGCATGCATTTTATGTAAGGGTCTGCTTCCTCCTGCATTTTCTAAGGGTTTGCTTCCCCGGGGTAACGGCCGGTGCTGTGATGGGGATCGAACCCAGCACCTTCTGGTTGTGAGCCGTGTCACTAAACCACTAGGCCACGCCGTCCCATGTCTGCGATAGCGTGAGTAACCCAAGACCGTAGTCCAGGACAGACAAAACCAGTGCTTGCACCAACAGGAAGAGAGTCCATTGTTGCATGTCTGTGGCCTCCATGACTTTGATTGCATTGATACACCTCTTTGCTTTCAGAATCACATTGTCAACATGTTCATTGAAAGAGCGGCTTCTGTCGAATGTGATACCCCGGTAGTTCATCCCATGTCCTCTCTCAATGATGGTGCCCATGCAGGTGACCCCTGGTAGTGTATCTGAGACCAGCCTATTGTTTAGGGAGAACCAGACAATCTTGGCCTTAGATAGATTGATTTCGGCGTTGTAGTCGGTCCACCATTCAGATAGTTTCTCCAGCTTGCTCCACACACCCGCGCCAATTTCAGTCCTATCTTTGCAGGGTGGTGACCACATAAATGCTTACAGATGGATTCTGTTGCTGTCAATTCTAAGAACATGCTCGATGTATGACCATTGTTTTTATCCCGATGAGTAATGAAACATATTGTTGGTTGGTGACTTCTCTCCTGTTTCTTCTTCTGCGTTCGGTCTTTATCTCCCGCTACCAAGCCCTCAACAGTGCTTCGCAAGTAGCAGGAAATAGGCGGAAGAACGGAATGCGTTGTGTCGCTAGTTTACAGCTTAACTGCGATATTTCCACCTTTTGGTCAGACACATGTCTTCGGTGGCGGTGACTTCTCTAATTGTTTTGTTGGTGATTAATTCCCCCCCCCCGACCCCCCCCCCCCCCCCCCATCCAAAATTCAACAGTTTTCTAAGACACTTATTCACGAATACATTTATCCTTTTTTCCAACGTCTTTATTGTCCAGCATTTACATCCATAGGTGAGTATTGGTAATACTTTGGAGTCCACAACCTGAGCTTGGCGTACGCGCTCAATGATTTTCTAGATGTTCGTTAGTTGGGTAAAGGCACATGCGGCTAGAACAATGCGAGTGAAGATTTCCTTAGATGTACTTCCGTCTTGAGTCATTTTGCTTCCCAGATAGGTTAAACTGTCAACTGTTTGTAATATTTTTCTATGCAACTAGATAATAGCAGGCTTTTTTGGTGAAATTCATGACCTTTGTCTTACTTGCTAATATTATTGTACACCTGTCAGACGCTCTCATGAAATTGTTTTTGTTGGAAGCGACTTGGGCTAAGTGCATCGCTCGTGATGTTTATCTGTGTGTACCGAAGGTGGGACTGAACAATAATAACTGTAGTGTAATGCGAGGATTCTCTGTAGAACGTCTAGAATAGAGATCACAATGCTGATCCCCACTTCGTTGTTCAGCCTAATGTAAGTCATTTTTCAGGTTTACGACGAGAACATGAGATAGGGATCTTGGTCAGTTTTTTCTTCTCGTGAGGTGGGGTCTTAGTATGTTTCCCCTGATCCTGACTGACGTGAGGTGGGGTCTTGGTCAGTATGTTTCCCCTGATCCTGACTGACGTGAGGTGGGGTCTTGGTCAGTATGTTTCACCTGATCTTGAGGTGGGGTCTTTGTCAGTATGTTTCACCTGATCTTGAGGTGGGGTCTTGGTCAGTATGTTTCCCCTGATCTTGACTGAACTTGAGGTGGGGGTCTTGGTCAGTATGTTTCACCTGATCCTGACTGACGTGAGGTGGGGTCTTGGTCAGTATGTTTCCCCTGATCTTGATGTCAGGTTGGGGTCTTGGTCAGTATGTTTCCCCATGATTCTGGTCTAAATCTTGGCTCCCCTCCAGTGACTTAGAATATCCTGACCAATCTGCAGATCGTCACCAACAATTCTCTGTTGCATATTTGTGCTAAACAGCAGCTTTATTACAAGCACGGCCATATGGCTCAGAACGTACCTACCAGAACAGCGGGAGCGTAATGAGAGAAAGAACAGGGGTACCAATATAACCAGACGTGTTTGCTTGGGAATCACATGAGAACAAACGATTGGCGAGACATAATATCACTGACGAGAATAGTGGAAGAAGAAGTCAGGACGAATGGACTCGCACGTGGAACTGAGGAATATGACATTAAATAGGAATCCGCAAAGAGCGATCATTGTAGTAATTTGTTCCAATGGGAAATATAAGAGAAACGCTTAGTGAAAGTACGCCATCCAAACATAGCGTTACCCTCCATTCTAGCTCATACCTACAATTATGTCTAGTACCGATACCAATTTGTTGGGAAAAGGGGAAAGTATCGCTTGCGGCAGTAATCGAAACATATCTGGTGCTAAAGTGCGTCGGCGAGACTGTCATATATGGTTTCCTGTGTCTGTAAAGTTCACTGTTCGTCAACTGAGAAGTACAAGTTTCAATTAAACAAAAATATTCTTAAAGTGCATGTTGCTTTCCTTGAAAGAAGTATCCCTCTCCTAACCCCTAACCCCTCCTCAAACACAACAAACCGGCTTCTGTTTCTATAACAGTTTCTGGAAAGGAAAACTGATGTCAGGCAAACTATACTGATCAGACATGTTGGTCAGGCACAACATACTGATCAGACATGTTAGTCAGGGTCAGGCACAACATACTGATCAGACACGTTAGTCAGGGTCAGGCACAACATACTGATCAGACACGTTAGTCAGTGTCAGGCACAACTTACTGATCAGACATGTTAGTCAGGGTCAGGCAATATATACTAATAAGACATGTTAGTCAGGGTCAGGCAATATATACTGGCCAAGACCCTCACCTTGACTTTCCCGTAGTCTTCCCTGGAAATGGGATGTTTATCCTATAGACTGGCCTAGAAGGTGAGGGATCGACGAGTTCCCCGTAGTAGTGAGCGACACGCAGATGATGCCCAACGACACGGAGGCGACTATTTGAGGGCTCACAAAAAAGTAATCCTACTCATTGTGGACATTCAACAACAACAACAACATAATAGTTTCTGAGATTATTTTAACAGTGTCTTTAACAATATAAGGTGTGCTTGACTTGGTCTCTCCTCTCGTCCACGTGGACTGCTTGACTTGGTTTCTTCTCTCGTCCACATGGACTGCTTGACTTGGTCTCTCCTCCCTTCCACATGGACTGCTTGACTTGGTTTATCCTCTTCTTCCACGTTGTGCCTAGAGAACTTACACGTTGTTACAGGTAATGTGCTGGCCAAATCTTCTAGTGGCCTCTTGCGGGACGCTTAGCAGATTTCAGTCATACTTTTCTCTCTTCTCACTCGGGACCTGGTAACAAACGGACAGATTCTATATGTGTAGGATGAAATAATGTGACACGGCTCACTAGCCATCAACCGACAAGGTAGCATCCTGGCCCGTTAGCCACATAACGTGTTCCACTTTAAAGAACGGGGAACTGTGACGCTAATCCGGTCAGGCACAACATACTGACCAAGACGTCGCGTCAGAATCATGCACAACATACTGACCAAGACGTCGCGTCAGAATCAGGCACAATATACTGACCAAGACGTCCCGTCAGAATCAGGCCCAATATACTGACCAAGACGACGCGTCAGAATCAGGCACAATATACTGACCAAGACGTCGCGTCAGAATCAGGCACAACATACTGACCAAGACGTCGCGTCAGAATCAGGCACAATATACTGACCAAGACGTCGGGTCAGAATCAGGCACAACATACTGACCAAGACGTCCCGTCAGAATCAGGCCCAATATACTGACCAAGACCACTATCTCTCTTCCATGTAGTGTTCCATGGAAGCAGGCTGTGTTCAAGGCTGTCTGTCTGACGAGATGTAGATCGACGTGATCCCTGTAGTAGTGAGAGTCACGCAGATGAAACCAAGCATAGCACAACCGCCTGGATGACCCCGGTGGTGTGAGGAAAGTTACTACAACCCGCCACTTAGCGCACAAAAGAGTCAACTTACACATTCTTCTGTTCGCTTACCATGTTTTGCCTTTCAGCGTCAGGTGGAGGGGGGTGGTGGTGTGTGTGTAGCGGTAATCTTGAAACGTGTCAAAGCCATTTTAGTTGGATTTTAATGTAGTCTAACATTGGTTTTGTTCTCACCAGTCTCCTGATGTCATCGTTTCTGATAATGTCTCTCCTTGTTACACCCAATATTTTTCGCAGACATTTCATTCCTGTTATAACGATTTATCGTTTTTCAATGAATCATATGTTAGTGTCAATTTTGACATTGTAGCACAGTGTCGAGACGAACATTGGGTTGAATATAGATATTCTGATAATGTAGTTATTGTCACGTGATCGCAATTAAGTTTTTGTGTTAATTACCAAATGCTCTGGTTCGCCGTATTGTACCTTTGTTGAGTTTCCGCTGTAATTCTTTCGTCTGCTGATAACGTGCTCCATAAGTATGTGAAATCTTTCACCCGTTTGATTTGCTGCTTGACAAGGAATATATTGGTTTGTCCTGCTCCTCCATATATTCTCATCACCTCAGTTTTGTTCTATGTTGGCTTGCATTCTTTACATGTTGACCATTATATTTATCTTGTCTATATGTTGTTGCATTTGTATTTCTAGAGATGCTATGATAGCTTGATCATCATTTACTCGTTGTGGCATTACACAACAGCCACCACCATCGCGAGTGTAGAAATTAGACTCTAGCTTTCCTAATTGTTAACTTGTTGTTATGAATCAAATGCCATTTTGAAGATAATTGAATGTTCTTGTTAACAATAAAAACCGTTGAGCCCTCTACGCAGCATAGATCTTCAATAAATACACGCCAAGTGCTCCTCAAGTGGGTCATCAGATCCAGCTGTCGACATCTTCCATGTTCCCTTTGTTTGTCTCGAGATCTCGTCTGTGCGTGTCCCCGGTACGACCTTCCCCACAAGATGCAGACAATCAAATAATCTTTACAAGTTCAGGCAGGCTGTCAGCAAGGCTCCCAGCTGCACTTTACAAACATCGAGTGAGACGACAAATCGATTGATGCACATTTAAAAAAAAAATGCTTCAATATTATCAGAGTCGGTAACGTAGCTTAAAATCGAAGTCTCCTAGCTTTTTAAATAGAATTTACAAGAGACAAAATACAGCCAGGTTTCACCTGACGCTGAACACACTAGTCTGTCCGTTAGTTGTTAACTTTCACCAACCAGCAGATAAGTGGCTCTTCAGTTATCTGTCTTGGATTTCAAACTTGACTTACTGTATTGCTGTATACTTGTAGCACCCATTGTAATAGGAGTGGTTTGATCATATAACAAGAATCAGGCTTGGTTGTATGACAAGAATCAGTCTTGGTTGTATGACAAGAATCAGGTTTGGTCATATGACAAGAATCAGGCTTGGATGTATGACAAGAGTCAGGTTTTGTCATATGACAAGAAACAGGCTTGGTTGTATGACAAGAATCAGGTTTGGTCATATGACAAGAATCAGGTTTGGTCATTTGACAGGAATCAGGTTTGGTCATATGACAAGAATCAGGTTTGGTCATTTGACAAGAGTCAGGTTTGATTGTATGACAAGAATCAGGTTTGGTCATATGACAAGAGTCAGGTTTGGTCATATGACAAGAATCAGGCTTGGTCATATGACAAGAATCAGGTTTGGTCATTTGACAAGAGTCAGGTTTGATTGTATGACAAGAATCAGGTTTGGTCATGTTACAAGAATCAGGTTTGGTCATTTGACAAGTGTCAGGTTTGGTCATATGACAAGAATCAGGTTTGGTCATATGACAAGAGTCAGGTTTGGTTGTATGACAAGAATCAGGTTTGGTCATATGACAAGAATCAGGTTTGGTCATTTGACAAATGTCAGGTTTGGTCATATGACAAGAATCAGGTTTGGTAGTATAACAAGAATCAGGTTTGGTCATAGGACAAGAGTCAGGTTTGATTGTATGACAAGAATCAGGTTTGGTCATATGACAAGAATCAGGTTTGGTCATTTGACAAGAATCAGGTTTGGTCATTTGACAAGAGTCAGGTTTGATTGTATGACAAGAATCAGGTTTGGTCATTTGACAAGAATCAGGTTTGGTTGTATAACAAGAAACAGGTTTGGTCATATGACAAGAATCAGGTTTGATTGTATGACAAGAATCAGGTTTGGTCATATGACAAGAAACAGGTTTGGTCATATGACAAGAATCAGGTTTGGTCATTTGACAAGAAACAGGTTTGGTTGTATGACAAGAATCAGGTTTGGTTGTATGACAAGAATCAAGCTTGATTGTATGACAAGAATCAGGCTTGATCATTTGACAAGAATCAGGTTTGGTTGTATAACAAGAATCAGGTTTGGTTGTATGACAAGAATCAGGTTTGGTTGTATGACAAGAATCAGGTTTGGTTGCATGAGAAGAATCAGGTGTGGTCATATTTTGGCATCTTTCACCTTCCCTCTGGGGTACATACCATTTGGTGGTGATGTTCGGACAAACAGTTTTTGGTTGGTGATGGTGTTCGGACGAGCAGTTTTTGGTTGGTGATGGTGTTCGGACGAGCAGTTTTTGGTTGGTGATGGTGTTCGGACAAGCAGTTTTTGATTGGTGATGGTGTTCGGACAAGCAGTTTTTGGTTGGTGATGGTGTTCAGACGAGCAGTTTTTGGTTGGTGATCTTTGGACAAGCAGTTTTTGATTAGTCATGGTGTTCAGACAAGTAGTTTTTGGTTGGTGATGGTGTTCATACAAGTAGTTTTTGGTTGATGATGGTGTTCAGACAAGTAGTTTTTGGTTGGTAATGGTGTTCAGACAAGTAGTTTTTGGTTGGTGATGGTGTTCAGACAAAAAATTTTAAAGGTCCTTCTTATACAAGTTGTGGAAAGATAATATACACATTTCATTTGTCTGTTTCTCGCTAACACTGCTCTCAGAGAACTCCCAGAGAGATCACAACCTCTCTAACTCTGCACTCACAGAGAGATCACAACCTCTCTAACACTGCTCTCACAGAGAGATCACAACCTCTCTAACACTGCTCTCACAGAGAGATCACAACCTCTCTAACACTGCTCTCACAGAGAGATCACAACCTCTCTAACTCTCTGCTCTCACAGAGAGATCACAACCTCTCTAACACTCTGCTCTCACAGAGAGATCACAACCTCTCTAACTCTCACAGAGAGATCACAACCTCTCTAACTCTCTGCTCTCACAGAGAGATCACAACCTCTCTAACACTGCTCTCACAGAGAGATCACAACCTCTCTAACTCTCTGCTCTCACAGAGAGATCACAACCTCTCTAACTCTCACAGAGAGATCACAACCTCTCTAACTCTCACAGAGAGATCACAACCTCTCTAACTCTCTGCTCTCACAGAGAGATCACAACCTCTCTAACACTGCTCTCACAGAGAGATCACAACCTCTCTAACTCTCACAGAGAGATCACAACCTCTCTAACTCTCTGCTCTCACAGAGAGATCACAACTTGTATATTCTCAGTTTGATGTTTATGCTGCACATGGTGGAGGCTAGCAAAGACTGCTCTAACTTTTCTGATTGTAATGGGTGGTGGTGGAAATAAATTACATTCACTGTCGCTACTTTAGGGGACGGCTTGGCCTAGTAGTTTAGTGAAACGGCTCACAATCCGAAGGTGCTGGGTTTGATCCCCATGACATCACCGGCTGTTACCCCGGGGAAGCAGACCATTACATAAAATGCATGCAGAAGTCGGATGCACTGGGCCGACAGGCGCAAAATAAAAACAAAGTGCAACGCACCCCGCCTTGGGGAATAGAGAAATAAGGCCAACGCAAAAACAAAACAAAAAACTGTCGCCAGTTCTTTATACCAGTTCTACTTATTGCCTGATACACTCAGTATCTCTGTTTCCTCATGAATGTGTTGGTGTGAGTGGCATCAAGATGTTGAGCAGTACATGAGCTCTAGCGGTCAGCGACTCAAAGTTGACTGCTAGCCTCAGGGTCAGCGAACCAGAGCTGAGCAGTGCATGAGCTCTAGCGGTCAGCTACCCAAAGTTGACTGCTAGCCTCAGGGTCAGCGACACAAATGTCTGCTAGCCTCAGGGTCAGCGAACCAGAGCTGCCAAGACCCTTCTACACATCCATGACCTTTTCCTTGTTAATAGGCTACAACAGAGCAGACAAGCTTAGGAGAGGGGATCGAAGAGGCAAGACAATCCGGTACTCAAAAATACCTGCTGAAGTCAGATGTGTTGGATCAAAAAGTGCAAATATCGAAGTCAAGCTGTAAACTACGACACAATGCATTCCGTTCTCTGGACTACATTCTGCTACTTGCAAAGCCCTTTTAAGGGCTTGGTAGCGGGAGATTGATAACGAACAAAGAAGGCGGCTTTTCTGGTAACCTTACAAGCGTCCCTCTGCTCCATTCCCACTGTGTTGAATGTCTGCCAGATTTGTGTCATCCATGGATTGAATGTCATATATGCTAAATCAGGATTTTAAAAAGTTCTACGTTCAAGCTGTCATGACCTGATGTTTTTCCACCCATCAGTCTTGACATAGATGTGATAAGGAATGTCTGTGTTTACATCTGGATCTGTTCTGTGTTTACATCTGGATCTGTTCTGTGTTTACATCTAGATCTGTTCTGTGTTTACATCTGGATCTGTTCTGTGTTTACATCTGGATCTGTTCTGTGTTTACATCTGGATCTGTTCTGTGTTTACATCTGGATCTGTTCTGTGTTTACATCTGGATCTGTTCTGTGTTTACATCTGGATCTGTTCTGTGTTTACATCTGGATATGTTCGGTGTTTACAACTGGATATGTTCTGTGTTTACATCTTGATCTGTTCTGTGTTTACATCTACATCTGTTCTGTGCTTACATCTGTTCTGTATTTACATCTAGATCTATTCTGTGTTTACATTTAGATCTGTTCTGTGTTTACATCTGTTCTGTGTTGACATCTGGATCTGTTCTGTGTTTACATCTACATCTGTTCTGTGTTTACATCTGGATCTGTTCTGTGTTTACATCTGTTCTGTGTTTACATCTAGATCTGTTCTGTGTTTACATCTGTTCTGTGTTTACATATAGATCTGTTCTGTGTTTACATCTGGATCTGTTTTAGCATTGGGAATATTGAACTGTGTTTCTCTCAAATATTCTGGCCATCTTGCTTCTTTCCCATGCTCTCTTATGATGAGGTTTACATGTTTATCTTTCACTGGTCTAATGTTGTTTGTGCACCCCATTTTCCATATATGGGTTTTGTTATTTGGTAAACTGCGCGTTGTTCATTCCCTAATGTTGTCTCCTCAACTTGACTTACGAGGCCATCATTAGATACTCTACCTCCTTATTTAGCTAGCTTTACTGGTCGGAGGATTTAGTGTGTGTCGTATCAGGCACGAAAGGGAGGAGAGGTCTTCAATAGAGCTATATCATAATTTCTTTGTTACCTTCAGACCTGTAGCTCTGACCTTCGCATTAATTATAGCTACTATCAGGTGTAATCACTTCTTGCATCTGTAGCGCTTCTTACGTTTGCCCCGTGTAGAGATTCTCTTTGCCTATTTGGAGAATCCCATGTTAGTTTGTAAATATCCTTATGTAGAAAGAGTGTTTCGCCAATAACTAAATTGTTTAGGATGCTGAAGTTTAAATTAACTGTTAATCTTTTTTAATCAAGCGTTCCCCATTACCCTTGCTCTGTATGTATTGTCCTTTCTAACCTTCACATTTAGGTCTTCCATTGAGATCATACTGGGTGTTGTTTCCATTTATTTGTAATGGCTGCCAAAAGAATTCTTCCTTGACCTCTTCATTATTATGGTTTGTTGGTGCACATCATTGTACTGTAGTCATGTTGGTCAATCTCTGTGGCAGTCTGGCTCTTATCAGTCTGATATTGAATGGTTTCTATTCCAGCAATCTTTTCTTCATTTCCTTCGTTGGGATAATGGCCACACCTTTACTGTGTTGTCAGTCCTGTCTTCTACAGTGGAAGACTATTTCTCCTGTTGTAGTCTCCATTCTTCTTATCTCTTCTACAGTGGAAGACTATTTCTCCTGTTGTAGTCTCCATATCTCTTCTACAGTGGAAGACTATTTCTCTTGTTGTAGTCTCCATATCTCTTCTACAGTGGAAGACTATTTCTCCTGTTGTAGTCTTCATTCTTCTTATCTCTTCTACAGTGGAAGACTATTTCTCCTGTTGTAGTCTTCATTCTTCTTATCTCTTCTACAGTGGAAGACTATTTCTCCTGTTGTAGTCTCCATATCTCTTCTACAGTGGAAGACTATTTCTCTTGTTGTAGTCTTCATTCTTCTTATCTCTTCTACAGTGGAAGACTATTTCTCCTGTTGTAGTCTTCATTCTTCTTATCTCTTCTACAGTGGAAGACTATTTCTCCTGTTGTAGTCTTCATTCTTCTTATCTCTTCTACAGTGGAAGACTATTTCTCCTGTTGTAGTCTCCATATCTCTTCTACAGTGGAAGACTATTTCTCTTGTTATAGTCTCCATTCTTCCTATGCCTTCTAAACTACTCTCACTTATTTCCAAGATTTGTAATCTATAGTTTCACATTTCTGCTAAAATCCATTTTAGTTTGCTTACCTCAAACATTGTCCTAACATTTCAAAATCCAATTTGTACGCGCAGGCCATCTGTGGCCATGCCAGTGACTTGCTTTCAGCTTCCCTCACTGACAGACATGTGAGCATTGTACTCTGGATGTCCATCTTCTGTCAAGTTTATTTGTTGCTGTTTTATAACTAGGTCATTTGTGTATTTAGATGTGCCATTTGTCTGATCCCTTGCCATGCAGATCTGTCCAGCTAGGTCAAATCTGCCAGGAGTCATTTCGTTGGAAACAGATGCATAAAAACCATCCTTATAACATCTGTTTATAAGCCTCTGTCTGGCCAAGGTAAAGTCCCATCGCATACACTGCTGCCAGGGATGAAGTGTCAAAAGACATGATTGTTCTAGTCCTCAGCTCATTTATAAGGTAGGAAGACGATTCGCTTCCTCGCTGCGTTTCCTTCCCTGACAGTAAGCCAGGTATCCATTTTTAGCTGGTTCAACTGGGGAGTGTCGATATCGGGGATCAAACCTGGCACCTTTATTGTTAGAAACAAGTATTTTACCACTGTGCTCCCCAGACACTGTACCACTCTGTGCCTGAGCAGATAGAAAGTCATATATCTCTCTGAGCAGATATCAGAAAGAAAGTCTCTGTGCATGAGCAGATATCAGATAGAAAGTCATATATCTCTCTGAGCAGATATCAGAAAGAAAGTCTCTGTGCATGAGCAGATATCAGATAGAAAGTCATATTTCTCTGAGCAGATATCAGATAGGAAGTCTTATATTTTGCTGAGCAGATAACAGATAGAAAGTCTTATATCTCTCTGAGCAGATCTCCATGCCTGAGTAGATATCAGATAGAAAGCCTTCTATTACTCTGAGCAGTTATCAGATAGAAAATGTTCTATTACTCTGAGCAGTTATCAGATAGAAAGTCTTCTATTACTCTGAGCAGTTATCAATTACTCTGAGCAGTTATCAGATAGAAAGAATTCTATTACTCTGAGCAGTTATCAGATAGAAAGAATTCTATTACTCTGAGCAGTTATCAGATAGAAAGTCTTCAATTACTCTGAGCAGTTATCAATTACTCTGAGCAGTTATCAATTACTCTGAGCAGTTATCAGATAGAAAGTCTTCTATTACTCTGAGCAGTTATCAATTACTCTGAGCAGTTATCAATTACTCTGAGCAGTTATCAGATAGAAAGTCTTCTATTACTCTGAACAGTTATCAATTACTCTGAGCAGTTATCAATTACTCTGAGCAGTTATCAATTACTCTGAGCAGTTATCAATTACTCTGAGCAGTTATCAATTACTCTGAGCAGTTATCAATTACTCTGAGCAGTTATCAATTACTCTGAGCAGTAATCAGATATAGTAGGGGCTAACCTGAAACCCTGGCTTTTGCATCCTTCAGTTCATCTAGCTGTAAACTGGTACTTCACTGGCAGCAAGACAACAAAGATGTAAACCAGTTACCCCCAACTCACAAAATGAGAGACTAAGTACAGTAAGGTCTCTAATAATTCATCCCCGCTGGTAATGTCCCAAGTGAGACTACCCTGACTCTTTCCTCTAATTGCTGGATCAATTAGCCTTCATTGTGATAAACAGATATACCAGTCAGGAAATAACAAGAACATAAGACTTGAAACAAAGTTATATCTAATAGAACAAATTATTGTGAAATAGAACATCATGTGTATAGCCAATCCAATAATTCCAAGCACAATCAATAAATAAAATTGCATCAGTTTCATCGTTAGGTAACAATTATGATTATTTCATCATCATCATGTAGCATGTCCTTTGCAGAACGTCGCTCTCATGACAGCCTGTCTGTAGGAAACTCTATCTTTCGCCGTCTTCCGGCCTGCTCCAAGGTCAAATCCAGCATCTCCTTGATATCCTGGGTACATCGTCTTCTCGGTCGGCCCCTGCCTCTCTTCCCAGTGACCATGCCTTCCATAACCACTAATTATTATATTTCATGTAAAATTTAAATGGCTTGTTCCATAGAGCTGGTATATCAGCTTGTCAACTGTCTCAACATGTCACAGAGCTGATATATCAACTGTCTCAACATGTCACAGAGCTGATATATCAACTGTCTCAACATGTCACAGAGCTGATATATCAACTGTCTCAACATGTCACAGAGCTGATATATCAACTGTCTCAACATGTCACAGAGCTGATATATCAACTGTCTCAACATGTCACAGAGCTGATATATCAACTGTCTCAACATGTCACAGAGCTGACACATCAACTGTCTCAACATGTCACAGAGCTGACACATCAACTGTCTCAACATGTCACAGAGCTGACACATCAACTGTCTCAACATGTCACAGAGCTGACATATCAACTTTCTCAACATGTCACAGTGCTGACATATCAACTTTATCAACATGTCACAGAGCTGACATATCAACTGTCTCAACATGTCACAGAGCTGATATATCAACTGTCTCAACATGTCACAGAGCTGACATATCAACTGTCTCAACATGTCACAGAGCTGATATATCAACTGTCTCAACATGTCACAGAGCTGACATATCAACTGTCTCAACATGTCACAGAGCTGATATATCAACTTTATCAACATGTCACAGAGCTGACATATCAACTGTCTCAACATGTCACAGAGCTGACATATCAACTGTCTCAACATGTCACAGAGCTGACATATCAACTGTCTCAACATGTCACAGAGCTGACATATCAACTGTCTCAACATGTCACAGAGCTGACACATCAACTGTCTCAACATGTCACAGAGCTGATATATCAACTGTCTCAACATGTCACAGAGCTGACACATCAACTGTCTCAACATGTCACAGAGCTGACACATCAAATGTCTCAACATGTCACAGAGCTGACATATCAACTTTCTCAACATGTCATAGTGCTGACATATCAACTTTCTCAACATGTCACAGAGCTGACATAACTTTGTCAATATGTCACAGAGCTGACATATCAACTTAAGTCTGAGGTCAGCAACCATTCCTGTGAAAGGTGCCGGACAAAGATGCACCTCTCTGGTGGTGGACCATGAGTTGTAACCTTGATTAGAAAATATTCTTATTCAGGAAGTATTATTCAACCTCATCATCAATGATATTATTTTTGTGCATTCATCTTATTTCTTTTTCCACAAGGCGTTGCACTATGTTTTTATTTTGCGCCTGTTGGCCCAGTGCATCCAACTTCGGCATGCATTTTATGTAAAGGTCTGCTTCCTCTGGTGCTGTGATTGGGGAGCGAACCCAGCACCTTTGATTGTGAGCCGAGTCAATTCACCACTAGCCCACGCCATCCCCAATATTTCAATAAAGAACACTGTCAGAGATTTTCAAACAAGATCACATTGTTTGTGGTAATGACTGGCCATGTCCTAATCTACGTTGCAGACTCCGAAGTTCTCCACATGAAACTAAATAAAGTAAAGATACAGTGTATCTACCAGATATACAGATATTTTGAATAATATGCAAATCTGTTACTTTTGTTAGGGAATGTTTGCACTCAAATATGTATTATTGTGGAAATTGCTGCTCCTAATTAGGGGAAACATTCTGAAAAAGGCTGTCTTCGTTGACAAGTCTCCTGAATACACATTGTATAGATTTATACTTGATTAAATAAATGACTGGTCAGTGACATCATCAACAAAATATTTTTCTGATTGAAAAAGTAACGTATCAATAAAATCTTCCATTTCCTCATATTCATCGACAAACGTCAATACCGATTAACCCTACCAGACTGCTGTCCCCATTTTTCAGTAATTTCCTTAACTGCCGCTAAACCGCTGGACCTAATTTTCGGTAATTTGGATAGTACGTCATAAAATGCGTCAGAATCTAAAAATAACCAACCAATCGTGGTCAATCCTCGTGATTAGTCATTGCAAATGGCTGCCCCCATGTTTGAATTGATTTTGTGGGGTTTAACGTGAACAAATTCGGAAAATTGACAATGAAACGAACGACTGATGAACCAAACACTTCAACAGGAAAGCAAAGTAAGTCTAGGCTTATGACAGTCCAACAGGTGATCAATAATTTGGTTGATTCAGACTCTGTTAAAGTGAAACAGACAGTGAGAGCTCGAGTGATGAGATGAAGGCTTTTCTTAGACTGAGGATCTATATGGAATACTCATGTATAAAGCCCAGCTATCAGGATTATTGGACAGATGAGGGCTCTTTGTTGTGTTTACTCCCGGATTTCGAAATGTTATGACTCGAGACAGATTCTTTGCCTTTTGCTGGGTGGATTGGCACACAAAGGTGGAATATTTACCCTAGATGAAAGGTAAACCTATTTTCTACAATGTCTCCAAGTTACATCTTATTCTAACCACTTGTTTGCATGTAACTAACATTTTTCTATATCATGTTGGTTAATGCTCTGGAACCCAGGAATGGGGGACAGTTGGGTTCAGGGCCTTAGGTCTGGTAGGGTTAATGTCTTTCATTCCATTGACAACTCTGAATGATACATCATGGAAACTAGACTGAAGATAAATAGGTCTAAAGCACTGGCCATTAGCCCAGAGTGAATGAGCGATACAACAAAGCTTGCTAGAATAACTGGCTAGTTTAAAAAGCTTTCTTGAAGAAGGTTATATAACATATCACATGGTAAATATGTATGAGAAGTGTGAATTAAGGCAGGCGTGTAAGAACTCGCTAGAAACATTCCTCAAATAATATATTCACCCTATGGGCACACAGTGAGGAAGTAATAGGACCACTGTAACCTTCCAATGCACAAACAGCAGCAGCGCTTGCACTATTGAAATATATATGAAAATATTCAAATCCCTCTCCGTAAAGGTTAGACTAATGCGTTCACTGTTCTCTCGATATTCCTCGACACCTGCAAAACATGAACCATTACAGCAGACCTCCAGAGAAGAATCCAGGCCATGGAGATGATGTTTTAGAAGACTCCTAAATATCACCTACAAAAACCGGATCACAAATGATGAAGGAAGACGAAGAATCGAAAATGCAAGTATACTGTACAATGACCTCACAACGAGAAAGCTGACTTGGTATGGCCACGTCTCGAAGTCCAATGGAATTGCAAATACCATACTACAGGATACAGTACAAGGCAAGCGAAGGCGCGGTTGTCCAAGAGAACGATGGGAAGACAACATCCATGAATGGACTAACCCTACGACCCAAAAGGGCATCCGTAGACAGAGCGGGATGGTGCAGAATTGTGGTGGTGTCAGCAGGGGTGCCCCAAAGATCTCAAGAGGTCACGGGATGAACTGAACTGAACCTTCCAAACATGTAATAGAAGATGACTAAAGAGGGCTGTGTATGGGGCTGGTACCTTATGTACAAACAATCTATTACAGCAAGATCACATGTAAGTGCTTTGACACCAGCTTTCTACAAGGCTGCAGTGTCAGTCCCATGCTTCGTATGGTGACAAGAAGAAGAGCTCTATTGTGTGCTTCTTTCATGCTAGCTAATAATTAGATCTATTTTATGGATCAGTTTGGCAGTGTATCCCTGTCTTCTCTCATGGGCATATAGTTCATCTGTCACTTGGGTTGGAGGAGGTCAAATGTTGTCACTGGCAGGCAACAGACTCGGAGAACATGCCAGACTGTCTGTTTGTGCCAATGCCTGGTGTGTTTCCATTTGTTAAAGAGGTATTTCAGTTAGCAGACGACAGGCTTCTGTTTGACGATGACTTAATGTGTTTTTGACATGAAGTATGTTTCTGCTTTATCAGGCTCCAAGGGTTCTCTGTGCATCTGTCTCTGATGTTGAATATTTTATCTCTGGTGTTGAATATTTTATCTCTGATGTTGAATATTTTATCTCTGGTGTTGAATATTTTATCTCTGGTGTTGAATATTTTATCTCTGGTGTTGAATATTTTATCTCTGATGTTGAATATTTTATCTCTGATGTTGAATATTTTATCTCTGGTGTTGAATATTTTATCACAATCATCATAGCATGTATCAGCATTGCTAAGATACATCACGAGGAATTGTAGAACTGAGGAACAATGGTCGCTCGCCCCTGCAGGTGCCACAAAGTGTACAGACTAGGTTTGTGATTGCTCCAGACAGAAATAACCTAGACTGTACGAGGTTGTCAACTCAAATCCCATTGACCAGAACAAGGAGATAAACAAACACGTATATACATATTTTTGACTGCATACACCAAAACATGTCATTGCAATCAGCCAAATAATAAAGGGAACAAAAACTATGGCAGAAAGTTTAACATAACCGGGATCAGAAGAAGAATTCTGAATAAAAACCAAACAAAAATTCACTACAAGCTAAATTCTGAACACTTAAAAACCAAGAAAATGTTGGTGTGCATTATAGGCAAAGATTAGATCTGTCACAGCCAGAGCAGATGTGTGCAGCACAATCCAGAGTCATACAACATGGTTTGGTTGTGGCATGTCCACTAGAGAAATGATACAACCTGCTGGTCTGTAAGAAAATGGTGTTGCTAGGATGAATGTGGCCACTTCCTCCAGAGATCTGCCAGAGCAGTGTCTCATTGATGACTTTCATCTCATGTCAGCTTCTGCAAGAATCTACAAATAACAGTTCACTTCAGAAATGTTTACAACTGAAACGAAGTTTATTCAAATGAATGATGAATAATGAGTGAGTATTGTGAGACTTAACCACCATGAGCTGTCAGAGGTGTGTCATTGGGACAGAGAGGTGTGTCATTGGGACAGAGAGGTGTGTCATTGGGACAGAGAGGTGTGTCATTGGGACAGAGAGGAGTGTCATTGGGACAGAGAGGTATGTCATTGGGACAGAGAGGTATGTCCATTGTAAAAAAGATATGTCCATTGTAACATTGTAATAAAGAGATATGTCCATTGTAACAAAGAGATATATCCATTGTAACAAAGAGGTATGTTTATTGGGACAAAGAGGTATATCATTGTAACAAAGAGGTATGTCCACTGTAGCAGAGAGGTATGTTTATTGGGACAAAGAGGTATATAATTGTAACAAAGAGGTATGTCCACTGTAGCAGAGAGGTATGTCCACTGTGGCCCAGAGTCACTACCAGCTCAGACTAGTGTAGTTATAAAATGAATTGAAATTATACTGCAACCCATTCCTCTCCAGCCCAACCCATTCCTCTCCAGCCCAACCCATTTCTCTCCAGCTCAACCCATTCCTCTCCAGCCCAACCCATTCCTCTCCAGCCCAACCCATTCCTCTCCATCTCAACCCATTCCTCTCCAGCCCAACCCATTCCTCTCCAGCCCAACCCATTCCTCTCCAGCCCAACCCATTCCTCTCCAGCCCAACCCATTCCTCTCCAGCCCAACCCATTCCTCTCCATCTCAATCCATTCCTCTCCAGCTCAACTCAACCCAGGATGTAAAATGAATGACATCACCTTTTATAATGCAGCAGTCAATTTGTTAAAGGACAGGTGAGAATGGTCAAGGTAAATGGAAAGACCATATCTGACATTGCAGATGTGGACGGACAAAGGCTTGAGAGACTAGCTCTACTAGGCCTCGGCACTTTACCTAAGGTGGGGATGACTAATTTCCTCCCTCACTGTCTAGCATTAGCATAAGGTGAAGGTAGTAACACAGCAGGCACTGCCGCAGGGGATAAAGTGTTAATTGACATTAGTGAAGGTCTCAACTGTGACGAGACTGGGTGGCCACCAGTTCCCTTACTCACTATAATGGCTTGGGAGTAAAGAACAAGTCTGCTGCAGCCTTCCAGATATGTTGTAAAAAGTGACTGTATAGAGAATTGTACATGGGACTAGCAACCTCACAATGTAAACATGTAAAACAAACTTCAACAGAAACCACCAGAGCAAAATCATACAAATTGCTTACACGTGTTCATCCAGTTAGGGGTTAGCTACAATGGCGTACAAGTGTTTTGTAAGGAGAAAAATCATGAAGGAGCATTTGAGTATCCCTACAGTTGGCCTCCTAGAAAAACTGCCTCAAAGTAACTTTGTGATCTTGTAGTTTTGTTTGATATGATGAGGTTGCGTGTCAAATACATAAATCTACTTAGTTGCCTATTGTAACCTTCATATATAAGCTGCAGGGCAGTGGACAGATTCTTCCCTTCCCAGCAATGACCTCAGGGAGGCACACAAGAAACAGTCAAAGATGATGACTAACATGGGGATCTAGACGTTGAGCAGTGCATGACCTGTAGCGACCCATAGCTGACTGTTAGCGTAAGGGCCAGCTGACCAGTGCTGCCAAAACCCTTCTACACCTCTATGTAGTGATCCGCAACAGAGCAGACTAGCTAATGAGAAGGGATCGAAGAGGGAAAGCTAACATGGTACTCAATAATGACTACTGAAGTCAAATGTGTCAAACTTAGTTCTTAGTCGACCTGTACTTCTATAGGGGCAGATGCCCCTGTGCAGGTCCCAGATCTGGTATGAGCTGGATATAGCCGGGAGAAGGATTTCCTGCTCAGCGGGCCAGGCTTGAGCAACTTATCCGCTGCGTTGGGTGGTTAACTGATGTGCGAGCTCAACTTAATAGACTCAAAACACTAGAGCAACCTATTAGGTGCCATCTATGTTGCTCTAAACAAACCACCTAACCATGGCTGCTGTTATGTCACGTCACACAGTTAGTCGCCTCTTACGACATGCTCTCTGTGAGGCAGTGGTGTTATTCTTGTCCTTGTCATACACAAAGACCTCGGCAGACCACTGGGTCAAACTGAAAAGTGCAAATATCGCAGTCAAGCTGTAAACTGTGACACAACGCAATCCGTTCTCCGGATAACAAACATCCTGCTACTTGCAAATCAATTTTCAGGGCTTGGTAGCGGGAGATTGAGAACGAAGAAGACGAAGACTAACGTCAAGAACATCATCATCAGTCCCATAACCCAGAAGACCGTTGAGGCATCGTTATTGCAGTTTGTAGTACCAGCTCCCGCCATACACCAACGGTGTATCTTGGGCCGCTACACACCTGACGGAGCCCATCTCTCTCCAGGTGGCAGTTCATTATAGTAGTGTCTAAATTTCATACAACAAAGCTGGCACTGTCTTCAGCTAGGGCGAAGGGCGCCAATCTCGTGAAGTTCAGCCATGTGAACTAGATATGCTTAAGTGTAGTGCTAGTCATATAACCGATGTCCATTGCAGGATAATCAGATGGAAGAAAACGCACGAATTAACCAGACCAAATGGAAAACAATAACACATTTCTGTGTACACAAATGTAAGTCGACGACTGGTGTGAATCCCAGCAAATCCATGGTCTGCGGCATCTATAATGAACTAAAACAGAAGAGCAATGTAGACCCGCAGCCTGTTATGGCGCCATCTTTGCTGCTCTTTTCTAAAGTAATTAGGAAAGCAGATATTCCTTTTATTTGCTAAAGAATTCTGTAAGCAAAAATGGGACAGAAGAATCATAGAAACTGTAACCAGAAATGAATTATATCAGTTTTAACATGTGGAAATATAGCATCATAATGCTGAGCTTACTGAGAAGCCTTGCATTTCACTACAGCCAGAAGGATCCAGGTCCACCTTTTCAAGTACCTCTAGGGATGTTTTTTTTTTTTTTAAACGTTTGCTTTATTTCTCAATTCCCCAAGGTGGTGTGCGTTGCACTGTGGTTTTTATTTTGTGTCTGTTGGTCCAGTACATCCGACTTCAGCATGTATTTTATGTAAGGGTCTGCTTCCTTCTGCATTTTCTAAGGGTGCTGTGATGGGGATCGAACCCAGCACCTTCGTGTTGTAAGCCGTGCCACTTAACCACTAGCCCATGCTGTCCCCTGTCTAGGGATGTAAGAACTGTAACCTACTACCAAAGAAACGTCAGGAGTTAACTCAGAATGAGTAGCTTCGAACAACGTCACCATCAACAACAACAACAACTGTGTGAAAAGGGTGTTCAGTGGCTTAGGGTTAGGTGCAACATCTGACTAACACCCTGCCTCATGTCCAGAACACGAATATCGAAATAAACTGTGTTAAAGCAGCCTGGTCAACAAGGTGGAAACATCAGAAGGGAATAAAACAGCAAAAATAGACTTCGAAAAAAAACTTGCTCAGAGGATCAAGACTGACAGTAAAAGCTTCTTCTCTTATGTTAGAAATAAACAAAGAACGAAAGACAAAGTAGGCCCTCTCATAGACAGTAAAGGGAAAATAATAAGTGAGAATAGGGAGGCAGCTAATCTGCTCAATCAGTACTTTGGCACAGTCTACACAAAAGAGGACTGCTCCAAGATCCTAGAGCCTATAGATATTTTTCAAAGAGACATGGATACAGCGGGATTAAGATCAATCTGTATTACAGAGGAAATGGTTTTTAAAAAATTGGAGGGGTTGAAAGTGAATAAATGTCCAGGTCAAGATGGTATTCATCCAAAATTGCTGTATGAAAGACCAACTAGCAAAACCATTGGCTATATTATATTCTCAATCACTTACAAACGGGATTGTTCCACGGGATTGGAAAGATGCAGGAGTGATCCCCTTATTCAAAAAGGGCAATAAATCAGATCCAGCAAATTATAGACTGGTGAGTTTAATGAGCATAGTCTGTAAATTGTTAGAGTCAATAATCAATAAAAAACATTGTAATGCATTTAGACAAATTTAATCTAATTAGAAATAGTCAGCATGGGTTTACTAGAGGGAGATCATGCTTAACAAATCTATTAGAATTCATGGAGGAGGTTACTAAAATCATAGATAAAGGGGAGCCAGTGGACGTTATTTATCTAGACTTTGCAAAGGCCTTTGATAAAGAGTACCTCATCAAAGATTATTTCGAAAGTTAAAATCACATGGAATAGGTGGGGAAGTTGCCAAATGGATTGAAAATTGGTTAATGGGAAGAAGGCAGAGGGTGGGCATAAATAAGGAGTACTCTGAGTGGTGTGAAGTGAAAAGTGGTGTGCCACAGGGCTCGGTTTTGGGACCAATTTTGTTCTTGATATATATAAATGATTTGGACATTGATATGGGATCCATGATTGCAAAATTTGCTGATGACACAAAACTATGCAGTAGTGTCTCATCTAAAGCGGAAGTGGATATATTGATGTCGGATTTAGATAAAATTCGAGAATGGTCTGTAAGTTGGCAAATGGAGTTTAATGTAGATAAATGTAGTCATCCACATGGGTAGATCCAATATGGAACATAATTACAGAATGGGAGAAAACAATATTAGAAAGATAGATAAGGAAAGGGACCTAGGGGTTATAATAGATCATACAGGAAAGGTGAGTGACCAAGTTAAGGTAGCAGTGAAAAAGGCAAATGCAATGTTAGGTATGATAAAAAGAAATTTTAAAAAATAGGAGCAAGGAAGTGATCGTCAAACTGTATAAAGCTTTAGTTAGACCTAGATTGGAGTACTGTGTACAGGTGTGGAGTCCTTATCATAGAGGGGATATAAACATGCTGGAAAGAATACAAAAAAGAGCGACAAAGATGATAGTGGGATTCCAGAATTAGAGTTATGAGGAACGACAGAAAAACCGGCCTACAGTGTCTCGAAGAGAGAAGAATTCGTGGTGACTTAATACAGGTTTATAAGATGATCAGAGGAATGGATAAATTAGACTATAACAAGTTTTTTTAAAATACAGCCACCCACAATAACACGAAGGCATAGCTACAAGCTGACTAAAGAGAGGTCCAGATTAGATATTAATGTAACTGGTTGTATACAGACTCTGCAGGGTCTTCTAAACCAGTAAAAAGACGTTAAGTTAAATTAAGTTATCACTATAATCTCCGTAGTGGTGAACCTTCTGAGAAGCCAAGCTTTATACTACAATCAGGAGATCCCAACTCCACCCTCTTCAGCATGTCCCTGGATCTGAGTCAAGCCAATACAGCCCGCTACCAGAGAAAATGAGTCGAGATAGAAGAACTCGTGCAGTTACGGAGAACAGCATGCCATAAGCCAGGAGGCTGTGCAAGTTTGCAGATAGAAGAGCATAGGAGATGGCACAATTGATTGAAGGAAACGAAGGCACAAATAATGGAGGGGAAAACTTGAGAATCTATCAATACTTCATCCTGATGTGATGTTGAGTGGAGCTCAAATCAATAACAGCAGGGGTGGATGATTGCAGGGGTTAAAGTCAGTGAGATGGAATGATTAATAGTTAGAGAGAGAGGGAGGGAGGGGTAGAGGAGGAGAGAGAGAGAAAGGGAAAATGATGGAGAGAGGAAGGGAGAGGGGGAAAGAGGGAGAGAGTGTGTGGCGGAGAGAAGGGGGAGATGGAAAGTGAGGTAGAGGAGGAGGGTGAGAGAGAAAGGGAAAAAGATGGAGAGAGAGGAAGAGAGAGAGGGGTGGAGAGAAGGGGAGATGGAGAGTGAGGTGGGAGAGGAGAGAGAGAGAGACAGACTACCATAGGTGATCTAATCTTTGTTTCTTGCCCAGGATAATAACATAGTATCTTCCACATCACAAGTCATGGTGACTCAGACGTACCAGTGTATGGTGGACATGTTATATAAGTCGGTCAGCTTCATGAGAGGAGCAGAGTGACAGCAGGACAGACAATCAGTGGAACATGTTGTATATCTGTCAGGTCCATGAGAGGAGCAGAGTGACAGCAGGACAGACAATCAGTGGAACATGTATGTCTGTCAGGTCCATGAGAGGAGCAGAGTGACAGCAGGACATACAATCAGTGGAACATGTATGTCTGTCAGGTCCATGAGAGGAGCAGAGTGACAGCAGGACATACAATCAGTGGAACATGTTGTATATCTGTCAGGTCCATGAGAGGAGCAGAGTGACAGCAGGACATACAATCAGTGGAACATGTATATCTGTCAGGTCCATGAGAGGAGCAGAGTGACAGCAGGACAGACAATCAGTGGAACATGTTGTATATCTGTCAGGTCCATGAGAGGAGCAGAGTGACAGCAGGACAGACAATCAGTAGAACATGTTCTCCAAGTCTGTTGTATCTATAAAAGGAACAGAGTGACAGCAGAGCAAACAAGCAGAGCTATATTGTACGATGTTATGAATCAATGCAACCTATAATGTTTGAGGCATGGAGGCACATCTCCAGACCAACTGGCAAGTCTGGAAAGAAGTGTTGGAGAGGAGAGGAATGCGCATCTCCAGCTCAAACATTGACACAGCAATGAAT
This sequence comes from Ariolimax columbianus, assembly GCA_036924085.1. NCBI lineage: Eukaryota > Metazoa > Mollusca > Gastropoda > Stylommatophora > Arionidae > Ariolimax > Ariolimax columbianus. The sequence continues at coordinate 3,051,974 of JAVGWX010000009.1, forward strand.
GAGACAGGCCGAATAGTCTCTGGGTGTCTAAGACCTACACCAACTAAGACAATGTACTCCATAATAATGAAGAATTGTCACGTCAGAAATAGAAAGAAAGAAACAGGTAAATGACTCGTCACCATATGTTTGGACATCAGGTGCAGCACACAAGATTAAAATCAAGTCAAAGTTTTTTAGTCAACCCAGCCCTAATAGTCCAGGAAAATGCTGCATCGAAAGTTGGAAACAGCTGACACAGGTCCCCTTGATCGAGTTACGGGAGGAACCTGCGCCTGCACATCACCTGCTCTACGCAACATGGAAGTCACTAAATAGACTTTGACTGTTGTATCACAATGCAGGAAAACCCAAAAAAGATGGAGATACAGGGATAATGAAACATGTGAATGTGGACCAACGCAAAATCGAGACCACCTGATGATCTGTCCAAACCTCCGGAGACTTGCAGCATGGACGACCTGCTGAGTGGCAACGACAGGGCAATTCGTGTGGCATAGTGTCTCGGAAATGGAAAGCAAATAAGTAAGCAGCTCTAAAACAAAATCCGTGGTGGTTGCGAGAGAGGAAATGAAACATCTGCTGTCAGGCATATGCTCAACAATGAAGCCTCTGTGACGGTGGTTCGGAGCCTGATTTTTGTGTTGAAAATTCGGTCCTGTAGAGAGACTGTCAATGCTCTACACTCCATTCCTCTTGAGTGATTGAAAGCTTCTCTAAATCTGCTTTTTGTAGGTTCCATACCTCGCAGTCATAGATCATGGACGAAATAACTGTTCTGTTGAAGGTTTAGGCTACTACCTTACCATTTCTCACCTGATGAAGGTTTAGGCTACTACCTTACCATTTCTCACCTGTTGAAGGTTTAGGCTACTACCTTACCATTTCTCACCTGTTGAAGGTTTAGGCTACTACCTTACCATTTCTCACATGTTGAAGGTTTAGGCTACTACCTTACCATTTCTCCTCTGTTGAAGGTTTAGGCTACTACCTTACCATTTCTCACCTGTTGAAGGTTTAGGCTACTACCTTACCATTTCTTACCTATTGATATATGGGTTTGATACAATTGAAGCTGAATCATCTTGCTGTGATCCTAAGTGAAATCTCACAATTTATCTTCGGGTAGTTCATCATTTCTTGGGCCAGGTATGCGTACAAACTCACATTTTCAACGGGATCATTCCCTAGCATTCAGTATGTATTAGGATTTCTTTCTATTGATTGTAAAACCTACTGCTTCGCTTGCTCCATTGAGCTCATTTCTCAGCCTTTCTGACCATGTCATCAGCAATCCGTAGGTGGGTTGAGTATTTCTTTGTCTATGTTGATACCTGTGTCTTCCCAATTGAGTTTTCTAGACTTCCTCAAGGGCAGCTGGGATGAGTTTTGGGGAGATTGTATCGTTAGTCCGAACGCTGTGGTTTTTTTGGTATGTTGATTGGCTGGTAGAATAGGACAGTCTCTGTTGAGCAGTCCTCATTTATCTCATCTATCAGCTAAACATACTTTTCTTCAATGTCTTGATTTCTAAGGGTATTTACCACTGCAGTTATTTCAATGCTGCCGAAGACTTTGTCATAGTCCACAAACACAAGACACAGAGGCAGGCATATGTACTTCCTGTGCCCTCTCCATTAGCTGGTTGATTGTGTCCACGTGAAGTCTGCCTGCTTTTGTGGTTGCTTTTCATCCCGCTGCTCTTCGAGTCTGTTCTCAATCACTAATCACACTTATGAAAAGTTTGTACACGGATGAAAGCATACAAAATGTCCGGTAGCGTGCCAGTTTTTCTACTTTTCCTTTCTTGTGAATCAGAATTGTTTTTTGGTGGTTTTCATTGGTCAGGGATCTGACCTTAATTCTTTAGAGATATCATAAGATACTTCGGCTGATGGGGATCATTTATATATTTAGTTATACTTCGTCCTGCCTCGGTTGCTTTAATGAGTTTTTGCATTCTATGCTACTCATAATCTAGTTTGAGTGTCCGTCTGATCTGCTCGTTCAGCTTGTATAGCTTGACTCATAATCTAGTTTGAGTGTCTGATCAGCTCGTTCAGCTCGCATAGCTTGACTCATAATCTAGTTTGAGTGTGCGTCTGATCTGCTCGTTCAGCTCGCATAGCTGGACTCATAATAATCTAGTTTGAGTTAGTGTCTGATCTGCTCGTTCAGCTTGACTCATAATCTAGCTTGAGTGAGTGTCTGATCTGCTCGTTCAGCCCGTATAGCTTGACTCATAATCTAGTTTGAGTGTGCGTCTGATCTGCTCGTTCAGCTTGACGTTAATCAGCTGACCCCTGACTTTGAGCTTCCTCTTAATTTTTGTGTGTCCTGGACTAAGCTGGTTGCGTTTGGTTGAGGTAGGTATTTTTGCAGCATAATACAATTATTCAACTTTTCCATCCCCTGTCCTAACTGACAGGTAGGAGACCCTGAAGCCACAGCTGAGCAGCATCAAGTATTTTGGGGACCTGGATTCACATTCTGTGAGCAAGAGTGTTCATATTTATGGTAGGGGACTGCGTGGGCTAGTGACACACCTCACAACCAGAAGGTGCTGGGTTCAATCCCCATCACAGCACCAGCCGTTACCCCGGGGAAGCAAACCCTTAGAAAATGCAGGAGGAAGCAGACCCTTACATAAAATGCATGCTGAAGTCGAATGCACTGGGTCAACAGGCGCAAAAATAAAAAAAGCACAGTACAAAGCACACCACCTTGGGGAATAGAGAAATAAGGCGAACGCAAAAAAACAAAAACAAATTTATGGTAGCTCTAACTGGCCTGTGGTCGCTGTCTACATTTAGCCGATGCAGCACTTCTGTATGACTGGCATGTAGTCACTGTCTACATTTAGCCGATGCAGCACTTCTGTATGACCAGCATGTAGTCAATCTCAGCCCCGGAGTGCCGTCCACCTTTTTTTCAGCAGGTAAAGCACTAAAAAGCAATGAACTGCTAATAAGGATGTACTCTAAACAACTACAAGACTGCTGAAAAAATACAATAACTATAAATGTTTGAAAAAAACACAGAATAATACAGGGTGCAGGTAAAGATAATCTTATACCAGTTACTGCTGTCAAGGCTGAAGTGTTAGGACTCAGCTTTTTATGAGGTGACATAGCCAATGCGCTTCCTTGCTGCTTTGCATTCCCTAACAGTAAGCCAGGTACTCATGTTTACAGCTGGAGTGACAGGATCAATATAGCAGGGATACAAACCTAATACCTTTGCTATGAGAGGAGAGTGCTCTACCACTCGGCTACTCAGATGCTCTACACATGATATAAAGCGACAACAGCAATGGGAGCACATGTGTCAGGAACCTTTGAGCCAGTCAATCTTATCGTAACCATCAAGTGTTGGTACGATGAACTTAGTGACACCACTCACAACTTACTTGCCAGATTCACATTTGTCAAACAGCAAAGTCTTACCCCTATGAGATTAGGACCCATTTTAAAATGCATGCTGAAATTAGATGCAATGGTCCTGTTGAAGATGGATGTGTCGGACTGAAAGGTGCAAATATCGCAGTCAAGCTGTAAACTAGCGACACAATGCATTCTGTTCTCTGGACTACATCCTGCTACTTACAAAGCCCTGTTTAGGGCTTGGTAGCGGGAGATTGAGAATGAACATAGAAGAAGAATAAGATTCAATGGGACATTAGGTGCAAAACACAGTACAATGCACACCATCACAGGTAAAAAAAAAGCCTGCATAAAAACCACACACACACAAAAAACTAGTGAAAACAAAACTGACCTTTTATTCTCTGATACTGCAGCAGAAGCGTGTCTCACACTGAAGGTTCCGGCAACCGCTAGCTGTAGTGAAGTACGGGTCATCGCTCATGTTCTCACAGTAGTAGAGATTTGAGTGGTCAAGTCGTCGGCTGGTTGACACCAGTTTGGACAAGCCTGTAGCAGTTACTGCTACACATCCGGACAGATCTAGATGGTGGAGCTGGGATGTCCCCTCCCCTTCTGCCAGAGCACTGTGAATGTCAAGAGTGATGAGGTGAAGGTAGTAATATAGAAGATGCTGCCATCAAGGATGAAGTGTTAGAGAGGTCTCAGCCATTTGAGAGGTTGGATGACCAGCTTCCATCTTTGCCACCCTGTATTAGTATAAGATCAAGATAGTCCCCCAGCAGATATAGCCATCTGAGATGAAGTGTTAGAGACTTTATTGTATCTGTGGCTTCCAGCCAAGCTGAGAGTATTATACAGCTCCACCCCAACAATCAGTAACACCTTATACAGCTCCACCCCAACAATCAGTAACACCTTATACAGCTCCACCCCAACAATCACTAACACCTTATACAGCTCTACTCACCAGCTACAAAAACCTTCACATTCTCTAACTTGGCAATGGATGTGAACGAGAGAACAGCTTCGCAGACTTAGTTAATTAACAACAACAATCCACCCAAGTGTTGCTGGGGTATGAACGAGAGGCAGAGAAGCGCAAAGCATGACGTAAGAGGTGACTAAGAAGAGTTGGACATAGACATGCAGAAAAAGCCACAAGGGTTCTGCATTGTTGACTTGCCTGCTTTCTTCTAGGAAAATCTCCAGATTTGGTAGCAGAAACATTCATACATTGTACAAACTGAGGCAAGCTGCACAGGAGGCAGCAGAAATGAGAAATTACAAAACCTATATCCTGGGACTGCTTGAACTAAGCTGAAAGGAGAGGCAGAAACTAAGCAAAACCTATATCCTGGGACTGCTTGAACTAAGCTGAAAGGAGAGGCAGAAACTAAGCAAAACCTATGTCCTGGGACTGCTTGAACTAAGCTAGAAAAGAGAGGCAGAAACTAAGCAAAACCTATATCCTGGGACTGCTTGAACTAAACTAGAAAGGAGAGGCAGAAACTAAGCAAAACCTATATCCTGGGACTGCTTGAACTAAACTAGAAAGGAGAGGCAGAAACTAAGCAAAACCTATATCCTGGGACTGCTTGAACTAAGCTAGAAAAGAGAGACAGAAACTATGCAAAACCTATATCCTGGGACTGCTTGAACTAAGCTAGAAAGGAGAGGCAGAAACTAAGCAAAACCTATATCCTGGGACTGCTTGAACTAAGCTAGAAAGGAGAGACAGAAACTATGCAAAACCTATATCCTGGGACTGCTTGAACTAAGCTAGAAAAGAGAGACAGAAACTATGCAAAACCTATATCCTGGGACTGCTTGAACTAAGCTAGAAAGGAGAGGCAGAAACTAAGCAAAACCTATATCCTGGGACTGCTTGAACTAAGCTAGAAAGAAGAGGCAGAAACTAAGCAAAACCTATATCCTGGTACTGCTTGAACTAAGCTGAAAGGAGAGGCAGAGACTAAGCAAAACCTATATCCTGGGACTGCTTGAACTAAGCTAGAAAGGAGAGGCAGAAACTAAGCAAAACCTATATCCTGGGACTGCTTGAACTAAGCTAGAAAGGAGAGGCAGAGACTAAGCAAAACCTATATCCTGGGACTGCTTGAACTAAGCTAGAAAGGAGAGGCAGAAACTAAGCAAAACCTATATCCTGGAACTGCTTGAACTAAGCTAGAAAGGAGAGGCAGAAACTAAGCAAAACCTATATCCTGGTACTGCTTGAACTAAGCTGAAAGGAGAGGCAGAGACTAAGCAAAACCTATATCCTGGGACTGCTTGAACTAAGCTAGAAAGGAGAGGCAGAAACTAAGCAAAACCTATATCCTGGGACTGCTTGAACTAAGCTAGAAAGGAGAGGCAGAAACTAAGCAAAACCTATATCCTGGGACTGCTTGAACTAAGCTAGAAAGGAGAGGCAGAAACTAAGCAAAACCTATATCCTGGGACTGCTTGAACTAAGCTGAAAGGAGAGGCAGAAACTAAGCAAAACCTATATCCTGGTACTGCTTGAACTAAGCTGAAAGGAGAGGCAGAAACTAAGCAAAACCTATATCCTGGGACTGCTTGAACTAAGCTGAAAGGAGAGGCAGAAACTAAGCAAAACCTATATCCTGGGACTGCTTGAACTAAGCTGAAAGGAGAGGCAGAAACTAAGCAAAACCTATATCCTGGGACTGCTTGAACTAAGCTAGAAAGGAGATGCAGAAACTAAGCAAAACCTATATCCTGGGACTGCTTGAACTAAGCTAGAAAGGAGAGGCAGAAACTAAGCAAAACCTATATCCTGGTACTGCTTGAACTAAGCTAGAAAGGAGAGGCAGAAACTAAGCAAAACCTATATCCTGGTACTGCTTGAACTAAGCTGAAAGGAGAGGCAGAGACTAAGCAAAACCTATATCCTGGGACTGCTTGAACTAAGCTAGAAAGGAGAGGCAGAAACTAAGCAAAACCTATATCCTGGGACTGCTTGAACTAAGCTGAAAGGAGAGGCAGAAACTAAGCAAAACCTATATCCTGGGACTGCTTGAACTAAGCTGAAAGGAGAGGCAGAAACTAAGCAAAACCTATATCCTGGGACTGCTTGAACTAAGCTGAAAGGAGAGGCAGAAACTAAGCAAAACCTATATCCTGGGACTGCTTGAACTAAGCTGAAAGGAGAGGCAGAAACTAAGCACAGGGACAATGTTTCTGTCCCCAGGATACAAGGTGGAAAGTGCACACATAGTGAAGGTGAGCCCTAATGCTATCTTCTTCTGTGATCGTTCTCAATCTTCCGCGACATGAATAGGGATATGCAAGTAGTAAGATGTAGTCCGGAGAGCGCAATGCGTCATGTCGCTAATTTACAGCTTGACTGCGATATTTGTACATTTCGGTCCGACAAACCCGTCTTCGGCAGAGCCCTAATGCTATAAAAAATGGTGTATACGAGCACTTAATGAACGGATGGCAATTAGAATGTGAATAACACTACTGAGAGACCTAATGCTCAGGTTGGGAGCAATAATATCGGATTAGAGGAGATTGTGGGAAAACATGGAATCGTGGAGACAATGAACAATTACATCGTGAAGAAGGTTTTCGTGATGATGATGGATGGATCTAGATTTGTTTTCAACTCTCTTCGCCAGAAAAAAAAATAAGATTAGATGGTTCTGTGACTAAAGAAGGTTGGGCATGGGGCTAGCAGCCCAATTATAAAAAAGCTATTGCTACTGGAACTGTTTCCTGTAAAAGTGGCCAGCTGTAGTGCAGGCCTTATGCTTCACTTGGAGCTAAATGGTCAAACATAATAAAATTAGAAAGTTCAATATAAAGGTACTATACAAACAATATAAATTTACTATCCAAACAATATAAATGTACTATACAAACAATATAAAGGTACTATCCAAACAATATAAATGTACTATACAAACAATATAAAGGTACTATCCAAACAATATAAATGTACTATACAAACAATATAAAGGTACTATCCAAACAATATAAAGGTAATATACAAACAATATAAATGTACTATCCAAACAACATAAATGTACTATCCAAACAACATAAAGGTACTATCCAAACAATATAAAGATACTATCCAAACAACATAAATGTACTATCCAAACAATATAAAGGTACTATCCAAACAACATAAATGTACTATCCAAACAACATAAATGTACTATCCAAACAACATAAATGTACTATCCAAACAACATAAATGTGCTATCCAAAGATCAATATAAATGTACTATTCAAACAACATAAAGGAGCTATCCAAACATACCTTAATCCTTCATCAGATATTCTGAAGCATCCATTGAGGCTCAGGAACTCGAGAGTGCAGGCACTGTCATCTGTTTCTCTAGCAGTAGCAGTGTGTCTGTTATGGCATCCAATGTGGTTTGCATCACTACATGGAGCAGAAATATTGCAATTTCTGTTCACAGAGTTTAGCACGTGTGGTACAGAGCCTTCAAATGTTGAATCACAGCACTGTTTTTCAGTAAAGACTTTCATCAAACTCTCCTCTGCATCACAAGTCCTTTGGCAGAGAGAGGAATTTGACTGTTTGGGTGATGAATCTGCTAGAAAGGCATCATTATCATAGCTGAGTTGTGAAGTCAGAGACATGTCAGAGAAGGCATCTGTGATGGAGTTCCCACCTGAAGAGGAGAGACTCTCACCTGGTTCCAGCGGCATATTCATATACACAAAATTCAGATCATCATTATCTGCCACTGTACTAACAAAATAATCCTGGCCGTGGGGATGTGAAACATGCGGCCGGCATGAAGTGCTTCTTCCACAACAGACACGCAACTTCTGAGCACAGGGTCGTGGAATATTCTCAATCTCAACATTCCTCTCGTCCTTGCTGCCGTAGCTCAAAGATTTCCTCCCCATAGAAGCCAAGCTGATGAGAGTCATGTCTGTGATGTTTTCACAGCCTGTCAAATCCAAGTGTCGCAGCTTAGATTGTCGACCACTCACCCCTAATCTGAAATGAATAGAATATTCGAAAACCAATCTGTATCAGATTGCCACATATAAATGTGTGTGGGACATTGACAATATTCTAGCTACACAAATTCAGTTTGTGAGATATTTTGAAGAAGCTCTATATAAATTCAGTATGTGAGGCACACTAAAACTATTCCAGCTATATAAATCTGTGAGGTACACTGAAACAATTCTAGCTATATAAATTAGTCTGTAAAGGTACACTGAAACAATTCTAGCTATATAAATTAGTCTGTAAAGGTACACTGAAACAATTCTAGCTATATAAATGTAGTCTGTAAAGGTACACTGAAACAATTCTAGCTATATAAATTAGTCTGTAAAGGTACACTGAAACAATTCTAGCTATATAAATGTAGTCTGTAAAGGTACACTGAAACAATTCTAGCTATATAAATTAGTCTGTAAAGGTACACTGAAACAATTCTAGCTATATAAATTAGTCTGTAAAGGTACACTGAAACAATTCTAGCTATATAAATGTAGTCTGTAAAGGTACACTGAAACAATTCTAGCTATATAAATTAGTCTGTAAAGGTACACTGAAACAATTCTAGCTATATAAATTAGTCTGTAAAGGTACACTGAAACAATTCTAGCTATATAAATTAGTCTGTAAAGGTACACTGAAACAATTCTAGCTATATAAATTAGTCTGTAAAGGTACACTGAAACAATTCTAGCTATATAAATTAGTCTGTAAAGGTACACTGAAACAATTCTAGCTATATAAATTAGTCTGTAAAGGTACACTGAAACAATTCTAGCTATATAAATTAGTCTGTAAAGGTACACTGAAACAATTCTAGCTATATAAATTAGTCTGTAAAGGTACACTGAAACAATTCTAGCTATATAAATTAGTCTGTAAAGGTACACTGAAACAATTCTAGCTATATAAATTAGTCTGTAAAGGTACACTGAAACAATTCTAGCTATATAAATTAGTCTGTAAAGGTACACTGAAACAATTCTAGCTATATAAATTAGTCTGTAAAGGTACACTGAAACAATTCTAGCTATATAAATTAGTCTGTAAAGGTACACTGAAACAATTCTAGCTATATAAATTAGTCTGTAAAGGTACACTGAAACAATTCTAGCTATATAAATTTAGTCTGTAAAGGTACATTGAATAAATGAGGTCCATGTTTTGTTCCAGGAGAATGATACCACTAATACAATTGAAGCCTGCTACAAATCATTCTGTGCTCTAACAGATGTGGTATTTGTAGCACTTTGTATCATATGTTCAACCGTCCCTAATTCCTTGTACAACATGCAATTGTAGGGCGTAGTAGCCTACAGTTTCTTCTACACAATAAGATCATAGAACCAAGACAGGAGGACACTCTCAAACACTGACAGCCTGCATATCTGCGCTGCCACAAAGGTTACAACTGTATCAATTTCCTGAAAATGTACATTGTTGTTGCCACAATATGACGTGTCTTTCATTCCAAACTGATGACTTACCTGTAACGGAAAGCTGCCTCACACTTGACATAAGGGGTATGGTGTCTCTCACACTTGACATAAGGGGAGTGCTGTCTCTCACACTTGACATAAGGGGAGAGCTGTCTCTCACACTTGACATAAGGGGTATGGTGTCTCTCACACTTGACATAAGGGGAGTGCTGTCTCTCACACTTGACATAAGGGGAGAGCTGTCTCTCACACTTGACATAAGGGGAGAGCTGTCTCTCACACTTGACATAAGGGGAGAGCTGTCTCTCAAACTTGTTATAAGGGGTATGCTGTCTCTCACACTTATTATAAGGGGTATGCAGTCTCTCACTTATTATAAGGGGTATGCTGTCTCTCACACTTGTTATAAGGGGAGTGCTGTCTCTCACACTTATTATAAGGGGTATGCTGTCTCTCACACTTATTATAATGGGTATGCTGTCTCTCACACTTGTTATAAGGGGTATGCTGTCTCTCACACTTATTATAAGGGGTATGCTGTCTCTCACACTTATTATAACGGGTATGCTGTCTCTCACACATGTTATAAGGGGTATGCTGTCTCTCACACTTGTTATAAGGGGAGTGCTGTCTCTCACACTTGACATAAATGGGATGATGTCTCTCACACTTGTTATAAGGGGAGTGCTGTCTCTCACACTTGTTATAAGGGGAGTGCTGTCTCTCACACTTGACATAAATGGTATGCTGTCTCTCCCACTTGACATAAATGGTATGCTGTCTCTCACACTTGACATACGAGGTATGTTGTCTCACACTTGTTATAAGGGGTATGCTGTCTCTAAAACTTGATATAAGACTTATGCTGCCCTCAAACTTAATATAAAGGGTATGTTGACCCCAATTCCTTGGATGCCAGGGCCCCTATTGGATCAAGAAGAGTATGCCCACTTAACACTACTATTCATCTTCTGTTTCTACCCTGACCACCCTTGCAGTACCCAGGTCAACAACCAATCCTCTACAAGCATACACGCTCTGTCCAATTTCCTTGAGTTGTGTCCAGCATTTCTCTGCTCTTATTGTATATACCTCTAGGTCCATTCTGCTTCTGTTCTCTGGTCTTCTTTTGCCTCTTTTTCCCTGGGTGTTCCATGAAAGAGACTGCTTGGTGATGCTGGCTTGAGGGCTTTCAAGATATGTAGCCTATACAATGCCACCTTTTTTCAAAAATGTCCTGATCCACCCGTACTTCTCCTGTTCTTTCCCACAAGTTTTTGTTTGTAACCTTGTCGAACCAATGTAGGCCAAGAACATTCCCCAGAGATTTGCCGATGAAGCCTTGTAACCGCTTAACAGTGGCAAACAGTCCTATGCGTGTTGTGACAGGCTACTAAGTGAGTTGTCCCTGGTGCTGCAAACCTCATCAGGTCAACCAAAGTGTTACCTATACCAGCACTGTGAACCTCATCAGGTCAACCAGTGTTACCTATACCACCACTGCAAACCTCATCAGGTCAACCAGTGTTACCTATACCAGCACTGCAAACCTCATCAGGTCAACCAGTCTTACCTATACCACCACTGCAAACCTCATCAGGTCAACCAGTGTTACCTATACCACCACTGCAAACCTCATCAGGTCAACCAGTGTTACCTATACCAGCACTGTGAACCTCATCAGGTCAAACAAAGTGTTACCTATACCACCACTGCAAACCTCATCAGGTCAACCAGTGTTACCTATACCACCACTGCAAACCTCATCAGGTCAACCAGTGTTACCTATACCACCACTGCGAACCTCATCAGGTCAACCAGTGTTACCTATACCACCACTGTGAACCTCATCAGGTCAACCAGTGTTACCTATACCACCACTGCGAACCTCATCAGGTCAACCAGTGTTACCTATACCACCACTGTGAACCTCATCAGGTCAACCAGTGTTACCTATACCACCACTGCAAACCTCATCAGGTCAACCAGTGTTACCTATACCACCACTGCAAACCTCATCAGGTCAACCAGTGTTACCTATACCACCACTGCAAACCTCATCAGGTCAACCAGTGTTACCTATACCACCACTGCAAACCTCATCAGGTCAACCAGTGTTACCTATACCACCACTGCAAACCTCATCAGGTCAACCAGTGTTACCTATACCACCACTGCAAACCTCATCAGGTCAACCAGTGTTACCTATACCACCACTGTGAACCTCATCAGGTCAACCAGTGTTACCTATACCACCACTGTGAACCTCATCAGGTCAGCCAGTGTTACCTATACCACCACTGCAAACCTCATCAGGTCAACCAGTGTTACCTATACCACCACTGCAAACCTCATCAGGTCAACCAGTGTTACCTATACCACCACTGCAAACCTCATCAGGTCAACCAGTGTTACCTATACCACCACTGCAAACCTCATCAGGTCAACCAGTGTTACCTATACCACCACTGCAAACCTCATCAGGTCAAACAAAGTGTTACCTATACCACCACTGCAAACCTCATCAGGTCAACCAGTGTTACCTATACCACCACTGCAAACCTCATCAGGTCAAACAAAGTGTTACCTATACCACCACTGCAAACCTCATCAGGTCAACCAGTGTTACCTATACCACCACTGCAAACCTCATCAGGTCAACCAGTGTTACCTATACCACCACTGCAAACCTCATCAGGTCAAACAAAGTGTTACCTATACCACCACTGCAAACCTCATCAGGTCAACCAGTGTTACCTATACCACCACTGCAAACCTCATCAGGTCAACCAGTCTTGCCTATACCACCACTGCAAACCTCATCAGGTCAACCAGTGTTACCTATACCACCACTGCAAACCTCATCAGGTCAACCAGTCTTACCTATCCCACCACTGCAAACCTCATCAGGTCAACCAGTGTTACCTATACCAGCACTGTAAACCTCATCAGGTCAACCAGTGTTACCTATACCACCACTGCAAACCTCATCAGGTCAAACAAAGTGTTACCTATACCACCACTGCAAACCTCATCAGGTCAACCAGTGTTACCTATACCACCACTGCAAACCTCATCAGGTCAACCAGTGTTACCTATACCACCACTGCAAACCTCATCAGGTCAACCAGTCTTACCTATCCCACCACTGCAAACCTCATCAGGTCAACCAGTGTTACCTATACCAGCACTGTAAACCTCATCAGGTCAACCAAAGTGTTACCTATACCACCACTGTATAAAACCTCAAATATTGCTTTGGTGTCGGCTTCCTGCCAAAAAGCCTAACTGTCGTAGTGGTCTTCTGCTTCGATTGGGGTGATAAATGAACCACGATTGACTTCTTAACAACAAAACTTCTGTCGGACTTTCTATACATGACTTGTGACTTACTCTTTGAAGGCGATATCTCCTACATTTGTGTGAGTCAAATCCAAAACCTCCAGGTTAGGACACAGTTTGAGAATCTTGTGAACCTGCACAATAACAAGTTAGCACATCATTTGACTGAGCAGCACAAAGAGTTCAAAGTTGACAACAAATGTGTTATCAAGCTAATGCACATAAAGGATATTGTTATAGCTAAAGACAATAATGCTCTGCGGTTATGTGACTAGGAGTGGTAATAGACAGCAGGGAGACTGTTCCATGCAATAAACAGGTTTCCTCAGTAGAAGAGAAATAAGCAGGAAAACAAAGATGGATGTATACCGCTCGACCTATGTGCCTGTCCTGATATATGGATGTGAGTCATGGGCAATGACTACAGCCCAAGAAAGGCAATTACAAACTTCAGAAATGAGGTACCTAAGAAAGGCGGTTTAGGTGACGAAAAAGGACAAGATCCGTAACCAGACAATACGTAGCAATCTTGAAGTTCAACCCCTGCAGACACGAGTGGAGCAGTCCCAACTACAGTGGTTTGGCCATGTCTGTAGAATGGAAGAAGATCGGATACCAAAGTGGTCATGGGAGATCAAAAGTCAAGGACGCAGACCCCGAGGACATCCAAAAGTACGTTAGGAAGACAACATACGACAGTCCCTAAGTGATAGAGGGCTGAATTGGAAAGAAGCCAGGAAAAAGACGGCGGACATAGAGCAGTGTGGCGTTCTCTTTGGAAAACCTCTACACCTCAAGGTAGAAGAGGAGCGACTAAGTAAGTAAGTAAGGTTATGTGACTCTGATCCTGACAGGGGTGTGTAGTGACACAGTCAAAAGTGGCATTCATTCCCTGCTGCGCTAATATTATGGCTTGGCTTCGTTCGTTCTCAATCTCCCGCTACCAAATCCTGAAAGGGCTTAACCTTTGGCGCGCCCTTGCAACACCCTATCGGCCAGCTCGGCCTACAAAAACGGTGTGTATTTTTTACAGCTGAATACGTCCCCCATATATACATGATATTTTGCCGGTTAAAGTATCGTATGTTCGATTACAAATGGCCTTTGAACAGTTTTAATTTTGTATACGCCGTTTGGAGCAAGTCGTTTTTTTGCGAAAGGTGAAGTAGGTTGTTGGGAAAGATCTTTATCGAGTAGATCTGTTTATTTTGTTTGTTTAAATAAAAGAACTACGTTTGAATTGGAAACTAACAGTTGTGTCGATATTGTAAACACAGTATCGATACATTGTTGTGGTTTCCATGGTTTTCTATCGAAGCGACTAGGCCTAGTGGTCGAGTCCAAATTTTTTCTGAGATTTTCATAAATTTACAAATTCATCTCTTTGTATCTCAGAAACTAACACACAACAAAAACAATAACACCCACATGTTCGTTATTCAATTGTGTCTCTACACACAAGAAAATCATATTTATTGACAAACGAACGGAAAAGTTACCAATTTTGAAAGTCGACTACCATAGCGAGAAATTCAGAAATTAACTAGGTAAAATTTTCGCAATAAAAAAAGCCGGTGTGCTAAAGGTTAAGTAGCAGAATGTAGTCCAGAGAACAGAATAAGTTGTGTTGTAGTTTACAGCTTGACTGCTATATTTGCACCTTTCGGTCCAACACCGACTGCAGCAAGCATTTTTTTAGTACCGGGTTAGCATTCCCTCTTTGATACCTTCTCCTTAGCCAGTCTGCCCTGCTGCAGCCTGTTATCCAGGATCACCGCTGGAGGTGTAGAAGGGTCTTGGCAGCTCTGGTTCGCTGGCCCTGACGCTAGCAGTCAGCTATGGGTCGCTGACAACTGCAGCTCATGCGCTCCGCTATTATTATAAAATCCTTTGTCTGTTATGTATTATTTAAACTGTTGATTAGGGGAGGCAGGCTAACGTCTGGTCAGGCATTACATACTGATCAGACATGTTAGTTAGGATCAGGCAAAATATACTGGCCTAGACTTTCACCTCTGCTTCTTAGTAGCTCTTCCATGGAAACAGGCTGTTTTCATGGCAGCCTGGCTAATGGGTTGAGGGACCGACATGATCCCCGCAGCAGCAAGCGCCACCAGATGAAGCCAAGCATAGCACAACCGCCTGGAGGACCACAGTCCACCTTCATCAGCATGCTCGGGATGTGAGGAAAGCTACTGCAACCCGCTACATAATATTCTTTTCAGGACACACAAAAGAGTAAACCTACTCATTGTGGGCATTCAAAGCAAGAACAGCAAACTGTTGATTAAAACACCCATTTTGTTCACAAAAATGCATAACAAAACTACGAAATGAGAAAATCCATAGACTTAGTCGCTCTTCTTCTATCATGGGATTTGTTCGATTTTATTTTCTGTCTCAGGACTTAGAATTTTACAGAATGTTGTAGTTTTCCCCATGCCTTACCCTCTTTAATTGTCTATTAGACTAGGATAAATTAGACTATAATTTATCCTAGTTTTTCAAAATGCAACCACCCACAAGAACAAGAGGGCATAGCTACAAATTAACTAAAGAAAGGTACAGATTAGACATTATGAAATATTTTTTTATTCAGAGAGTGGTGAATACTTGGAATGCATTGCCGCAGGATGTGGTGGAGACAGGGACAGTTAATGCATTTAAGAATGGATTGGAAGCACATATCTTTTAGAGCAAGGACATGTAAATGAAACTGGCTGTATACAGATTCTGCAGAGTCTTCTAAACCAGTATAAAGACAATCAGTTAAGTCTAATATGACTTGCTTGGCAAGTTACAGTTTTACTATTCTATTCTTACCTTTCATAAACTAGTGGCACATTGAATACATTTCTACAATATTCTTCATAAACATGCACAAATCAGACACTTATCCTATCTATTTGTTTGAAAATGGATTCACGTTCGCTTAATTTTTCTGCAACAAAACTTTGGTCATAAAAAAGAAGTTACTGTAGTTATTTTTTTGTTAATTCAAGAATTGTAAAGAACAACTTATGAGGCCAGATAAATGAAACAATGTGTATGGT
This sequence comes from Ariolimax columbianus, assembly GCA_036924085.1. NCBI lineage: Eukaryota > Metazoa > Mollusca > Gastropoda > Stylommatophora > Arionidae > Ariolimax > Ariolimax columbianus. The sequence goes on from JAVGWX010000009.1 coordinate 3,068,211, forward strand.
TTTAAACAAAAACTAACTTCTTCTTCTTCGTACACTGTCAGACGTCAACTTGAATTTGTTCGAAGAAAGCAGCTGTCATCTTGAGGCTGTCGACACTGCCATAGAGCTTGTCTAGTGTTGCCAATGGTGATGGCCACATGTGCTTTCTCTGGTCCTCCTATGTCGGGCAATTTTGCAGCAGATGTTCAGCTGTCATTTTCCCTGTGCCACAGGTGCATTCGTCAGTGCCACCTATCTTCAATTTATTGAATAGATGGTACCCCAGTCTGCTGTGGCCTGTGCGGAGTCTGAAGACCACGACCTGCTCTTTTCTGTTCAGCTGGTAGTAGGCATAATTTTTTGTGTAGCCAGTATGTTCTGTTTCCCATTTGGCCATGTATCTGGCCCTAATAAACCTTTTGGACTCTTCGTAGGTCACTAGAATCTGGTTGTGGTAGTCTTGCACCTTCTTTTGCCAGTCTGTCTGCCTCCTCGTTGCCTTGGATGTTACAGTGGGATGGAACCCACTGTACCACTACTCTTTTTGGTGCGGACTGCTGGCATGGTTGACATAGTACTGCTCTTAAATCATTAAGTTCAGTATTTTTCTGGCTTTTTAGTGCTGTAACCACGGCCAGGGCATCTGTGAACAGGACTATCTGGCTTTCGCCTGTGAGCATTGCTTCTACTGCAGCCTTCAGTGCCTCTGCCTCCGCTCTGAAATTGCTTGAGAATTTTCCAGTTGCCACTGACAGTGTTATTTTTCTACCATTTGGTAGGCTCAGGAACACCCCTCCCCTCCATTCTGTGTTGTGTTTGTTACAGAACCGTCGGTGTATGCATGGGTCCAGTCCATACTTGGGTAGTTTTCCCGCTATGTACCTCAGGGTTATGTCTCTCCTTTTTTATTCAGTCTGGCTGTTCTAAACAAAAACCAACAAATACATGTAGATACCATTACATGGCATTGGGACGAAGGACGAGAGCCTGGATGTTGCTGGATCTGTAACAGCAACAATGAGAAACTTACCAAACTGCTGCTTAAGCCCTTGCTGAAGGCAAGGTCACACACTCTGACCCCTGGCCCAACTTGTGGTAACAGATATTTCACAATAGAAGTTAGCATTCTGGCTTCTTTCACAATCTGGACAAGAACAAGATTTGAAAATTAGAGAGAAATACAACTCCCCTAACAACGTTTGAAGAGAAAAGAATGATTTACAAATAATTTTTTTAAAATACACCAAGCTCTCAGATTGTGAACAGTTTATATAGAGTATGGATAAACAGGTGTGCAGCTCAATGTTTAGATTTACTCAGTCAATTAGGTCAGCTGTCAGTCATGTGAATATCATTTAGAAAGCAGCACATTCCAGAACAATGACACAATAATATACACACCTGTTTCAGACCTTCTGCTCCCAGACTTTCTGTTCCATCACTGTCACTAGACTCATCAATATCCGCATCCTCATCCACAGAAAAGTAGGTCTTGTGTTCATCTTCTTCATCCACATTAGTTGTTAGCAAGCCCCGTCCATCAACTCCACCCAAAGTCTCTGGGGTAAAACTCCAGTTTCCTGGAAAATTTGTCATATTTTAACAGGTATGGATTTCTACTCAAGCCATTAAGTCATAAAGCCATGCTTTGAGGACAGTGAATGAAAAATGTTTTAAAATATTATTAAAATCTATGAATACAATACAATACATTTTTCACATGTCCACCAGGAAGATGAATTTGGCTTAGCAATAAAGACTGTTTGTTCTTAAGTTCAAGTGGAGAAGTGGAAGCTCATTTTTGTGTTCGACCTCCCCCCCTAACCATTACTGGACCTGGTCCCAACTTGTCATGCCCATCATGATGCGGGTTTGGCAACATGTAGCCCACATACTTAAGATACCTGGTCCCAAAAACGATGCCTATTACCAGTTGAACCAAAGAGAGCAGGTCGTTGTCTTCAGACTTCGCACTGGCCACAATAGACTGAAGTACCGCCTATTCAACAAATTGAAGATAGGGTGTACCGACGAATGCCCGTGCGGTACTGGTAAAATGACCGCTGAACATCTGCTGCAGAACTGCCCGACATACGAGGATCAGAGAGAGCAGATGTGGCCATCACCAGTGGAACTGCAAGACAAGCTCTATGGCAGTGGCGACAGCCTCAGGATGACCGCCGCTTTTTTCGAAAAAATAATGGTTACTGTCTGACTGCGTACGAAGAAGAAGAAGAAGATACCTGGTCTCTGGAGATCTTTCCTTAAAAAAAAACCATTGCTTTTAGAATTTAGAATTGGAGCTTGTTCATATGTGCTGCTTAACCCTACCAGACCTGAGACACTGAACCTAACTGTCCCCCATACCTGGGATCCTGAGCATTAAAGAGAAAAAAACCAACATGATATAGAAAAATGTTAGTTACATGCAAACAAGTGGTTAGAATAAGATGTAACTTGGAGACATTGTAGAAAATAGGTTTACCTTTCATCTAGCGTCAATATTCCACCTTTGTGTGCCAATCCACCCAGCAAAAGGCCAAGAGTCTGTCTCGAGTCATAACATTTCGAAATCCGGGAGTAAACCCAACAAAGAGCCCTCATTTGTCCAATAATCCCGATAGCTGGGCTTTATACATAAGTATTCCATATAGATCTTCAGTCCAAGAAAAGCCTTCATTTCTTCCACTGTGGCATCCTTGAAATTTTTGACATTGTAGGAGTTGGGCTTTGCTATATGCAATTGGTGTGCCCAGAGGTTGGTTTTCTCTGTCAAATTTTGCCACAAAGTATCATCCAAAAACAAGGATGAGAAGTCAATCGGTTCACTCTCCTCTGTGATATATCCAGGAATGTTCACTGGGCCTTTTCCATCCTCATTGAAATTCAGATCTGTATTTGGTGATACAAAATTCCTTGTCCAACCTTCATCACCACCTAGATCTCTCCCATCAGCTGTTTGAGGGACACGCCCCCCTTCTCTTACGATCGATCTAGCTCTAGATCTATAAGGTTCAAGATTCTCCTCATCAATCGAACTCTCACTGTCTGTGTCTCAATTGAACTGGAAAAGTATTCTTGATTAAATTCTGACTCCTCAGAGTCTGAATCAACCAAATTATTGATCACCTGTTGGACTGTCATAAGCCTAGACTTACTTTGCTTTCCTGTTGAAGTGCTTGGTTCATCAGCCGCTCGTTTCATTGTCAATTTTCCGAATTTGTTCACGTTAAACCCCACAAAATCAATTCAAACATGGGGGCAGACATTTGCAATGACTAACCATGAGGATTGACCACGATTGGTTGGTTATTTTTAGATTCTGACGCATTTTATTCACGTACTACCCAAAGTACTGTAAATTCGGTCCAGCGGTATAGCGGCAGTTAAGGAAATTACTGGAAAAAGGGTACAGCGGTCAGGTAGGGTTAAATATGACTTACCCCGTGCCCAGTGAACTGGGTGCAATCTTGACCACAAACATGCATCTTTCGCAAGATTAAGACATTTCTGTGAAACCTGGCCAACTCTAGCAAGGTCTCGCGGCCCCAAAAGAGAGAAAATCTGTAGGCATATTTCCGTAGGTAACTTGGAAAAGTGGCATTCTGAATCGACTAATAGCTCAGAAGAATCATCAGCTGCAGAAAACAGATAAAACAAGTATTAATAGTAGCATAAAACAAAGAATAAACAAGAAAGAATTGAGTTAATATGTAACAATAGTTAGCATAAAAAACAATAAATAAGAAAGAATAGAGTTAATATGTGACAATTGCATAAAACAAAGAATAAACAAGAAAGAATTGAGTTAATTTGTAATAATAGTATAAAACAAATAATAAATAAGAAAGAATTAAACTGACATTTAAAACACAGAATTAAACAAATGCCAAACAGGCAAGAACAAAACATACATTTTAGTCAAATTTAAACAAAAGGTCAAAGTTGATATGTAGCAAACCATAATTACATTTAGATCTCTGATGAACCAGCACACACACACTCTCTCAATTTCTTGAAAATCTCATACAATTTTGTTGGTTGAATATTCAATCTTCTTTAAAAAGATTTCCAGAGAAAATAAAAAACAATCACACTTCAAAGAAACATGAATAATTTGCAACAATCTATCAAATCACATATATAATATTACATGAATACAAGGTGAGTGATTTCCACCATTTATAGTTACAATACAGATACACTTAGCACAACCTCATCTCAATATTTATAGACGTTGACTCCAATGGCCACTTGAGCGGTAATCCTAGTGAAATAGCAGGCATACTGGTGGCAGTAATAGCAGCAGCATTAGAAAACCATGGTCGACACAAAAGGAGCCGACAAGTAGATTGTAATTAACACAGGAATAGGACGTCTCCTGAAAACAACTTTTCAGTCGGCCAATCCTTTCACTACCGCAGTATCATGGATCATAAAATAGCCCTCCTGCTGATTTCAATCAACATCAAAGGACTCTTAGCACAAGACTCGGACTACTTGATGATCTGCCCAAACCTTCCAGAAATGTGCAATATGGATGACATTTTGAGGGAGAGCGACAAGGCAATCCATGTGGCCGAACAATGGAAACATGATGTCTGACGTGGTGTCAGGATACAGAAAGTAAGTATGTACCAGAAATAATACTGGTAACAGGGGAGGAAAGAACAAAACAACTGTAACCTTCAAAATATGTGATAAAAGATAACAGCTGACATCATAGGACATTTTGCGATGGCATAAAGGTCAACATGTTCTGGCACCATAGGTCAATTATGTGTCGGCATCGTAAGTCATTATGTGCTGACATCAAAGGTCATTATGTGTTGGCCAGTGAAGGATCTGTTCAAGGGTTTGGAATGTCAGTTCTGTGTGGACATTCAGTTGTTTGAGATATGTGGACGTGATAGACATGGATTCATAATTTATCTACAGTGGCTCGATCTTTGATGAAATCTGAACATATGCTAAAAAGTTGTCCAACATTCGAGGATCAGAGAAAGTGCATATGGCCATTCCTGGACAAACTCTATGGAGATACTAATAATCTCATACTGGTGCCTGCTACCTTTGGATATATTCAATTTGACACATGAAAGCATGCAGGCAGAAAAAGAAGTTGGCTTGTTTTTATGAAGCTGGTGAATTGAGTCCAGCCATTCCATGTTAGATGTATTACAAAATGATTCATCTGTATTGTGAATAAATAGATATATAAGAAAAGACATCAAAGCAGACTTAGAGACAAATAAGCAGTTGTGCAGATAGATAGTGTGTAGCCTAGTCGACAGTGAGTTGGCTTGCTAATACTGAGATTACAGCGTGTCAGGGTTCTTCTTCTTTTGCTCTCAATCTCCCGCAACGCAGCCCCGAACAGGGCTTTGGAAGTAGCAGAATGTAGTCCGGAGAATGAAATGCATTGTGTTGCTAGTTTACAGCTTTGCTGCGATATTTGCACCTTTCGTTCCAACACATCCGTCTTTGGCAGGGTCAAGGTTCTATATCATGGACAGACAGGGAAAAAAAACTTGGCGTGTTTAGTTTCTGGTATGACCGTTCCTTCAGTCAACCCAGCTGTAAATGGGTACCTGGCGTATGAGCTGGGGAAGGTATAAACAGCAAAAAGAGAACTGGTCACCCCACCTCACATAGGCTACAGCTTAGTATATGAAGAGTTATCTTTATCCCCGATTGCAATTGTTGCCGTGGTACATTACAGATACATAAGCAGACTTACAGACACATAAGCAGACTAACAGACACATAAGCAGACTTACAGACACATAAGCAGACTTACAAACAAATAAGCAGACTTACAGACACATAAGCAGACTTACAAACAAATAAGCAGACTTACAGACAAACAAGTCCTCCACAAACTTCTCATAGTGATACTCTTCATGCTGTTTGGAAATGTCATGTTGATAGATGACCTTAGCTTTCAGTTCCTTTAGTTCCTCATAAGAGAAATACTGCATGAGCATTGGTTGGAACACCTGGGGAACGGAATGTAGTCCAAAGTGAATCTGAGAGTTCACAATTATAATAAAATCAAACATTGAAATAAACAAAAAAACTAAAGACATACCAACAAATAACTAGGACAGATAACAGGCAAAATAATATACAACATATCTGATTTTATATGCAATTGTTTTATTGAATAGTAGAGAATATATCGGTCACGTTGATGTTACACTGGAAAGGAAACAAAGGCAATAATAAAGGAGATATTAAAACCAGTGAAAAAGATTATCAAAACAATTCGGTACAGGTGGAACAACTACAAGATAGCATCACAAATTTATTACATATTTACAGAATAACAACAAAGATTAAATTTAACAGACTAGAGTGATCCCCAATGTCTGTTTAGGTACTGATCATTGACCTGGCTACAAGGCTCGATAAAGACAATGTGGCAGATGGATAGATGACATAAGAGAAATCCCACAACATCATGGGTTTACAACAACTGATTTAACGCACTTGACTGGAGCTCCCCACGATGTTTAATACAAAAAAAATGGATGGAAAGTCAGTAAGTACATTCAAACTAGGGCTCGCACTAATATTCCTAACTCAACTAAAACTAATAATAACTGGTAACACAAGACAAGTTTGGTTACCTCCTCTTCCTCCTCCATGTGAGGAATGAAGTTATCCGTAAAGATTTCTAAAGCATTCCTCAATTTCTTCCCATACATCTGTCGTTCATGTTCAGTTTTGTGAGCCCATCTAGTGACAAATGTAAATACAGAAAATATCTTCAAATGGCAAAAATCATATTAAAAAAAGAGAGCTCCACATTATGTTATTTCCCCAATACTAACACAGCTAAAATGAGAAGCGAAAGGTATCTGAGTTTAATCCCTGGATACGCCACACTGCAGTCTAACAGGCTGTTAATGGGTACCTGACTCACAGTTAAAGTTAGCAAGGCATCAAGGAACTGGCCACCCTACTCACAGAAGTCAGACCTAATCAATGAAAGTTTCTAAGACAGCAGTGTCTACTTTGTCAAACACAGTCAGGGCACGGCGTGGGCTAGTGGTTAAGTAACACAGCTCACAATCTGAAGGTGCTGGGTTTGTGTCCCATCTCACCACTGGGCGTTACCCCGGGGAAGCAAACCCTTAGAGAATACAGGAGGAAGTAGATCCTTACATAAAAAGATAGCCAATGACGGATGTACTGGGCCGACAGGCGCAAAATAAAAACATAGTGCAATGCACACCACCTTGGGGAATAGAGAAATAATACGAACACAAAAAAAAACAACCTATGTGTAAATGATGTAATTCTTACCAACATAGTAATTCACTATAATGAATTAATATGAGTGGTTCTTTGAATAATGTAACTGGTAGTCTGTTGTATTGTCCTTATCCTGAAATATCATTTTGTCCTGCAGAGTTCATGTTATGCTTTAAAATTCTGTTCAACCTACGATTTTCATTCCTTTTAGTTCTTTTCTTATTTTGCTGTTTTTATACAGTTATGAGGAAAGACTAGGAAAAACCGGCCTACAGTGTCTAGAAAAGAGATGAATTCGAGGTGGCAATACAGGTTTATAAGATAATCAAAGGAAATGATAAATTAGACCATAACAAGTTTTTCAAAATACAAGCACCTACAAGAACAGGAGGGCATAGCTACAAATTAACTAAAGAAAGGTTCTGATTAGATATTAGGAAATATTTTTTTAATCAACAGTAGTGAATGCTTAGAATGCATTGCCACAGGAAGTAGTGGAGGCAAGGACAATTAATGCATTTAAGACTAGATTGAATCCGCATAGCTTTAAGAGCAAAGAAATGTAAATGAAACTGGTCATATACAGACTCTGCAAAGTCTTCTAAACCAGTGTAAAGACGTTAAGTTAAGTTGTCATACATGGATCTTCAGTTTCCCATATTCTATTCAATCTTTGTCATACATGGATCTTCAGTTTCCCATATTCTATTCAATCTTTGTCATACATGGATCTTCAGTTTCCCATATTCTATTCAATCTCTTTAATTTTTCTGAAGTTTAGTCCCATTGCCACACCTTCTTTTCCGTTGCGGAAATCCCTCGCAGCAATGATGACATCAAATATTAACAATATTTTCAGCTTTATTTTCAGGATTATTTTATTATTCCGATTCTTTGCTTTTTTTTTTGGGTGCTGGTAAGTAAAAACTTGATCAGTGCAGCGCTAGAGTACTCGCTTTTCATGGCAAAGGTAGAAAGTTCAACTGCCGCTACCAGCAACTAAAGTTTTACCAGCATAAATTGGTACCTGGCTGATGGCTAGGGTAGGAAAAAAGCAGAGAGGAAGGGAACTGGCCACCCCACCTCACAAAGCTGTGGCTTAGTCTCTAACACCTCATCCCTGACAGCAGTGTCTGCTGTGGTACTACCTTTACGTAGAAACTTTATCATTTATATTTTCTTATTCAAAATTGAACAGTTTAAAATCCACCATCATACTACTGATTAACTGATGAAGAGCTTCCAGGTCAGTTTTTCAATTTGGAAAATATTCATGTTTTTTTTTCAATCCAGGAATGAATATTGCATCCATTTTAAAGCAGCAGATAAATCATCATCATGTAGCATGTCCTTTGTAAAACGTCACTCCCATCACAGTCTGTCTGAAAGAAACTCGTTCTCTTGCCAAAACTCCAGCCTCCGCCACAGTCATTCCTGGATATCTTGGTGCCATCGTCTTCTTGGTCTACCCCTTCCTCTTTTGCCTGGCACCATACCTTCCATCACCGTTCTCTCAAGACCGTTGTATCTCTTGATGTGACCAAAGTATTTGCATTTTCTAGCCAAAATGGAATTCATAAACCAGTTCTCCTCTATGCTCAACTCTTGCTGAATGTCTACATTTGTTTTTTTCTCTGTCCAGGGTATTTTGAGGATCTTTCTGTAACATTTTGACTCAAAGGATTCGATTCTTTGTCTAGAAGTTTTGGTAATCATCCATGATTCACAGCAGATAAATATGTTACATTAATTTTAAAAGGAAAGTATACACTAAGCATTCATACAACTATTGAAGGCTGTGTACTTCAGTGGCAACCACCAACATGTCTGGTACACACTGTATGAGTGAAGTTGCAAACATTTGGATGAATGACGGCCAAGAACAGAAAACCGCGAGAAGACTGTCCGCAGTAGAATATATAGATGGCAATCTGCGATAAGATCTACATTAATCAAGCGGTATGCTTCAATTTTTGATAGTAAGAAGGGATCAAGATGCTGAGCAGCGCATGAGCTGCAGCTGTCAGCCCATAGCTGACTGCTAGCGTCAGGGCCAGCGAACCATTGTTGCCAAGACCCTCCTATACCTCCACACGGTGATGCTGGACAACATACTGCAACTCAGTAGACTGGCTAAGTAGAAGGGATCGAAGAGGGAAGGTAACTAGGAACTCAAAAATGCCTGCTGAAGACTGATATGTCGGACCGAAAGGTGCAAATATCGCAGTCGAGCTGTAAACTACGACACAATGCATTCCGTTCTCCGGATTACATCCTGCTACTTGCAAAGCCCTTTTCAAGGTCTGGTAGCGGGGAATTGAGATTGAAGAAGAAGTAGTAAAAAATTGTTTTACGCAAATCAATGATGCTCACCTGTAGCCATCTTCAACAAGATCCAACATGTCAGTGAGTCGATTATCACTGTGACAATTGCACACAGCTGCACTAGTGACTGAGGCTGCTTTCAGTTTGCTCTTCAGTTTTCTCATGATCAGTATGTTTTCTATTTGCTCATGAGCTTTGAATTCAGTGAACACATTCATGAGGTTCTTCAGCAATGTCACGAGGTGAATCTCATCTCGAAAGTCTGTAGAAGTTATCTAAATAATAGTAGAGAATGTTAACAGAATTATCACTCGCCATGTCAGAACTAAAAATACTTCTATAATGTGTTAAAGATTGTTTATTGCCCCAACCTATGCATCCAACTCCCATCCTAAATATAGATACTGGTAGCTCAAAACCATTGGCAAACCAAGAGAGACAATCAACCCTTCAACTTTATTCTATATCGAACTCCCTTATGATTTCTGTGTTTTTCTTTCTCGCTATCCTTGGTTTTTTGAACACTTCCTGTAGCATTTTAGCTTTTGATCATCTTCCTTAGTGTTTGTATGGATGTCCATGTCTCACATCTGTATGTTGCCATTGAGACGATGCAAGTCCTGAGGATCTTTATTTTTGTCATTTTATTAGTGTTCTGCCATGGTTTTCATTCAAGTTCTACAATGCCATGGATATTCCTCTTCCTACATATTTTTTACAATCTCTACTGTTGTTTATAGTCGAGCTGAGATATTCAAAACTTGCGATGTTCGTAACTTCTTTGTTCTCTCGGATAACTTTACTCCTGATTTTTGTCTTATATGCACATATTATCTTTGTTTTGCTGATGTTTATTTATAGATTTAATTCCTCGCTGTGCTGTTTAACTGACAGGATCATCTGTTCCCACCCGCCAGTGCTCTTTAAACTGACCCACCCGCCAGTGCTCTTTAAATTGACAACTGTTTCATCTGCATATCTTAGTTCTGGTATTTTATCCCTGATGATTGAAAACTGGTCCAACTTTTCATACTAATTTTTTTTACATTTCTCATGTTTTCAGCACAAATATTGAAAAGATAAGGGGAGAGTTGGCATGCTTCTCTTACTTCCTTTTGCCCCTCAAACCAGTCTGTCATTACAGCTATTCTGACTGCTACTTATTGTTCTTGATATAGTGTTCTGATCAGCTGAATCAGGTGTGCTGGGAACCCAGTGTCTTGCATAATTCTCCATAGCATTTTGTGTTGCACACAATCTAAAGCTTTGGTATAATCTATGAAGTAAGTGGGTAAGTCAACATTGTACTCACTGCACTTTTGAATAATATTTCATATTACATGTTAAGGATGTGTTCCCTTGTCCCTCTGTCATGTCTTAATCATTTATGTACCTTCTTCTCGTTAAGCTTGTTTAACCTCGTCATTGTGATTTTACTAGGATGACTCATTAAAAGTGATGGTTCGGTAGTTAGTCATTTTTATCACATAGCTTCAGATCACCATTTTTGGAGAGTGGAATGTACACAGATCTTTTAACATTCTCTTGGCCATGATGTGATGTACCAGATCTTCTTGTATAGTGTGTGGTATATGTTGACGATGGCCTCTCCTCTATTCTGCCGGTATAGCGTTATTGGTATCATCACACGCGGAGACAGACAAATCAGGTGTATAAGGCAATTATATAATAGAATTAAGACTTTAAACTTTAAGACAAATGAACTTATTAAGAGCGAACGACAAAGAAGAATATACATTCAACACTACTAACTACTACAGCATCAATACTTGTCTACCGGTATTCTCATGATCATATATGTATGACTAAATTGTATTTTATGATCATACTGGTATCAGTATTTGTATGTAACTATCATGTCACTGTGTGACTTGACTGGTTAGTGAAATGGAAATCAAAAAATCTATTTATTTATTATATTATAAAAAAATTATTCAACAACAAATGCCACGCCCATATTCTTTTCAAAGAAAGCATTTAAGTCTATGTCACATTCGTTCTAAAAAATATATGAAAGGAAACTGGACTGATACCATATTACTGTATTTATGAACAAGTTTCTTCATTCTTGAATGCGGGACGGAAAATACATCAACTTCTTCGGGCCAGTGAGGCGCCATTTTGGTTGGTAAGTGGAAGTGTGAATATCGTGGTTCTCGCGGGATTCTGTTACGTCACGTTGGCTTGGCGACGTTGATGTTGTGCTAACTTTCTGCTGGAAATACTAAAGTTCGTGTTACGTGTTTTGAGTGAAACAAGTTGTCTGTATATGCAAAAAGTGTAGCTAATTTGTGAAAATGTCGAGAAATCCATATGGTAATACACAGATGCAAAATTTCTGGAAGGAAACTATTGAAAAAGAAGCCAATGCGAGATTACTGACCTTTGCTAAACTCAAGGGACAGCCGCGAAGCAAAGCACGCCAGCTTGAAGTATTCAGAAAGAAAATCGAAGCTAGTAAACCTTCAGATGCTTTACTGGAATTTCTTCCTCCAATATCTGCTCAAGCACATCACAACAGAAAGAAAATGGACCTTAATGAAGTTCACGGCTTAGGCAGGGCGAAGACTGATCCTTTATTAGACGCCCCAGAGATGAGACCAGTGACTCCTCAGATAAGAAATACATTGTACGATGGGTTCACAAGAGAAGGCAAAGGTCGGCATTTATATCTCAAGCAACGCAATGACAAAGATCCAGAGGAGAAGTTTTCATTCCCAACTTGCTCATCTTGGGACTATGGGTGGAGACTGAAAGACGTTATCAAGAAAGAAGATGTAAAGAAGCCGAAACATGGACGATATCGAATCGTAGAGAGCACATTCTACACAAGAAACGGGCTCTTAAGTAACTGCAATAGAGTCCACTAGAATTATTATGATCCTGCTTTCAATTTTTCCGGAAGTGGAAGCATAAGGAAAAAAATCAGCATAACGTGGTATTTCTGGATTATCTTCGCTTTCAGTGAGCCTACAAATATATATTTTTAATTTTAAGATTGTCTCTTTATTTTGAGGCACGTACCATTAATGTTTGAGCTGTATCCTTAAGATATATTCGGGCGTTTGAAGTTACTATATAGCCTATTTTTAAAAAACCTGTTTGTGCCTTTAGGATGTATGATATATTGACCTACATGTATTGAATCAGTTACTGCAATTTACGTGTATTTTCAATTTGACAACACCCATCATTTATTTGCCAGTGCATGTGCCTTGCAGATCAAGAGGCAGACCACGTAAAATATGGAAAGATGGTGTCAGTGGGACACTGAAGAAACACGGAATGACAACACCATCGCCGACAAAGATGGCACACGACAAAAAACTACACCTCCCCACGGCGTCTAACGACACCTTCCCACGGCGTCTAACGACACCTCACCACGACACCTGACCACGGCGTCTAACGACACCGGTGGATAGAAAATGTGGATGTGACTACTGGGGTAGACTTAGTCACAAAGTGCTAAAGAATTAACTGTCAGTTTACACAAACAACTACTTGTCAAATTTTGTCCAGATTGAATGTTTGAATCTTCATGTTTTGTCATTAACATATTTATGTCTGGATATTTTAAAACGAATATAGTTTTTGCCCGCTTTCTTAACCATACATCTGAATTTAATGTTTGCTATTTGCGTTTACTTGTTAGAACTTTGATGGTGCTCCTTGTCACGCGTTTATACTCTGCTTGTCTATTTTATTACTGTTATGTCATAAACATGATATACCGACTCAAGTAGACGATTATGACACTCCACAACTCTTGTCGACTATCTTCCATTCCCTGATATTAAACCGTCTAGCTCCACGTTATCCTCAATCTCTCTTTCAAGCAGTTCTGCCCCTTGTAGCAGTGTCAATGCATTTCAATACTCAAATTCTAATATTTCGGAAGTAGATTTCTTGGTTCTGATGTGTAGGAAAAAGACGTATCTGCTCATGTGCCTTTTATCCGCATAAATAGTCTCCTTTTATGTCCATGGAATTTTCTTCTACTTCGTCGTTCGTTATCAAACTTCCGTTACCAAGCCCTGAAAAGGGATTTGCCATAGATTTGAAACAGTTCATTACAAAACTGCACATTGTCGCTTCCAGGGATCTTATAGTGTTTTTGTTGATTGTTTATCATTCACACACTTCCATATGACAGAACCAGTTTTTCTAATTCGTTCGCATTTATATTGACATGTATTTGATGCATAGATTGCCTTTCATTTACTGGAAAGCTGTTCTCGAATGGCTGTTCAGTTTGATAGTCTTATTTTGTAGATATATTTTATTAATTTTATTATTCAAGATTATTTACTGTTGTTCCATTTGAGCGTTATTGTTATTATTAGCAGGGATTGCTGAGGTCGAGAGGTAAGGCATTCGCCTCTCAAGGCGATAAACGGAAACGTTGGGCGATCGAATCCCGGAAGTTGCAAGACCAGCGTGCCTACATCTCGAGTAGGCTCAGTAATCTTGACTTATATCTTGCCGCTGGTTCAAAGTAGTTTGTGCCCAGAGATTGATGTTGCTGACCGGCGCAGCTTCTTTCTCACAATAATCCAAATACAGTGAATGCTAAATCATTCATAGAAAACCGCCTGATGATGTCACCATCTTCGCTTGCGACGGGCCACTGACTTTTGAAAATAATTATTCATAGCAGTACGTCTGTTTAGTTGCTTGTAGATGACCATTTTATATTGTTTAGATCGTTGATACAATGTACATATTTTTGGAATTACGTCATAAACAGAATGTTACTGTTTAGGGTCATTTGCAGTAGGTGTGATATTTCTGGTTAGAGATAATATGTGTTTGGTGTGGGTGAGGGAACTGTACTAGGTTTTACACATAGCGAATATAGATGTCTGTTTCATACATAAAGTATGTATGTATTATTTTGCTGACTTTGTAACATTGATTTTGACTGAGAATTCTATTATTTTGCCACTTTATTTCTATTTTTCATGTATAAATATGTTTAAAAAAAATATACATCAAAATGGAATTTGTTTGTCACCTTGTGCCGTTCGTGTAAATTTGAGTTTGGGTCAACATACTAAATATTTGTTGATGACTCAAGCGTCCATATATAACTAACAATCTCTGCGTGGGCTTGCAAATAGGGCATCTTTGCTAAAAATAATGTTATAACTGTAATAAATAACAGCTATTACTTCGAGAATAAAGTTCTTAGTCACGTTTCCTGAAGTGATGGTCCCAGAGGGGCACCAATTGAGTAATATGATTATAGTAAACACATTAAAATTGATTACATGCTACCTCTAATTACCAACGTAATTAAGATATAATATGTTTATTCAAAAAATTGAATCAGCCTTCAGCCGTAACTGAGTGAGTTAAATTACACAGGAACGCATACCATCCATAACATCTGCGTAATAGAGTGATTACAGTGCTTGCCTCGGAAAAGTACCTGGTTCGATCTTCAACCCAGCTATATATGGGTACCCGACTTACAGTTAGCGAAGAAAAGAAAGTGGGGAAGCGAGTTTGTCACCACATCAGAAAAATACTTTTTCGTTCGCTCAACCGTGCGTCTTATTCACAATTAAGATTGGAGAAGACCATGCTGTCACATTGCACCTCTCGACATATTTGAAGAACAAGTTCTACTGCTAGTCTGTTCTTCCCAGACGGGCATATGTCTGTGTATCCAAGTTTTTAATATATGTGGAACACAGGTGAATTATGAGCATGCATTGGCCGGTTACTGTCTGAACATTGTGGAATAGATGGAGGATGAGCCAGTCTGCAGTGGTCGGTTACAGCCTGACCATCATGGAACAGAGGGAGGATGAGCCAGTCTGCAGTGGCCGGTTACAGTTTAACCATCATGGAACAGATGGAGATGAGATTGCCTGCAGTGACCGGTTACAGTCTGAAAATCGTCACTTGATCTTCTCTTGATAAGAAGTAGTATGTGCTTGTTATATCAGTCGCATTGTGTTCTCCGTACCACTTGTCGCCGAGGATATGTTCATCAAAATTATTGTCTCTTCTTACAAATGTTGCCTTTCTTCTCCAAATGTTGCCTGTTCTTCTCAAAATGTTGCCTTTTCTTCTCCAAATGTTGCCTTTTCTTCAGTATTGGTTTTGTTTATTCCATCCACTAGCTAGCCTATCTACCTCCTCGTTCCCATATTATCATGTATTTAGCTTGATCATCTAAATCTTTATAGATGAGAGATTCCACTGTACTGTCACTTTGTTGAAATTCTGACTTGTCACCATGCAAGTTGTTCAGGTCAATTCGTTGTTGTCCTGGTTTTTGAGGGACATTGTAACAGTTCTGTAAAGAACGCTATCTAACACTATATCTAGCAAGGTCTTTTAATTTCATGATGTTTACGTTGGCTGTTCTTTTTGCTTCTGTCACGACTTCAAAGTTGTTCAATAATTTTCCAGTGGGTAGTGAGATTTTGACTTTCCGTCCGAGAAAACAATATTATTTAACAAATTTAAATGTAAAAACACATCAACAACGACTTTATACAATAAATTATTTAACATTTTACATCCTTTCTCTCTTCCACCGAAGGAAGCGTCTTCTTTTTTTACTGCTGTACTTTTGTTGCAGGGGCAACCATACTATTCAAATCTTTATTTATATATCAAAGCAAACATGACCTGGCAGGGGATATCTTATAGATGTGTATGTATCTCTGATAACACGTTGGCGTTATTCACAGCTTTCTCTGGCAGATTATCTTACATTTCAGACTTTTAGTGCACCAACACACACATTTACGTACGTAAATCACTCATACACAGACACGTTTTGTATTAAATCTCCTTTGCGCCATATTTTTTAAACCTTCAAAGATAGTTTTGTAGCACACTTCGTTGCAGATGGGATATTGGGTCATAAGTTGTTGGAGGAATCCATTATTTCTTGTAGTGGGGGTGACCAATGTTCATTGTTGGTGCATTGCGTGTCATTACTCTCGGTAATGTAACTATTGCCAGCTGGGTTGACTGAATGGTGGTCTGTCTGCGAACCCAGTACCATTGATGCGAGACTAACGCTTCACCTTCTCTGCAACAAACCGTACGTTCATTTAATTTCCCTTTTATCTCTTGTTCTAGTACAGGGGCACTTGTGACTTCTGCGCCAAATCACTTTATGTGTTATTGCAGATGTGATTTCTGAAGCAAATTGTTTTACACGATGAGATTGCTAAAATTTCTGAGAATAGAAGGTTCTTCTTCTTCTTCGTGCGCTGAATAGTAGGTTCAATGTGCATCAATGACAAGTTGTTAAATTTATCTTTATTGATGGTGGATCATTTGGCTTGTTTGATGAGATCTCCCCTTTATTGATGGTGGATCATTTTGCTTGTTTGATGAGATCTCTCCTTTATTGATGGTGAATCATTTTGCTTGTTTGATGAGATCTCTCCTTTATTGATGGTGTATCATTTAACTGTGATTCGGTTTCACGGAGAATGGACAGGCATTGTACGGTGACCCGAATTTCTGCATCAATTTTGGCGATGGCATCTTCTAATGCAACAATATGACCTGGTCTCGGAAGATCTTTCGTTAACTCACGTCCTTCTTTAAACATCGTTGACCAGTTAGTTCTTCCCTGTTGTCAGTGACACACTTTTGTCACCATACACTGCCTGTATTCTGCGATGGATGTCAACTGGTCGACATCCTTTACCTGTTAGAAACCTATTCACCGCTCGCTGATCAACTCTAGACGGATTCCGTATAACACCGGCCATGTTTTCAACGTTCTGCTGAGGAAGCTATGAGTCGGAGGATAATGAAACTTTGCAAACTTAACGGTTGGTATGTTCTTTTTACACCAGAAGGGACGTCACCATGCACATCGTTTACTTGGAGCAGTTAGGTCCGGTTTCATTTGAACACGCCTCGTATATTGTATCAATTGAAAGGCTTGATTGCATACATACAGTATGCGCGTTACGCGCCGCAAACATATAATACATCGATAACACCAAGATAGCAGCGCAGTTCGCAGGCGCAATAAAGATGGGGAAGTCAATTAAACTGTTTTTATTTGACAGGTTGCATTCAGCCCTTTTAAGCCATTACGTTATGAATTTGATTGCTAAATTGCTAAATGCAAACATTTTCGTTTTGTATATAATGAAAGTTCTGTAATATATATATTTGTAAATTTATGCACTTGTCAAATACCCCCGGCTCCTAAACTTCATCCTGCTAATCCTTATGAATATTCTTGTCCTGGAAAAAAAGATTCTTAATATGTTCTTTTTTTAGTTGAACCTGTTATGGTTTAAAAAAAGAATGGGATTTATGAATTACAATTTAACAACAACAACAAAAATATAAGTAAAGTCGAATTTAGGTGAAGACAACATAAATAACATATATTCTTGTTTATCGTTATCAGTTCAGTTCAGTTCATCCCGTAACCCATCAGGTCGTTGGGGCACACATAAAGACATGAAAATCTCATGCCAGCTCTCTCTGTCTGTCGCCGCCTAACTTATCTCACCGGGACGAAGGCCTGACCACTCAGTGATGTTGTCCACCCATCTCTTCCTTGGACGCCCTCGCCCTCTCTGTCCCGGTACGGAACCAAAGAGTATCGAGTTGGTAATTCTGTTGGACTTCGCGACGTGCCCGCACCAGGCCATCTTTCTTCTTTTGATAGCTGTGAACAGATCTTCAAAAGGACCAATAGCGTCTTCAACTTTCTGACCTATTTCTACGTTCGTGACATGATCTTTATACGTTAACATTTAGGAGTTTTCTATAGCACCGCATTTCCATTGCACATGTTCATGATAATTATTTGCTCCCAAAAGCCCCGGCTTTTAACTCCCGATTAGTGATTTCTCTTTATATTCTTCTGAATTCATTTTTGTAAAAACAACACCGTCCAGTTGACAGCGTAGGCAGCACGTTAGACCAGTGCGCTTCAATATGGGTGCTAGCGCCCACTAGTGGACGATATTAGCTTTCAGGTGGGCGGCAGCTAAATAAAAATGCATTATGTATGAAAACCATATTATTATTAATATAGCAATGCAGAGGCTACACAACCGGAGGAAAATAGGGCAAAATATCTACAAACCATCAAAAGTGCACATTTTGAAAATCGAGTCATTGGAGTCGAAATGTTATAGAAAGGTTCTCAGAATACCATGGATCGGGACAAAGAAGAATGCAGACATTCAATAAGAGTTGGACATAGAGGAGAACTGGTTCATACATTTGGCTGGGCTTTGTTCGCTCTCAATCTCCCACTACCAAACCCTGAAAGGGCTTAAGTAGCAGAATGTAGTCCAGAGAACTGAATGCGTTGTGTCGTAGTTTATAACTTGACTGCGATATTTGCACCTTTCGGTCCAACACATCCGACTTCAGCAAAGCATTTTTTGAGTACCGAGTTAGCATTCCCTCTTCGATCCCTTCTACTTAGCCAGTCTGCTCTGTTGCAACCTGTTATCCAGGATCACCGCGTAGAACTGTAGAAGGGTCTTGGCAGCTCTGGTTCACTGGCCCCGACGCTAGCAGTCAGCTATGGGTCGCTGACCGCTGCAGCTCATGAGCTGCCCAGCTGGCCCAGACGCTAGCAGTCAGCTATGGGTCGCTGACCACTGCAGCTCATGCGCTGCCCAGCTGGCCCAGACGCTAGCAGTCAGCTATGGGTCGCTGACCACTGCAGCTCATGCGCTGCCCAGCTGGCCCAGACGCTAGCAGTCAGCTATGGGTCGCTGACCACTGCAGCTCATGCGCTGCTCAGCATCTTGATCCCCGTTCATACATTTCATCATGAACAAAAAAATTGAAATACTTTGGCCACATCAAAAGACACAACGGCCTTGTGAGAACGGGAATGAAAGGTATAGTGCCGGGCAAGAGAGCTAGAGGAAGACCAAGACAACAGTGGCCCCAAGATGTCAAGGCATGACTCTGGAGCAGGCTGGAGATTCGGCAAGAGATCGAGTTTCTTTCATACGGGCAATGTAACAGACCCACTGTTTGCCCTGGCCGTTATTCTAACTTAGAACGTTCTCACACTCCTCCACATCATCATGACCACACACTTCAAATAATATAGCACACAGCAGATGGCATATTTATTACATAATATTCATATCATAAAAATGAGTAGTGGAATTACAAACACAATTCCCTACAAGTCATCTTAACTAATTATTCCTATGTTATGTATAAGTTAATATGAATATTAACTAAAGCGGAAAGTTTAAGCATTAGCTATTGATGGAATTCCCAACTATCTAAACCCAGTTCTATTGCCTTGCAATTACATCACACACACCTTGCCTTAACTGCATCCTCAACACACATTATCAAATACTCTTCCTCACTTAAATCCCTCAGGCGGGCGATCTGGACACACCTCGTTTACATTGTGTCTTGCTTACAACACAACGTTCAGATTATCACTTAATACAAAACTCACACACCTACTTGAGCGATCCTGTTCTTTCACTAACATTCGTGCAACAGTCTATCAATCGCTCCTCTATCAAAGTCGGTGAGTTAAACATACTATCTAAATTCAGTCTCTCTCTCTCTCTCTCTCATCTCTCTATCCAGCCTCCTCTCCATCCAGCCTCCTGAGCCAAACTTGCTCTCGAGTTATATACACTCAAGCAAAGTCCGAGCTCGACCAATGGATTTCAGGGAATGACTATATTCAGTCTTATTGGAACACTTTGCATACCTGTCACTCATTCTCTCGCAGCAAGCCCCGCTGCCATTCCGTCTGTCAATCAATCTCCCCCTACCAAAATCGGCAGGCCAGTGGTCAGTTTCCACCTGTCCACATTCCTTGCCCCAACTCTGTTCTCCTTTGTTGAGACGGTGAGTGACCTTGACACGCATTCAGGTAGCTTTAAGCTTTAACTTGTTCAGGTATCAGAACCTACATCCCCCCTGTCCTAAACTCCCCTTGCTCCGGGGGGAACTGTTACAGCAATGATGGGAGCTATGTTCTGTAAAGGACATGTCACATGATGATAATGTATTAAAAACATCAAAAATATACAGACAGTGGGCGATCGCAAAATTGTCTTCATTTTAGATTTTAGTGGGTGGTTAAGAAAATTGACACTCACGAAAGTTATAAAATGTGTTACCCAGGTATAAAAAGGTTGGGGAGCCCTGGTTTAGAATCATTAAACTGAACAATCAAATAGCAATATGCAGCTGATCAACTTAGTTCAAATGATGGTGCTGTCTCCGATGTTTTTGCTATATTAATCAACTTTAAAATTAAATTGATGTATTCATTCACTGATCCTTCGTTTGTGTTACAAAAATACATGTTTTGTTACTGTAAGACTCCTTTAAAAAAATAGGAATGTAGCAACAAGGGTTGAAGTGGTGTAATTAACACATACATTTATCACATTCTTTTTGAAAGCTCCAGAAGAAGCATGGTGCCACTACATGCCGGTATCTGCATCAAACCATTGATATGCTCTTGTATTGGTAGTTGGTTTCTGAGACACTGTTTTATTTGATTCATTTGTCAACTTCATTCACAACCCTTTTTACGACATGCCATGTTCATTCACAACCCTTTTTACGACATGCCATGTTCATTCACAACCCTTTTTACGACATGCCATGTTCATCCACAACCCATTTTACGACATATCAGTCCCATTCACAACTCATTTAACAATATGTCAAATCCAATCATTACTCTCAAAATCGCAAAGCAGATACAGTTGGCCCTATCATGTCTTATCAATAACTTGTTCTCCCTGCCTTCAGCAATGGTAAATATGAATATTGATTCTTTTTAAATTCATGCACGGCTTTATTATTAAAATTTGATAATTTGAAATAGATAATATTGTATGTGGTCATTTTCTGACATACGTAGCTCAAGGTAGGGTCAGGTGGAACATACTAATCAGTACTTCGTGTCACAGTTGAGAATGTGATCGCTGTACTATTGAACCTACTATACAGGATATTATTATACTATATCAAGGAGGCGCCAATCTAGGCGGTCTATCTTGTTGAGTACGGAGGCAGGATATATCAGAAAGCCAATACAAAACGCTATGGGAAACAACCCGTCTTTCAAGAGGGAGCAACGAAGTACGAGTAGCTTCAAACAGCAACAGCAGCAGCAACAATAACACAACAACAGCAGCAACATCAACAGTAGCAGCAACAACAGCGGCAACAGCAACATCAACAGTAGCAGCAACAACAGCGGCAACAACAACAATATCACCAACACACACACAGTCATACCTAATGACTATGAATACAATGTTATATTTGTAATATAGTAAAGAAGCATCCTTATAAATATTTTGTTGATTTATTTTGCTGTGATCACCTCATAAAGTAACTATAAGTGTGATTTCTTGATGTGTTTTCTGCTATTCAGCATGACATACAAGCTGTTTAACATTTCTCCTGTTTTTTTAATAATCCACGTGATCTCTCTCTCTCTCTCTCTCTCTCTCTCTCCTCTCTCTCTCTTTCTCTACTAAGGAAAAAACTACTCGCCATTACAAGTATTAACGAACACAGTATTTGCCCCTGTCATTACGTCTGATTTGCGTTATTGGTATCGAAGATACAGCACAGTGAATGAGCTGACAGTCGCCAGCGACTTATCGATGGTTGTTTGCATTAGGGTCAGCGAACCACAACTGGCCAAGACCACATTCCGTTTCCGTGCGTGGACCTACATACAGGCTGCACTAGGTGTTGTCTGGCTAAGAGAATATGGGTCGCAGTAGAAAGACAAACCCAGTACCTCAAAAAGCCAACAGAAGCCGGATGTGTTGCGCAGAAAGACAGTTTTCGTAGCCTCTCTGTAAAAGACTCCTTTTGAGGACGAAAGTCGAAAAAGAACAAAAAAAAGGAGAAAAAATATTTTCGAAATTAACTGAAGAGGAATGACAAATGTAACTGTAAATGTTTATATTCTGTCAATAAACACATGGTGTGCTGACTTTTAGACTCCTGTTGGTGCATCAATGTTGACATTTGTGGTGTGTATCGTTGTCACCATCATATATTGTTTCTTAATCCAGTAAGATCATGGGAGTAACCAATAATACAGTTAGTCTTCTTGAATGAAATCTCGATTCAAACTTTGTAATGTTGCTGTAGAATCACTTATGTGTCACTCTGTTGGATTTGTTGTCGGAGAGCTAGTTCTGTCACTTTGTTGGAACAGTTGTTGGAGAGGTAGTCTGTCACTTTGTTGGACTTGTTGCAGAGGTAGTCCTGTCACTTTGTTGGACTTGTTGGAGAGATAGTTCTGTCACTTTGTTGGGCTTGTTGTTGGAGCGGTAGTTCTGCCACTTTGTTGGGCTTGTTGGAGAGATATTCTGTCACTTTGTTGGACTTGTTGGAGAGATAGTTCTGTCACTTTGTTGGACGTGTTGGAGAGATAGTTCTGTCACTTTGTTGGACGTGTTGGAGAGATAGTTATGTCACTTTGTTGGGCTTGTTGTTGGAGAGGTAGTTCTGCCACTTTGTTGGACTTGTTGGAGAGATATTTCTGTCACTTTGTTGGACTTGTGGTTGGAGAGGTAGTTCTGTGACATTGTTTGTTGGAGAGATAGTTCTGTCACTTTGTTGGACTTGTTGGAGAGGTAGTTCTGTGACTTTGTTTGTTGGAGAGATAGTTCTGTCACTTTTGTTGGACTTGTGGTTGGAGAGGTAGTTCTGTGACATTGTTTGTTGGAGAGATAGTTCTGCCACTTTGTTGGACTTGTTGGAGAGATAGTTCTGTCACTTTGTTGGACTTGTTGTTGGAGAGGTAGGTCTGTCACTTTGTTGGACTTGTTGTTGGAGAGGTAGGTCTGTCACTTTGTTGGACTTGTTGTTGGAGAGGTAGTTCTGTCACTTTGTTGGACGTGTTGGAGAGGTAGTTCTGTCACTTTGTTGAACTTGTTGGAGAGGTAGATCTGTCACTTTGTTGGACTTGTTGGAGAGGTAGATCTGTCACTTTGTTGAACTTGTTGGAGAGGTAGATCTGTCACTTTGTTGAACTTGTTGGAGAGGTAGATCTGTCACTTTGTTGGACTTCTTGGAGAGGTAGATCTGTCACTTTGTTGGACTTGTTTTGTTGGAAGCCACTCGTTCTGATTTCTTCTCTCTTATCAATGTTTCTTTGGTGGCTGGTTACAGTGGCTCTTCCTATATTCCGAGTTGTGTTAAAACGGCGAACCTGCATCCAACGAGCTGTAGTGCTATGCAAGACTTCTCAGTAAAGACTTCATTATGTGGACCATAATGTTGTTCTCCACTTCGTTGGCCAACAACAAGCCATGGACGTGATATGAAGTTTTGGTCATTAATATTTACTTAACATAAGTCTTGGTTCTGTTGTTTTATATGGTGATATTGCCAGTGTCATTCACAACTCTACTTTGTTTCTTACAAAGACATGCTCACTAGTGCGAATATAAGGGCACGAGAATTCTCTGGCACCAGGTCGCAAAAGCGGATAGATATGTTACAGGTGCACTACCATTTCAGGACGTGTGTTAGATTTGAGGGATGGTGTTACATTTCAGGGTGAATGTTAGATTTGAGGGATGGTGTTACATTTCAGGGTGAATGTTACATTTGAGGGATGGTGTTACATTTCAGGGTGAATGTTAGATTTGAGGGATGATGTTACATTTCAGGGTGAATGTTACATTTGAGGGATGGTGTTACATTTCAGGGTGAATGTTCCATTTGAGGGATGGTGTTACATTTCAGGGTGAATGTTACATTTGAGGGATGGTGTTACATTTCAGGGTGAATGTTACATTTGAGGGATGGTGTTACATTTCAGGGTGAATGTTACATTTGAGGGATGGTGTTACATTTCAGGGTGAATGTTACATTTGAGGGATGGTGTTACATTTCAGGGTGAATGTTACATTTGAGGGATGGTGTTACATTTCAGGGTGAATGTTACATTTGAGGGATGGTGTTACATTTCAGGGTGAATGTTACATTTGAGGGATGGTGTTACATTTCAGGGTGAATGTTACATTTGAGGGATGGTGTTACATTTCAGGGTGAATGTTACATTTGAAAACGAGAATTACATTTCAGGGCGAGAGTTACATTTGAGGTCGAGAGTTACATTTGTGGTAGGGGGTTTCATTTGAGGGCGGGTGTTGCATTTGAGTACGAGTGTTACATTTCAGGGCGAGAGTTACATTTGAGTACGAGTGTTACATTTCAGGGCGAGAGTTACATTTGAGTACGAGTGTTACATTTCAGGGCGAGAGTTACATTTGAGGACGAGAGTTACATTTGAGGGCTGGTGTTACATTTGTGAGGTAATTTTACATTTCAGGGTGAGTGTTACATTTAAGAGCGAGTGTTTCATTTGAAGACGAGTGTTACATTTGAGGGCGAGTGTTACATTTGTGGGGTGAAGTTACATTTGCGGGGTGATGTTAGATTTCAGGACGAGAGTTACTTTTCTGGACTGGTAACACATTTATTCATTCAATGTCCCTCATTGCGTATATCGAACAACAACCCCCCCCCCCCCCCCCTTGTGACAGATTTAGTCTGGGGAGACAAATCTTGTCTCCCCACGCGGACTTCCCACCGGGACCTGACCACTCAGTCGGCGGGTACCGTGACGGATGGCGTAAGAATAGCGACGCCATCTTGCAAGTAGCCTCGACTGAGAAAGAGTCCCGGCTTACAAAAAGCCTGACAACTTTCAAACGCCCCCTCGTGGTAAAGCCCTTCCATTGCACTTTGGTTGGGCTAGCTTCGGAGGGCGCACAAACCTAGCATAGGTACATACAGATGCACACATGCATCCAAGCACTGGTTTATGCGTCCTGATATCGCCCAATGGACTACGGTCCGGGGTGGAAAATGGCGCGCCTCCGCCAGTAGAAACTAGTGAGGCAAACATCTAAGCAGAGGCAGTTGAGCGCCGTACTTGAAGAGAGTTCACCAGTACGAGCTACCTGATTCCGGCCAGGGTTGACGTATTTACTTGAGGGTTGCAAGCGGCCAGCACCTCGAATTAGTTGACCAGTCTACACCGGCGAGTGTCTTCTTGTTTAGGCTGAGGTGTGACCAGTTGGCCATAATCGCTCGCTGGGTGAGCGATCCTTGTCCTCGGAGACGTGAGCTGACCTTTGGCCCTCTATCATGGGGTCAGTCAGCTCCGGTGCAACACAGATCAAACTTCATACCTGTGGCTGCCGAGTTGTTTTTCCTGTCAAGAGACGAAAGAACAAGTCCAAAGGGCGATCCACCTGGGTTGCGCTAACAACGCGTGGCACAAACCAACGTTGTTCCGGCCATAATTCTGGTCCGCGAGGAGCACGGGAAAGGTGACTATTGACAGTAGTTCAGGTGTAGAAGGGATTTGTTTGGTTAGATATCCCTGCATAAGAGTGAGTGTGTGAGTTGAGAATAGTTTAGTGAGAATTAAAGAATTTGTTTAGTGGAGTTTTGTTCATGTGTTAGATTTCATTCAGGTTTAGGTGTGTTAGTTGAAGAGCAGTCTTAGGTGTGTTAGTTGGAGAGCAGTCTTAGGTGTGTTAGTTGGAGAGCAGTCTTAGGTGTGTTAGTTGGAGAGCAGTCTTAGGTGTGTTAGTTGGAGAGCAGTCTTAGGTGTGTTAGTTGGAGAGCAGTCTTAGGTGTGTAGATTTCATAGAACAAGACCTTGTCCACTGCTAAACCTTCACTCCACCTTCACTTTGAAGAAACACAAAATATAACAATTTCCAGCGCATTTTCCTCAACATAATCGCTTAACAATGATTTCTTCTTTTTTCGTCTCACTTTCTACCATATTGTAGCCCAGTGTCGCATAACAAAATAATGGCATAACATAATGCATAATATCATTATATAACTTAAAATTACATAACTTAATGACATAACTTAATGACATAACATAACTTAACATAATAACTTAACATAATGCCATAACAAAATAACTTAACATATTGACTTAATGTAACAGTTCCCGCCGGAGCAGAGAGTTTAGGGCAGGGGTGATGTGGTTGCTAATAACAAATGTACCTGAATGCGTGTCAAGGTCACTCACCGCCTCCACAAAGAACAGAGTTGGGGCAAGGAATGTGGACAGGTAGGAGCTGAACACTGGCCTGCCGATTTGGGTAGGGAGAGAATGATTGACAGACGGATTGGCAGCAGGGCTTGCTGCAAGGGAATGAGTGACAGGTGTGTAAAGTGTTTCGTTCCAATAAGACTGAATATAGCCATCCCCTGAGATCCATTGGTCAAGCTCTGACTTTGCTTGAGTGTATATAACTCAGACTAAGTTTAGCTCAGGAGGCTGGATGAAGAGGAGGGATGGAGAGATGAGAGCGAGAGAGAGAGACTGAATTTAGATAGTATGTTTAACTCACCGACTTTGATAGAGGAGCGATTGATAGACTGTTGCACGAATGTTAGTGATAGAACAGGATCGCTCAAGTAGGTGTGTGAGTTTTGTATTAAGTGATAATCTGAACGTTGTGTTGTAAGCAAGACACAATGTAAACGAGGTGTGTCCAGATCGCCCGCCTGAGGGATTTAAGTGAGGAAGAGTATTTGATAATGTGTGTTGAGGATGCAGTTAAGGCAAGGTGTGTGTGATGTAATTGCAAGACAATAGAACTGGGTTTAGATAGTTGGGAATTCCATCAAGAGCTAATGCTTAAGATTTCCGCTTTAGTTAATATTTATATTAACTTATATATAACATAGGAATAATTAGTTAAGATGATATGTATGGAATTGTGTTTGTAATTTCACTACTCATTTTTATGATATGAATATTATGTAATAAATATATGCCATCTGCTGTGTGCTATATTATTTGAAGTGTGTGGTCATGATGATGTGGATGAGTGTGAGAATGTTCTAAGTTAGAATAACGGCCAGGGCAAACAGTGAGGCCTGCTACATTAACTCAACATATTGACATAACATAATAACTTAACATATTGACTTAACTTAACATAATGTCATAACTTAACATAATGACATAACTTAACATAATGACATAACATAACATAATGACATAACATAACATAATGACATAACATAATGTGACAGAGCCTAGGTTTAGCTGAGGAGTTAGTAGTTGCGTTGTAATTATCTAATGAGTTACAACATGTGTCTACACCACGCCACGACTCCACATGGTAAATAACGCAGAAAACACTATCGTCTCATACTAAGGACATTTTCGTTTTATTATGCAAATCAACAAAAACAATATAAACAAAAAGAACAAAATACATCTAAACTAAATAATCAAAATAACTTAACGACATTACTAAACATAATGCCATAGCATAATGACATATCTGTCAGAAAAGGGGACGGCTTGGCCTAGTGGTTAAGTGGCACGGCTCACAATCTGAAGGTGCTGGGTTCGATCCCCACCCCAGCATCGGCCGTTACCCCGAGGAAGCAAACCCTCAGAAAATGCAGGAGGAAGCAAACCCTTACATAAAATGCTTTGCTGAAGTCGGATGCACTGGGCCGATAGGCGCAAAATAAAAACCACAGTGCAACGCACACAGACTTGGGGAATTGAGAAATGAGGCGAACGCAAAAAAAATCAAAAAAATCTGTCAGAAGTGAATCAAACCTGACAAACAGTCAGAAAAAGTAAGATGGCCGCGCCTTAGTGGCTGTGCTCTCGATCACTCCTTTATTTGTGTCGAGTTGTCCGATGTTTGGTGGTTCCTGTTTGGATTATATTTCACAACTCTTTCACTGTGGAATTGATGTGATTTCGACCGGTTATCCTGTTTGTTACGCTCCATTTTGCTGCATTTCATGCCTGGCTCAAGCCGTGGGAGACCAGCCTATGACGGGAGTTCCACGTTCCGCTTAACTGCACACCAGAATTCAGTCCAGATTATCACTTCTCAAGGACGTTTCTGCTCGAACTGAAGCCGACTTCCTCCCGCCCACCCCTCCCTCCCTCCACAAGAGGTTACACGATAGCTCTCCCAACCTCGTATTCTCAGGACAGCAAGGGTCACGCTGACCAACAGGTGGACACAATCAGAAGTCTCGGCAGCGGGACACATGGAAACAGGGAGTTTGGCACGGACAGACACGGAAAGCTTGACACAAACATTGGTTTAACACACTCCTCACGGTCCTTATCCCAAGGCTGTGGAGTACAGGGCTCCACCTGGGGAGTCTGTAGGGATTTCGGTCAACACGCTGAGCATGAACACAGGCTCAGCAGCTGGACATGGTAGTGGTCGATCGACGCAACGGGACTTTGACGCCTTTGCGAACATTATTATTTTTAAACAGTCAGAAACGGTCGCTCTTTTTAAAAAAAATGAGCTGAACAAGAAAACGTGACAAGTATTCGAAATTCAATGAAGAATTACAAATAAAAACAAAGCATACATTTGATATGCTCAAGTCCAGCAAAACATACTCTGCTTATTGTTGCAAGCAATAAATCGTTGCATTACTTATATTCCTGATCAAGATAATGCGCAGTACAGGATTAAGAGTTTATTCCCTAGCGTTGAACGAAAATAAGAATATGGCATACGTAACTGAACGCCATTATTTATTCATTAACGCTTCTCTGAAAATCATACAAATAATGGTCAACATTTCAAGACCCCACACAGGGGGAAGGTGTCCAAATTGAACATTCAACAACATACATAAGTGTTTGTTTAACAACTGTTTGCAAGGCGCTTAACGTGAAGCACCCCATATCTCCGGATATGACGAAGACAAAATAAGTAATGGAGCAGTAAATTTGTTTCTGTAGGCGGAAACCTTGGAAACTTGGCACGTATTTAAGCTACTGTTTTATACATCAACAAAAGGTCGACGGAAGGATCTACTCACCATGGGGAGGTAACTCTTCCCCTTCTCTCCCCTCACTCTGTTTCATTTGACTCTATCCTACAGTCACACTCTTGAACAACTTTCACACGCGCCCTCGTGGTGAGTCCCTTCCATTGCACTTTGGTTGGGCTATCTTCTGAGGGCGCACAAACCTAGCATAGGTACATACAGATGCACACATTCATTCAAGCAGTCGCTTATGCGTCCTGATATCGCCCAGTGGACTACGGTCTGGGGTGGAAAATGGCGCGCCTCCGCCAGTAGAAACTAGTAAGGCAAACATCTAAGCAACATCAGCAAAATGTATGAGGTCAAGTCCAGATTATGAACCACGTCATTGATTGGCAAAAATAACTGAACGACATTCGACTGCATCAACTTAAACAGTTTAAGGAATTCCTCCAACAATTATGTTCAAAATGCGCTGATATTGTGTATTTTACCAAAGTAAGATGGCACATGTTTAATACGATTTCTTTGAGATGTAAACAGAAATTGAAGTTCCAATGAACGAAGAGAAAGTACTAGTTTCAGAAATAAATAATAAAGTGGGTATTCTGACCTATGCTTTCTAGTAGAAATAACACCGACAAAAATTAACCTTCCAAACAAGGAACGATAATTTAATAACAGATTCCTGTAATCAGATCAAAGAGGTCGAATTAGATTTTTGTTGTTTGAACTTAAATGATCAACATTTTCCGTTGTTAATCAACTGAAAAATCAGTATCCATAAGTCTGTTGACGTACGCTCACAAAATCAATTAAATTTCAATAGAACTTAATCGTCGTTGCTAAAAACATTCGAAATATGGTTTAGTTGTTTGGGATATTTTGGTCTCCACTGTTCCTGAAACTCTCAGGAAGGAAGTGATTAATTTACAGTGGAACAATGAATTGGTCAGTATTCATGCCACGACATCAACCATCACCGCCCACATCACGTATACTACAGGTGGCAGTATCCATAATTAAGGCTATTTCTACAAAAAAACATTTTTATTAGCACGTGTGAATTGACATGTTTGTTTGGGAAACATTCTTTTCAAAAATTAAATTTTGCATGAACAAATTTCGAATATGATTAAAATATGGGAATTCAGTTAAGATGTGCAACGACCAGTAAAGTTGTCCATCGCACGCAAACAACGACCAGTAATGTTAGAAGTTGTCCATCGCACGTGAACGACCAGTAATGTTAGAAGTTGTCCATTGCACGTGAAGAACAACCAGTAATGTTAGAAGTTGTCCATCGCACGTGAACGACCAGTAATGTTAGAAGTTGTCCATCGCACGTGAACGACCAGTAATGTTAGTTGTCCATCGCACGTGAACGACCAATAATGTTAGTTGTCCATCGCACGCAAACAACAACCAGTAATGTTAGAAGTTGTACATCGCACGTGAACGACCAGTAATGTTAAAAGTTGTCCATCGCACGTGAACGACCAGTAATGTTAGAAGTTGTCCATCGCACGTGAACGACCAGTAATGTTAGAAGTTGTCCATCGCACGTGAACAACAACCAGTAATGTTAGAAGTTGTCCATCGCACGCAAACAACGACCAGTAATGTGACAAGTTGTCCATCGCACGTGAACGACCAGTAATGTTAGAAGTTGTCCATCGCACGCAAACAACAATCAGTAATGTTAGAAGTTGTCCATCGCACGTGAACGACCAGTAATGTTAGAAGTTGTCCATCGCACGTGAACGACCAGTAATGTTAGAAGTTGTCCATCGCACGTGAACAACAACCAGTAATGTTAGAAGTTGTCCATCGCACGCAAACAACGACCAGTTATGTTAGAAGTTGTCCATCGCACGCACACAACGACCAGTAATGTTACAAGTTGTCCATCGCACGTGAACGATCAGTAATGTTAGAAGTTGTCCATCGCACGCAAACAACGACCAGTAATGTTAGAAGTTGTCCATCGCACGCAAACAACGACCAGTAATGTTACAAGTTGTCCATCGCACGTGAACGACCAGTAATGTTAGTTGTCCATCGCACGTGAACGACCAGTAATGTTAGTTGTCCATCGCACGCAAACGACCAGTAATGTTAGAAGTTGTCCATCGCACGTGAACGACCAGTAATGTTAGAAGTTGTCCATCGCACGTGAACAACCACAAACCTCAAACTTGTGCTGCAAGATTTGTTTTCATATGGCTATAGCAACCAATCCTACCACAGCAGACTTCGCTGCACTCGGGTGAGGAGTCAGCTATGGAGTCGCTCTGCTCTCCCAAGTGGCAAACCTAATCTGAGTCTCTGCGATGGAGTGTCGCTCTGTGATCTGAGCACCGTATGAATGCACACCCTGTTAGAATAGCGAAGCTTTTTAAAGCAAGGTTCTTTGTTCTGCTGAACGGGCCTGGACAACCTAGACGGCGTGAAAACTATTGAGCTGTCGGACGTGTCTACTAAACATTGTCCATGTTTTGTAGACATGCAGCAGAATAGTTAACATTACAGCACGATAGACTTTAACCTTGTTGAAGTCAATGATGCGCTGTCGGCTTCAGACCTTTGCTTGCAGCCTTCCAAACGCAGAGCTCGCTTTTGCAATCCTGCTGTTTATCTCAGAATCGATATCCGCCTCTCTGGTGAGGGTACTGCCTAGGTAGGTGAAGCTATGGACTGCCTTCAGACGTTGATTCTGTACGGCAAAGTTTGCTTCAATGTACGGCTTCCCAGGTGGAGGCTAAAAGAGTAGTTTAGTTTGTCTAGTGTTGATTGAGAGACCAAAGTTGCTGTATGCTGTCGAAATAATACCATTACTTATGTGGACCTGAAATAAATACATTGTACGGTAACTTTTCCTTTTCATGTTTCAGAAATTGTGTTGTTATATTGACTCAGTAGTGTGCTAATAGGGCCTCCAGATGGTGGGGGTGTTCGTCCTTAGTCACAGCTGGAGGGGGTGATCTTCCTTAGTCACAGCTGGAGGGGGGGTGATCGTCCTTAGTTACAGCTGGAGGGGGTGATCGTCCTTAGTCACAGCTGGAGGGGGTGATCGTCCTTAGTCACAACTGGAGGTGGTGATCCTCCTTAGTCACAGCTGGAGGGGGTGATCCTCCTTAGTCACAGCTGGAGGGGGTGATCCTCCTTTGTCACAGCTGGAGGGGGTGATCCTCCTTAGTCACAGCTGGAGGGGGTGATCCTCCTTAGTCCCAGCTGGAGGGGGTGATCATCCTTAGTCACAGCTGGAGGGGGTGATCCTCCTTAATCATAGCTGGAGGGAGTGATCTTCCTTAGTCAAGCTCTCAACTGGATGGTGTGGTCCCCACTAGCCACAAGCTGAAGAGGGTGTATTGTAAGCAAGTTATATCAAAATGGTGCGAACTCAGGCTGAAATTTGTTACAATTTTTTTTAAGTTTCGCCTGCGGCGGGTAATTTACAGTAAAAGGGGCACGTGCATTTTCTAAAGTTGAAGAGTATTTGTGGGTCATCCGGTCAGGTCAGGTCATCCCGTAACCGGTGAGGTCGTTGGGGTATACATGAAGACATCCTCGTAACCCACGCCACCTTTCTCTGTCAGCGGCCGCTGTCTGTACCTCTTCTGGTCGGAGATTGGTCCATTCTTTTTTGTTGTCCCACCTCTTTTGGGACGGCCTCTTCGTCGTCTGCCTTGCACCTTTCCGTGGAGGATCTATAGATTCATGTCTTCCTCTCCCTCCTCATCACCATTAGGTTCATGCCTTCTTCTCCCTCCTCATCACCATTAGGTTCATGCCTTCCTCTCCCTCCTCATCACCACCATTAGGTTCATGCCTTCCTCTCCCTCCTCATCACCACCATTATGTTTATGCCTTCCTCTCCCTCCTTCTCACCACGGTTTATGTCTTCCTCTTGCTCCTCACCACCATTAGGTTCATGCCTTCCTCTCCCTCCTCCTCACCACCATTAGATTCATGTCTTCATCTTTCTCATCACCACCATTAGATTCATGTCTTCATCTTTCTCATCACCCCCATTAGGTTCATGCCTTCGTCTCCCTCTTCCTCACCACGGTTCATGTCTTCATCTTCCTCATCACCCCCATTAGGTTCATGCCTTCCTCTCCCTCCTCCTCACCACGGTTCCTGTCTTCCCTATCTCCAGTTTCATTAAGGATAAACTAACATTACAATAGTATAAATAATGATAGCGAGCCAATGGTCCATTTATCCGATGATTAATCCAGGTCTCCAATGACAATTATCAAATTCTTGATAATAATTAACATCCCTGGACAACGCACACATCGCCTCCTTTGACATTGACAAATGAAATCTTTACAAATATTTTGATTCTGGACACAAACGTGACAAAAATATTTGTCGCTTGGCACTTGTTTCGGGAGAAATAGATTTGTATGTATTAACAGAATCCACATTTAGGACGTAAGGCACAGTTTCCAAATGCTGACTTTGGATTTCGTAGCTCTCTGTCAAGTTTTTCTATTTATATATCGCCCAAACTGAATAGTATATTAGTTATAATTGTGAAATAGTGAGATTGTTTATATGGCAGTGTGTGACCTCTATTATAGACGTTCGCGCACATTGAAAATACCGAGGGCATTTACTGCAGTCTACCACACTGTAATGTATCCTACCCACCCTACCGAACCCTGCCCCGTCCTATCCTTCCTTCCTCCCCCATAAAACAATCTCTATGAGATGTTAAACATAACTCAATCATCCATATCCATGATTCTGGCAAGCACTCTGTCTTTCCTGATGTAAGATCGCCTTGGCTGAATGCCTAGACTCCTTAAAAGTGGTTTAGCCGTCGTCTGTCTCAGTTCGCAGCCATTTCTTTAAAAACTGTTTCCTGTCTTCACTGCCGCCTTCACACTAATTCCCATTAATTTAGATTAAATGTGTAACGTCAGTTTTTCCCACACGTTTTCATGACATCCTTAGTATACCAGAATTTTTCCACGGCACCGAATGTCAGAACATAATCCTACTTAACAGTTGCAGGGCGCAGTTAATGAAAATGTTGAAATGTTTTACGGCATCCCTGTAAACCAGCCATGGCATCACAGGGTGCCCCGTCACTGGTCACAGACGTGTTTTGTTTGAATTAGAAACCTTAATAGATGTTAAAATATACGTTTCATCCTCATGTAAATAACAACTACATTTTAATTGGCTTGCAATGACAGTGTTCATGTCTTTACGTTTATAGCAATAGCTCATTCCGGATATTTTCTCAGACATCCTACATTTTTATGTGTCAGTTTCTTGCCTTTCTCGTTTCTAGGTTAATACCCGGATATCACATCGATTACACAAGTTCGCTAAACTGTATCTCTTGTTGTTAGCGTATTATAGTGTTGGTAAATGTGGATACTTATCAGCTGGGATTCATAAACAGGTCGCTTTAATTGGCTTATTGAATTTTTGTTTCGAAATCTCTACATAATCTCTCGTCTATTATGAACGTGTGGAAGTCATTAAATAGACTGGCGGATGGGGCAGGGGGGGGGGGTCGGGCCTGCCCTGTGCACCGTCTGTCTTACGAAACATGAAAGTCATTAAATAAGACTTCTGGGATGGGCCTGCCCTGGGAACCATATGCCTTGCGCAGCATGGAAGTAATTAAATAGACTACGAACTGATGTCACGACGCAGGAAAAACTTAAAGCACACAGGGGTGATCAGACATGGAGCAACCAC
Source organism: Ariolimax columbianus (assembly GCA_036924085.1). NCBI lineage: Eukaryota > Metazoa > Mollusca > Gastropoda > Stylommatophora > Arionidae > Ariolimax > Ariolimax columbianus. The sequence goes on from JAVGWX010000009.1 coordinate 3,103,329, forward strand.
CTGATGATCTGCCCAAACCTTCTGGAAACATCCAATATGGATGATATGCTGAGGGGGAATGACAATACAATCCCTGTCGGTGATGTCTGACGTGGTCCAATCATGTCATTCAATTATTTGAGAAAAAAACGCGTTCTTGTCTCCTTATTAACACAAAGAAACTTTGCTATATTCGAGGATTAGAAATTTGTCAGAGCTGAAAATTCCCGTCTTAAACAATATGTCATCGACAGATGTAGAAGAATGGATGAAGATCTCAAATATTTGCATCCACGTTCCTAGCATGGATACAAGATGCTAGTTGGAGGAGTCCGGCTATGGAAATAGGAATCAAAGAGGAACAGCCTGAAAGTTGGAGGAGTCCGGCTGAGGGATCAAAGAGGGACAGCCTGAAAGTTGGAGGAGTCCGGCTAAGAGATCAAAGAGGGTCAGCCTGCAAGTTGGAGGAGTCCGGCTAAGGGATCAAAGAGGGACAGCCTGAAAGTTGGAGGAGTCCGGCTAAGAGATCAAAGAGGGTCAGCCTGCAAGTTGGAGGAGTCCGGCTAAGGGATCAAAGAGGGTCAGCCTGCAAGTTGGAGGAGTCCGGCTAAGGGATCAAAGAGGGTCAGCCTGCACGTTGGAGGAGTCCGGCTAAGGGATCAAAGAGGGACAGCCTGCAAGTTGGAGGAGTCCGGCTAAGGGAATTGTGATCAAAGAGGGACAGCAAACCAGGTCTCAAACACGGATATATCGGTCCGAAAGGCTCAGATATCACAGCCTCGCTGTAAATGTCGACACAAGGTAACGAAACGGCGAAGAAGAAGAACAAGGAAACAAATACAGCGCCATTTTGGGAGTTACTGCCTTGGGCTGTGACCTGACAAGCGGATATTGTGTTGAACTTTGAACTCTATTATGGAGATAACTCTAGTAACGGTTAACATGTCACATCTGCCCGAGATATCAGCATTTTTGTGGGTGCGACCCGACTGAAGCATTATTTGATTTAGAAGAGCCAAATTGCCACGTTCGTAATCAAATAACAGATTTTAAAAATTCAACGCACTAAATGACCTGACAATCTCGGAGTTCATAACCTGGCATAAGGAGACGTAAGCAGTAGCTGGCACGGATTTTAGAACTATGTTTGATGTAGGGAGTACCCAGTGGTCTCGAGGTAAGGTGTTCGCCTCGGGTGCTGGAGGTCACGGGTTCAAATCACCGTGGAGACGTGATTTTCTCACGTGGATCATCCCGTAAATATTTTCCTTGATCTCTGAGTAATGCGATCAGATACCCGTGTGCAATGGTGCGCACGCTAAAAATACCCCAGCAGTTGGAAATCGAAAAAAGTAGACTTAACGGTCTCTGCTCTGGCAAAATTCAAGTTAAAAATCTACTCAAATTATTCTAGGGATATTTGCCACACAGAGAATATGTTACCAAAATAGAGACTGTGCGGCTATAACTTCAATTCTTGGTTATGTGGTTAGCGGAGCAGTTTAGATGGCGCCGGACAAGCTGCGGGTATACCTTGATCTAATTTATGTTTCCACCTCCACCAGTTTCAAAAATATGCAATATATATATGTATATTCCGGGAGGGGGGAGGGGGGGGGGGGGAAGAAAGATGCTGGGATTTACCTGGCAAGTCACCGGTGGATTTTCACCTACCAAAAAATAAAAAAAGAGGTCACACCTCTCCACGACGTCTAACGACATAAGTGGACTGAAGATAGATAGATAGATAGATAGATAGATAGATCGATAGATAGATAGATAGATAGATAGATAGATAGATAGATAGATAGATAGATAGATAGATAGATAGATAGATAGATAGATAGGTAGGTAGCTATGTAGGTAGATGGGTGGGTATGTAGGTAGGTAGGTAGGCAGGTAGGTAGGTAGATAGGTAGGTAGATAGATAGATAGGTATGTAGATAGATAGATAGATAGATAGATAGATAGATAGATAGATAGATAGATAGATAGATAGATAGATAGATAGATAGATAGATAGATAGATAGATAGATAGATAGATAGATAGATAGATAGATAGATAGATAGATAGATAGATAGATAGATAGATAGATAGAAATTATGCAAACCAGAAGATGACAGCATTGACATACTGTTCTGAGACACAAATCTTCAGACTCACAATGGGATATTGTAGACTCCAGGCCCACCTGCACTGCCACGTGCCATCGCGGAGCACCCAAGCAAACAGCAGAACATATCCTGCGAGACTGGCCTATTTATACAGACCAAAGAGAGACAGTCTGGCCTGGGGGAGACACCATACTTGAAAAGCTGTGAGAGACCGACGAAGACCTGACACACAGTCCCCTTCGTGAACCTCGCCGGACTAGAAGCCTAGCTTCAGTTGACCAGTAGCAGAAGTAGCCCCTTGTAAGTCATGTCTAGAAGACACAGAGAATAGATTCATGCTACTGATGTGTAGGATGGCTGGTCAGCGTGTTACTCTAGTTGTTGCATATTTCCTTATTTAAAGGCAAGCCGGATTCATTATTTTTTGAAGGTCGGAAGCCATACCGGATAGTGTGGATTATAACAATGTTACATATCCACGACGTAACAAGGGAACAGTTAGGTGATATATTAGCGATTCTGCCCTGCCGTAGACGAATGTGTCGGACCGAAAGGTGCAAATATCGCAGTCAAACTGTAAACTAGCGACACAACGCATTCCGTTCTGCGGACTACATCTTGCTACTTGCAAAGCCCTATTCGGGACTTTCGTAGCAGGAGATTGAGAACGGTCGCAGAAAAAGAAGAAGAAGTGAATCTGCGATGATACCAACTGAAAGTAAACAGGTGGACGGGTGACATTGCTGTGGTGTCATCCACTGTCGATCTAACTTATATTTCTAAGACCCCAATGCATTGTGGGAGACCTGATAATGGGTAAGGCTTCGGGAGTAAACTCTAAGGAAAAATTCGGAGCTGGTGTCCCTAAAGCAGTCAAATGGTGTTTCCACCAATATTCCGAAACTTCTGCAACGTTGCTGATTCCTGGCAGTATCAACTAATGTCGTGCGCCTGGACTAATTAACTAGATAGTTGCTGAACTAATAGTTGAATAGTCTAAAGTAAGGAACTCACAAGTTCATATCGGAACTGTGGACAATGAATAGACATTTGACAGATTTAACAGAGAATCACTTTGGATGTTGAACCCTTTCAGACAGGAACTGATGTGCGACATGGATTTCTCTAGCTATTGATTAGATTGAAAACAACAACATCAACCAACAGAAATAGAATTCCATGAAATTTGACAAAATAATTTGATGATATCGACTTTAATGATAACTTATCGCTTCTGTCCCAGAACAGTAATCATATGCACAATAAAACAAGTTGGACTGATGAGAGATCGCGTAAGTTGTGACTGGGGGGGGGGGGGGGGGGGGGGGGGGTACGCAGAGAAAGGTACAACGATTGTTATAATAAATGCAGCTAGCACGCGTCCATTTGTTTTACCAACAAAAACAAAAGTAATGGTATGCTTGATCTTTCTATTACTGTCTCAATATTCTCAAACAAAATACGTGTGTAACAGAACTTGCAGAGAGAGAAATGAACTAATGGATCTTTACAGGACTTGCAGAGAGAGAAATGAACTAATGGATCTTTACAGGACTTGCAGAGAGAGAAATGAACTAATGGATCTTTACAGGACTTGCAGAGAGAGAAATGAACTAATGGATCTTTACAGAACTTGCAGAGAGAGAAATGAACTAATGTATCTTTACAGGACTTGCAGCAAGAGCAATGAACTAATGGATCTTTACAGGACTTGCAGAGAGAGAAATGAACTAATGGATCTTTACAGGACTTGCAGAGAGAGAAATGAACTAATGTATCTTTACAGGACTTGCAGCAAGAGCAATGAACTAATGGATCTTTACAGGACTTGCAGAGAGAGAAATGAACTAATGGATCTTTACAGGACTTGCAGAGAGAGAAATGAACTAATGGATCTTTACAGAACTTGCAGAGAGAGAAATTAACTAATGGATCTTGACAGAACTTGCAGAGAGAGAAATGAACTAATGGATCTTGACAGGACTTGCAGCAAGAGCAATGAACTAATGTATCTTTACAGGACTTGCAGCAAGAGCAATGAACTAATGTATCTTTACAGGACTTGCAGAGAGAGAAATGAACTAATGTATCTTTACAGAACTTGCAGAGAGAGAAATGAACTAATGTATCTTTACAGGACTTGCAGCAAGAGCAATGAACTAATGTATCTTTACAGGACTTGCAGAGAGAGAAATGAACTAATGTATCTTTACAGAACTTGCAGAGAGAGAAATGAACTAATGTATCTTTACAGGACTTGCAGCAAGAGCAATGAACTAATGGATCTTGACAGAACTTGCAGAGAGAGAAATGAACTAATGTATCTTTACAGGACTTGCAGAGAGAGAAATGAACTAATGTATCTTTACAGGACTTGCAGCAAGAGCAATGAACTAATGGATCTTGACAGAACTTGCAGAGAGAGAAATGAACTAATGTATCTTTACAGGACTTGCAGAGAGAGAAATGAACTAATGTATCTTTACAGGACTTGCAGAGAGAGAAATGAACTAATGTATCTTTACAAGACTTGCAGAGAGAGAAATGAACTAATGGATCTTGACAGAACTTGCAGCAAGAGCAATGAACTAATGGATCTTTACAGGACTTGCAGAGAGAGAAATGAACTAATGTATCTTTACAGGACTTGCAGAGAGAGAAATGAACTAATGGATCTTGACAGAACTTGCAGCAAGAGCAATGAACTAATGGATCTTGACAGGACTTGCAGCAAGATCAATGAACTAATGGATTTTGACAGAACTTACAGCAAGAGCAATGAACTAATGGATCTTGACAGAACGTACAGCAAGAGTAATGAACTAATGGATCTTGACAGAACTTGCAGCAGGAGAAATGAGCTAATGAATCTTGACAGAACTTACAGCAAGATCAATGAACTAATGGATCTTGACAGAACTTACAGCAAGAGTAATGAACTAATGGATCTTGACAGAACTTACAGCAAGAGCAATGAACTAGTGGATCTTGACAGAACTTGCAGCAGGAGAAATGAACTAATGGATCTTGACAGAACTTGCAGCAGGAGAAATGAACTAATGGATCTTTGAGGATACTACCCTCTGTCTTTTTCTTCGAGCGATCCCATCTTCCATGTAGACAGCGTTAGACGTCACATCTTTCATGTTGACAGCGTTAGACGTCACATCTTTCATGATGATAGCGTTAGACGTCACATCTTTCATGTTGACAGCGTTAGACGTCACATCTTTCATGTAGACAGCGTTAGACGTTACATCTTTCATGTTGACAGCGTTAGACGTTACATCTTTCATGTTGACAGCGTTAGACGTCACATCTTTCATGTAGACAGCGTTAGACGTCACATCTTTCATGTTGACAGCGTTAGACGTTACATCTTTCATGTTGACAGCGTTAGACGTCACATCTTTCATGTTGACAGCGTTAGACGTTACATCTTTCATGTTGACAGCGTTAGACGTCACATCTTTCATGTAGACAGCGTTAGACGTCCCATCTTTCATGTTGACAGCGTTAGACGTCACATCTTTCATGTTGACAGCGTTAGACGTCACATCTTCCACGTTGACAGCGTTAGACGTCACATCTTCCATCTTGACAGCGTTAGACGAGATCCCGTGATGAACTTGCCAGTACTCTGAAGTTCCTATTTCGCCCATCAAGGATACAATTTCCACTTCCGCAGCCAAGACCCGCAGCGAATAGAGATCCAGCAATTAGAATGCTAATTAAACAGATCACGCGACTCACAGCACTTTGATTGACCGTTATTTTTTTTTAAAACATCCTGGCCCCCACGATTCTCAAATAGAATTAAGAAGCACATGCTAGAATTAGATGGCAAGGCTAAATTTGAAATTTCACATTTGTCACTTGTACAACAATTTCTAGAACGTTCGACCAACTGTAAATCCTATATGCTTACCTGTGTATATATATGAGGAAATGTGTGGGCAGTCATTTTACAGTGACAAAAGCTGTAGTGCAGATATCATGGCCAAATTGAGGCTTATTTTAAGCTACAACTTAGCGCCTTACTGTCGGAAGGTGACTCTAAGAACACTTAATATTTTTGAGTTAGTCTTATTATATTGGATTTTTAAATAATGGTTTAAATCAAATACATTCAATTTAACTTAAATAAAAATTAACTCAATTAGTAGCTTAATCCTGAGTGCTCCGCCGGGGTCTTGTGTGTGACAAGGACAAGAATAGCACCACTGCCCCACAAGGAGCATGTCGTAAGAGGCGACTGACTGTGTCCCGTGGCATAACACCGGCCATGGTTAGGTGGTTTGGTTAGAGCAGCATAGATGGCGCCTAACAGGCTGCGGATCTACTTTGCTCTAGTGTTTGAGTCTATTAAGATAGACTCGCACATCGGTTAACCGTCCTCCACGGCACTTAATCCAACGTAGAGGAGTAATCAGCTGCTCGAGCCTACCCCGCTAAGCAGGAAATCCAACTCCCGGCTACATTCAGCTCATACCAGAGCTGGGACCTCCACAGGGGCATCCTCCTTTGTAGAAGTACAGGTCAATTAAGACTAAGGACAAAGTAACTTAATTAATAACTAACTGAATTAATAACATAATTAATAACATAATTAATAACAATGAACTTTAACCAATGGACATATTTCCTAAAGAAGAGCGTTATTTACACAAGTTTGTAAGATGGCTCTATTTGATAATTCTCACGTAGTCACTCCTCTTCTACCTTACTAATTCAGCTTCATTCTTCTGTTCGCGGTATAGAGTTTATATACACATGAAATCGAGTGTGCTGAGAAGCGGGTGATTGCCCTGTTGTGTCTTTGCAGGATGGATACGACGCCTTCCTCTGACCTTCCGTTACTTCACTATCGGGTAAGAAATTCTCTACCATTATAATTTGTCCCCGGAACAACGGCTAACAGTCTGCACGTTTAAGATTTTCAGCTGTCATGAGTTATTTTTGTACATGCACACCGTGAACAAATGATCTACGAGTTATGGTCCATCTCCGATAGGAATAAGATCCAATCTCACCTTGTCGAGCTCTCGATTTTTTAGAAGTGGTCTCTTACCCCTTAACTATAGCCCCCCCCCCCCCATATACCCCCGTCTCATTGTATAAATATAAATGATTAATAGATTCCAAATATGGGGAGGCGGGGGGGGGGGGGGGGGGGGAGGGGAGGGGGACGTTTGTTGTTGTGTTCTTTACTTACGTTAAATATTGTTTTTTTATGTCTAGGTTGTTGTTGGTGTTGTTGTTGGATGTTGTTGTTGTTGGTATTGTTGTTGTTGGTGTTGTTGTTGTTGGTTTCGATGTTGGTGTTGATGTTGTTGGTGTTGTTGTTATTGTTGGTGTTGTTGTTGTTAGTGATGTTGTTGGTGTTGTTGTTGTTATTGATGTTGTTGGTGTTGTTGTTTTTGTTGTTGTTGTTTGCGATTGCCCACAATGAGTAGGTTTACTCTTTTGTACGCCCTGAAAAGGACGTTACGTGGCGGGTTGCATTAGCTTTCCTCACACCCTGAGTGTCCTGATGAAGGTGAACCAGAGTCCTAGACATGGTTGTGCTATACTTGTCGCTCACTACTACAGGGATCAAGTCGATTCCTCACCTCGTTAACCCGGCTGCCATGTAAACAACCCGTTTTCAGGGAGGCCTACAGGGAAGTCAAGGTGAGAGTCTTGGCCAGTTTATTTTGCCCGACCCTGACTAACATGTCTGATCAGTATATTTTGCCTGACCCTGACTAACATGTCTGATCAGTATATTTTGCCTGACCCTGACTAACATGTCTAATCAGTATATTTTGCCTGACCCTAACTTACATGTCTGATCAGTATATTTTGCCTGACCAGACGTTAGTCTTCCTCCCCTTCTGTGAAGTTATCTCCTTTTGTCTTTTTCCCCTTGTTATTACTATGATTTTTTTTTAAATGTGTATTAGTTGTGTACACACAATTAATAATTATTAGACGAATGCCTGACAGATGCTGTCAGACAAAACACAAACAAGAACTCCTCAAAAACGTACCCACCATGTCTATTCCTAAGGAATCCACACATTCGAAAAAAGCCAAGGAACAGCCAAAATCTCCAGGTTTACTGGAAGGAACAAAGTGAGAGATGAGAGAACTCAACAGTGAGAACAATTTCATACACGACATAATATAGACAGACAGAGATTATAATGTGTTCGTCTTGAAAAGAATGTCCCCAAATTTTCCAGTCGTTCGAATCTATAACAACAGACAGCAATGCTTAAAATGATGAAGATCAATGGAACGAAGCATGGATTGAAAACTCATGCGGTCACACATTGTACATGAGGTGTCGTCTAATCACATACAATGGTACAGGTCAGACGATGAAGGATTTATTTAAAATAAACTGTCCAATGACTTCCTTTATAATTTCAGAGACAATTTTCTTTAACGAAGGGAACTTTTTAAATCGGATATAAGAGGAAATAGGGGATTAGAAGGTCGAATAGCAACTGAAATATGAGAGGAAATTGGGCAGCAGCGGGTCGAATAGCAACTGAAATATAAGAGGAAATTGGGAAGCAGGTGGTCGAATAGCAACTGAAATAAAAGAGGAAATAGGGGAGTAGAAGGTCGAATAGCAACTGAAATATAAGAGGAAATAGGGGATGAGAAGGTTGAATAGCAACTGAAATATAAGAGGAAATAGGGCAGCAGCGGGTCTAATAGCAACTGAAATATGAACACATAACGAAATAGGACCTCTACAGCCTCCGACATTTTAGAACCTGCCATGTCTAAATCAATCTCTGTCGGGCATGCACTATCTCCAGTGTTGTAATATCAATACTGGATTTCGATTTAAAGTACATCATTTTATCGATGTCAGAGCTATTTGTAGCTACCAGCCATTACGGTACCTCACGAAATCTGCTGGGATAGTCAGGAGATAAATTGAACTGTGCATAGAATATTAACACTTTGTCTAGATTAATTTGTTTTTCAACACGCGCTGAACTCCAAACAAGTGACTAAATTAAACAACTCCTGTTTATAGTTATGTTTAAATAAATACCTGCTTTATAATGGGGTAATATTTATATTGTTTCCACTTAGTTTTCAGGTCCACATGAAATAGTAATATTGATATCTGTTCATATGGATGTACTAAACAATGTTTTAATCTCAAATCATAATGGGGCGCGATATTTGGTTGTACTGGTCGCTGAAAAAGTTGGCTTTTAAAAAAAGTTAACATCACATTTTACAGTACATAAAAGTGAAATGAATTTATTAAAAGGAAACGAAAATTTCATACACTTGTTTCACGAATAGATTAGTAATTTCTTGCTGATCAAATTACTTATATTTCAAACTAATCATCATGCCCCAGTTCGTAAGTAATATTTTGTTCCGGGGCTGTATATTTGTAATTTTATACCAGTTTCCCGCTACTTTGCACACGTCTCACGGTTTTTCGTCACTTTTGAATGCGCAGAAATAGGAAGTGCAGAGGAGTATTATCATAATTAATATTGTTGATATCGTCTTTCTAGCTTTCCTAATCAGGGGCCACACAAGTTGCTTGACGAATATAGGGCCACAACTGTAGCTATAGAACTGCAGGTCACAACTCCACCTGCATTGTACCCATTCTCCTGTACGACTCCGAGTCCTGGACACTACTACAGCAGGACCGGCATCGTCTTAATGCCTTCCACCTGCCCAACCAGAGGCGCATCCTCGGGGTCGTCTGGAATTACATGGTTTCCAAAAGGGAAGCAGTTCGACGAACTCAACTTGAGGCATTGTCTCAACGGTTGGTCGCCGTCGCCTCTCCCTCTTCGGTCACGTTGTTCGTCTTTCTCGTAAAGCCCCAGTCTACGAGATGCTCCGGTTGCCTGTGGGGGCGAGTTACGGTAAAACGTCGTACTCATCCTGGAGACGTCCTCGGGGCCGTACTCGCATCGCCTGGCTAAAACAGGTCTCCACCTCTCCACGAGCACTGCAAGCCTGCTGGGGCGCAGTCATGGATATGGTCACTCGGTGCGACGGGTCCTGGTGGCTTGAGGGCACTATTGTATTGTCACAACTGTCGCCCTAACAACACATAGGCCACAAGTGTTCTTCAAACTACAAAGTTCTTCTTCTACTTCTTCGTCTTCTTCTTCTTCTTCTTCTTCTTCGTCATCTTCTTCTTCGTCATCTTCTTCTTCTTCTTTTTTTTTTGGTCTTCTTCCTCTTCATCTTCGATCAACTGATGCTGTGCCTCTAGTCCGGTGAGGTTCACGAGCGAGACTGAGTTTCAGGTCCCCGCCGGACACCCCCATCTATTCGAGCATGATCGTTAAGCCGGACCAAACTGCCTCTCTTTGGTCTGTATAAATAGGACAGTTCTGCAGGATATGTTCCGGTATTTTTCTTGTCTGCACAGTCACACGTGGCGGTGCCTCTAAGGCCACTCCGTGGAGGTGGCCCTTGAGTCTGCAATGTCCCGTTCTGAAAATGAAGATCTCTAGCTGCCTATCTCTGCCAAGTTTTTTTTAAGTTGTAATTTTCTGGCTTCTATTCTTTGTGCCGGTCTCTCCAGTCTGTCCTAAAGGAACGTTTGATGAGTGTCTTTGTGCTGGTCTCTCCAGTCTGTCCTAAAGGAACGTTTGATGAGTGTCTTTGATTCTTTATTACTCTGTGGATGGTAATAAGGCGTGCCGCTACTTCTGGCTTTTGCGAGCTCATCTGCTTTCTCGTCTCCAAGGATCCCACAGTGGGCCGGAATCCACTGTGGACCGGGATCCACTGTGGGCCGGGATCCACTGTGAGCCAGGATCCACTGTGGACCAGAATCCATTGTTGAACTTATTCTGTTTTTTTAGACAGCAATCCTATGTTGTATTGTATTTCGTGTGATCTATCTTGCTTGGGGTTTGAGATGGCCCCGAGTACGCTCCTGGAGTCTGTTAGAATAACAGTTTTTCTTGTAGTTGTGTTTTGGCTGACAAGAATCCTCGTTGCTACATGAACAGCTGTTGCTCCATTTCTGAAATTGGTACAGGTCTCTCCTGCTAATATGGAATGATGTCTGTGTCGCCGTTGAAGCGTGTGATGTAGATTCTACTGCCTCCCTTTTTTCGCACTCCGTCGCCGATCCATCTGTGCGCACACGTGTCCAGGAGTTGCTAGGGTACTGTCTCTTGGGCTCCTGAAGAACGTGGATTTTTTGTTCTGTTGCAGACTGCTTAATTTTCTTCGTTATTACTGGAACTTCCAAAATTATGTTGGAACGGTCATATCTCTGTATTCAAGGTTCTTGAATAAGTGCTTCGCACTTTTCGATTTTGGCCTCAATGATGTTTTCATGTTTTGTTCCTCTAACAACACAGGGACCAAAACTGTCGCTTTAACAACACAGGGACCAAAACTGTCACTCTAACAACACAGGGACCAAAACTGTCACTCTAACAACACAGGGACCAAAACTGTCGCTCTAACAACACAGGGACCAAAACTGTCGCTCTAACAACACAGGGACCAAAACTGTCGCTCTAACAACACAGGGACCAAAACTGTCGCTCAGGCATGGAAACCATTCGCCAAAGATCTCCTCTTCATTAGTAAAGTTTAGTATAGTCGAAAAATCAATGTATCTGCAGAAGGCTGGGGTTTAACTCATAAATGCTGTGTTCTTCTCCATATTTTTGGAGAATCTCAGCACAATGGACGGACTCCGTAGTTCCGGTGAGGATGCCGTCATAGATTGGCTAGAATTTTAACATAATTTTTATTTTTCCCGGGCAGCGGCCTTTAAATGTCAGCACCAAAAGACAAGCTGTTATGTGTACAATGTGTACATATCTATCAGTAACATTATGTACAAATGGGACTAACTGTTTTGTCTTTATATATTACATTTCAAAACGTCCACTCCATATTACACTTTAGAACGTCCACTCTATATTACACTTAGAAACGTCCCCTAAATATCACATTTCAAAACGTCCATTACATATTACATTTCAAAAACGCCCACATCATATTATATTTCAAAACAATCACTCTATATTACAATTCAATACGTAAATCTACATTACATTTCAAAACGTTAACTCCATATTACATTTCAAAACATAGAATCTATTTTATATTTTAAAACACCCAATCCATATTACATTTTAGAACATAACTCTATATCACATTTCAAAACGTCCACGCCATATCACATTTCAAAACGTCCACGCCATATCACATTTCGAAACGTTCACTCCATATCACATTTCAAAACGTCCACGCCATATCACATTTCAAAACGTTCACTCCATATCACATTTCAAAACGTCCACTCCATATCACATTTCAAAACGTCCACTCTATATCACATTTCAAAACGTCCACTCCCTATCATATTTCAAAACGTTCACTCCCTATCACATTTCAAAACGTTCACTCCATATCACATTTCAAAACGTCCACTCCATTTTATTGGCAATTCACATTTCAAGAGGCGAGGTAGTGCATTTCATGGTCATGGCTTTGCTTTTATTTTAAATAAAACCCTTCTGATGAAAACATAAATGAAAAATTACGTGATTAAATAACTATATTATTACAGTAATTTATACTAACATTCATATTGGTATTATAGATTTCTGCTATAGAATATCTAAAAGTTTCAATTGCCAGCGCAAAATATGCAAAAGAAAATACCTTCAAACACACACAATATTTCACATAAGTTAAAAAAAATACAACGTAAAACACGATATATTTTATTATCTATTAAGAATTTATATTTATACCTAATATTGTCAGGGCGCACAAAAGGATAAGCTCTCTCGTTGTGGACATTCAACAACAACGGTAACAAGATTAACAACAACATTAACAACAATATAAACACAAATCACTCAAGAGAGCATTACGGATTGCATCCCTTTCGGGGCCAAGTGCTTCTGTACTAAAGCCCAGGCATTGTTATCTCCGATTGTTGATGTTGGAGAGGAAGACTAACGTCTGGTCAGGCACAACATACTGATCAGACATGTTAGTCAGGGTCAGGCACAACATACTGATCAGACATGTTAGTCAGGGTCAGGCACAACATACTGATCAGACATGTTAGTCAGGGTCAGGCACAACATACTGATCAGACATGTTAGTCAGGGTCAGGCACAACATACTGATCAGACATGTTAGTCAGAATCAGGCACAACATACTGATCAGACATGTTAGTCAGGGTCAGGCACAACATACTGATCAGACATGTTAGTCAGGGTCAGGCACAACATACTGATCAGACATGTTAGTCAGGGTCAGGCACAACATACTAATCACACATGTTAGTCAGGGTCAGGCACAACATACTGATCAGACATGTTATTTAGGGTCAGCCACAACATACTGATCAGACATGTTAGTCAGGGTCAGGAACAACATACTTATCAGACATGTTAGTCAGGGTCAGGCACAACATACTGATGAGACATGTTAGTCAGGGTCAGGCACAACATACTGATCAGACATGTTTGTCAGGGTCAGGCACAACATACTGATCAGACATGTTAGTCAGGGTCAGGCACAACATACTGATCAGACATGTTTGTCAGGGTCAGGCACAACATACTGATCAGACATGTTAGTCAGGGTCAGGCACAACATACTGATCAGACATGTTAGTAAGGGTCAGGCCCAACATACTGATCAGACATGTTAGTCAGAGTCAGGCACAACATACTTATCCCACATGTTAGTCAGGGTCAGGCACAACATACTGATCAGACATGTTAGTCAGGGTCAGGCACAACATACTGATCAGACATGTTAGTCAGGGTCAGGCACAACATACTTATCCCACATGTTAGTCAGGGTCAGGCACAACATACTGATCAGACATGTTTGTCAGGGTCAGGCACAACATACTCATCAGACATGTTAGTCAGGGTCAGGCCCAACATACTGATCAGACATGTTAGTCAGGGTCAGGCACAACATACTTATCCCACATGTTAGTCAGGGTCAGGCACAACATACTTATCCCACATGTTAGTCAGGGTCAGGCACAACATACTGATCAGACATGTTAGTCAGGGTCAGGCACAACATACGTATCCCACATGTTAGTCAGGGTCAGGCCCAACATACTTATCAGACATGTTTGTCAGGGTCAGGCACAACATACTCATCAGACATGTTAGTCAGGGTCAGGCACAACATACTTATCCCACATGTTAGTCAGGGTCAGGTAAAACATACTTATCCCACATGTTAGTCAGGGTCAGGCACAACATACTGATCAGACATGTTAGTCAGGGTCAGGCACAACATACTGATCAGACATGTTTGTCAGGGTCAGGCACTACATACTGATCAGACATGTTAGTCAGGGTCAGGCACAACATACTGATCAGACATGTTAGTAAGGGTCAGGCCCAACATACTGATCAGACATGTTAGTCAGGGTCAGGCACAACATACTTATCCCACATGTTAGTCAGGGTCAGGCACAACATACTGATCAGACATGTTAGTCAGGGTCAGGCACAACATACTGATCAGACATGTTAATCAGGGTCAGGCACAACATACTTATCCTACATGTTAGTCAGGGTCAGGAACAACATACTGATCAGACATGTTAGTCAGGGTCAGGCACAACATACTTATCCCACATGTTAGTCAGGGTCAGGCACAACATACTGATCAGACATGTTAGTCAGGGTCAAGCACAACATACTTATCCCACATGTTAGTCAGGGTCAGGCCCAACATACTGATCAGACATGTTAGTCAGGGTCAGGCACAACATACTGATCAGACATGTTAGTCAGGGTCAGGCACAACATACTTATCCCACATGTTAGTCAGGGTCAGGCCCAACATACTGATCAGACATGTTAGTCAGGGTCAGGCACAACATACTTATCCCACATGTTAGTCAGGGTCAGGCACAACATACTGATCAGACATGTTAGTCAGGGTCAGGCACAACATACTTATCCCACATGTTAGTCAGGGTCAGGCACAACATACTGATCAGACATGTTTGTCAGGGTCAGGCACAACATACTCATCAGACATGTTAGTCAGGGTCAGGCCCAACATACTGATCAGACATGTTAGTCAGGGTCAGGCACAACATACTTATCCCACATGTTAGTCAGGGTCAGGCCCAACATACTGATCAGACATGTTAGTCAGGGTCAGGCACAACATACTGATCAGACATGTTAGTCAGGGTCAGGCACAACATACTTATCCCACATGTTAGTCAGGGTCAGGCACAACATACTGATCAGACATGTTAGTCAGGGTCAGGCACAACATACTTATCCCACATGTTAGTCAGGGTCAGGCACAACATACTGATCAGACATGTTAGTCAGGGTCAAGCACAACATACTTATCCCACATGTTAGTCAGGGTCAGGCCCAACATACTGATCAGACATGTTAGTCAGGGTCAGGCACAACATACTGATCAGACATGTTAGTCAGGGTCAGGCACAACATACTTATCCCACATGTTAGTCAGGGTCAGGCCCAACATACTGATCAGACATGTTAGTCAGGGTCAGGCACAACATACTTATCCCACATGTTAGTCAGGGTCAGGCACAACATACTGATCAGACATGTTAGTCAGGGTCAGGCACAACATACTTATCCCACATGTTAGTCAGGGTCAGGCACAACATACTGATTAGACACGTTAATCAGGTGCAGGCACACTATACTGTCAGACATGTTAGTCAGGGTCAGGCACAACATACTTATCAGACATGTTAGTCAGGGTCAGGCCCAACATACTGATCAGACATGTTAGTAAGGGTCAGGCCCAACATACTGATCAGACATGTTAGTCAGGGTCAGGCACAACATACTGATCAGACATGTTAGTCAGGGTCAGGCACAACATACTTATCCCACATGTTAATCAGGGTCAGGCACAACATACTGATCAGACATGTTAGTCAGGGTCAGGCACAACATACTTATCCCACATGTTAGTCAGGGTCAGGCACAACATACTGATCAGACATGTTAGTCAGGGTCAGGCACAACATACTTATCCCACATGTTAGTCAGGGTCAGGCACAACATACTTATCCCACATGTTAGTCAGGGTCAGGCACAACATACTGATCAGACATGTTAGTCAGGGTCAAGCACAACATACTTATCCCACATGTTAGTCAGGGTCAGGCACAACATACTGATCAGACATGTTAGTCAGGGTCAGGCACAACATACTTATCCCACATGTTAGTCAGGCTCAGGCACAATATACTGATCAGACATGTTTGTCAGGGTCAGGCACAACATACTGATCAGACATGTTAGTCAGGGTCAGGCACAACATACTTATCCCACATGTTAGTCAGGGTCAGGCCCAACATACTGATCAGACATGTTAGTCAGGGTCAGGCACAACATACTTATCCCACATGTTAGTCAGGGTCAGGCACAACATACTGATCAGACATGTTAGTCAGGGTCAGGCACAACATACTTATCCCACATGTTAGTCAGGGTCAAACACAACATGCTGATCAGACATGTTTGTCAGGGTCAGGCACAACATACTGATCAGACATGTTAGTCAGGGTCAGGCACAACATACTTATCCCACATGTTAGTCAGGGTCAGGCCCAACATACTGATCAGACATGTTAGTCAGGGTCAGGCACAACATACTTATCCCACATGTTAGTCAGGGTCAGGCACAACATACTGATCAGACATGTTAGTCAGGGTCAGGCACAACATACTTATCCCACATGTTAGTCAGGGTCAGGCACAACATACTGATCAGACATGTTAGTCAGGGTCAGGCACAACATACTTATCCCACATGTTAGTCAGGCTCAGGCACAATATACTGATCAGACATGTTTGTCAGGGTCAGGCACAACATACTGATCAGACATGTTAGTCAGGGTCAGGCACAACATACTTATCCCACATGTTAGTCAGGGTCAAGCCCAACATACTGATCAGACATGTTAGTCAGGGTCAGGCACAACATACTTATCCCACATGTTAGTCAGGGTCAGGCCCAACATACTTATCCCACATGTTAGTCAGGGTCAGGCACAATATACTGATCAGACATGTTAGTCAGGGTCAGGCACAACATACTGATCAGACATGTTAGTCAGGGTCAGGCACAACATACTTATCCCACATGTTAGTCAGGGTCAGGCACAACATACTTATCCCACATGTTAGTCAGGGTCAGGCACAACATACTGATCAGACATGTTAGTCAGGGTCAGGCACAACATACTTATCCCACATGTTAGTCAGGGTCAGGCACAACATACTGATCAGACATGTTTGTCAGGGTCAGGCACAACATACTGATCAGACATGTTAGTCAGGGTCAGGCACAACATACTTATCCCACATGTTAGTCAGGGTCAGGCACAACATACTGATCAGACATGTTAGTCAGGGTCAGGCACAACATACTTATCCCACATGTCAGTCAGGGTCAGGCACAACATACTGATCAGACACGTTAGTCAGGTGCAGGCACACTATACTGTCAGACATGTTAGTCAGGGTCCGGCAAAATATGATGGCTAAGACCCTCATCTCGTCTTCCTCGCAGCCCTCCCTAGAAACGGGTTGTTTTCATGGCAGCAGCGTGGCTAATGAGGTGAGAGATCGACGTGATCTTCGTAGTAGTGAGCGACACGCAGATGAAGCCAAACCATATCACAACCGCTTGGAGGACTCCGGTCCACATTCATCAGCACACTCGGGGTGGGAGGAAAGCTACTGTAACCCGACCCTTAACGTCCTTTTCAGGGCGCACAAAACAGTACACCTACTCTTTGTCGGCATCCCAAACAAACACACACCATTGTTGACGGTTCACGCGCTCTAATGTTGTTGTTGTGAACCCAGTAGCACCATTGCTCTAGCCCTTCGGCCTCATACCATGTAATAGAAAATGCATGTGTTTGTCAGTTGTGACACCCTCTGATATAACATAAAAGAGGCGTGCCTTCGTTAAGATACATTAGATCTGGAACTCCATTATCTCACCTACAATGAGGTTATTAAATAGATACGTCCCCAGACTGATGAGCCGCTCGTTTAGAGGGACAACAGGCCTTATGGACGAGGAGGTTTCGAATAACCAGAGATTCGTCAGCAGAAACTTCAATTAACTGAGCATTGGATTACATCCATCTGCCATGTCACTGTCAATACCTGATTACTTTACGTTTTTATCTAAACCTTAGTGTGTATGTGTGAGTGTGCGTGTGTGTGCGTGCGTTGTGTGTGTGTGTGTGTCTGAGTGCACAAGGGATGACCCGGTAAATAACTCAATTGTCTCCTCTGTATCTGTAACAATCACTGTCTGTTTGTCACCCCCGCAAGACCATTGTCTGTTTGTTTTCTGCATGTCTGTCTTAATGTCGGGTTGTAATCTATTTAACATATGATATTTGAGTACTTAGTGCCGCTCACTGTATGCCCTTTGATTACTGCCTCTCCGTTTGGCTGATTGCCACAAACGGTTCATCATTACAGAAATGTCTGTAACCGACAATCTATAGTGTCCATTTCAATAGCCACGATTGTACACTACCCTCATTAATCAGCATAAACGACTTATTCCATTTCTTCTTCTTCTTCTTCGACCAACTGATGCTATGTTTCGAGCCCGGTTAGATTCACGAAAGAAATCGTACGTTTCAGGTCTTCGCCGGTTCCCCACAGCTTTTCCAGCATGGTCGCTTCCCTGGTCCAGACTGCCTCGCTTTGGTTTGTTTAAGTGGGCCAGTCCTGCAGGACATTTTCTGGTGTTTGCTTGGATGCTTGGCAATCACACGTGGCGGTGTCTCTAGACCAATTCTGTGGAGGTGGGTCTTGAGTCTGCAATGTCCCCTGCTGAGTCTGAAGATCTTTGTCTGCCCATCTCTGTCAAGTTTGTGCAAATTATCTGGTTTGTATTCTTTTTGCTGGTCTCTCCATTCCATCCTCACGGATCGTTTGATGAGTGTCTTTGCCTATTTATA
Source organism: Ariolimax columbianus (assembly GCA_036924085.1). NCBI lineage: Eukaryota > Metazoa > Mollusca > Gastropoda > Stylommatophora > Arionidae > Ariolimax > Ariolimax columbianus. Next base: position 3,122,433 of record JAVGWX010000009.1, read on the forward strand.
GCTTTCTGCATGGCGAGTCTGTGTGCCACTACTTCCGGCTTTTGCTTAACGCATCTGCTTTCTCGTTTAAAATGATCCCACACAGGGCCGGAATCCACAATAGGACTAGATTTGTTTTTTTGGGACAGCACCCGATGTTATATTTTATTTCGTGCGAGAGTATCTTGTTTGGGGCTTGAGATGGCTGCGAGTACGCTCCTAGTCTGGCTTGTTTGGGGCTTGAGATGGCTGCTAGTACGCTCCTAGAGTCTGTCTTGTTTGGGGCTTGAGATGGCTGCGAGTACGCTCCTAGAGTCTGTCTTGTTTGGGGCTTGAGATGGCTGCTAGTACGCTCCTAGAGTCTGGCTTGTTTGGGGCTTGAGATGGCTGCTAGTACGCTCCTAGAGTCTGTCTTGTTTGGGGCTTGAGATGGCTGCTAGTACGCTCCTAGAGTCTGTCTTGTTTGGGGCTTGAGATGGCTGCGAGTACGCTCCTAGAGTCTTTCTTGTTTGGGGCTTGAGATGGCTGCTAGTACGCTCCTAGTCTGGCTTGTTTGGGGCTTGAGATGGCTGCTAGTACGCTCCTAGAGTCTGGCTTGTTTGGGGCTTGAGATGGCTGCTAGTACACTCCTAGAGTCTGTCTTGTTTGGGGCTTGAGATGGCTGCTAGTACGCTCCTAGAGTCTGTCTTGTTTGGGGCTTGAGATGGCTGCGAGTACGCTCCTAGAGTCTGTCTTGTTTGGGGCTTGAGATGGCTGCTAGTACGCTCCTAGTCTGGCTTGTTTGGGGCTTGAGATGGCTGCTAGTACGCTCCTAGAGTCTGTCTTGTTTGGGGCTTGAGATGGCTGCTAGTACGCTCCTAGAGTCTGTCTTGTTTGGGGCTTGAGATGGCTGCTAGTACGCTCCTAGAGTCTGTCTTGTTTGGGGCTTGAGATGGCTGCTAGTACGCTCCTAGTCTGGCCTGGTTTGGGGCTTGAGATGGCTGCTAGTACGCTCCTAGTCTGGCCTGGTTTGGGGCTTGAGATGGCTGCTAGTACGCTCCTAGAGTCTGTCTTGTTTGGGGCTTGAGATGGCTGCGAATACGCTCCTAGAGTCTGTCTTATTTGGGGCTTGAGATGGCTGCTAGTACGCTCCTAGAGTCTGTCTTGTTTGGGGCTTGAGATGGCTGCGAATACGCTCCTAGAGTCTGTCTTGTTTGGGGCTTGAGATGGCTGCTAGTACGCTCCTAGAGTCTGTCTTGTTTGGGGCTTGAGATGGCTGCTAGTACGCTCCTAGTCTGTCTTGTTTGGGGCTTGAGATGGCTGCTAGTACGCTCCTAGTCTGTCTTGTTTGGGGCTTGAGATGGCTGCTAGTACGCTCCTAGAGTCTGTCTTGTTTGGGGCTTGAGATGGCTGCTAGTACGCTCCTAGAGTCTGTTAGAATGATCGTTTCCCTTGTTGTTGTGTTTTGGATGAGTTGCAGCATGTACAGCTGTGGCTTCTGCTCTAAAATTGGTACTCCAGCTGGTATGGAATGGATTTCTATGTTGCACTTGGAGTGTGTTTTGTAGATTCTACTGCCTCCCTTTGTTTCGCTCTTCGTGGGCCTATACATCTGTGTACGCGCTTGCCCAGGAGGGTACTATCTCTTGAGCTCCTGGAGAACGGGGATTTTTCTTCTGCTGCTGACTCCACGGTTTTCTTCGTTATCCCTGGAGCATCAACGATTATTTTGGACTTATCCTGGCTCCGTGTCCTGGCTCCGTGTCCTGGCTCAGTATCCTGGCTCCGTGTGTTGGCTCCGTGTCCTGGCTCCGTATCCTGGCTCAGTGTCCTGGCTCAGTGTCCTGGCTCAGTGTCCTGGCTCAGTGTCCAGGCTCAGTGTCCAGGGTTCTGGAATGAGTAATTCGCACTTTTTGGTTTCAGCTTCAAGGATGTTTGCATGTTTTCTGTGGTTATCTCTGGCCAGATGGTTGGGACTTTTTCTCAGTAGCCTGTTTTTTGTTCTCTCTTGAAATTTCTGGTGTAGAAGGGTGTTAAGGTTGCTTTTTTTGTTTTAGAAACTGAATACGGGATTTAAATTTTCTCCTTAATTCCTTGGGCTCAATATTTGCTGCTCCCCATGAATCTGTAATAGGACTACCCTAGCAATGGAATTAAAGTCGTACGACGATATGTCTGGAAGGTTAAAGGTAAACATCCAAAACAAGGCGAGGCTGAGGCAGTACTGTGAATTAAAATACAAAGTGTAAACATATGTATATGTATAGTTTACATACGCGATGGAACAAAACTGTGAACGAAACCTACGTTACAACCAAAAGGTCTTCATCAAAGACAACGGACAATACACATAAAAAGAACTAACACATCATGGAATGTGAGATGAACACATACAAAAGATACTTAGACCATGATCTCTTTGGACTGGGCATTTTGGGCGTAAGTGAAAAGGTTTGCCAGGAAAGTTTTCAAAATTGTAAAAATGGACGGCCTGACAAGTCAATAGGAGCCAAACGAGGTATGACCGGATTGTGAGATGTGTACATAAAAGTTTTTAAGATGAAGATAGAGAGGCGAAAGGCAATTGGAGGGAAGGTGAAAGGTTGAGAGAGAGAGAGAGAGAGAGAGAGAGAGAAAGAGAGAGAGAGACAAAAGGCAATTGGAGGGAAGGGGAAAGGTTGAGTGAGAGAGAGAGAGAGAGAGAGAGAGACAAAAGGCAATTGGAGGGAAGGGGAAAGGTTGAGTGAGAGAAAGAGAGAGACAAAAGGCAATTTGAGGGAAGGGGAAAGGTTGAGTGAGAGAGAGAGAGAGAGAGAGAGACAAAAGGCAATTTGAGGGAAGGGGAAAGGTTGAGTGAGAGAGACAAAAGGCAATTGGAGGGAAGGGGAAAGGTTGAGAGAGAGAGAGAGAGAGAGAGAGAGAGAGGGAGAGATAAAAGGCAATTGGAGGGAAGGGCAAAGGTTGAGAGAGAGAGAAAGAGAGTGAGAGACAAAAGGCAATTGGAGGGAAGGGGAAAGGTTGAGAGAGAGAGAGAGAGAGAGGGAGAGACAAAAGGCAATTGGAGGGAAGGGGAAAGGTTGAGTGAGAGAGAGAGAGGGAGAGAGACAAAAGGCAATTGGAGGGAAGGGGAAAGGTTGAGAGAGAGAGAGAGAGGGAGAGACAAAAGGCAATTGGAGGGAAGGGGAAAGGTTGAGAGAGAGAGACAAAAGGCAATTGGAGGGAAGGGGAAAGGTTGAGTGAGAGAGACAGAGAGAGAGAGAGAGAGAGAGAGAGAAAAGGCAATTGGAGGGAAGGGGAAAGGTTGTTGTTGTTGTTACGGATCCGGGCTCTCGCCCTTTTGCTCAGTGCCATGTAATGGTATCTGCACGTGTTTAACATCTGTTGTCTAGTGCCATGCAAAGTGTTCCATGTATCTGACCACGGAGGAAGAAGCATTTTCCTAAAATCATTGAGCGCTGAGCACTCAAAGAGATGATGACCAACGGTTTTATATGGGTGTGTACACAACTGGCACGCAGGAGTATGTTGTGGTTGGATTCTGTTTAGGTGCTTGTTTAGTGGGATATGTTTTGTTTTCAGTCGGAAAATGGTGCCTTGATCCTTCCTTGTGAGTTGATTTATACTGTTATTGGACTGGCGCTTGCCATATGTCTGTAGACCTTCCTTCCCGTTTTCCCATGGCACATCTGTTCAGCCAAGTTTCTTTGTTTGCTGTTCTTATGAGCTGTTTGACTGTTTGTAAAGTTGTTGCTGTGTGTGGCTGTTCTTGTCTTGATCCTTCCTTTGCTAGTCTGTTTGACTTGTCATTGCCAGGTGTGCTTGAGTGTCCAGGGGTCCACTGCAGAACTATTTTGACAACACTGGAAGTGAGAATGTGGTCAATGTCTAGAGATGTTTGGATAAGGTCAGGTCTATAAGGACCATAAACTTCTAATACTTAGAGAGAGAGCTGACATTGAGTCTGTGAATATAACAGTGTTTTTGGCCTTTGAAGGGAAGGCATCAAATACTATCCTCAGATGGTACAACGTGGCTTCAAGTACAGTGATCTCAGCTTCAGAGTTGGAGCAAACCTCCCTGCAAGCATTAGACAGTTCATCAGAGGATCCGTCCGGGTATTTTATATAAACGCCATAACCTGCTTTGATGGTGGCTTTAAACGCATATCCATCAGTATAACCATGTATCCATTCATCGGGATAGGCATCAATAGTTCTTTGAGCTGCTCGAATGAGAGTACTTGGATCTGCATTTTTGGTTGCATCATCTATTAATTTTACCTGTATTTCTTGTATTTTTAGGAAGGGGAAAGGTTAAATGAGAGCGAGAGATAGAGCCAGACAGAGAGAGAGAGAGACAGAGAGAGAGAGAGAGAGCCTTAACAAAGTTATGGAAAACATTGTGCGGCTGAAGGCAACACTTGAGAGAGACCAATATATTCTCCATCGTGAATCAATGCTTTCATCCCGGGAGCAGAATACGATACATGTAGCTCTAGTATCGGCATTCCCCTGAGAACCATTGAAATGATTGGCCACTGGGGGACCCACAGTTTGCGGTGTGTCATTAACGCGCTTCCGGAAGTGTGCACAGAGCTCCAAATCGTTATCACCAATGTATCTCATGCCAGACTTGTAGCAAATGATGGAATACGCACGTATTGGGCGTGATCTAGGCGTGATCAAATTAAACCAGTCCCAGTGACTTTCTTACAAACGTATAAAAGGTACACCAGCCGGTGTGGCAGAATAAAACAAAACCATTGTTAGGAAGCATGCATTTACCAGGGACTATGTTTCTGGTTCAGAATAATGTATATTGTATCTAATATGGTCCAAAATGTATTCCCCATAAGCACACGATAAACGGCCAATCAGAAAACGATTTTGTGTATCTTTGAGTTTGAGACCTCCTGAAATCAAGTTTGACATGACAGTAACTTGCTCATCATGTTAAAAACGTGTCACAAAACCATCTATACAAATGCGTTGAAGCAGGCTCTCTAGAAGAAGGCCATATGTAGGGGGGTCCCGTGCTCCGACTGGAGTCATCAAGGACACGTGATGATGATGATAATCATATTATGTTAGGCTGTACATTATACGTTGGCGGACACATTCTCTAAGAGAAGACCAAGAAGACCTAGTGAGAACAGAGAAGACCTAGTGCGAACAGAGAAGACCTAGTGAGAACAGAGAAGACCTAGTGAGAACAGAGAAGACCTAGTGAGAACAGAGAAGACCTAGTGTCAGGACAGAGAAGACCTAGTGAGAACAGAGAAGACCTAGTGAGAACAGAGAAGACCTAGTGAGGACAGAGAAGACCTAGTGAAGACAGAGAAGATCTAGTGAGGACAGAGAAGACCAATTAGACCTAGTGAGGACAGAGAAGACCAAGAAGACCTAGTGAGGACAGAGAAGACCAAGAAGACCTAGTGAGGACAGAGAAAACCTAGTGAGGACAGAGAAGACCTAGTGAGGACAGAGAAGAACAATTAGACCTAGTGAAGACAGAGAAGACCTAGTGAGGACAGAGAAGACCAATTAGACCTAGTGAGGACAGAGAAGACAAAGAAGACCTAGTGAGGACAGAGAAGACCTAGTGAGGACAGAGAAGACCAATTAGACCTAGTGAGGACAGAGAAGACAAAGAAGACCTAGTGAGGACAGAGAAGACCTAGTGAGGAAAGAGAAGACCAAGAAGACCTAGTGAGGACAGAGAAGACCAATTAGACCTAGTGAGGACAGAGAAGACCTAGTGAGGACAGAGAAGACCAATTAGACCTAGTGAGGACAGAGAAGACAAAGAAGACCTAGTGAGGACAGAGAAGACCTAGTGAGGACAGAGAAGACCAAGAAGACCTAGTGAGGACAGAGGAGACCAAGAAGACCTAGTGAGGACAGAGAAGACCTAGTGAGGACAGAGAAGACCAAGAAGACCTAGTGAGGACAGAGGAGACCAAGAAGACCTAGTGAGGACAGAGAAGACCAAGAAGACCTAGTGAGGACAGAGAAGACCAAGAAAAGGCAGAAGGAGAAAACACAGACAGAGTGTCTCCTTTGCTGTAGGCTCCTGGTTTTCCCTTACAACTTTTAAACCATTTCAATATAATTGTACATGGACATTCTGTCAACCAGTTGTACGACGAGCAACTACTTCCGGGCTATTTCAGCAGGATGGATCTACATACCACACCTCAAATATCAGCATGGCTAAAACTGATTCCTTCTTTGAAGATCGTGTCATTTCTAAGGGACTTTGTCCACCAAGATCGTATGCACTTACCCTACCTGATGTCTTCCTATTGGGCAAGCTGAAAGGGAATGAGTTTCTCAACAAGCCAAGGAATCTCATGTAACTACAAGAAAACTTTCGGCGGGAAACTGAGTCTGTAACTCCTGATGAGTTGGTGAAAACCGTCGGTAACATGGAGAGTCGTGTGCAGGCATGTCTTGATGCTAATGGTGACCACTTGCAATATTTGCTATGAACTCATTTTGTTTCTCACACACCAAGATATGTCCATGTCAATGTTTATTGAATTACGTTTATAAGTTTAAAAGTTCTAATAGGGAACCAGGTGCAGGTAGCGAGTGCGACACCCTGTATTTGCATAAGAGGATAAATAAGATATGATAAAAGAGACAAAGAAATGGTTGGACAAGTTCAGGAACTGTTAAACGGAGCGTGTCAAGACACGAACTAGACGTATCAACAGACAACGGTATATGAACTAGCAAGATTGCCATATAGATGGACTAGGAGAAGCATGCCACCATGGATGTCTGTCTTAAAGAAAATAGGTCAACAGGTCATTTCTACTGACCTTAATTATTTCCTTTCATTGGACTTTTCCCGCCAACTGAGGCTGATGTGTGTCGTCGGGTTCGTGAACTGTTCTCGTTTGACACAAGAGCGTGTGTTGATTAAAATAAACCATTATTGTATGATTTGATTCAATATCTATCCATCTGCTATGTGGTCTTCCTCGTGCACTGTGATCCCCATGATAACCAGATCGGATTCATTTCACGACAACAAAATGTACCCATTTATAACCAATTTTTAGATTTCTTTTAGCAATCTTAGTTTTTTTTAAACATATTTCTATTGTTATCTGTCAGAAATTGAAGTGTTACCTGTCTGAAATAGAACGTGTTTACCTGTCTGAAATAGAACGTGTTTACCTGTCTGAAATAGAACGTGTTTACTCGTCAAGCCTCTTGTATGGTACAATAGTTATTGTCCGACACTCTTTGATGATAGCTTTCAAGTTTCCTATTTGGTGTGACATATGTTTTGTCTATTTTTCTAAGTTGTAAAATGTCAGACGCGCTATTTTGTGAATTTCTTTACCTTAATCTCTAGCATCTATATTTGGCATTTCAAGATATACTTACAATACTAATCAGAGTTCGTTCATTGCACGTCGTCAATCCTATTTCAATTATTTGTTTCCTTAAAAAAAATCCTTGTTCACGTTTTTATATGTCTGCTGTTAGTTCCTTAATTATTTTTCTTTCAGAATGACATTTCAATAACCAGTATTTATTTTGTTGGTCAGTGCTATTTTTTTTTATCTTTGTAGAATGTTATTAATTTTCTTGACTTGTAATTTTATAGCGCGCTCAGATCTAGTCTACCCAGCTGAACATAAGAATCTAGCTTACAAATACAGGTAGAGCTAAAGCTGTGAGGAAGAAAGCGGGTGACCTGACCTAACACATCGTTGACACCTGGTACAGTGAAGTCTCCAAAATGTTTACCCAGACGGCAATGTTTGCTATATAAAGGACTTTACTGCTTTTATTTAACTTAATCGAATATTACAGCAGATATCCAGGGCAGAATACGTGCAATGGAAATGCGGTGCTATAGAAAACTCCTAAATGTTACATATAACGATCGTGTCACGAACGTAGACATCTGTCAGAGAGTTGAAGACGCTATTGGTCCTTTTGAAGATCTGTTCACAGCTATCAAAAGACGAAAGATGGCCTGGTGCGGGCACGTCGCGAGGTTCAACGGAATTCCCAACTCGATACTCTTTGGTTTCGTACCTGGACAGAGAGGGCGAGGACGTCCAAGGAAGAGACGGGTGGACAACATCACTGAGTGGTCAGGCCTTCGTCCCGGTGAAATGCGTCAGGCGGCGACAGACAGAGAGAGCTGGCGTGGGATTTTCATGTCTTCATGTGTGCCCCAACGACCTGATGGGTTACGGGATGAACTGAACTGAATCGAATATGTAGGTATCTAGATACGGTTATTTTTGCAATGTAAAACTCTAGGTAGAAGGTACAGATGCATTTATATAGTGAGGAAAACTTGATGCTGATACACGTTTATATACATGTCTGACCCTTGTTAAAACCAATATATCGACTCCGTGGTGTTGTAAGAAATGTTATAAACCGACATGTCGGCTCGACGGAGTAAACTAGTTGTTGTAATATTGTCCAGTGTGTTGTTGATCAATTGGAAAACATATTTCTGTACCTGTATCAAAACCATTCTCAAAATATTTCTGGGATCAAAGTGCCAGGCAGTTCATGACCTGCAGCGGTCTACGGCCAAAGCGTTTTATTTCACTATACTCCAAGGCGGTGTGCGTTGCACTATGTTTTTATTTTTCGCCTGTCGGATGAGTTCATCCGACTTCGGCATGAATTTTATGAAAGGGTCGGCTTCCTCCTGCATTTTTTAAGGGTTTGGCTTGGCTTGGCTTCGTTCGTTCTCAATCTCCCGCTACCAAACCCTAAAAGGACTTAAGTAGCAGAATGTAGTCCAGAGAACGGAATGCATTGTCTTGTAGTTTACAGCTTGACTGCGATATTTGCACCTTTCGACCCAACACATCCGACTTCAGCAAGCATTTTTTGAGTACCGGGTTAGCATTCCCTCTTCGATCACTTCTCCTTAGCCAGTCTGCCCTGCTGCAGCCTGTTATCCAGGATCACCGCGTGGCAGCGTAGAAGGGTCTTGGCAGCTCTGTTTCGCTAGCAGTCAGCTATGGGTCGCTGGCCAGTGCAGCTCATGCGCTGCTCAGCATCTTGATCACTTCTAAGTGTTTGCTTTCCCGGGGTAACGGCCGATGCTGTGATGGGAATCGAACACAGCACCTTCGGATTGTGAGGCCGTCCCCGTAATAGGAGTATGAGAACGAAGAAGAAGAAGAAAATATTTCTTGATTATAATCCCGTGAATCTGCGTGTATGTTGATCTATTCGTTCAATGAACGTGTTGGCATTTCGTTTATCCTGGCTAGTTGTGGAGTTAGTTCATCTCACAATGTGTTGATCTTTTGACGATTTCTCATTGTTTCCTTTCGTTGATGTAATGTACCATCACCGACCTAGTGGTCTCTAGGTAGAGGGCTCGCTTCGGGTGGGGGACCCAGTGGTCTCTAGGTAAGGTGCTTGTCTCGGGTGGGGGACCCAGTGGTCTCTAGGTAAGGTGCTCGCCTCGGGTGGGGGACCCAGTGTTCTCTAGGTAGGGTGTTCCCCTCAGGTGCTGGAGATCGCGGTTCAAATCACAGTGGAGATCTGGATTTTTTTGTTTACGTAGATCATCCGGTAAAAATTTCACATGATCTCTGTTCGGGCAAAATTGCAGTTAAAAATCTACTCAAGATTTAGGGATTCTCACCTCACAGAGAATATGTCGCAAAAAGGGGACTGTGTGGCTATACCATCAGATCTTGGTTATGTGGATAGCAGAGCGGCATAGATTGCGACTGACAGACTTCGGGTCTACCTTGCTCTAATTTACGATTCCACCTCCACTAGTCCCCAAAATAGGCGATCGCATATTCCAGGATCTAACAGATGCTGGGATTGACCTGGCAAGTCATCAGGTGATTTTCGCAAACCAACAAATCTGAAACAAAGGAGGTCACACCTCCCCACGACGTCTAACGACATAAGTGGACTGAAGACAGATTGGTGTTGTGGAATGCCCATAATGAGTATGATACATGCGTCGATACATTTTCTCAAGGTAGATCAAAAATTGCTTATGAGGCCCAACCTGGTCGTCCTGTTCATTTTGCTACAGAAGCATATGTGCGTTGGAGAGGGGGAGGGAGTTAAGCTGACAGGAAAGTAATGATAGACTGTGTAGTCACCGGAATTGTTCGCAAGTGCTCGCATGGTTTAGCCAACAACAGCTTAATGCAGGATCCCACTTGGCGGAAAACGTATCGCGAATGACGAAGAGATTTAATGTGAAGTGCAAATGTAGACGAGACAGCAGACCAAAGACTTGTATGGTGCAGGTTTCGGTGCCTCGGTGAAGCGATTCGATAAATGTATCAATGTTGGTGGAAATGTTCTTGAGAAATAAGGGGCAATACAAGTACAATCATAAATGGTTTTCAAGTTAGTATCTCATTTTGCTTTTTTAATAGCCACTGTGACCTATTTACTGACTTGCTGTTGTGTGTTCATGATATCCTAGACTTGTTTGGAGTTACTTGTTTCTGAGTATTGACATCATTATGTGGCAGCAGGTTATAGTGGCTTCTTGAGGAGAAAGACTAACGTCTAGTCAGGTAAAACATGCTGGTCAAGACCCTCACCTCGGCTTCCTAGCAGCCCACCTTGGAAACGGGCTGTTTTCATGGCAGCCTGACTAACGTGGCGAGGGATCGACGTGATCCCCGTAGTAGTGAGCAACACACAGATGAAGCCAATCATAGGACAACTGCCTGGAGGACCTTGGCCCACCTTCATCAGTATCATCTGGATGTGAGGAAAGCTACTACAACCCACCACCTAACGTACTTTTCAGGGCGCACAAGTTACCTAATCATTGTGAGCATTCGAAAACATAATCATCAACAACAACAACAGCAACAACAACAACAACAACAACAACAGCAGCAACAGTGACTTCTTACACCTCGAGACATACTTGAGAAGGTGAATTTGAGTCCTTCTGGCTCATCAGTAAGTTCACCACTATGGGGATTGCAGTGTCGATCCCCGCCTCGTTGGCCAGACTGCTGTAGCATAGCCTGTTTCCAGGAACACGAACGAGGACGTCAGGTGGGTGTCTTGATCAGTATATTTCATCTGCTCCTGATTACCCTTCGTTCTTATATGCTAGTATTAAAAGTCCCTAAGTGCAAATGCTTCCTGTTCAAGGTGAGTGAGCAAGTTAAGGTAGCAGTGAAAAAGGCAAATGCAATGTTAGGTATGATAAAAAGAAATATTAAACATAGGAGCAAGGAAGTGATCGTCAAACTGTATAAAGCTTTAGTTAGACCTAGATTGGAGTACTGTGTACAGGTGTGGAGTCCTTATCATAGAGGGGACATAAACATGCTAGAAAGAATACAAAAAAGAGCGACAAAGATGATAGTGGGATTCCAGAATTACAGTTATGAGGAACGACTCAGAAAAACCGGCCTACAGTGTCTCGAAGTGAGAAGAATTCGTGGTGACTTAATACAGGTTTATAAGATGATCAGAGGAATAGATAAATTAGACTATAACTAGTTTTTTTTAAATACAGCCACCTACAATAACACGAGGGCATAGCTACAAGCTGACTAAAGAGAGGTCCAGGTTAGATATTAGGAAATATTTTGTTAGTCAGAGAGTGGTGTCTGCTTGGAATGCATTGCCAGGGGAGGTAGTGGAGGCAGGGACAGTTAATGCATTTAAGAATAAACTGGATGCGCATAGCTTTTAGAGCAAGGTGATGTAAATGTAACTGGTTGTATACAGACTCTGCAGGGTCTTCTAAACCAGTATAAAAACGTTAAGTTAAGTTTAAGACACCAGGAAGTCCCGCTTATTTCTGAATGCGACCTGTCACTTACTGCATTTACGCCGTATCCGACAGGTGATAAAACATCAGTTTGGTTATGACGCAATCGTCACGTGATGAACGATAACAGACTTAATACATATATGTATCTTCATTTATCTACGGTAACCGTAAGATAACAGTTCATTTACAAGCCATTAGTTAGTAATGAGCAAGCACGATGGTTCATTTTCAAACAATTCTTTAATTTTAGGATGAACCAAAATCATATATTTACAGTAATTTAAAAAACCTAACTTTCCTATTAGACTTGACAAGGCTGTGTCATGTTTTCCAAAGCTGAAAAATTAACCGTAGAATAGCTTAATAAAGTGATAAAAACCTTTTGCAAAATTGTAAGATGGTTAGTATACATGTATGTGCGTACACAGATGGTGGTTCAGAAGTCTCCATATATAGGGAACATGATGACATATTTATCGAAAGGGTCACTTTGTTAACAAAATTAATTGCAACATTGCAATAATTTCTTGATGCGGCCCTGGCACTGTCATTAGCCCTCTTCCAGGCAGTGGCCTGAAGCCATGTTAGTGAGTTGAGGATGGGATGCATCCGTATGTGGTTAATTAATGAAGGTAGCATAACAGGCGGTTATTATGTAGCTTGCCCTTTGCAGAACATCACACATCTGTAAGACTCTCGATCTTTGACCAGCTCTCCCGCAACTATCACGTCATCACCTTAACTTCTTTAATGTCCTGTGTTGATCTTCTCATCGGTCTGTCCCTGCCTCGCTGGCCAGATGCCATACCCTCCAATACAGTGTTTTTCTAGAACTTATTGTCCTTTGATGTGGCAGAAGTATTTTAGTTTTCAGACGCAATGTTGTTTACGAGCCAGCCAATTGTGTTCTGAGTACAGCTCCTTTAGGATTTCAGTTTTTGTCTCCCCAACTATGGTACTTGAAGCACGTTCCTCTAGTATTTTAGCTCAAAGAATTTAGTCTTCTTCCTTAGTATTTATCCATGTCTTGTACCTGTACTTTGTCACTGGGAAGATACGAGTCCTCAGATTTTCATTTGTGTCATTTTGTTAGTGTTCTGCCATTAAGTTTTTTTTCATGTTAGTTAACCTCTGCAATTATAATTCTTTGTATGTCATGTGACACATGAGGCTTCCACATGAGGCTTCCACATGAGGCTTCCACATGAGGCTTCTACGTGAGGCTTCCACATGAGGCTTCCACGTGAGGCTTCCACGTGAGGCTTCCACGTGAGGCTTCCACATGAGGCTTTCACACGAGGCTTCCACGTGAGGCTTCCACATGAGGCTTCCACATGAGGCTTCTACGTGAGGCTTCCACATGAGGCTTCCACATGAGGCTTCTACGTGAGGCTTCCACATGAGGCTTCCACACGAGGCTTCCACGTGAGGCTTCCCCATGAGGCTTCCACGTGAGGCTTCCACGTGAGGCTTCCACATGAGGCTTCCACATGAGGCTTCTACGTGAGGCTTCTACATGAGGCTTCCCCGTGAGGCTTCCACATAAGGCATCCGCATGAGGCTTCCACATGAGGCTTCCACATGCTTCTACATGAGGCTTCCACATGGACTTTCCATAACTTCCTGTCTTATGCGACCTTTCGTGCGGGGCTCCAAATCAGAAATGTGCAGCACAGCTCATCGCCCATCGTGTCTCTCCAAGGTTCTCTCTGAAGGTTATGCCTTTCCGAAAAAAGGACAAAACAAAATCTTCTGTGGTATGCCATTATATCTTAGTGTCTTTCACAAGCTGTGTCTATCCACACTGTCCAATGCCTTCAAGATCCACAACGTTGATGTATATGTCTCTCTGTCATACACTTCATTGTTACATGATGTTGAGGAGGTGAATATGTGCTCACTAGCAGCACAGCGGAGACCGGAATTCTGTCACGTGGATCTTCTGGTAAAATGTCCCTGATCTCTGGGTAGTGAGATCGAACTCCCGTGTCAACTGTCGATCACGTTAAAAATCGCTTGGCAGTTATAAATCTTAAAGAGGAGGCTTAACGGCCACTGCCCGGACAAAAATTAAAAATTCAAGTTAAAAATCTACCAAAATTATTGCTACCTGGCAACAAACATTAAAACATGCCTATTTGAATATCAAGATTCCAAATAAGTAATTTCTTCAATTGTTACAGCCATACAAGTCTCCTTTGTTGGGAATTCTTACTACCCCGCGTCCAGTCCACGGGTAATTCTTCTTTTACCCATATTTCTGCGAACAGTGGCTCTGTGCTGTTCGTCCATCGTAATCGATGAAGACCATTTACTGTTCGCATGAGTTCCAAAATGCTAAATAAGCCATTCGGAGCCCAGAATTATCTGTTGCACTTTGTACAGGGAAATAAGACACCAATTTCCACCGGGGTTGAAGAAGGGTTGATGTGAGTCGACTTGCGGAGCGATCGTCTCTGGATGGCCTCATCTATTATTGATGCCTCATGTCTCTGGATGGCCTCATCTATTCTTGATGCCTCATGTCTCTGGATGGCCTCATCTATTATTGATGCCTCATGTCTCTGGATGGCCTCATCTATTATTGATGCCTCATGTCTCTGGATGGCCTCATCTATTATTGATGCATCATGTCTCTGGATGGCCTCATCTATTATTGATGCCTCATGTCTCTGGATGGCCTCATCTATTCTTGATGCCTCATGTCTCTGGATGGCCTCATCTATTATTGATGCCTCATGTCTCTGGATGGCCTCATCTATTCTTGATGCCTCATGTCTCTGGATGGCCTCATCTGAGATATTATGGTGGGCACTGCCCACATCTGAGATATTATGGTGGGCAGTGCCCATATCTGAGATATTATGGCGGTGGTGGTCACTGACCAGATAGGATCCTCTGTAAGCTCTAACGTTCAGCAAGAATGTCCGCCACTTTTGATTGACCATAAAGTTATCAATCTGGCTGACATCTTCTCCATTTAAGGATTACCATGATAGTTGATAGTTCATTTATATTTTTGTGAGGGAAGATTGTGGCTTCCAACATAAGATGGTTTTCCATGCAGAAATTGATCAGCATTTCGCTATTTTCGTTCATGTTGCTACAACCGTCTGTTCACATAGCTGTATCTCTCTCTTTATTATTATTGCCCACCTTGGCGTCTAAGTCTCCCGTAATACTAAGTATGTTACAAGCTGATATTTTGTCTATTGAAACCTCTGCAATGACATAGACTTTCTTCTTTTTATTTGTTTTTGGAAATATTCATTGTTGCTTATAACCGAGCCGAGACATTCAAAACAAGTTACGTTTGTAACTTCATGTTTCTCTCGGATAACTTTAAGTCTGGTTTTTGCCTTGTCAGTAGATATTGTCTTCGTCTTGCTGATGTTTAAGCAGGATTTTGTTCTTTGCTGTGGCTGTTTAACCAACAGGATCATCTTCCCCAGCCCGCATCTCTCTTAGAAAGGACAGCCGTATCGTCTGCATATCTTATTTCTGGTATTTCATTCCAGCCGATTGTGAACGGGTCGAAATGTTCATATCTTTTGTATTTATTGAACGCTTTTCATTACGTTTTCAACACACATGTAGGAAAGATAGGGCAAGCTATATGCATCCCTATTTTGCTCCCAATCTAGCCAGATGTCTCTCAGCTATTCTGGCCATCGCTTCCTACTTTGTTCTTCATACTGTGTTTCCAACAGATGAATCGGATGCGTAGCCTGGTTCTCCACACCATTCCACGTTACACACAGTGAAACACTCTGGTGTAGTCTATGAAACAGACATGCAGGTCGACGTTGAACTGTGCACTTTTTGAGAACATTCCGCATGTTAAAGATATAATCCCTCTCGCTTCTGCATATGTAAATCCTGTCTGTGCTTCATGCACTTCCTGTTTGAGTTTGTTTTCTAACATTTTTATGATCCGTAGAAGTATTTGGTAGGATGGTCTATTAGAGCGATGGTTCCATAGTTAATAACTTAACTTAACGTCTTTATACTGGTTTAGAAGACTCTACAGAGTATGGATACAACCAGTTTCTTGGCGGGCAGTTTCTACCGATGTGCGAGTCCATCTAAATAGGCTCATACACTAGTGCTAAGTAGATCCGCCTTAGATCACCATTCTTAGGTTGTGGGTCAGACCTTGCCCATGTTATTGGCCATATTGTGCTGGGCCAGATCTACTGACATCCGGTAAAGTTTCTACATCTACGACCAGATCGATCTGACCAGAGCGTATATGTGTCTAATGGAAATCGCCGTAGTCGAATGGATCCGTTCTGCCCAAAGCGCTGAAATCCCTTCAAGTGCAGGCGATGAACGACACTGTTCGAACGCTACAAGTGCTCTGACAGCTTTGCGAATAATTTTGTCAGTCACCATAATTAATGTTAGTCGCTCCGTTCGGGGCATAGGCCATTGACACCTCTTTCCAGCAAGTTCGGTCTCCAGCTGCTCTTTCTGCCTGTCTCCAGTTGGAAGTCCAGGGACAGCTAACCTCATTTTCAGACTTGTCCCCAGGTGTTTCTTGGACTACCTCTTTTCCTCTTCCAATGTGGATTACATTTCTACTTGCCGGGCTGCGTCATCACCACTGGTGACTGGATGACTTTGTGCTGATCGTAGTGCCTCATGTGTCGATGGCGCTTCTTTCAACTGTCTGATCTATCAAATGTAACAGGTAACGTGGAATCATGGCTCGATTCCAAAGATGGAGCATGTGAAACGGCTATCACATCCAAGGAAGGCAGCAGGCGCAAAACTTACCCACTCTCTGCATGGGGAGGTGGAGGTAGTGACGAAAAATAACAATAAGGGACTCTTTCGAGGCCCTGTAATGTGAAATGAGTACACTATAAATCATCCAACGTGGATCTATGTATGGCAAGTCTAGTGCTACCAGCCACGGTAAGTTCAGCTTCAATAGCCAAACAACATCTCGGCAAGTCCACTCTTCTCTTCCAGTTAAAATGAGACTAGTAGAGCAATTTGTCTGGTATATTCCTGCGCCGATTGTACTTCTGATAACAGGCAGTTGGTACGACTGACATGGATTGTGTGAGTGGAATTGAGGGATGCCTGGTTGTAATTTCTACCAGTCAGTGGCATCAGACAATCACTACAGGCAAAGGTCAGTGTAATGGCAACAACTGCCATCGGGGATGGAGATAATTCTTCATGTACTAAGCCGCAGCCTATATGAGATGGGCTAGCCAGTTTCCGTCCTTGCTGTCTTCACCTTCCTCAACTCATACGTCAGTTGCCTATTTACAGATTGGTCGACTGGAGGGGCGGTTGTACCAAGCACGAACCACGGTCCGAGTTGTTTAGGACTGTTCGTAAACTTGAACCTCTGGAGCGGTGTAATCCCAGTCTAGTAAGCCAGTTCATTGAAGACTAGGCTAGACGCTCTACATTGGAGCTGCTTTGATTGAAAGGTGTGTGTTCCTGTGAGGTTCTTTGTTCCAGTGTGTACTGAGACAATGATCAAAGGCTTTATGACCCCCCGAATGGTTCCTGGAGCAATCTGTATCCGCCCTTGTATGTCGTAAAACACTATTAAAGTAGGCTGTGCATGAGTTTGGTAAACTCACCATGTAAAAACCATTGCTGTAAAATTGCACTGCAAATGAAAAGAATCAGATTTGCCTAAAGCTGATTAGATGACCCAAATGCAGTTTGGGGCCTACGCTTGAACAAATGGAGCGGCAGGGAAAGTTACATTAACTTAATAATAGCACGTAAGTGTTCAGACCTTTATTACCAATGGGTGTATGCGTGGGATTATGACCCTCTGGACATTTCTTTGTTTCTTAAGCTGCTCTCAATCTAACAGAACCGTACAGAAGCACAGACAGTACATGTCTCTGGTATAATATTAGCATCGTGTTAATGCTGGTACTGCGAATACTTCCAAGAGTTGTTTAAGCTATCAAAGACAACTCTGGCGTTGTTCGTTATATTGATATCTTTATCTGGCGTAACTGCGTTTCCCAAATTGGTAAGCGTGGTTGTCTTCTCTCCT
Source organism: Ariolimax columbianus (assembly GCA_036924085.1). Taxonomy (NCBI): domain Eukaryota; kingdom Metazoa; phylum Mollusca; class Gastropoda; order Stylommatophora; family Arionidae; genus Ariolimax; species Ariolimax columbianus. Next base: position 3,140,206 of record JAVGWX010000009.1, read on the forward strand.
CATTGTATCTGTTGTAGGAGTTTCTACATTGAGAGTTCCTGCTTCTGTGTTACTGAGATTAATATTCAGTCCCAATTCAGGGCCACATACGGGAAAATCGATACAAATAAGGACAATAATTCGACCCTATATCAGACTTTAAATACAGCCAGGAAACAATCGTGGATCGACCGGCGGATATTCGTTTCTTACAGATTGTGGCCGGATATTTTAGACTGGCGAGATCGTAGCTTGCGGATCCATTGACAATTGGATTCAGCTCTATTGGCTCTTGTTAGAGTCGGCAACAGTTACATATTTTTTTTTAAAGACAAGCTTTATGATTGGAGAATTCTGATCCACCCCGTATATAACATGTAGCAATCAATTGAGCAATCAAGAATGATTTTATCTGAATGACACGACGATGTAATTGAGATTGTACTTAAACTAACAATGAATAGGTTATCAGGAGAATTGTATGGGTATAGCATTTATTTCGCTTATCCAACAAAATTGTACTTGAAAGACGGACTAGGGTGTGATCTGAATATGGCGCTCTTGATGGCAGACAGCAAACTCGAAGACATGACCTCAACCGTCTGCTTGCCAGTCGTTGCGCCTAGTTCATTCCCCGCCTCCTCCCGCCTTTCAGCATCGATTATCTCATGGAGTTGATGCAGGTCAAAGTACAGCTGCTGCTCGCCAATTTCTAGCAGTTTCTTCCGTTGCTCTTCCTGTCTTTGTAGGTACCGCAGTCTTTGTATTTTCATCAGGAGGTGTTCAGGAGCAAGACCTTTTGTAGAGAAAGGAAAAATACAATCAATCAAACACGTGTCACCATTTGTATAAACTTCCAGTCTTCACTACCACCCTATCTTCAGCGACACGTGCAGCAAAGGTTGTCAACAAAAACACGCCGTCCTACTCCAGTTCTTTCTATTTGTCTTCCATATTTCCTTTACGTTTGCTAGAGCTACCTTCTTCATTAACTTTTTTTGTTTTTGTGGTCTCCCTCTTTTCTTGCCTCGGGGATTTAAAAAAAGAGACTGTCTTGCAATACTATCATGTGCCTATCTTAATGTACGTCTGATCAACAGCCAGCGTCGTCTCTTCAACTCCAGCGCTACAGATGCACTTCTGCTTTGTTTCAACAGTTCCACATTAGTGATCTCATCATACAGTTTCCACCCAGCCATCAAGTGTATGCACCCATTTGTGAAAGTCGGTATCTTTCTGTGTGCACCCATTTGTTAAAGTCGGTATCTTTATGTGTGCATCCATTTGTGAAAGTCGGTATAAAAGTCCTCATATAAAACTGGTCTGTTACAGTCCTCATATAAAACTGGTCTGGTACAGTCCTCATATAAAACTCGTCTGTCACAGTTCAGATGTAAAACTGGTCTGTTACAGTCCCCATTAAATTGGTCTGTTATAGCTTCTATTTAAAACTATTCTGTTACAGTTCCTATATAATACTGGCCTGTAAAAGGTCCTAAAAAACTGGTCTGTTACAGTTACCATGTAAACTGGTCTGTTACAGTTACCATGTAAAACTGGTCTGTTACAAATACATTTAAAACTGATCTGTTACGGTTCCTTATTAAACTTGGACTGTTACAGTTCCTCCTTTAACTGGCCTGTTACAGTTCCCATAGAAACGGGTCTGTTACAGTTCCCATAGAAACGGGTCTGTTACAATTCCTCCTTAAACTGGTATGTTACAGTTCCTCATTAAAACTAGTCCGTTACAGTTCCCCACAAAAATATTTGTTACTATGCCTCCCCCGTACACAATACTTATCTGTTACTGTGCCCCCTCCCCACAAACTGTATCTGGTACCGTGCTTCTCCCCCCCCCCCCCCTCGAATGTACTGGAACAACAGAGACTCGTGTCACTGTGATTGTCCAGTACCTCCTGTATGTACTGGAACAACAGAGACTCGTGTCAAGTGTGATTGTCCAGTACCTCCTGTATGTACTGGAACAACAGAGACTCGTGTCACTGTGATTGTCCAGTACCCCCTGTATGTACTGGAACAACAGAGACTCGTGTCACTGTGATTGTCCAGTACCTCCCGTATGTACTGGAACAACAGAGACTCGTGTCACTGTGATTGTCCAGTACCCCCCGTATGTACTGGAACAACTAGAGACTCGTGTCAAGTGTGATTGTCCAGTACCTCCTGTATGTACTGGAACAACTAGAGACTCGTGTCACGTGTGATTGTCCAGTACCTCCTGTATGTACTGGAACAACTAGAGACTCGTGTCACGTGTGATTGTCCAGTACCTCCTGTGTGTACTGGAACAACTAGAGACTCGTGTCACGTGTGATTGTCCAGTACCTCCTGTGTGTACTGGAACAACTAGAGACTCGTGTCACGTGTGATTGTCCAGTACCTCCTGTGTGTACTGGAACAACAGAGACTCGTGTCACGTGTGATTGTCCAGTACCTCCTGTGTGTACTGGAACAACTAGAGACTCGTGTCATGTATGATTGTCCAGTACCTCCTGTATGTACTGGAACAACAGAGACTCATGTCACTGTGATTGTCCAGTACCCCCTGTATGTACTGGAACAACAGAGACTCGTGTCACTGTGATTGTCCAGTACCTCCCGTATGTACTGGAACAACAGAGACTCATGTCACTGTGATTGTCCAGTACCCCCTGTATGTACTGGAACAACAGAGACTCGTGTCACTGTGATTGTCCAGTACCTCCCGTATGTACTGGAACAACAGAGACTCGTGTCACTGTGATTGTCCAGTACCCCCCGTATGTACTGGAACAACTAGAGACTCGTGTCAAGTGTGATTGTCCAGTACCTCCTGTATGTACTGGAACAACTAGAGACTCGTGTCACTGTGATTGTCCAGTACCTCCTGTATGTACTGGAACAACTAGAGACTCGTGTCACGTGTGATTGTCCAGTACCTCCTGTGTGTACTGGAACAACTAGAGACTCGTGTCATGTATGATTGTCCAGTACCTTCTGTATGTACTGGAACAACTAGAGACTCGTGTCACTGTGATTGTCCAGTACCTCCTGTATGTACTGTAACAACTAGAGACTCGTGTCACTGTGATTGTCCAGTACCTCCTGTATGTACTGTAACAACTAGAGACTCGTGTCACTGTGATTGTCCAGTACCTCCTGTATGTACTGGAACAACTAGAGACTCGTGTCACGTGTGATTGTCCAGTACCTCCTGTGTGTACTGGAACAACTAGAGACTCGTGTCATGTATGATTGTCCAGTACCTTCTGTATGTACTGGAACAACTAGAGACTCGTGTCACTGTGATTGTCCAGTACCTCCTGTATGTACTGTAACAACTAGAGACTCGTGTCACGTGTGATTGTCCAGTACCTCCTGTGTGTACTGGAACAACTAGAGACTCGTGTCATGTATGATTGTCCAGTACCTTCTGTATGTACTGGAACAACTAGAGACTCGTGTCATGTATGATTGTCCAGTTCCTTCTGTATGTACTGGAACAACTAGAGACTCGTGTCACTGTGATTGTCCAGTACCTCCCATATGTACTGGAACAACAGAGACTCGTGTCACTGTGATTGTCCAGTACCTCCCGTATGTACTGGAACAACTAGAGACTCGTGTCAAGTGTGATTGTCTAGTACCTCCTGTATGTACTGGAACAACTAGAGACTCGTGTCACTGTGATTGTCCAGTACCTCCGGTGTTCTGGAACAACTAGAGACTCGTGTCACGTGTGATTGTCCAGTACCTCATGTATGTACTGGAACAACTAGAGACTCGTGTCACTGTGATTGTCCAGTACCTCCGGTGTACTGGAACAACTAGAGACTCGTGTCACGTGTGATTGTCCAGTACCTCATGTATGTACTGGAACAACTAGAGACTCGTGTCACTGTGATTGTCCAGTACCTCATGTATGTACGAGGTATTGGATTGTTTCCATAGCGTCTGAGAGCATGGCGATGATTTGTGTCAAATGACAGCGCTCAGTGCCGCGTTTGTCCACTTCGTGCGTTGTTCAGAGATGCCATCTGCGTTTCGTGGATAGAATGCAGCGCCTCATTAAATCCCGTTGAATGTTCTGCCACTCGTGCATGACTTCTTGACCAAGTTGCCGAACAGTCTTCGGTGGATGTTGTGGCTGAGCTCGTACCGGACATGCTCAATTGGTTACAGGTCAAGGGAAATGGCTGGTCAGGACAAGATGTCAATGTTTCTGGCTTGGAGTTCATCCTGCAGGACTCTGAAAACATGAGGACCGGCATTATCCTGCTGAGGAACAATGCCCGGTGCATGGTTCAGCACAAACGGCGCGATGTGGTTCGTCCGATCTCTTCAGGGTATCGCAAGCTGGTACTGAAAGTTGTCATTGTTTAAAATGACTCCCATGCTCACAGGCGCTGCGGAGACAATCACACGTGACACAAAAATGTCATTTCATTTGTTTCAGTTTCGTGCAATGGAACAACTTTACTTCTGTCCAAATTTCGTTGTTTTTCGAGGATAAAACACAATTATATGAGGAAAAACATGACAGGGTAAGTTACTTGTTTTGTTGTTGACTACATAGCTTGCTCAATGTAATCTAAAGATGTGTAGACAAATCATATAGTTATTATTAGATGATATATCTAAAACATTTTTTTAGGTGAAGCTCCCAAAATTGTTGCGTAGATCAGATTGTCACTATTTGGAAGCATTTGGTGACATGTCATAGACATGCTGGCATGCTAGTACCACACATAAACATAATGACAACTAAAGATTAAACACATTGACATCAATATAAAGCAATTTCTCAACATCTGCTAACTGATGTCTGCATTTGTTGACACTTTTCGTTAGTTATAATGTGGCCATTTACGAAGTGATATCAGTTGATGTTTATTATCAAAACTTGAATTCCGTTATGAAATCAAATTTTCTATTGTTGATAACGCATGTAAAAAATGTTCATCATCATCATGTTAATTCATGACATCCGTAATTCTATCTATTTCGCTCCATTATGTCATTACTGTAGCCCACCCACTTTCAGGAAGTCTGATTCCAAGTATTTACGTTCGCTTGTGCAGTGGTTATTTCTGTACTAATTCATTTTACATGACGAAAATACTAGCCACAAACACAACTGTCTTTAATTGACTTTTCCAACGTGCTTGAGAAGTTACATGGGCCAAGTTCTCTAACTCGCAGTTGTAATAATTAATGTGTTATCGTCTCAAATATTGTTTCTTCGTCTCTTTATTTTCCAGATCTGATATCTGCAGGAAATGTCATGGCGATATAACAATGTAAAATTAGATGAGAAAATATGCGACATTAAATCGGGAGAGATGGTAGGCATGACAATGTTTGACAAACGACGGATTGTGATTGGTGAGGTTTATTTGTATTAGTGAATCGTTTCTGGCAGGATTTCGGCTTATGTCATTCTAACCCTCAAAACCAGCCCACTATAGAAAGACGGGTGAACAGCATGCTTTGTGTCGCAGTTTACAGCTTGACTGCGATATTTGCACCTTTCGATGTGGACAAATTTTATGGAGATACCAGCAACCTCGCGATGTGGACAAATTTTATGGGGATGCCAGCAACCTCGCGATGTGAACAAGTTTTATGGTCTTAGCGATCTCACACTTCAAAGGCTAGGCTATATGAGGGCGATAGCCATCTCCTCTCCCTCGCCGCTTTTACTTCCCAGACTGAAGCCATTTAAGGAATGAATCCAGGACCAGTCAGATGCGAAGCTAGCGCGCTAACCAATGCGCTACGCGGCTCCTCGTGTAAACATCCGTATTAATCAACATAATTCCCATCAACATGTACAGCTTTATGCCAGCACGAAACAAGTGCATGTATTCCTGGCCCATACCAGATTTTGTCTTAATCATGTAGCCATTTCTTGGCTGCGCGAATCACTTCTTCAAATCTTGTCCATCTGAGAGCATCACGGAGGGTGAACGAAACATGAAATCAGAGGGTGCCAAATCGGGACTATAGGGTGGATGGGATAGTACAGTCCAACCCAATTTGGTGATTGCTTCCCGTGTTGCTAGACTTGTGTGAGGGCGCGCATTGTCGTGAAGGAGAAACAATTCTGCTGGATTCTTGTGTTCCAAGACTTGTGTGAGGGCGCGCATTGTCGTGAAGGAGAAACAGGTCTGCTGGATTCTTGTGTGGCCAGACTTGTGTGAGGGCGCGCATTGTCGTGAAGGAGAAACAGGTCTGCTGGATTCTTGTGTGGCCAGACTTGTGTGAGGGCGCGCATTGTCGTGAAGGAGAAACAGGTCTGCTGGATTCTTGTGTGGCCAGACTTGTGTGAGGGCGCGCATTGTCGTGAAGGAGAAACAGGTCTGCTGGATTCTTGTGTGGCCAGACTTGTGTGAGGGCGCGCATTGTCGTGAAGGAGAAGCACAGGTCTGCTGGATTCTTGTGTTGCCAGACTCTACGGAAACGTCGATTGAGTTTTTTTTCCATGTCTTAATGTAAACTTGCGAATTGATTGTCTCTCCTCTTGACAGCACATCCACAAGACTCACACCTTCAATGTCTTAATTTAAGCTTGTGGATTGATTGTCTCCCCTCTTGACATCCCATCCACACGAATCACAACTTCAATGTCCCAAAAGACAGCGATCATGTATTTTCCAGCTGAAGGGGGTTATCTTTTTTCTTCGTGGTGATTGCGGATGATGCCACTCCATGAACTGTCTTTTTGTCTTAGATTCCAAATTATGTGCCCAGGTTTCGTCACCTGTACCGATATTAGCCAAAAATGTTTTCTTCATCAGCAGTGAAACACTCCAACAATTCAGAAGAAATTGTTTTCCTTTGCAATCGGTGGTCATTTGAGACATCGAGGGAGGCATCTTGCGCAATCCTTAGAAAATACAAGAGTTTTTAATAACTGCATTTGCTCTAACAATGCTGATTGACATCTGTCAGACCAGTTGTTGAGTAGTGGTTTGTCTTTCAGTAAGAATAATGTCCTCATCGCATTTCAACATTTCTGCGTTGGTGGCTGTGACAGGACGTCCACTACGCGACCGATCAAGCAGCTCCGTATCTACATTTCCTGATTCTTTGATTCTGTGAACCCAGCGACTAACTTTTCTCCTGTCCACTACAAAACTTCTATACATATCACATAGACGCTTGTGAATGTTCACCACCATTTTCTTCTATGCAACAAGAAATTATTTGAAGTGTGCAAAAGTGCATGGTTATATTTTCATTATTAGCTGAAAAAAACGATGTGGTGCATTACTTTCTGAACGCGCCTCGTGTATATATTCTTGTGTCCCACTGCCCATACCATGAGTCGTCGCAGAGAAGCGGATGTAGATGTCATGTTATCGTCGTGGGAGGCCTGTGCTGTCGTTAGGTGTAACTTCCTGAGTGTGTCAGAGACACCCTCGATCCATCGACGTCGAGATCGGCCCGTTTGCTCGTGGACCGGAGACCTGCATATGATACGCTCTGGCTGCAGGCTGGTCATAATGCATTCTGACTAAATGGAAAAAAAACCCACTTAATTGTTTAGGCGCCAATGCAGGAAATAACTGGGATTGTACCCACTAGTTGCCTCGGCGTGGTGTTGCTGATTCCGTCAGAGATTGTCTTTCCGGCTACACTTTTCATGCAGTACATCTTACTTCTAGTAAGCCCAAGGTTGTCATTGTAACAATGTAGGAATGACCAGTACATTTATCAGTCTTCTATTATTTGAAGGAAGCACTCTATGGAGTTTCAAAATCCGTGCAATTTGATAATGGACAATGTCCGCCTTCTGAATTCCATGTGCGATCACTCTGTCCACTCTGCCGTCACCAGTGAACATTCTACCTAGATATTTTATCTCTCTGTCCACTCTGCCGTCATCAATGAACATACTACCTAGGTATTTAATCTCTCTGTCCACTCTGCCACCATCAGTGAACATTCTACCTAGATATTTTATCTCTCTGTCCACTCTGCCATCACCAGTGAACATACTACCTAGGTATTTGATCTCTCTGTCCACTCTGCCGTCACCAGTGAACATACTACCTAGGTATTTGATATCTCTGTCCACTCTGCCGTCACCAGTGAACATACTACCTAGGTATTTGATCTCTCTGTCCACTCTGCCGTCACCAATGAACATACTACCTAGGTATTTGATCTCTCTGTCCACTCTGCCGTCACCAGTGAACAGACTACCTAGGTATTTGTTCTCTCTGTCCACTCTGCCGCCATCAGTGAACAGACTACCTAGGTATTTGATCTCTCTGTCCACTCTGCCGTCACCAGTGAACAGACTACCTAGGTATTTGATCTCTCTGTCCACTCTGCCGTCACCAGTGAACATATTATCTAGGTATTTCATCTCTCTGTCCACTCTACCATCACCAGTGAACATTCTACCTAGGTATTTGAAATCTCTCACCCACTTGATACTGATGTCACTGCCGTGGAAACGTCTCTGCGCATGTTCACGCGGTTTCATCATAGTCTCACTCTTGTCTGTGTTGATTGTTTTATCATCTTTGTTGCAGATCAAATTTAGAGAGGCTAGGTAGCGTTGTATGCCTTCTCCATTTTGGTAACAGATGACCTGATCATCAGCAAACAACAGTTCATTTAGGGACTCCTCATGGGGGTAGGCCAACTTGATAATTGTATCCATATAAATGTGATATAAGTGGATAAAAGCACATCCATGCCGTACACCACTCAGTACTGGACACAAATTTGTCATACCGACATGTGTTGGCACTGCACCGTCGCTGTTTAGGGACATTGCACGAAGGCCACCCAGTAATTGACTCTCCAAACCATAATCCCTACATTACCTCCCTTAGCTTTCATATGTTTTCCACGACAAATGCTTTTTTCCTGAACAAAGGAGGCCACGTGGAGTTTCTTATTGTATTCTATGGGTTTTTCAATTAACTGTCTGAGAGTAAATATAGCACCTGTACATCCCCAGTTGTTCTCGACTCCTGATTGTGAAGCACTGAGCGGCGGCTCCACAAAGCTCGCACTACTGCTCAAGGGCCCGTGCGAACATTTTTCCGACGTGACTAAGCAGTGATTTGTCCCTATCCTAGTTGTAATCCTTTCTGCCGCCCTTGTTTTTCCAAATGGGTACCTCCGTCGTTCTTTGCCACACAATGGGTACCTCCGTCGTTCTTTGCCACACAATGGGTACCTCCGTCGTTCTTTGCCACACAATGGGTACCTCCGTCGTTCTTTGCCACACAATGGGTACCTCCGTCGTTCTTTGCCACACAATGGGTACCTCCGTCGTTCTTTGCCACACAATGGGTACCTCCGTCGTTCTTTGCCACACAATGGGTACCTCCGTCGTTCTTTGCCACACAATGGGTACCTCCGTCGTTCTTTGCCACACAATGGGTACCTCCGTCGTTCTTTGCCACACAATGGGTACCTCCGTCGTTCTTTGCCACACAATGGGTACCTCCGTCGTTCTTTGCCACACAATGGGTACCTTTCCTTCAATCCACGCAAGGTTAAAGATCTTTTGACAAGATTCTATGGTACCTGACGTTATGTTGTCTACACGTTGGGCCTTGTAGTTAGAGCGTCTTTGAATTGCCTTCCTTACTTCTAGTAATGCAGAAACTAAACAGCCTGAAGAAATTATGGCAGATCACCAACAAAATGATAAATGTAAAAGTCTTGAGAACCTGTGTTTTTCCTGTGGCAGCTTATGGCTGCGAATCATGGACAATTATCAAAACTTCCAGACAAAGAATCGTATCCTTTGAGTCAAAATGTTACAGAACGATCCGCAGAATACCCTGGACAGAGAAAAAGACAAATATAGACATTCGGCAAGAGTTGAGCATAGAGGAGAACTGGTTTATCAATTCCATGTTGGCTAGAAAATGCAAATACTTTAGTCACATCAAGAAACACAACGGTCTCGAGAGAACAGTGATGAAAGGTATGGTGTCAGGCAAAAGAGGAAGGGGTAGACCGAGAAGACGAGGGAACCAAGATATCCAGGAATGCCTGGGTATGACTGTGGCGGAGGCTGGAGTTTTGGAAAGGGAAAGAGTTTCTTTCAGACAGACTCTGATGGGAGCAACGCTCTATAAAGGGCATGCTACATGATGATGACTTCAAGTTTGAGCATTGTTATGTCGTTATGCGCAAAACATTTAATGGTGTGTACGAATGAATGCTGTCGCAGATTCTATACCATTTTCTTCTGGTCCACTTAGGACAAGCCTAACATTGTTCTCCATTTTGTTTCTGTGTCATAGGGTGATCGCCTCTCTCTGTCATTCGCCGCTGTGTAAGGATTGTGTGTGTATGTGTATATATTGACTCAACCTGCAGCGAGGTTATACTAATGGATGTTTCAGTGTCACAATCAATTGGTCGATCCTGGTGACGAAGGATTGTTTCAGTGTCACAATCAATTGGTCGACTCTGGTGACGAAGGATTGTTTCAGTGTCACAATCAATTGGTCGAGCCTGGTGACGATGGATTGAGGGCATCAAAGAAACAATTCGAAAGCTCAGCATGTCGGCAGGACCAGCCTTCCACCTAGCGACCACAACTCTAGGCAGGCCTCATGTCTACAGCGCCGCAAGCCAAGAGCAGTATGACATAAGAAGAAGAGATTTGTCAGGACATTGTGGACAGTCTGGGGATGTCCTTGTAGGACACGGTCAGGATCGCCTTAAACTGAGATGCACACAGAGCTGTCTAAATACGTCACGACTAACAGCTGGTACTCTTTGTCTTCTTCCGAGATCATTGCTTATTTAGAAGACCTCCAGATTCTTCAATAAGTGCTGCTGCCTTTTCCAGGCTCTCAATGTCCCCGTACATTTTCTCACCAAGAGGAACCAGTGTGAGCATTCTACTCCTCAGGTCTATGTGCTGGAGGTAGTCCTGAAGTACTTGTGCTACTGGCATGCTTATATCTGTCTGCTGGGGGTAGTCCTGAAGTACTTGTGCTACTGGCATGCTTATATCTGTCTGCTGGGGGTAGTCCTGAAGTACTTGTGCTACTGGCATGCTTATATCTGTCTGCTGGGGGTAGTCCTGAAGTACTTGTGCTACTGGCATGCTTATATCTGTCTGCTGGGGGTAGTCCTGAACTACTTGTGCTACTGGCATGTTCAGATCTGTCTGCTGGGGGTAGTCCTGAAGTACTTGTCCTACTGGCATGTTTGCCAGGCTGCAGTTATATAAGCTAGTGGTACTTATCTTGAATTTGGTGTCCAGGTGGGGGCCTCATTATGTAATGACTTGTTCTTTTCTTGACAGTTGGTAGTATCCATCTTCTGCGTGGTTATTATGGTGTTCTTGGGAAGCAGGCTACCCGTATGGTCGTAGGGACCATCAAGTCCACACCCACAGAGGCACGAGAAACCATGACAGTCAATGGAGGATAGATGCAGCATAAACGCAGCAGGCAGACCAATGCACGAGACTCACACAACGTACCAAAGAATGAACATTCAATGAAATGGCAGACTTAAGAAAAGTAACTTCACGTCAAACCTAGCGTAATCGGCCCTCAAGGATTCAGTGCTGACACAAAAGAAAACAAGGACCACACATTAGTTATCACAACTCTCCCTTGGATATAACTCCTTGAGCTATCAGGACAAATAGAGGGCGTCAAAGAGTGCAAACAGACCTTGGGAGAAGAAGTATTACAGATGAGTACTTAGAACTATCCAGCAGCCAGTTGTACACATGACTGTACAGATGGCTCAGCTACAAATGCCACAGAGGACGGGGTAAGAGGAGGAGAAAAGATGATCAGACAAACGAATGTGGAGAAGGTAAGCAAATCTAGGCCACAGGCAAGTTCTCAAGCTGCGTCAGGGCTGAAATGGAAGCGCCTAAGACTGCAGCAGAAATGACTCTACAGCACAAAAACCAGATGCTTGAGAAAATCGTGATACTGACTGACGCAGAGTCAGTCATCAATATTTAATGAAACAAATTAAAATGTCCTACGACTTTTTTTTCCCACTGTTGGGGTAGTCAATGGGTTTTAAAGGCTGAGGACTGCAGGCCGCTTCGCCACTGTTGAGGTAGTCAAGGGGTTTTAAAAACTGAGAACTACTGGCCGCTTCGTAACTGCTGTCACCACGTCGTGTTCTGGCTATGTTTATTTATTTCACCCCCAACAGAGAAACAACATATACCTTACCCGGGATTAGAACCGCTGCCCTTCTTGTCGACTGGCAGGCGTCGAAACCATTCACCCACGCGCTCCACAAAGTCAGCCATAACGACACTCAAATCCCACAAGCACACTGAACTGAACATATTTTTGTTTTTTGTTTTTTTTGGCGTCGCCTTATTATCTAATCCCCAATGCGGTGTGCGTTGCCCTGTGGTTTTTATTTTGCGTCTGCCGGCCCAGTGCATCCGACTTCCGCATGCATTTTATGTAAGGGTCTGCTTCCTCCTGGATTTTCTAAGCGCTTGTTTCCCCGGGGTAACGGCCGGTGTTATGATGAGGATCGAACCCAGGACCTTTGGGTTATGAGCCGTGCCAGTTAACCACTAGGCCACGCCGTCTCCGAACTGAACGAATTGATGGCAGTCTTGTCGAAAATGTCTCAAAGGACCCAGAAAGAAGTTATTCTGTGCATACCATCGCATTGTAACGTCACGGGAAATGATGGAGCTGGCAGTCTAGCCAAAGAAGGATCGAAACTGATACAGGAAGAATACCCCAGAAAGAATACCACAGGAAGAATACCACAGGAAGAATACCTGGTCAACTATCAAGAAGCAAAAGCCATAATGAAAGTGCAAAACAATGTAACGCGTCAGAAAGATCGGGCATTATAGCCGACTGTACAGTTAAGTCTCAGTGGTCAAGCGTTTAGAGCTCTTGTCTCTTGAGGGACATAATCACGGTGTTCGCTTCTTGGTCTCGACACGCTCGTCTACCCAGCTGTACATGGACACCTGGTAAACAGCTAAGAAAATAACACAGCACAATGAAGTGGCTAACACTTTATCCCCGACCGCAGTGTCAACTCTGGGGCTAACGTTTCTATGGTTGAATCTTTTATTTTAATAATGTAAGTAAAAACCACAATTACCAACTTCAAAAACTTACCATAATGTATCCACAACTTCAAAAACTTACCGTAAAGTAGTTTCCAACTTCAAAAACTTACCGTAAAGTAGTTCCCAACTTCAAAAACAATTCCCATAAAGTAGTTCCCAACATCAAAAACTTACTGTAAAGTAGTCACATACTTTAAAAAAATTCCCATAAAGTAGTTCCCAACTTCAAAAACTTACCATAAAGTAATCCCATACTTCAAAAACTTACCATAAAGTAGTCCATAAGTCATTTGAAGAAAACAGAAGACAGCGAATAAAACCAAGGCGAGCTTGGAAACTATCATGGCTACCAGGTAATATCAATTTACAAATTAATAAAAAGTTGTTTCGTTTCTGATTAAATTGTTTAAATTTTTCAAAGCTGCTTTTCTCTTCCTCGTCTTTATCCTACCATTGATATTCCAAGTTTAAAGTTTACAATGGTCTCAACAAAAAAAGCTTTTTCAAGTAGAAATTGCGTCAAGTAGTATTCGTTACTGTTCATCAATGTGTCTGGTTTCCGCTAGGCATTTCTGCTTCCCGCGCCCTGCTTTTCAATGAAAATTGACTCCAAACGGCTCTCTAAACAGTCGACTATGACGTGAGAACGTAGTATGATTAATCAGCTGTATTTGCTTGCATTTGTAACCAGAAATGTATAACCTCTCACAGGACGGTTCTTGGAAAGTTGGCGCACAGACTCATAGTCCCTGTGGCGCGCGCAATGTGTCAACGACTCACACACACCCACACAATTTGTTGTCTTGTCAGAGAAGAATAAAACCAGACTGCCAATTGGTGACTGTATGGCCCCCGTACAGCTCGCAGTCTGGGTTTGCGGCCTGCAATGCGTTTTGACAAGGAAACTAATTTTACTGAGTATTTTCTTTACAAAAAATGGAAGACTTAATAGATACGTTGAAAATGTATGTCAGTGTCTAGAAAAGAGAAGAATTAGAGGTGACTTAATACAGGTTTATAAGATAATAAAAGGAAAAGATAAATTCCGACTATAACAATTTTTTCAAAATACAACCGCCTACAAGAACAAATGGGTATAGCTACAAATTAACTAAAAAAAAAAGTCTAGATTAGATATTACGAAATATTTTTTAGTCAGAGAGTGGCGAATGCTTGGAATGCATTGACACAGGAAATAGTGGAGGCAGGGAAAGTTAATGCATTTTAAGAATAGTTTTTTAGAGCAATGAAATGCAGTTTTGTAAACCAGTATAAAGACGTTAAATGAAAGTCTCTATGTCACTTATCAACTGAGCCCACTACTTAAACATTGAAATTCTTGATAGCAATGGATAAACAAAATACGAGGCATGTTCAACTAAAACCGGACCTAACTGCACCATGTGAACATACGTAGGATGCACATGATGACGTCAATTCAGGTTTAAACAGCACATACCAACCGTCAAGTTTACAAAATTTCAGATGTTGGTTAGCAAGAAATTGAAGTATCGGAAAGTGTACACTATTGGTACCGCTACTTCAGTTTCTCGCTAACCCCCATTTGAACTGTCCCTAGCGACAAAGCGAATTCCTCTGCTAGCAAGCGTAAGCTCCGGTCCACCCGAATTGCTGCATCAATTTTGGCGATAACATCTTCTGACGCAACAACATGTGCCTAACCTGGTCTCAGAAGATCTTTCGTTAACTCCCATTCTTCTTTAAACATCATTGTCTAGTTCTTCACTGTTGTCTTCAACACACTTTTGTCACCATACACTGCCTGCATTCTGCGATGAATGTCAACTGGTCCACATCCATCAGCTGTTACAAATTGAATCACGGCTCGCTGACCAACTCTGGACGGATTCCGTATCACACCGGCCATGTTTTCAATAGTCTGCTGAGGAGACTATGAGTGGGGAGGATGTTTAAATTTGGCCAACTTGACGATTAGTATGTGCTGCTTACACCTGAAGCAACATCATCATGCGCATCGTACATATGTTCACTTGGTGCAATTAGGTCCGGTTTCATTCGAACACGCCTTGTATTTATACTAAGTTGTGCCACCAATGTCAATTATGATCCTTATCCAAGTCAAAAGAAAGGAAAATGATAACGTATGACACTTCATAGATAAGAAAAGTCATTGGTGTTCCCAGGAGAGATATGATGACATTAGAAATATGGCAGAAACTAGGTCTTGTGCTGGATGCATCTCGAGACAGAAAACTGGATACAACGCATGCTGATCAGAGCACATTAGTCAGGATCACTTGGCAGCAGAAGACTAACGTCTGGTCAGGCAAACCTCCTGCTGATCAGAGCACATTAGTCAGGGTCACTTGGCAGCAGGAGACTAACGTCTGGTCAGGCAAACCTCCTGCTGATCAGAGCACATTAGTCAGGGTCACTTGGCAGCAGGAGACTAACGTCTGGTCAGGCAAACCCACGCCGACCAGACTATGCTAGTCAGGGTCACTTTGCAGCAGGAGACTAACGTCTGGTCAGACAAAGCTCCTGCTGATCAGAGCACATTATTCAGGGTCACTTGGCAGCATGAGACTAACGTCTGGTCAGGCAAACCTCCTGCTGATCACAGCACATTAGTCAGGGTCACTTGGCAGCAGGAGACTAACGTCTGGTCAGGCAAACCTCCTGCTGACCAGACTATGTTAGTCAGGGTCACTTGGCAGCAGGAGACTAACGTCTGGTCAGGCAAACCCATGCTGACCAGACTATGTTAGTCAGGGTCACTTGGCAGAAGGAGACTAACGTCTGGTCAGGCAAACCTCCTGCTGACCAGACTATGTTAGTCAGGGCCACTTTGCAGCAGGAGACTTCTTCTTCGTACGCTGTCAGACGTCAACCTGAATTTTTTCGAAAAAAGCAGCGGTCATCCTGAGGCTGTCGACACTGCCATAGAGCTTGTCTAGTGTTGCCACTGGTGATGGCCACATGTGCTTTCTCTGGTCCTCGTATTTCGGGCAGTTTTGCAGCAGATGTTCAGCGGTCATTTTTCCGATACCACAACTGCATTCGTCAGTGCCACCTATCTTCAGTTTATTGAATAGGTGGTACCTCAGTCTGTTGTGGCCTGTGCGGAGTCTGAAGACCACGACCTGCTCTCTTCTGTTCAATTGGTAATAGGCATCATTTTTTGTGTAGCCAGTATGTTCTGTTTCCCATTTGGCCATGTATCTGACTCTAATGAGCCTTTTGGACTCTTCGTAGTCACACTAGAATCTGGTTGTGGTAGTCTTGCACCTTATTTTGCCAGTCTGTCTGCCTCCTCGTTGCCTTGGATGTTACAGTGGGATGGAACCCACTGTACCACTACTCTTTTTGGTGCGGTCTGCTGGCATAGTTGACAGAGTACTGCTCTTAAATCATTGGGTTCAGTATTTTTCTGGCTTTTTAGTGCTGTAACCACGGCCAGGGCATCTGTAAACAGGACTATCTGGCTTTCATTTCTTTTGCCTGTCAGCATTGCTTCTGCTGCAGCCCTCAGTGCCTCTGCCTCCCCTCTGAAATTGCTTGAGTATTTTCCAGTTGCCACTGACAGTGTTATTTTTCTACCATTTGGTAGGCTCAGGAATACCCCTGCCCCTCCATTCTGTGTTGTGTTTGCTAAGGAACCGTCGGTGTATGCATGGGTCCAGTCCATGCTTGGGTAGTTTTTCGTTATGTACCTCAGGGTTATGTCTCTTCTTTCTTTTTCAGTCTGGCTGTTCTTGTTTCCAATACCTGGTATATTTTCTGCCACCACCGGAAATATATGCTTCTTCCAGGTAGGTTTGCCGACAGTAGGGATGGGCTTTGGTGTTGTTAATGTGTTTATAGGGTCTTCGTTCATCTTTGCTTTGGCTATTTCTGCAAAGTTTCTCCGCTTTAGTTTCCCATTTCCAAATCTATTTAGTCTCTAGTGCATTGGATGGTCTGTCAGTCTTCTGGGTTTCTCTGCTTGCTGCTGGGCTCTGCAGTCTCTTCTGTCGGTCATGGATTGCAGATGTGCAATCTTTTCAAGTTCTACAATTGGCGTTGACTTCATGCCTCCTGTTATAACTCTCATGGCTTGGTTTTTAAGTTTGCTAATTTTGTCAAAGTTCGCCATTGCTACTGTTGTCCATGCCGCAATGCCATACTCGAGAACTGGTCTCACTCTTCCAGTGTACAGTTTCTTTAGTACACTTTCGTCTGCTCCCCAGCTTGTGCCAGCAAGTTTCCTCATGATTGTCATTCTTTGTCTGGCTCTCATTCGGTTTCTCTCGATCTGACTTTTCCATGTCATGCGCCGATCAAATGTGACTCCCAGGTAGTTTGAGTTATCGTTTGGCCGCAGATATTTGCCGTTAAGACTTATTTTGGCGTTCTGTGGTTTGTTTGAAAGCGAGAATATCGTACATGTTGTTTTTTCCTGGTTTATTTTGACCAGTCATGAGTTCGCCCACTCCTCCAGCGATGTTAGGGCCTGCTGCATCCGATTTCTTGCTATGGTGAGATTTTCTTCAGAGGTCCACATAGCCAGATCGTCTGCAAACATGGAGCTGTGGACTCTTCTTAGTATATTCTCTATGATGTTGTTTATATACACCAGGAAAAGTGTGGTTGACAGTACTCCCCCTTGGGGTACTCCCTGCTCAAGTGTCACCTTTTGCTCATCTGCCTTTGTACTTGAACTCTGGCTGTTCTGTTTTCGAGGTAGTGGCTGATCCATCTGTACATTTTCCCACAAACTTCACTTCTTCTTAGCTTGACTTTGAGTGTCTCTTTTCACACCTTGTCAAATGCCTTCTCTAGATCCACCCAAACCGCCACTGTATGCTTTTTCTCCTGGTAAGCATCCTCTATTTCTTGGGCTATGAGAGTGATCTGGTCCTCAGTGGATCTGTGCTGTCTAAAGCCTGCTTGCTGTGGAATTAGTATGTGTTTTTCTTCCAGATGCATCATCAGTCTGGTGTTTATCATACGCTCTATCAGTTTTCCTACACAGCTCAGTAGACTGATAGGCTTGTATCCATTTGGATCTGCTCTTTTTTCTTTCTTCGGTACTGGTATAAGTACAGCGTCTTTCCATGCCTGAGGTACAATTCCCCTTTTCCAGCTTTGGTTCAGGACTGATAGTAACTTTATCTTTGCTGTTTGGCCCAGCCCCATCAGCATTTCGTTTGTTATCCCATCTTTTCCGGGCGATTTCTTTTTCTTTAAAGTTCTCATGGCCTCTTCCATTTCATTCATTGTTAGTTTTGCCATCATGTACTCCTCTGGTGCCATATTGATGTTGTCGTGGCTCTTTTGTTCTTCACTAATGTCTGTATGCCTGTCTGTAGAGACATCAATGTGGTTTGCTCTGGCATAATGTTCTATAAAGGCGTTTGCTACTTTTTTTCCAGTGAGCATGTTGTCGCCCTGCTTGATGGCAATTTGTGTGTTTGATGGTGTTTCATCATTCATGGCTCTGACTAACTTCCATAGTTTGTTCCCTTCTTTATCTAAATTGAGGCTTTCTGTTTTGTTTTTCCAGCTGTCTCTTGTTATTTGGTTTAGTGTTCTTTTGTATTTCGCCGTGATGGCTTTGAGGGCGATATTTGCCTCCATAGATTGTTCTCTCTCTGCCATGTTCCTAGCATTTGAGACTTCATCCTCCACTTTCTGCAGTTCATCATTCCAATAAGGCTTGTAGTTTTTCCTTGCCCCTCTTGGGATGGTTTCGGTGGCTGCTTGCATTATTGCTTTGCTTAGGCTTTCCACCATGGGTTTCATATTGTTATTCCGTGTGTTGATGGTTTCACACAGCCCATCTGTCAGGATTGCAAATCTGTCCCCGTCGGCTCGTTTATAATTCCAACGAGGGAGCGGTTTTATTTCCCGTGGGCCTACTTCCATATCAACTTCTAGCCTAGTTGGCCTGTGGTCGCTACCTGCCAATTGGTTTAGCACCTGACGGTCTATTTTGTGGTGAATATCCACAGTGGAAAAGGCCAGGTCTGGAGTAGAGGTGGTATGCCATGTTCTAGAATAGAAGCTAGGGCTGTCCTCCGGCCTATTGATAAGATAAAGATTTGTGTCTATCTCCCAGGTTCCACTTCATCACCTCTGTTGTCTATGTCCGAATATCCCCATCTCTCCGAGTGGCTGTTGAAGTCTCCAACTACTAGGCAGCTGGAGTCCTTGATTTCCATACTCGAGAGCGACAGGTCATCAGCAGGAGACTAACGTCTGGTCAGGCAAACCCCCTGCTGATCAGACCACATTAGTCAGGGTCACGTAGCAGCAGGAGACTAACGTCTGGTCAGGCAAACCTCCTGCTGATTAGACCATGTTAGTCATGGTCAGGTAATATATACTGACTGAGACCCACACCTCACTCCCACGCAGTACTCCCTGGATACAGGCTGTTCTATGACAGTCTGACTAACGAGGTGGGGATAAGCGTGATATCGACGCAGTGAACGACACGCAGATGTAGCCAAGCATAGCACCACAGTATGGAGGCCCCTAGTCTATCTTTATCAGCACACTCGGGATGTGAGAAATGCAACTCATCATTTATCAGCACACTCTGGATGTGAGAAATGTAACTCGTCATTTAACATCATTTATCAGCACACTGGGGATGTGAGAAATGTAACTCGTCATTTAACATCATTTATCAGTACACTCGGGATGTGAGAAATGTAACTCGTCATTTAACATCATTTATCAGCACACTCGAGATGTGAGAAATGTAACTCGTCATTTAACATCATTTATCAGCACACTCGGGATGTGAGAAATGTAACTCGTCATTTAACATCATTTATCAGCACACTGGGGATGTGAGAAATGTAACTCGTCATTTAATATCATTTTCAAGGCGCACAAACGAGTGACGTTATTCATCGTGAGCATTCAGCAACAACATTGGTCATCTAATTGACAAACCAACACCAACTACCATTTCACCCTCGCAGCACATAATATCTGGCTACAAGACATGATGAAAACAGTCTGACAAATGGATAGATGACATAAGAGAAATCCTACACAACACGTGCTTACAACCAAAACAAGACACTAGGTTAAAGAAAGAGAACGTAATCTCCCCACGGAGCTCAAGAGCACACAGGACGGGAAATATAAACACATGTATAAGATGTATGTGATACTGACTGCAAAAAGTGTCGGGATGGACCATTCATCTGTTGGCCTCAAGTGAAGCACAGGGTCAGCACTACAGCTAGCCCCTTTATATGGTTCTGCACAATTTAGTTGCTAGCACCACACACAACACTCCTTAGTCACCTCTATGACATGCCTGGAAGGACACAGTTGAACCATTTTCAACCAGGGTACTACTCTTGTGAAATGTGCATGTTTTTAACTGTGATATTTGCACCTTTCGGTCCGACACATCTGATTTCAGCAGGCATTTTTGGGTACTGGGTTAACCTTCCCTCTTTGATCCCTTCTCCTTAGCCAGTCTGCCCTGCTGCAACCTGTCATCCAGGATCACCGCGTGGAGGTGTAGAAGGGTCTTGCCAGCTCTGGTTTGCTGGCCCTGACGCTAGCAGTCAGCTATCAGTCAGCTAGCAGTCGCTGACTGACAGAGCTCATGCACTTATCTCATAATTTGATCTTGATTATTTTTTCATTTAATTTTGATGGTCTTATGAATTAATCATGATTATTTTGATTATTGCATCATTTATTCTTTATTATCTATCTCGTCATTGATGATCTCATTGTTTTTTTTTTCTTTTTTTTTTTCGTTCACCTTATTTTATCTATTCCCCAAGGCGTGTGTGCGTTACACTGTGGTTTTTATTTTGCGCCTGTCGGCCCAGTGCATCCGACTTCAGCATGCATTTTATGTAAGGGTCTGCTTCCTCCTGCATTTTCTAAGGGTTTGCTTCCCCGGGGTA
The DNA here is from genome assembly GCA_036924085.1 of Ariolimax columbianus. Classification (NCBI taxonomy): domain Eukaryota; kingdom Metazoa; phylum Mollusca; class Gastropoda; order Stylommatophora; family Arionidae; genus Ariolimax; species Ariolimax columbianus. The sequence continues at coordinate 3,161,167 of JAVGWX010000009.1, forward strand.
ACGGCCGGTGCTGTGATGGGGATCGAACCCAGCACCTTCTGGTTGTGAGCCGTGCCACTTAACCACTAGGCCACGCCGTCCCCTGATCTCATTGTTTAATTGTGAGTATTTCATCCTTTAATCTTGATTTCCTATTTATTTAATATTGATTATCTTATCAATTAGTCATGGGATCAAGATGCTGTGCAGTGCATGAGCTGCCGTTGTCAGTGACCCATAGCTGACTGCTAGCATCAGGGCCAGCGAACCAGAGCTGCCAAGACCCTTCTACACCTCCTCGCGGTGATCCTGGATAACAGGCTGCAGCAGGGCAGACTGGCTAAGGAGAAGGGATCGAATAGGGAATGCTAACCCGGTATTAAAAATTAATCATGATTTTCTCATTTAATATTGATTACATCATTTAATTTTGAATATGTCATCAATGGATCATGTTTATCTTATCACTTAATCTTCATAATCTCATCATTAAATCGAAATTCTGTTTCTACAATTTGGCTTGGTTGAAGCCCAAATCTGGGAGAGGAAGACTAACGTCTGATCAGGCAAAATATACTGACCAGACATGTTAGTCAGGTTCAGGGAAAACATACTGGACAAGACCCTCACAGCTCTCCCTGGAAACGGGCTATTTTGATGGCAGCCTAACAAGGTGATAGATTGACATGATCCCCGTAGCAGCGAGCGACATGCAGATGAAGCCAAGCATAGCACAAATGCTTGGAGAAACCTGGTCCACCTTCATCAGCACGCTCAAGTTGTAAGGAAAGCTACGACAACATTACAACAACTCTGAAAATCATGACCAGACAACTTCAGTTTCAAGCAGACATTGATTATTGACCCACAAATTTGATCTGAACTGTAACAATGGAACCAAATATCTCAACCAAATCATTAGCAATGCCTAAATACATCACGTTTCTTCATTCATTTATACCAATCATCAAATGTTGCATAAGCTTGCTTACTTTTTTGCTTGGTAAAGTTGCCACTTCTTGTGGTGGAGGTCAAATTTTCAACCAGTCTAGTTGTATTAGGGAGACTCAGTTGTCTCGAGGTAAGTGTCCGTCTCAGTTGCGAGTTCGAATCATGGAGGAGACCAGGATTTTGTTCACGTGGATCTTCTGGTAAAAATTCCCCTGATCTCTGGGTAGTTAGATCAGAGACCCGTGTTCAGTGTCGAGCACGTTATAAATTCCCCTGATCTCTGGGTGGTGAGATCAGAGACCCGTGTTCAGTGTCGAGCACGTTAAAAATTCCCCTGATCTCTGGGTAGTGAGATCAGAGACCCGTGTTCAGTGTCGAGCACGTTAAAAATTCCCCTGATCTCTGGGTGGTGAGATCGGAGACCCGTGTTCAGTGTCGAGCACGTTACAAATTCCCCTGATCTCTGGGCAGTGAGATCGGAGGCTCATGTTCAGTGTCGAGCACGTTAAAAATTCCCCTGATCTCTGGGTAGTGAGATCGGAGACCCGTCTTCAGTGTCGAGCACGTTAAAAATTCCCCTGATCTCTGGGTGGTGAGATCGGAGACCCGTGTTCAGTGTCGAGCACGTTAAAAATTCCCCTGATCTCTGGGTAGTGAGATCGGAGACCCGTGTTCAGTGTCAAGCATGTTAACAATTCCTTGGCGGTTGGAAATCAAAAAGAGTAGACAGCCCGGATAAAATTCAAGTTAAAAATCTACCCAGATTGTTAGTGCCTTTCTCCAGGTGGTTTGTTAAGAGTAGCTATAGATGGTGTCTAACTGGCTGCAGGTCTACTTAGCTCTAGTGTTTGAGTCTATTTAGATGGATTCGCAAATCGATTAAGCCATCCTCCAGGAAACTGGTTGTATGCAGACTCTGTTGAGTCTTCTAAACCAGTATAAAGACGTTAAGTTATTAGTGCATGTGTACAGAAGTAAATATTCCTATCTAGGTGTAATCTTTTGCGTTGCACTAAAGAGCATTTTGTCCTGAAAAGGGCTGCTGCTTTGCATCCTTATATATAATATCCGCCAATTGTCACTGATGAGTACCACCAGACCCTCACTTATCACAATTCACACATCACTTTTGGGTCTATATACTGCATGTGTGACTAAAAATATTGATGCCAGCAGGAAAGGTTCTGAGACACTACTGACACGCACTCTCTGCATATAGTGTCAGTTCTTTCTGTGCTTGGAATGTTCACATTGTGTGTCTATAGCTCAGCTGTCTGCAAACAGTAATTCTCATGCACTTAGGAACAGAACATAATTTACAACAATTGGGCAATAATCCAGAGGACCTCAGACCTGTGTGGGTTATAGAGGACCACAGACCTGTGTGGGTTATAGAGGACCTCAGACCTGTGTGGGTTATAGAGGACCTCAGACCTGTGTGGGTTATAGAGGACCTCAGACCTGTGTGGGTTATGTGTAGTTTTTCTGCTTTCTTTATTTTGTTTCTTTTTTAATTTTTCTACTTTCTCTATTTGGAAGATATTCTTTTACTTGTCAGTTGTCTACTTTCTCTAGTTGGTCCGCCGGGGTCTTTGGGTACGACAAGGACAAGAATAGCACCACTGCCCATAGAGAGCATGTCGGGAGAGGCGACTGTGTGACTTGGCATAACACCGGTCATGGTTAGGTGGTTTGTTAAAAGCAGCATAGATGGCACCTAACAGGCTGTGGGTCTACTTTGCTCTAGTGTTTGAGTCTATTAAGATGGACTCGTACATCGGTTAACAGCCCTCTGTGGCACTTGTCCCAATGCAGCGGAGTTAATAAGCTGCTTAATCTTAGCAGGAAATCCTCCTCCCGGCTATATCCGGCTCACACCAGAGCTGGGACCTGCAGATGGGCATCCACCTCTGTGGAAGCATATTTAAACTAGGAACTAAGACTAAAAAAAGTATAAAATCTTGTTCATTTTGTAACAGTTCCCGCCGGAGCAAGGGGAGTTTAGGATGCCTGAACATGTTAAAGCTTAAAGCTACATGAATGCATGTCAAGGTCACTCACTGTCTCAGCAAAGGAGAACAGAGTTGGGTTAAGGAATGTGGACAGGTAGAAACTGACCACTGGCCTTCCGATTTTGGTAGGGGGAGATTGATTGACAGACGAAATTGGCAACGGGGCTTGCTGCGAGAGAATGAGTGACAGGTGTGCAAAGTGTTTCGTTCCAATTGAGATTGAAGATGACCATACCTGAGATCGATTGGTCAAGCTCTGGCCTGGCTTGAGGATATATAACTCGAGACAAAGTTTAGCTGGAGAGGCTGGAGGAGAGATGGAGAGGCTGGAGAGAGAGAGAGACTGAATGTGGATAGTATGTTTAACTCACCGACTTAGGTAGAGGAGCGATTGATAGACTGTTGGACGAATGTTTAGTGATTGAACAGGATCGCTCAAATAGGTGTGTGAGTTTTGCATTAATAGATAATGTGAAAGTGTGTTTGTAAGCAAAGACACATTGTGAACGAGTTATGTCGAGATCGCCCGCCTGAGGGGATTTCAGTGAGGAAGAGTATTTGATAAGGTGTGTTGAAGACGCAGTTAAGGCGATGTGTGTGTGATGTAATTGCAAGGCAATAGAACTGGGTTTTTAGTTAGTTGGGAATTCCATCAATAGCTAATGCTTATAATTCCCGTTTTAGTAGAATGTTTAGTTAAGATATGTATTATATTGTGTTTGTAACTTCTCTACTCATTCTATGATATGAGTATGATATAATAAATATGCCACCTGCTGTGTGATATGTCATTTACTGAGTATGGTCATGATGATGTGGATGAGTGTGAGAATGTTCTAAGTTAGATCACGGCCAAGGCAAACAGTGGGATCTGTTACAATTTGTTAGCTCAATTATTATCATAGCACCCAGAGCAATGAATGAGGAATGACATTATAGGTAGACTCTCGAATTGAATCGGCCATGTCTCAAGCAGAGAACCTGCCACTATCACCAGAACCGTCATGACATGGACCACAAAGGGAAGGTGAAAAGAGGTCAAACCTAACACAATTTGGTGAAGGACCATAGAAGCCAAAAGGGAAGTCATGAACCAGTTCTTGTACACTGCACAAAGGACGGTCTCAGATTGGGTGAAGTGGAGGTAGTTTATTGTTGCCCTTTAAGATGTCCTCAGTCATGATGTTTTCTCACCAACCTGGCAGTCATTAAAAACAATTTTTTTGCGTTCACCTTATTTTTCTGTTCCCCAAGGTGGTGTGTGTTGCACTATTTTTTTTAAATTCTGCACCTGTCAGCCCAGTGCATCCGACCTCGGCATGTATTTTATGTAAAGGTCTGCTTCTTCCTGAATTTTCTAAGGGTTTGCTTCCCCGAGGTAATAACAGCCAGTGCTGTGATTGGGGAGCAAACCCACCGCCTTGGGGGTTGTGAGCCTTGTCACTTAACCACTAGCCTACGTCGTCCCCAGCAGTCATTTGACTCCTGATCTTCAAAGAAGAAGAAGATTGTATATGTGTTGAGTTGCATTATGCTCCAGACTATTTATTTACCATGTAAAATACTAAAGCCAGCTTAGTGTTATGTTAATTGTCAGGCCGTACTATATTAGAGGCAATACGTTATTACAGATTTGAGCACACATTCCACAGCACATTTCTAATGTGTAAATCAATTCATTAATATTCTCTTCCGTCCATGATCATCCATATCTTGACAAAAATGTTTAGGCATTTATATAAAAATGTAAAAAAAATTATTTATAACCACATTGCAGACTCCCCCTCGTTCTTTTTGATGTGGTGCCAGATTGGTAGCCGTTTTTACATTACAATGGTAACTAGAACTAACTTCTTTCAAACCAAGGGACAATGAATTGTTCACACTTTCATTCCTGTATTTTCTAGAGCTTTCTTTCAAACCAATGGACAATGAATTGTTCACTTTCATTCCTGTATTTTCTAGAGCTTTCTTTCAAACCAAGGGACAATGAATTGTTCACACTTTCATTCCTGTATTTTCTAGAGCTTTCTTTCAAACCAATGGACAATGAATTGTTCACTTTCATTCCTGTATTTTCTAGAGCTTTCTTTCAAACCAAGGGACAATGAATTGTTCACTTTCATTCCTGTATTTTCTAGAGCTTTCTTTCAAACCAATGGACAATGAATTGTTCACTTTCATTCCTGTATTTTCTAGAGCTTTCTCTCAAACCAAGGGACAATGAATTGTTCACTTTCATTCCTGTAATTTCTAGAGCTTTCTCTCAAACCTAGATGGTTACTCCACACACAGCAGTGCTCTGATCTGTGTAATTGGTGGAATGGGCAGTACCATGAATTTGAGAGTCCTCTACCCTAAAACAACTAGATTGCACTCTCAGTTGCCTGTTATGGCATGCTCTCGATGTTGTAGTTGGCCTATTCTTGTCTTTACACAAAACTCTCAAGGCAAACCATTCAACCAGTTTTACAGCAATCTTTAAACCCTGCATAAAATGTACAAAAAATTACACAAACCTAATGCAATTTTACAGCCATGAAAATCAAAGCACAAAATATAAACATGAGAACAAATATTATAACAAACAGTAGAAGAACAGACATAATAGCTGACATATGAATTGAATGTGTCAAATTATACACAAAGAAACGACCAGACCTACGAGCTGTACGTGTGATCTATCTTATTTAAGCCTTTACACTCTAAGCCTGGAACACCTGGAAATATGTCCTGTTCTCATAAGCACAAAGAGACAGCTGCCCCACATATACTTGTGAAAGTTAATTTCTTTAAATTTATTACTGTGAATGAAAATAAAATGAAAAATTCTATTGAATAACAGAATGTCGAAACTGTCAGAAATATATGATTATTAGTTTTCAATAAACTATTACAAAATATATGAAACACAATAATTGCTTTTCGTTTAAATTTGTTTACAGTTTTTGTTACAATTTATCACTTTTATCAAATTGTAAAGACGGTGTTCAATAACGGAAATAATGAGTGTCGTTGTCACTTACACAATTTAACAGAACTCAATAAACACTCACTAAGTCTCAACTGAAAGTACCCAGAACTTCAACAATCAAAACCTCAAAGTTTCAGAGTCATTTGTTGATTATGTGCTGTGTAAAAGTGACCACTGTTTGTCTCGTCAACCTTGTGGTTGACATTGTTATATTATTTCCCAATCATCACTATTTTTATTCAGAAAAACGTCAAAGATTGATTCGGTTTCACTTTCTTAAACAGTGATGTCATCTTAATCCCTATTATCCCAACTGCCATAACCTGAAATTAGTCAACAAGCATTTTAACAGCCATGAGTTTTTCTGCTTGTGTCAGATTTTCAGACTACTAACATACACACACTCACACACACTACAAGCTGTGGCACCATTTAAAATTAGGAGATGGTATGTGATTTTAAAATGGTAACAAACCTCATTTCTGCTTCTATCAATGAAGGCAGAAGAAATCACTGGGAGGGGGGGGGGGGGAAATATTGAGCATGATAGGTTGAGGCCCATGCAAATTTAGAGGCTCATGTTAGGGTGTGAAGGATTAACATGAACATTTGTCAAAAAGAGCAACAACTAGAGCTACACACTAACTTATCTATCTGTGCAGCAATAACTAGAGCTACACACTAACTAATCTATCTGTGCAGCAACAACTAGAGCTACACACTAACTAATCTATCTGTGCAGCAACAACTAGAGCTACACACTAACTAATCTATCTGTGCAGCAATAACTAGAGCTACACTCTAACTAATATATCTGTGCAGCAACAACTAGTGCTACACACTAACTAATCTATCTGTGCAGCAATAACTAGAGCTACACACTAACTAATCTATCTGTGCAGCAATAACTAGAGCTACACACTAACTAATCTATCTGTGCAGCAATAACTAGAGCTACACACTAATCTAACTGTTCAGCAGAGCAGATCAACCAAAACATGTGCACCAGACCAACCAAAACATGTAGACCAGACCAACCAAAACGTATACAAGACCATCCAAAACATGTACACCAGACCAACCAAAACATGTACAAAAGGCCAACCAAAACTTGCACACCAGACAAACCAAATCCTGTACCCATGTTGAATTAAAAGTTTGTACATAGGACAATTATAAACCTGTACACAAAACCAACCAAAACTTGCACACCAGACCAACCAAAACTCACACACCAGACCAACCAAAACTTGCACACCAGACCAACCAAAACTTGCCCATCAGACAAACCAAAACTTGCACACCAGACCAACCAAAACTTGCACACCAGACCAACCAAAACTTGCACACTAGACCAACCAAAACTTGCCCATCAGACAAACCAAAACTTGCACACCAGACCAACCAAAACTTGCACACCAGACCAACCAAAACTTGCACACCAGACCAACCAAAATTTGCACAACAGACCAATCAAAACTCACAGACTAGTCCAAACTCACACACTAGACCAGCCAAAACTCATACACTATATCAACTAAAACCTAGGAAAAACTCACCATACTTGAATCAAATATATGCCTATAAATATTTATTTATGAGACATCACTGTGTAAATGTCTGATAAAGTTGTTATAATTCTAGCTATAAAACATTTACAGTTCTTAGAATAACAAGGTTCACTGAGGATTCCTAAATGAGGATTCCTAAAAACCTGAGAGGATTATAAAACTGCCAGCTACTTATTTCTGATAGCAAAAAAACTGGCAGGACTATTTTCCATAACTATACGAAATATGTTATGAGAAAGAACATTTTGATTGTTTTTGGAGACCATAATCGCTGAGTATTGAAATATAAAATAAATACTGTAATATAAAAAATAATACCAACATACATATTTGCATAATTTCTAATTTAAAAATCAAGGACAAACCCGTGCAATTGTACACTGAAAGAAACGAAAGAAAAAAACCCACCAAAAAACATGTACAAATTCCAGGTCACATCTAAGGTTTAGAGAAATGATGTCACAAACTTGCTTGGAATACTTTGAATCATGGTATTTAAACACGCAGGTGTTCGTGTGCAGCCAGGTAGTTGAAAGCTATCTGCAGTACAATTATTTTTTGTTGCAATTTTCACTTCCTGCGGCTTACTATACTAGGGAGGAAAGTAGGTCACATATTGCTGTAGAAAATGAATGTGTCGGACCGAAATATGCAAATATTGCAGTCAAGCTGTAAACTAGTGACACAGCGCATTCCATTTTCTGGACATCCTGCTATTCGCAAAGCCCTGTTCAGGGCTTGGTAAAGCCCTGTTCAGGGCTTAGTAGTGGGAGATTGAGAATGAACGCAGAAGGAAGAGGAGGAGGTCACATATTGGTAGGAATTTCATTACACTTAGAATTTTGCTCGGACAACGGCAAACAGTCTACCCTTATTAAATTTCAAATGCCACGGGTTCTTTTATGTGCATACACAGGGTCTCCAAGTTTTATCATTCATTTCCAATAGGACTAGCCTCCTTTGAGACCAGGGGATGCCTGAAACCTGCAGGATTCTAAACCCACACCATTTCGTACTTTTGTTCCTTGACATGCTCTCCGCCACTTCTCAAGCCTCAGTAACCCCTTTGTCACATTCGAATCTATCAGCAAAGAAAAAAGAGAAAGTATGTCACAAACATGAATGTGAAAAAAAATTTCATGGTCTTTTAATTGTTATTCTTCTTCGTCATTCATTCTTAAACTACTGCTACCAAGTCCAGAAAAAAACTTTGCAAAAAGCAGGGATGTGTTGTGTTGTAGTTTACAGCTTGGCTGCAATATTTGCACAGTTTGGTCCAACACATCTGACTTCAGCATGGTATTTTTGGGTACAGGTTTAGCCTTGACTCTTCAATCCCTTATCCTTAGCCAATCTGCTGTGTTGCAGACTGTTATCTAGGATCACCTTGTAGAGGTAGAGAAGAAGTTTAGGTCGCTGACGGCTACAGCTCATGTACAGCTCAGCATCTTGATACCCGTTCTTCAATTGAAAACGTATGTGTAACATGAATGTGTAAAAAATTCCTGGTCTTTCAATTAAGAAAAAAGGAAGTATGCCAGAAATATGTAAGCAAATTATTGATTTTTTTCACCAGTATTTATACAAAAGTATCAGTGTCATAACGAAGTACACTGACCATACCTAAGCTATGAGAACACATTGAAAAACATGAAGTTATTGTAAAGTATGTCTCACCACACACAGCTGAAAAAATGTAACAAATTTACCAGTTCCCATCCTGAGGAGGAAAGAATAGATCTATTGCACTTTCATGCAAGTAAAAAAAAAAGTGACCAAAGAGGGCCATGGATGGGGCTAGCAACATACAAGAAATTGTTACAAAAACCACAATTGTAAGAGCACACAAAGTTCTTGGGTACAGGCTTCCTGTAAGGAGTCATCTCCTTTGGTGGACCTACGGTTAATCAGGTGCCGCATGGAGAAAAATACCAGCTTCACGATGTATAAGAACAAGTTGAGCACAACTGTTCCAACACATTGAGTACTCTGATTGAATATCTGACATTAAGAAACTTGCTCTTTTTGATGTCTAAAATAAACTCAGCTCAGTCAGGACCTAACCCAGATCTTCTAGTGCTCCGTACTTGGTGACTAACACAAGTCCCTCTCTCGACCCTGACCAATAAAAGTTCATACATGTTCCCCTTCGACCCATCCGTGTGGAGCCCTGAGTTCCGACAGGTAACTTTGATTAATATTACGATGAAAAGAAAATTTCAGAAACAATGACTGCCAAATTTAGGCAAAAATTACATCACAATTTTGGCAAAATGACAGCTGAACTTGGACAAAATCTTCTGTCCAAAACAGAATATCCTAGTTATGATATGTAAGCTTATTACAAAATGTATGTGTCTCAAGGTTATGCTTGTTCTTTGGTGGGGAATGTGTTAAGTACAGAGAACAGTGGACGGCTGAAAGGTTATGATGCTGGTATCTTGACCAAGAGTTAATGGTTCAAAACCCCATGAAAGGCCTAGGTTTTTATATTGGTGGTACAATAATAACCTATCCTGCACACTGCGTGATGATTATAGGGACGAGTAGTTTGTTCCTCAGGGTTTTTTGTATTCCTATTATGATATCTTTATCTTCTTCTTCTTGTACTTTGCTAGCTACTTGTGTCGTTGGATGTCGTGGGGGAGGTGTCGTTTTCTTTTGGGTGCCAGATGTGTCGCCAATGCTGTTGTAGTTACGTATTTCTTCGGTATGTCGCTTACACCATTTATCCATCTTTGTCTTGGTCTCCCTCTTGCTCTGTAACCATCTTGTCTGGTGTTGTAGATTCGCACAGCTGGTAAAAATTTGGTTGCATTCTTGTCAGGTGTCCGAACCACTTTATTTTTAACTCTTCGTGTAATCCAATCTTTCATCATGTAAAACCATTGTTACTGAAACAACCACTACAAATGCTCAGATACAGAGATACAGACTTCCTGTGAAGGAGTCAGCTGTAGTAGTCACCCTATGCTCCACTTGAAGTGAAAAGAACACGCAGCATCATCATCATCTAATATTATTAAACAAAAATAACGTCACCTCATATTTGATGTCAATCCTATAGAGCTGGTGGCCAAGCAGTTAAGAAGCCCTCCCTACAGTCATAATGACATGAGTTCAAACCTTGGTAAGGAACAAATTTTTTTTTCTACCAGAGATGAAATAAAATTATATCCTGCGCATGCACAGTGACTGCAGTAATAAGTGGCCTATATTTATCAACTATCAATTAAAAAAGTAGACATCCTCAGCAAGGACAAAAAAACAACAACACAGCAATAGTGTTTTGTAATTATCCCATTTAAGGTTTTTCAACTTCCCCTTCAGCATTTAGGTTCATTGGTCATGCTTTTCCAAGTCTAGATGACAGCGGAACAGCTTCTACCTCAGCTCTTGCCCCATGGCCAGGTCTTGCATTGTAGGTTATTATGGTTATCCCAATATCCCATATAATGTTATGAGACAAAGTGAACACTGTCTCACCTTTAGTGTGCACATTCCATGTTTCTTCATCTTTGATGCATCTTCTTCTTCTTCTTCTGAGTTCGTTCTCAATCTCCTATTACCAAGCTCTGAACAGGGCTTTGCAAGTAGCAGGATGTAGTCTGGAGAACGGATTGCGTTGTGTCGCTAGTTTTACAGCGTGGACTGTGATATTTGCACCTTTCGGTTCGACACATCTGTCTCCGGTAGATCTTTGTTGTATAAATCTCATATAGGGTTAACCAACAAAGTGAACACTATCTCATCTTTGATGTACACATCTCATCTAAGGTTATCCAACAAAGTGAACACTATCTCATCATTGATATACACATCTCATCTAAGGTTTTCCAACAAAGTGAACACTATCTCATCTTTGATGCATAAATCTCATCTAAGGTTATCCAAAAAAGTGAACACTATCTCATCTTTGATGTATAAATCTCATCTAAGGTTATCCAACAAAGTGAACAATATCTCATCTTTGATGTATAAATCTCATCTAAGGTTATCCAACAAAGTGAGCACTATCTCATCTTTGATGTATAAATCTCATCTAAGGTTATCCAACAAAGTGAACACTATCTCATCTTTGATGTATAAATCTTATCTAAGATTATCCAACAAAGTGAACACTATCTCATCTTTGATGTATAAATCTCATCTAAGGTTATCCAACAAAGTGAACACTATCTCATCATTGATGTACACATCTCATCTAGTTATTAGCAATTCAATCCCATCTTACACGCCAGCAACACTGTCCACCTAGTCCAATGGTCTCATCTTAATAATAATTGCCTATATGTCCGTGGCTCTGACCTGTGACCAGTTCTAGATTTAAGTGAAGAAAACTGGAACTGGTCGTCAGCATCACTCTTTCACCCTGAGCCTAGCCCCCGCGGAGCTAGTCGAGATGACTGAAGATGCAACAGGCTGCAGTGAAAAACAAATGTGCTCAAAGTGTCATGCCCATTGTGTTGTATGCTCCATTGCTGGGAGGCACCTTTCTATTCATTAAACCAGCTAATGGCTTTATTTGGATAATCCACCCAGTTCAGTCTTCATGCTAATATAGACAAGCATCTTCTTCTTCTTCTTTGCAAGTAGCAGGTTGTTTTTCGAAGAACGGAATGCGTTGTGTCATAGATTACATCTTGACTGCGATATTTGCACCTTTTGGTCCAACACATCTGACTTCAGCAGGGTGACAAGCATCTGATCATTCACATGCACAAGTGTGTAAACCCTATGTAAGGTTATAAAGCTTCAGCAACACTGCACCCTCATCATGCAAATGAAGGTCCCCATTTGAAATCATCCCAACTGAACCTTCACATGCAGAACAAACCAATAAACTACTCCTGCTTACATTGACTTCTAAAACCATGTACACTTGACATTGATGTATAGAAAACTGATTGAGGACAATCATCTAAAGCAATGCCAAGCACAAACTGTGCTAGAAAATAAGTTGATTGTACCCATTATTGATCATTTTTAAACACCAACCACATTGTTGTTTGCAGTAATTCATGAAAGTTTGACAAGTGAATGACACAAAGCATGCTGATACTAAGATACTATAGCCATAATGGTTTAGAAACTATTTTCTACTAGTAAAATAGAAAACTATGTCTAACCTTACTTGTCTACATAAAACAGAACACAAAAGCCTCATTGTCATCTGTAAAATAACTCCGTAATAACACACAAAATATTTGTTGATGATTTCCACATGGTCACAGTTTTAATCAACTTTCTTCTTTATTTTTATTCTCTCCATGAATTTCATTTTCCTACTTTGTAATCACAGATGTTGGCTAAGAAGCAGTCACCGCTCGGTCTGTTGCAATATTTCCACAAATTCAGCAAAGTAAAACACTGATAATTGAAGACATTAAATTTAAAACTCGTAAATTACCATCTACGCACACATATAAAGAATTCTTCACTGACATATATAAGAATTTAAAAGTGTAGCTTTAGGTATGACAGTAGCATTCATTTGTCTGTCACCGATTACTTATCAGTCATCTGGGCCTCGAACAGGTCAAGAATCCGTTTAATCTCTCTGCTGTGAACATATTAAGGAAAATTTAATCCCAAGTTACGGAAAACAAACAATAGAAACCAACACTACAAGTAATCAATGGATTATTCAATGGAAAGAACATTGGCCAGAGTAATTGTAAACAGTAAGATATATGTTGTAGTAGTTGTTTGGGGGGGGTAGTGAGGTCTGGGCTAGATGTCCTGCTCGTTAAAGGAAAGTGAGGCGTTTGATATAGCCTCTCCTTTCCAGGTGTAGAGATCGTTGCTGGATTCACTGTTCGGCTTGCTATGCAGGAGTGTCCTTGCCAATGGACTCTCCTACATTATTGTGTCCCCAGCAGCCCTTTCATGAGGGGCCCCCTGTTTTTACAGAGCCTGCTGTGGGGCCCGATCGAGTACCCGGCAGCATAACTGGGCAGGCAGATTGGGCTCATTAGCCTTGGTTGACAGCCAATCTAAGAGAAGATAATTTCTGACTCTAAACCCGGGTAGACGGAGCTTGTTAGCCTGTTAGGTCAGTTCACCTTGGAAAGGGGAAACTCTGATTTCAAACCTCAAGTGCCAAGGAGTGCTGGCTAGTCCTGGGATGATGAGAGTAGGATCAGATCAGAGAGTATCATCATCAGTAACTAGCATCTGTGGGCAACGACTCCACTGCCTTGTAAAAACCTCAGGAAAGGGTAGGGCTACAGGAGTAAACCCAGACAGAAAATCCAGAGTGGTAGCACCTAAGGAGGGTGGTTTCACAATTGCAAACTCATTCCGGCAGCTCCTGCAGCTGAGCTGGTACCAAATTGTCATGCTCTGCACTCCTTTGGATTACACCAGCTAGGCCGAGAGGGGGATCCTGCAGTTTGGGCAGCCCAGGGCCTCCATATTCAGTGCCCAGTAGAGGTTACTCACAGGTTTACAGAGACTGAGATGTTGTTTTCTTAGCTATTCAAATGTTCATTCATCCTGGCACATTGTTCACTTGCTAGAGAATTTGCAGAGGCTGTTCTTACATTCTGGTGCTTGATGAAGAGGGTGGTACTGGCTTCTCCTCATTGTAGTGCAATGCAAGACTTCTTACCAGGTTCATCACGATGGTGAACACATTGTTGATTCCTACCTCATTGGACAGGCTGCTGTAACCGCCTGTTTCCATGTGCATTGCATTCCCTCTTAAACAGTATATCTTCTTCTTCATTTATCTCCCGCTACCGAGCCCTGAAAATGGTTTTGCAAGTAGCAGGATGTAGTCCGGAGAACAGAATGGGTTGTGTCATAGTTTACAGCATGACTGTGATATTTGCACCTTTTGGTCTGACACATCCGACTTCAGCAGGCATTTTTGGGTTCCCGGTTAGCCTTCCCTCTTGACTCCCTTCTCCTTAGCCAGTCTGCTCTGTTGCAGCCTGTTATGTAGGACCACCACGTGGACGTGTAGAAGGGTCTTGGCAGCTCTGGTTCACTGGCCCTGACAGTAGCAGTCAGCTATGGGTCGCAGACCGCAGTAGCTCATGCAGTACATAACACCTACAGCAAGCTATCACAGCTACATGTAGAAAGGAACTGATTCACAAAAGAATAAGTATGCCCCGGCTAAATCCTTACTAGAGTATGGTTTCCAGTAAGACTGGGTGGCAGTGAAGAGAATAGTATCCCTGCCATACTAAAATATGATGTAAGAGATGACTCAAAGAGCTGTCTAATCCATTTTAGTTGAAGACTCTCCAACTTATGGCATCACACACCTGACCATTTACATCATTAATATATCCTAGTCAGTATGTTGTGTCTGACCCTGATACGACCTCCTGGTCAGTATGTTGTGTCTGACAGGACTAGTTTCAGTTCCCCCTTTGTCTGTCCAGTATAATATATCCTGGTCAGTATGTTGTGTCTGACCGGACTAGTTTCAGTTCCCCCTTTGTCTGTCCAGTATAATATATCCTGGTCAGTATGTTGTGTCTGACAGGACTAGTCTCAGTTGCCTATTTGTCTGTCCAGTATAATATATCCTGGTCAGTATGGTGTGACCATGATATGACCTCCTGGTCAGTATGTTGTGTCTGACAGGACTAGTCTCAGTTGCCCCTTTGTCTGTCCAGTATAATATATCCTAGTCAGTATGTTGTGTCTGACAGGACTAGTCTCAGTTGCCTATTTGTCTGTCCAGTGTAAGATATCCTAGTCAGTATGTTGTGTCTGACAGGACTAGTCTCAGTTGCCTATTTGTCTGTCCAGTGTAAGATATCCTAGTCAGTATGTTGTGTCTGACAGGACTAGTCTCAGTTCCCCCTTTGTCTGTCCAGTATAATATATCCTGGTCAGTGTGTTGTGTCTGACAGGACTAGTCTCAGTTCCCCCTTTGTCTGTCCAGTATAATATATCCCGGTCAGTATGTTGTGTCTGACCCTGACACGACCTCCTGGTCAGTATGTTGTGTCTGAAAGGACTAGTCTCAGTTACCTATTTGTCTGTCCAGTGTAATATATCCTAGTCAGTATATTGTGTCTGACCTGACTAGTCTCAGTTGCCCCTTTGTCTGTCCAGTGTAATATAAGATATCATAAGATAACCTTAGCTAGAACAAGCCCAGATGATAAAACTCTCTGATTGGAAGGATACATTTGTACAGCTAACTGCTCAACAGGCTTCATACTCCTACTAAGTTCCTCACATTTGGCCATCAGAGCATACATGGACTGAAACAAATAGAGAAATAACGATTACATAATAGCTGCTGTTTTTCTTCTTTTGTCTACTGTTTGCTCTAAACGAAGCATTGCATGACAACTGCAGCTCATTTTTCCAGCAACAACATTTTGTCCAACCATCAATCCTACCATAGTGGCTACAACATCATCTTTAACATAGTTATTGTGTTCTTCTACATTCATTCTCAATCTCCCACTACCAAGCCCTGAACGTTCTCAATCTCCTACTACCAAGCCCTGAACGTTCTTAATCTCCCACTACCAAGCCCTGAACGTTCTCAATCTCCCACTACCCAGCCCTGAACGTCCTCAATCTCCCACTACCAAGCCCTGGACGTTCTCAATCTCCCACTACCAAGCCCTGAAAAAGGCTTTGCAAGTAGCAGGTTGTAGTCCGAAGAATAGAATATGGTGTGCCGTAGTTTACAGCTTGACTGCGATATTTGCATCTTTCGGTTCTTCTTCTTCTTCTTCTTCGTACGCAGTCAGACAGTAACCATTATTTTTTCGAAAAAATCGACGGTCATCCTGAGGCTGTCGACACTGCCATAGAGCTTGTCTTGCAGTTCCACTGGTGATGGCCACATCTGCTCTCTCTGATCCTCGTATGTCGGGCAGTTCTGCAGCCATTTTACCGGTACCGCACGGGCATTCGTCGGTACCACCTATCTTTAATTTGTTGAATAGGTGGTACCTCAGTCTATTGTGGCCAGTGCGAAGTCTGAAGACAACGACCTGCTCTCTTCTGTTCAACTGGTAATATGCATCGTTTTTGGTGTAACCAGTATGTTCGGTTTCCCATTTGGTCATGTATCTGGCTTTGATAAGCCGTTTTGACTCTTCGTACGTCATACTAGTATCATCTTTCGGTTCGATACATCTGACTTCAATCTGGCATATTTAGGTACGTAGTTAGCCTTCCCTCTTCGGCCTCTTCTCCTTAGCCTGTCTGCCCTGTTGCAGCCTGATGTCCAGAACCAGAATGTGGAAGTTGAGAAGGGTCTTGGCAGCTTTGGGTCACTGGCCCTGGCGCTAGGTACCCAAAAATGCCTGCTGAAATCGGATGTGTTGGACATAAAGGCACAAATATCACAGTCAAGCTGTAAACTACGACATAACACAGTCTGTTCTCCGGACAACACCCTACTACTTGCAAAGCTCTTTTCAGGGCTGAGTAGCAAGAGTTTGAGAAGCAACAAAGAATAAGAAAAATGTATTCAGGACTGGAAAGGGTTAATTTAATAACGTACAGTGTGAGAACAACTGTGAAGCAAAGTGATCCTGCAAGAACAGAAAGAATTTGTCATTAAACAACATGGCAAAGGACATCAGAGATTAAATACGTGCTGGAGTCAGATTGGCAGAAGATGAAAGAAATTGACAAAAACCTGCGGATGTAAGTATCGGACAGTGAGCCACTTTTTTCATGTTTATTCAGTATCCTGGACACTTTCTGTTATGTTTTTTGAACTTGTTTTATGATCTGTTTGTACAATTAATAAGCTCATATTTAATCTATGTCCTGGAGGACAAGGCGACCGACCCCAACCAGGCGCGTCCACAGGTGGATAGTGGCACGACCCCCAGATATGGTGTGCCAGCTGTGATCTAAATAGTTATAACTGGACAAATAAACAGTCGCTGACCAAACAACAATGTATCCGAGCAGGACGGGGCAGGGCAACAGGTGGCACTGAAATACCCCATATGTCCTAAGACGGGTACATTCCAGAGAGCAAGAGCCGTTATAAGTTCTAGCCACGAGGAAGAAAACCTTGGCAAACAAACCAAACTGCTACCTTGCAGTCACCACCAGGAAATGGAAAGGCTATGGGAGACAACCCAGAATACATAACACGACCCTGTCTGACGAAGAATGAGTATGTCAGCTACTGCACAGACAGCGGGAAAAATTATGACACATATGCATCTACAGGCAAATGCCTGAACACAGAGGAAGATAATCTATGTGTTCACTCTAGCTTTGAAAAAATGTACATGACTTACAATGTGGCACACAATGTCCTATATTGTTGTCCAACTCTATTATCCACAAACCGCCTGAAAATCAAACACCAAAGGATCTGAGATCCCTGTTCGAATGCATCCAGCCAGAAAAACATTTGATTAAGATCAAAGTCCACATTGTTCCAGCAGACTAAATGTTCAAGGCTGTATCTAATGCCCATCACAAGCAAAGATGGCCACAACATCGAATGGGTTTGTCTTAATTTGATGTGCGCTGTATTTAGATTATAGTGAGGAAGAGCAAGCGCTGATCATCAACCTCACTCTCTTTTACCAAGTTACCTTGGATCAGTGGCAAGACTATTGGTCAAGATGACTGGAGGTAACTCAGGATGCATGTACTCCGGCCTTACCTCCCATGAGACCAGGAGTCGCTTGAAATTTGCTTTATTCGATCCCCCACCATTTCCGTTCATGACTGAGAGGCCAGTGCCTTAACCTTAACGCTGTACTAAACATTTTAAACCATAATGTTGGGTACGTCTGGTGTGATTACTTGATCCCTGAGCATTAGCAAGAAAGCTACAGTATAAGGAAGATTGCCTGTTTACAGACTGCGCTGCTTGAAGGTAATTCAAGTGTCTTGGTAAATTTTTAACTCTGAACTCATGCATGAGCATCCTCAGCACCCCCCATGCTAACTTCTGATTTTTGCAAAATAAAGGCAAACCTTGATGCTCGCATCCACCGAGTCACATGTAATATCCACAGAGCGTTTGTAAGCATCCTGACAGCCAATCGTTATGGCCGACATCTGAAAAATGTAATGTGATATTTTCAAAGGCCATATGTAAATTTAATGCTGACAGGAAATCATTTACCATCTGGTTAAACGCTAACTGTAAACCATCTTTACAGCAAGAACACACACAGCTATTTAAATGAAGAGTTGGACAATATTAATAATGTTCCCTTAGGCTTCTGAGTCCCGTTGCGTCGGTCGACACATGCATGATCCATAGAGGAAAACTGATTCATAAATTCTATCATGATCAGAAAATTGAAATACTTTGGCCATATCAAAAACACACTGGTCTTGAGAGAAGGTAATAGAAGGTAAGATGCCTGGTAAGAGAGGCTGAGGCAGACCAAGAAGATGATGGCGCCAAGATGTCAAGGAATGCTTGGGCATGACTCTGGAGCAGGCTGGAGATTTGGGAAGAGATCGAGTTTCTTTCAGACGAGCTGTTTTGGGAGCAACGTTCTGCGAAGGACATGCTATATGATGATTAAAAACATTCAAAATACAGACTCAGAGGACAATCATAGAATTTTCTTTAATTTATATTTGAGTGGGCGGTAAGAAAAACGTACCCTTACAAAAGTTATAAAAGTGGGTGCAGGGTATAACAAGGTTGAAGAGCACTGATTTAAATTAACAATTTTAAAAATACAATTAAACCGTCTTTCCCATTGCTGTACTCTGTCATTCATATGTATAGAGTTGAGAAATCATTGCCACTTGTTCTGGTTGGCAATCATTGTGCATCGCGAAGACTTGGTTTTTATGTCACCAACAATAGAAAACCTAAGTCTTAACCAGAATGCAAACCCATTACTCCAAGTAATGAGGCCGGTATTCTAACAGCTCAGCCACCTGCGCATCTTAGTGCAGCTATAAACTAATCTTCTAATCATTCTTAGTTGCCCAGTGGATCCCATCCCACTACCATACTGAAGGCAATGAAACTGCAGAGAAATTGTGTGGAGGAGCATTACCACAAACGGACCTGAGCATCACATATAATGAGGCTCAGACCATAATGAAAGCCAACTTCAGGGGAAAATGGGCTGATCAACACCCCGACTTCCGAAAAGAAGACAGCTAATTTAACTAGAGAAGAGCAAGTCATCATCTTCGGGCTGAGAACTGGGCATAACCGACTCAAGGGTCATCTTTACAACAAAATGAGGACAGATGACAGGTGTCCATGTGGGGAGCATAACATGACCACGGAACACATCCAACAAAGCTGCATGCTCACACAGGAAAAGAGAGAGCAATACTGGCCTCACGAGACAGACATGAGACAAAAAGCTGCATGCTCACACAGGAAAAGAGAGAACAATACTGGCCTCACGAGACAGACATGAGACAAAAAGCTGTATGGAGATAAAACAGCCTTACAAATAACGATGTCCTTTGTAAAAGAAACCAGGACCTTGATCTGAGGATGAACGTAGAAGAAGACGATCCTTAGTTGCCTGATAGGTAGATAACAAGCCTTGTGGTACACAGATATCATCTCTCTTTCTCTCTCTCTAGCGCATGTGTGTGTGTGTCAATATGATCTTCAAGGAAGTAATGCACTTACTTTGTGAAGATTGTTTTGAATATTACCCATCATAAGATCAAGGCTATCTGCAACCCTGCGAGCATAGTTTTCTAATTCTATCACAGCTGAAGCATCGATGGGTGGAATGTCATCAGGACTTTGCTGAAACAAGCTGCTCGGAGATCTTGAAACACCGGACGAGGTGGCAAAGGACGTGGAAGATGACACAGATGCTGTACTGCGAACACTTGATCTGCGACTGCCGTTACTAGCTGTGTCTGTTAGGAATAGATATGAAGAAATGAAAAGATGGGATTTGGATGTGTTATTTGACAGATTTATCTGCTACACTACCACTGTCTATGATATGTGCTAAGCCTTTCACTTCAGGCCCACGTGCAATACATGACCAAGACTTCACTTAATGACCATGCTGTGCACCGATAAAAAGGCTGTGTTACAGCAGCCTCACCAATGAGGTGGGGAATGTCTCTGTGATTCTCATAGTTCTGATCCTGCAGAGAAGCTTTGCATTGAACCACAGCCTAGAGAGCCCATGCCCACCTTCTTCAGCACACACCAGCATGTGAGAGAAGCTACTACAACCCGCTAGCAGATAAAATGTGGCAACTGTGAAAAAGTCGGTATGAGTAGCTTGCTTTAGACAAAAACAACAAGTGTCTAGATTATTGTTGTTGGATGCCCACGATGAGTAAACTTGACTCTTTTGTGCATTAGCTTTTCTCCCATCCTGATCATGCTGATGAAGGCAGACTGGGTCCTCCAGGCTATTGTACTATTGCTTGGTTTCATCTGCATGATGCTCACTACTACACTCCCACCTTGTTAGACAGACTGTCATAAAACAGCCTGTTTCCAGGGAGAACTACATGAAAGTGAGGTGAGGTCTTCGTCAGTATATTTCACCTGACCCTGTCTGGTTAGTCCACCGAGGGCTCTCAACATCAGGTTCACTTTGTCTCTTCCACAAAGAGTTCTGTAGAGAGCTAATCAACTAAATCTACATTTAAAAAAATTATGTTTGGAGAACTACTGAGACACTAGTCGTCAGTCAGTCACAACATACTGACAAGGACATTGCGTCCGGGTTAGGCAGAATACACTGAAAAAGACCACAATCTCTCTTCTATGTAGCGTTCCTTGGAAACAGGCTATTTTCAAGGCAACCTGGCTGACGAGATGTAGTAGTAAGCGTAACGTAGATGGAGCTAAGCATAGCACAACCACCTGGAGAACCTCGGTCAACCTTCATCAGCAAGCTTGGGATGTGAGGAAAGCTACTACAATCCGCCACTTAATGTCCTTTTCAGGGGACACAAAAGAGTAAACTTACTCATTGTGGGCATTCAAAACAATATTTTTTTAAATTATGTTTTTTATTCTGTCTCTTAACTAGCATCTTTATACTGGTTTAGAAGACTGCGCAAATCGGTTTTTGTCATGTGACAGTGTGGAAGGAGAATAGTGGTTGGAGGATAGAGCGGTCATGGAAAATGAGCATTGGTTTCAGGGGGTCGTTATCTAGAACAGGTTTGGTAACCTCAGCTGCACAGGAAGCCCAGTTAATGACATGTGGTCAATCGTACATGTGACATCAAGAAGCTTGTTTTTAAATGTTCTACAAAAACTAGGATACTCATTGTGCTAACCAGGCATAAGATAGTCACCACAGCAAGGACAATAGAAGATGGACCAAAGAGATATAGAGAACCCTACCTAACACCAACAATGTCTGCTATGTAAGGACTCAGTCTGTGGTTGGAAATAGCATCAAACCATCACCTTGAGTGTCACTATCATAATGGTCAAGTGTCTACAGAACAAATGCCCAACAATTAAAGAGTATTGAAAGCACATATGGCCATCCCCAGTGCCATTCCTGGACAAGTCCTATGGTCATTGTTGCCTTTATATATATTCAAGCAATGAGCAGCTAAGATGGCGCTGTAACCGGCTGCGGGTCTACATTGCTCTGCTGTTTTAGGTCATTATGGATGTCACCAGACCACGGATTTGCCTGGAATTCACAGAATTCCTTTTTTTTTTTCAATCTGATTATCCTGGCCTAGACATCGGCTATATGAATAGCACAATGCTTAAACCTGTGTCGTATTTCATGGTCTAGTTCACACGCTTGAACTTCACGAAATTGGTG
Organism: Ariolimax columbianus; assembly: GCA_036924085.1. Lineage (NCBI taxonomy): Eukaryota > Metazoa > Mollusca > Gastropoda > Stylommatophora > Arionidae > Ariolimax > Ariolimax columbianus. The sequence goes on from JAVGWX010000009.1 coordinate 3,183,377, forward strand.
CCCTTCGCCCTAGCTGCAGACAGTGTCAGTTTTGGTATGTGAAATTTGGCATGACTATACTGAACTGAACACAGCCGGACAGGGATGTCCTACTCACTCACAGGCTGAGTGATGTCCCTACGACCTCTTGCGGTTATGGGAAAGGCATGACACACAACATTAGATGTCATCCCCCCTCCGCTGCCTTGCGGGATACCTGTTTACGGGAAAGGCTTCGGAGTAAACCGTGACGAAAAATCTGCATCCTGTGCTATTTTAAGTCGTCTTCATAAATATCTTGCCACTGGCCAATGGTAGCTCAGGACCAGACAGTGAGGTTGACAAAAGGCGCAGTTTCTTCCTCACTTTAATCCAAATCCCAGTGTGTCACCCATTTCAGCGGACACAGCAAGAGAAAAGACTGTCCACACGGCTAAACAAAGAGAGTGGTCTTCATCACATGTGATAGACGACCATCATATATTCAAGCTGACATACGATCACGTACGTAGAAGACATGGAAGACCACCATTACCTTTTTACCAGATCAATTCCTCACAACCAAAAGAAAAGCAAATGGATAAACTTGATGACTTACTATCAACAACTACTTCTTGACACTCACGATCACAGGAAGCTTTCTCTACAACGTCCTTCTTCCGAAATAGTCCTTTTATTTTGCGTAAGCTATTCATGCTTAGCATCCACATGTGTCGTATATGCAGCTAAATTCTATAATCCACATAACTAATAAACACTGATAACACTGCCATATCTAGAAGCTAAGATATTTCATTACAAATTGCCAGAATGAACAGCTAAACCGAAGTAAATATTAGCCGCCATTCAACACACTCATATGGACACACAAAACCGTAGTACCCTTTCCTTATCATAGCACTGATGCAGAGATACAATTGAGAGCTTAAATGTTAGTCTAGATCTAACTAATCTGAATAAAAGGAAACATAAAAATAACTAAGAACTATGGACTAACAGTAACAAAGCATTACTGGCAATCTGGTACTGTTGCATAGTTCCATTTTCAGGTTTTCAAGTACCATCAACCAAAACATAATGACTCGCAACGTTAATGTACTTTATCAAGTGCTGGTTGGTTGAGCAATATCGTTCTTGGTCCCTTGTCACTCCACATGAAACATAGAGCAAACACTGCCTGAAACTGGGGCCCTCACTGAGAGCAAACACTGCCTGAAACTGGGGCCCTCAATGAGAGCAAACACTGCCTGAACTCAAACTGGGGCCCTCACTGAGAGCAAACACTGCCTGAACTCAAACTGGGGCCCTCACTGAGAGCAAACACTGCAGGAAAGCAGCTGGGGCCATGGCTGAGAGCAAACACAGGGGCCCTCACGGAGATCAAACACTGGGGCCCTCACTGAGAGCAAACACTGCAGGCACCTGGGGCCCTCACTGAGAGCAAACACAGGGGCCCTCACTGAGAGCAAACACTGCAGGCCACTGGGGCCCTCACTGAGAGCAAACACTGCAGGCAGCTGAGGCTCTCACTGAGAGCAAACACTGCAGGCAGCTGGGGCCCTGACTGAGAGCAAACGCTGCAGGCAGCTGGGGCCCTGACTGAGAGCAAACTCTGCAGGCAGCTGGGACCCTCACTGAGAGCAAACGCTGCCTGAAACTGGGGCCCTTCTTCTTCGTTCGTTCTCAATCTCCCACTACCAAACCCTGAAAGGGCTTAAGTAGCAGAATGTAGTCCAGAGAACGAAATGCGTTGTGTCGTAGTTTACAGCTTGACTGCGATATTTGCACCTTTCAGTCCAACACATCCGACTTCAGCACGCATTTTTTGAGTACCGGGTTAGCATTCCCTCTTCGATCCCTTCTCCTTAGCCAGTCTCACCTGCTGCAGCCTGTTATCCAGGATCACCGCGTGGAGGTGTAGAAGGGTCTTGGCAGCTCTGGTTCGCTGGCCCTGACGCTAGCAGTCAGCTATGGGTCGCTGACCACTGCAGCTCATGCGCTGCTCAGCGTCTTGATTCCCAAACTGGGGCCCTCACTGAGATCAAACACTGCAGGCAACTGGGGCCCTTACTGAGAGCGAACACTGCCTGAAACTGGGGCCCTCACCGAGAGCAAACACTGCAGGCAGCTGGGGCCCTCACTGAGAGCAAACACTGCCTGAAACTGGGGCCCTCACCGAGAGCAAACACTGCAGGCAGCTGGGGCCCTCACTGAGAACTAATGTAACAGTTCCAGCCGAAGCATGAGCATTTAGGGCAGGGGTGATGTGGTCAGCGACTCTGAGAACAAAGGTACCTGAATGTGTGCCAAGGTCACTCTCTGTCTGGACACTATGCCAAGGTCACTCACCATCTCAACAAAGGAAAACGGAGTGGGAGAAAGAATATTTAGTCTAGGTAGACGCTGACCTCTGGCATTCCGATTTGGGTAGTGGGGGATGAGTGACAGACAAGGGGGCAGCAGAGCTTGCTGCGATATTTGAGTGACAGGTGTTCAGAGTAATTCATTCCAATAACAACTGAATAAAGCCATCCCCCAGAGATCCATTGGATAGCTCTGATGCTGCTTGAGACTATAAAATACTAGACAAAGCTCAAGCAGACTGGCCAGAGAATGTGAGCGAGAGACTGAGAATTTAGATAAGAGTCTGTTTAGCTCACCGATTTGACAGAGGAGTGATTAATATGCTGTTGTTACGAATGTTTGAGATAGAACAGGATCGCTGAACCAGCATACGCCTTGAGTCTTGGCCAGTCGCTCTAATGAGATGTGTGTGTGGTGTGTGTAGACACAGAGAGAACGAGGTTTGTTCTAGAGTTGTGCAAGTGTACAGCTGTGTCTAGGAAAGATTAAGATGTGTGTGTTGTGTGTGTAGACACAGAGAGAACGAGGTTTGTTCTAGAGTTGTGTGAGTGTACAGCTGTGTCTAAGAGAGATCTAGATGTGTGTGTGGTGTGTAGACACCAAGGGAACGATGTATGTTTCAGAGCGTGTGTATACGCAGATCGACTGAGTTGAGAGATCATATGTGAGTATACGTAGAATATATTGAATGCATTATTTCCAGATCGCCCGCCAGAGGGGATTTGAGTGAGGAAGAGTTTTTGAGAGTGTGTTGAGGATGCAAATAAGGGGAGGGGTGTGTGTGGTAAGAACTAGGTTTGATTAGTGGGAGCAACATCAATAGTTTATACTTATAACTCCCGAATATATAATTAGTTAAGATGATAATTCTTGTATTGTGGTTAATTTCATTGCACTCACTTTGATAGTGTTGTATGAGTATTATATAATAAATATGCCACCTGCTGTGTGCTGTATCATTTGCTGTGTGTGGTCATGGATGATGTGGATGAGTGTGGTAATATTCTAGTTAGAATAACCCTAGTGTAAATAGTGGGATCTGCTACACACACACTGCAGACAGCTGGGGCCATCACTGAGAGCAAACACTGCAGGCAGCTGGGGCCCTCACTGAGAGCAAACACTGCAGGCAACTGGGGCCATCACTGAGAGCAAACACTGCAGGCAGCTGGGGCCCTGACTGAGAGCAAACACTGCCTGAAACTGGGGCCCTCACTGACAGCAAACACTGCAGGCAGCTGGGGCCATCACTGAGAGCAAACACTGCCTGAAACTGGGGCCCTCATTGAGAGCATTATCAGAGCACTTACGTTCACTCATGTTGTATTCTATCTATCTATTAACTGATCCTGGGTTGCCTTACGGCATCAGGTATGTAAGTGACATCTGGACAGCGCCTTGGTGTGCGCTTCACGTAAAGTGAAACGGCTGCCTCAGAAATTCCGTCAATCCATCTTTTGCGGGATCGGCCTCTATCTCTGGTACTGCTGTGTATAAGTATTAGTGCCATCTGTGGGACGATGCTGTGTTGCTGTCGCGATATGTGACCAAACCACTGAATGTTGCAGTTGTTTCTGTATTAATTAGTTTTACATGATGTTGCCTGACCTATGCACAACCCTCTTTACCCATTTTGTACAACATGCTTGAAAGGACAATCATAAACACTCGCCTCATAAAGATCGCCAAGCAGTACAATGTAAGCCGCAACATGAGTGACATCACAAGTTGTCTATAAGAGACAATAAAGTTTGGAGAAGGACATTATACACTACAGCAGGCTCCTTATAGGAAGCCTGTATTTAAATATTTGCAGTGGCAGTTTAAATTGCAATGGTTTTACATGATGAGGCTGCTAGTTCCATAAATAATCCTCTTCATCCCCCTTGTATGCATGCTGGGCAGGTTACAGTGGTCCTATTCTTTCCAACCTGGCTTCCACTAGTCTAGGAGCATTATACTGTCCAGGACTATTTAAAGTATTTCAAAAAGAGAACAATAGCCATTACAAATGAGAAAAAAAATGAGAAAGGTTTGGAACCCCAATAAAAGATGTATAACAGAAATCAGGGACCAGGAAAACTTATGTAATGACCAAAAGATCTTTATCAAGGATGTCTGCAGGTTTTACTGTGGTTGGCCCTTATGGGTCATCTAAATTTTCTCTCTGCTGTACTTGGGCCATAGAAATGATCTGCATGAAGCCCCTGAGCCATCAAACTTAACTTTAAATGGCCCGGATAATGGTTTGAGATTGGTACCCCTGTTCTAGTGGTTGCAAAAATAAGAGAAACTTAATACATTTCAACCTGTCCTCACAAATGACTTGCTGCCTTAAATATAATCAGCAGAGTCTTACTACTAAACATTCATTACATATAGTTCGGAATAAAATGACTACAACTCTATAAAGTGGGAGGAGATTCTAAACCTATTTCTACATGAGACTGTCAAGTTCATCACAGGAACTTGTCGGATATTGAAAACATCAAAGATGCAATCACAGAACTTGTCTGGTAGTGAAAACATCAAAAGATGCAATCACAGAACTCGTCTGATGGTGAAAACATGCAATCACAGAACTTGTCTGATGGTGAAAACATGCAATCACAGAACTTGTATGATGGTGAAAACATGTAATCCCAGATCTTGTCTGATGGTGAAAACATGCAATCACAGAACTTGTCTGATGGTGAAAACATGTAATCCCAGATCTTGTCTGATGGTGAAAACATGCAATCACAGAACTCGTCTGATGGTGAAAACATGCAATCACAGAACTTGTCTGATGGTGAAAACATGCAATCACAGAACTTGTATGATGGTGAAAACATGTAATCCCAGATCTTGTCTGATGGTGAAAACATGCAATCGCAGAACTTGTCTGATGGTGAAAACATGCAATCACAGAACTTGTCTGATGGTGAAAACATGCAATCACAGAACTTGTCTGATGGTGAAAACATGCAATCACAGAACTTGTCTGATGGTGAAAACATGCAATCACAGAACTTGTCTGATGGTGAAAACATGCAATCACAGAACTTGTCTGATGGTGAAAACATGCAATCACAGAACTTGTCTGATTGTGAAAACATGTAATCATAGAACTTGTCTGATGGTGAAAACATCAAAGATGCAATCACAAGAAGAAAAACATAGGACTGAAATTAAAGAGTCAAAGTGGCTTAGGATAAAAAAGTGGCTTAGGATCAAAGACAAAACAAAGCATATTGTTGAAGAAAAAAAATACAGTTTCCCTAAGTCAATGAAGTATGTCAGTGGCTCCTATAGAAGAGAGCTGCGAAACTTGTCTCTAAAGAAATGAAAGAAAGCCCAAAACAGCGGACATTCAAAACTAGCAGACCCTGGTCTTACAGAAGGTGAGATTAAGCATCTAGTTCTATCAGAGACAGACAATACTCAGATGTTCATGTAAAAGAATCCTTGACAGTTGATAATCTAAAAAAGCAGGCTTTTAGCCACCGTCCAGGCAAATTTTAAAAAAACAATAACTCTTACCCAATACGCAGTACCTCCTGCAAAAAGAACGTACTACAGCTTCGGCTACCTAGCAGCAGGTATGCACCTGCCTGTTTGAATACCAGGATTCCCCGTAAGTGAAGGATGTCCTGATAAATATATAATAATGAAGGGTAGAGGTATGAAACAGACGTCAAGAATAGAGCAGGTGGTGGCCACAGTTTTCAGTTCTCAAAAAATAAACAGCAACAAAGAGTGAAAAGTGAAATTACAGAAGCTATCAAATAGAGCAGATTACATATGTATGATATATCAAAAAGACATAAAAGGTTAAAGAAAGCAAGAAAAGATGGAAAAGTTGAAATAAAAGATCAAAAGATGATAGCAATATCAATGGAAGAAAGCCATCAGGAGATGGATTGTAGTAGTATATTGTTATGCAGGTTGGAGGGAATGTTTTTTTTTTGTTTATTTTTTTTTCCATCTTATTTCTCTATTCCCCCAAGGCGGTCTGCGTTGCACTATGTTTTTATTTTGCGCCTGTTGGCCCAGTGCATCCGACTTTGTCACGCATTTTATGTAAGGGTCTACTTCCTCCTGAATTTTCTAAGGGTTTGCCTCCACGGGGTAACGGCTGGTGCTGTGATTGGGGAGCAAACCCAGCACCTCTAGATTGTGAGCCGTGTCACTTTACCCACGCCGTCCCCAGAGGCAATGTTAGAGAACTACAACAGCCAACCTCTGATAATGAGACAGAGTGGCATTTATGTGAGATTTGGTCATCTTCAAGCAGAATATAAGATGTTCATATGATATGTGAAAGATAATTACAATAAGAAGTTTAAATAACTTGTTCATGATCAAACTGACATTAGTTCAAATTATAACTTCTGAGATTACATGATTATATAAGACTCTTTTATCAAATGGTATCCAGAAGGGCCGTGTGTGTGACAAAGGTGTGAAAAGCAACACTATCACACTCAGTGCATGTCATTAGAGACGACTGACAGTGTGGTCTAAAACCAATCTAAGATAGAAGATTCTCAAATTCATTGCAAACCACACCAATGAGACAAAGCAAAGGTTTGCGAAATGTGAAATAGTCTTCATGGTTTGAAAGAAAGCTCTAGAAACAATATTATGATACAGGAATAAAAGAAGGACTCTGCAGACACAGAATTCGTCTGGCAATTTCTAATATATCTAGGGGTTGACCAGATATACACAAGTATCCTTGCCGACGGCTTCACCGATTGAACAACTACCTTCCAATCCTAGTAGTACCCATACAGAAAGGAGTCTGCCAAGAGGACCCAATCTCACCAAGCCTTTTATCCGCATGCCTGGAATCCATCATCAGCCGGTGTGACTGGGACACTTTGACATCAACATAAATGGCAACCGGCTAAATTGTTTTCACTTTTGCAGATGATCTAGTACAAATCGAAGAGGCAGCCACAGACACCAATGAAATGCTAGCAATCATTCCACTAAGAGGAAAAGAAAGTTGGACTCGAAATGAATACGTCCATGACGAAAGTCTACGCAATCGATTCGCTTCCTGCAACCAAATCATCTTTGATGGAGACAGACTGGACGATTTGGAAGGGTACATCTACCTTGGACATCTGCTCAACATGCAGAACAACCTAAACCCAGAGTTGACAAGACGACATCATGCTGGTTGGGTGACTTTCTCTTCGATAAAGTCTGTACTGGGCAACATCCACAACCAGATTCTGTCCACATCTCACTTCAACTTCACAGTATTATTTGCAATATGCTATGTGGCAGAAACATGGTCACTCATAAAGGAGATGGAGTCAAAACTCAAAGTGATGCAAGTTTCCCTCGAGAGAGAGATATGCATGGTGATTTTTACGCTTCATAGCCAGCGCAGAAAAGGTCTTAATAACTCTGACATTCATCAATTGTCCCTGGTGGAAAATGTAGTTATTTATGCAGACAAGATGAAACATCGCTGGGGGTGGGGGGCGCCCACTTACTGCGAAGAACGGACAATTGATGGAGCACAGCGACAGCAATATGGTACCTCAGAGACAAGAAACCACCACGGGGACAACCCACAATGCTTTGGTCCGACTTCGTTGCATCCCGCATCAACATTCACGATGCCACAGGTATAATAATAATAATGTTCGCTTAGGCGTCAAAGGCCTGTTGCGACGATCGACCACTACCATGTCCAACTACTGAGGATTATTCGTAAAGTAGTGTGTTGACCTAAATTCCTAAAGACTTCCCAGGTGGAGCCCAGAACTTTGCAACCTCGGGATGAAGGCTGTGAGGAGTGTGTGTTGGACCAATGTTTGTGTCGGCTTTTCTTGTCTGTCCGTGTCCGATTCCCTGTTTCTTTGTGTTCTGCCCCTGTGGCCTCTGGATTGTGTCCACATTCAGGTCAGTGTGACACTTGCTATGCTGAGAATACGAGGTTGGGAGAGGTATGGCATAACCTCCGGTGGAGGAGGGAAGGAGGTAGGCAGCTTCAGTCCAAGCAGGAAGGCCCTTGAGTAGTGACAACTATGGCTGAATTCTGTGGTGCAGTCAAGCGGAACGTTCAATGCTATCTTGGACTGTTTTCTTTTGGTTTAAGCCAGACACAGCCGCAAAAGATGCAGCATAACTGGATAACCAAACAAAAGCACATGAATTCTACAGAATAAAGTCCTTGATACCACCTGGTGAAGGAGTTGTGAATTATAATCCAAACAGGAACTAGCAAGCAGCAGAAAATGACACAAACACCAGAGCGAGTCGAGAGCGCAGTCAGTCAGGCACGGCCATCTTACTCATCCACTGGTCCACGACAGAGACCATTGGAAGAGAAGTTGGGACCTGCAATGGTGTAATCGTCGCTGAAGGACTAGTCATCCAGTAACAAAAGAGGAAATTACTAATTTTTCTAAGGACCAGAAGTAGAATAAGATATGGCTCTTAAACTACAAACACATCTTAATATTCTGTTATACAAAGATATAAAACAGTGTGCTATGTCTATTTACCTGTGTGGGACATTGGACTACTTTTCTTGATTTTTTCCATTAAATTATCAGCCACAAATTGAATCATATCACCCTTCCTTGTTATTGTACCCTGGGGTAAATTCTGGGCCAAGCAAACTAGGAAATCTTCCTGGTCTTGAGTGTTCTCTGGCTGGCCTGTTTTTGAGGAGTCTTTAATGTTTATATCTGAATCAATACTCTTTTTGCTATTTGCACGTCTTTTGCTGTTGGAATCTGATTTCTTCTGCTCTTGCTCTATGTCCTCATTAGGGCGTGAGATTGAAAGACTTTCAGGCCTCGGCACATTGCTGAATTCTGGAATGACTTCACGGTTAGCCCCTGAATAGGCTTGGCTTTTGTGTGGGGATTCTTGTTTGTCAGAGGAATCAACACTACTCCTGCTCACATTTTGTGCCATAGAAAGTTTTGGTGAAACTGCTACATTGGTTTGGCAGTGTTCATCTAAGGTTTCAATAGAGTCTGAGCTCTCTTGGGAGTTCACATGCTCTTTAGCCTCTGGCTCAACATCGCAGTACCGAAGTGTTTTCTGTGAAGACAAGGATATGTCTGGTGATGTATCTTCAAATTCTTGGTCAGCATCTAAACTGGACTGGAGTAGTTCTGTATTCTTACTGCCATTACAACTTCTACCATTTCCACTGTTACATTCTACTGCTGTTGTATCCGTCACAATTTTAGCAGCATTTGGAATGTTTTTGTCAATCACTGTCTGTATTCCCCTTGCTGTATTGTCATTGTTGACAAGCAAACCATTTTCTACAGCAGACATTATTCAGTTCAAAATGACCAGTAGTCACAATTTTGTCTGGTGACTGGAGGGCTTCACACTGAAACATGCCTTCATAGTTAACACCATCTGAAATGACAGAATGTAGAGAGTATTATTAAATAGAAGAAGACAACACAAGCTATGAAATCAAAATAAGTATTGCTCTTACATTCATATAAAAAAATTAAACATTTGTCCTCAGAAAAACCCATGAAGTCATCAACAGAATTATATGATATGGACACAAAATGGAACACAATGAGAAGTCCATGGTAACAATGTTGGAGCAATATAGAAGCTGAAATGAACATTGCAAACCACAGCTCAAGTACACAATGGTCACAGACCAAATAAAGTGGGTGTAAGTTTGTTGCTGCAGTCACAGATGCCATCACATGATGGCCTCTTGCTGTTTCCATTGACCATAGTTATAAGAAGATGATGATTGATAGTGTTTCTTTTATCTGGATAAAACTATCCGCTTCTGAATGGCAGACAAATCTTCAGAAGAAACTGAGTGGCTGAAACCAATGTTTTTATACACGCAGCACTCTGTTTTTTTTTAAGTTACCAGTCATTTTGACCAATGTTTATACAAGCAGCATTCTGTTACCAGTCATTTATCCAATGTTTACACACACAGTTGACACAGCACTCTATTAAGTTACCAGTCAATTAGCCCAATGGCCAATGTTTATACACACACACAGCACTCTGTTTAAGTTACCAACCAATGTATATACTATATATGAACAAAATGTGTATATACAACGTCTATCAAAAATTTTCTTACCAATTAGATCTAAATTAAATTGAAAACACCTTGAGTCTAGATCTAGAAATGAAAATGATTTCTGATCACTCTGAGCAGTGTCCAGTGTGTCTAGGCTAGTCTAGCCCTCTAGGAGCAGATGAGATATAAATCATAATAACTTATACTTATAAATGATACAAACAACAGACACCATTAATTAATCATTATTGTTCTCGGTAAACAATTATAAAACACTGGAATTTCTGCTATATATACTACAACGATAAAAGTGAACAGAGAAAACATCTAATCAGACTAATGCGTGACTGGCTTAATCCTAACCACTAAAAACAATAAACATTAAAACATCATCATCAGCTGATTAAAAATGCTATTTTTTTTAAATATGGAAATGTTGCACAATACAGAGTCATTTATTCGTCCCGCGTTGAATAGACTATTACCTACAATATTCTGTGATGAACTTGATTAATCATCAATGTAGACGATCAAACTATCTTATACAACTCAGCGTTAAGTGTCTACTTTATAATTTCCTTCTGATTAACATCAACAAAATGGTTCTCCTAAACCATAACAGGAAGCAGAGATCACAATTTTTGCCAACGATTTTCTTTTAAGACCCATATTTAATGGTCCACTCATATCAATATTGCATGATTAACAGCAATAAAAGACAGCATTCTGGTTTCAAACTTCTCCATTGTGAAGACCAGAACCTTCGAAATAAATGTTATCATGGGATACAATGTATCTTTCGAGCCCCCTTCTTTTTGCCATTAGCTATTCTCTTAACTTTTTATTCACTACTGTTTTGTGCCATGAAATGTAGCATACAAGGGGCTTGTCATAAGTCTTTACCCTGACCATGAAGGAGTGAGAGGAGAAAGTTTAAATTTGGCACAGTGCTTATTCTTTCTCAATGTAGCCACCACCTGAATTTATACATTTCTGCCATCTCTGCGTGACCTTGAAAAGACCTTCAGAATAAAGTAACCTATTTTTGGAGACTAAACCAGTTACCACAAGCCAGTATGACAGAATTTCAATATTCAAATCGTTGGCTGTTTGCGACACAAGCCTTGAGGGCGCTTTGTCTTGAAGCAAAGGCAGAATTTGAGTGCGCGCTATCCCTCGTTTTCTGGTCACAGTCTTTCTTAGTTAGGTAAGGAGATCTGCATACTATTGCCCATTAACTGTGTTGCAATGAGACAGGTAATCTTTCAATATGACTTCTTTGACGTTCCAAAAAACAGTCAGCATCACTTTTCTTGCAGATTTCTGTGCTCTTGGCTTGACATGTGTTGGTGAGCCCGGGGGTTTTCCACTGCATGCTGGACATTTTGAATTCTGGGTCATAATGATGAGCCCAAGTCTCATCTACTGTCACCATGGTCAGCAACATGTTTTTCGACCGACACATTTTGAGAAACTTGCCACAGCAATGAACTCTCATTTGTTTCTGTTCACATGTCTGCAGACGCGGGATCCACCGGGCACACATTTTTCTCATTTTCAGTCTGTTGTGTCAAATTCTAAAAACTACTTTCATTCAGTTTTGCTGACCTAGAGATATCTCTGCAATTGTCCTTTTCCTATCCTGGTCAATGCTTTTCTTCACTCTTGCAGCATTTTCATCGCTGCACTCTGAGGATGGCCTTCCTAGTCTTGGAAGATCAGCAACACGGGAACGGCCACACTTAAACTGCCTACACCAGTTTTTTTTACAGAAGTATACGAAGGATAGAATTCCTCAAACACTGGCTCCATCTCCCTGTGTATTTCTGTAGGTGTTTTCCCCCGCAAAATCAAGAATTTTATCACAGTTCTGGCCTCTGATTTCTCCATTGTTCTGACAAACCATTAGAGTAGCAGATCCAGTCAATAAGGTGTGTTGCGCCATGCACCATACTGGATAAACCCTCCGCTAGTGGTTAAGTGACACGGGCGTAGGCTAGTGGTTAAGTGACACGGGCGTAGGCTAGTGGTTAAGTGACACGGGCGTAGGCTAGTGGTTAAGTGACACGGGCGTAGGCTAGTGGTTAAGTGACACGGGCGTAGGCTAGTGGTTAAGTGACACGGGCGTAGGCTAGTGGTTAAGTGACACGGCTCACAGTCCGAAGGTGCTGGGTTCGCTCCTCATCATATACCCGACTGTTACCCCGGGGAAAAAACCATAAGAAAATACAGAAGAAAGCAGACCCTTACATAAAATGCACGTCGAAGTTGAATGCACTGAGCTGATAGGCGCAAAAATAAACACATAGTTCAACGCACACCTCCTTGTGGAATAAAGAAAATAGGCGAGCGAAAAAAAAATAAAAAATTATGTCAAGCCAGGCAGGAAAAGGAAATTTGACAATTTCTACATAGATGTCATAAAATGGGAAATTTTGAAACTGTTGACGAAAAATCAACTTGTTATACTCTCCAAAAACTAAAATTAACATTGCAATCCGACTGCAGTATGAAATTTCCATAAGTACTCTTTGGAAAATTGTAAGAGCCGTCGGTTTTACATTCAGGAAAACTTCAGGAGGCAGGAATATTATATGTGAAAAGCCACATTTGATTGCTGCCGGAAGCAAATATATGAGACAGATAAGTGAACGGCGTAGACAATGCTGTGATATTGTATACTTGGACGAATCCTGGATCAATTCTTACCACCACACCTATGGTAAAGAATGGCAATCAGTTGACGGTGAACAGAAAAGACATATTCCAAGTAGCAAAGGACAGCGCATTATACTAACGTATATCGGAAGCAGTGATAATGGACGTCTCCATGACGCTTATTTTACAATCAAAAGGTACCGACGGTAGAGACTACCACACTGAAATGAATGGACACATTTTCAGGAACTGGTTGACGAATGATCTGCTTCCAATTCTGGATAGTCCGTCATGTCTAATAATGGATTTTCTGTTTGTTTGTTGCGTTCGCCGTATTCCTCTAATCCACAAGGTGGCGTACGTTGCCCTGTAGTATTCATTTTGCTCCTATCGGCCAAGTGCATCCGACTTCAGCATTCATTTCTATGTAAGGGTCTGCTTCCTCCTGAATTTTCAAAGGGTTTTCTTCCCCGGAGTAACTTAACTTAACGTCTTTATACTGGTTTAGAAGACCCTGTAGAGTCTGTATACAACCAGTTACATTTACATCACCTTGCTCTAAAAGCTATGCGCATCCAGTTTATTCTTAAATGCATTAACTGTCCCTGCCTCCACTACCTCCCCTGGCAATGCATTCCAAACAGACACCACTCTCTGACTAAAAAAATATTTCCTAATATCTAACCTGGACCTCTCTTTAGTCAGCTTGTAGCTATGCCCTCGTGTTATTGTAGGTGGCTGTATTTTAAAAAACTTGTTATAGTCTAATTTATCGATTCCTCTGATCATCTTATAAACCTGTATTAAGTCACCACGAATTCTTCTCTCTTCGAGACACTGTAGGCCGGTTTTTCTGAGTCGTTCCTCATAACTGTAATTCTGGAATCCCACTATCATCTTTGTCGCTCTTTTTTGTATTCTTTCTAGCATGTTTATGTCCCCTCTATGATAAGGACTCCACACCTGTACACAGTACTCCAATCTAGGTCTAACTAAAGCTTTATACAGTTTGACGATCACTTCCTTGCTCCTATGTTTAATATTTCTTTTTATCATACCTAACATTGCATTTGCCTTTTTCACCGCTACCTTGACTTGCTCACTCACCTTTCCTGTATGATCTATTATAACCCCTAGGTCCCTTTCCTTATCTATCTTTCTAATATTGTTTTCTCCCATTCTGTAATTATGTTCCATATTGGATCTACCCATGTGGATGACTACATTTATCTACATTAAACTCCATTTGCCAGCTTACAGATCATTCTCGAATTTTATCTAAATCCGACATCAATATATCCACTTCCGCTTTAGATGAGACACTACTGCATAGTTTTGTGTCATCAGCAAATTTTGCAATCATGGATCTCATATCAATGTCCAAATCATTTATATATATCAAGAACAAAATTGGTCCCAAAACCGAGCCCTGTGGCACACCACTTTTCACTTCACTCCACTCAGAGTACTCCTTATTTATGCCCACCCTCTGCTTTCTTCCCGTTAACCAATTTCAAATCCATTTGGCAACTTCCCCACCTATTCCATGTGATTTTAACTTTCGAAATAATCTTTGACGAGGAACTCTATCAAAGGCCTTTGCAAAGTCTAGATAAATAACATCCACTGGCTCCCCTTTATCTATGATTTTAGTAACCTCCTCCATGAATTCTAATAGATTTGTTAAGCATGATCTCCCTCTAGTAAACCCATGCTGACTATTTCTAATTAGATTAAATTGTTCTAAATGCATTACAATGTTTTCTTTGATTATTGACTCTAACAATTTACAGACTATGCTCGTTAAACTCACCGGTCTATAATTTGCCGGATCTGATTTTTTGCCTTTTTTGAATAAGGGGATCACTCCTGCATCTTTCCAATCCCGTGGAACAATTCCTTTTGTAAGTGATTGAGAACATAATATAGCCAATGGTTTTGCTAGTTGGTCTCTAATTTCATACAGCAATTTTGGGTGAATACCATCTTGACTTGGACATTTATTCACTTTCAACCCCTCCAATTTTTTAAAAACCATTTCCTCTGTAATACAGATTGATCTTAATCCCGCTGTATCCATGTCTCTTTGAAAAATATCTATAGGCTCTGGGATCTCGGAGCAGTCCTCCATTGTGAAGACTGTGCCAAAGTACTGATTGAGCAGATTAGCAGCCTCCCTATTCTCACTTATTATTTTCCCTGTACTGTCTATGAGAGGGCCTACTTTGTCTTTCGTTCTTTGTTTATTTCTAACATAAGAAAAGAAGCTTTTACTGTCAGTTTTGATCCTCTGAGCAAGTTTTTTTTCAAAGTCTATTTTTGCTGTTTTATTTGCTTTCTGAGATATGTTCTGCTTGTCCAAATATTTTACATATGTTTCTTTTGATTTACCTGCCTCTATGTATTTTTTCCATGCTTTATTTTTTGCTCTTCTACATTTCCCTACAAATCTAGTTATCCACTTTTTACGCTTGGGGTTTACCTCCCTACATGGAACACATTTGTCCTTTTAGCGTTTCTAGAACTGTTTTAAAACTTTCCCACTCCTGTTCAACATCTGTTCCTGCAACAATATCTTTCCAGATTATGTGGTTCGCTGCCTCTTTCATCCTCTTAACATCTGCCTTAGAGTAGTCGTATGTTCGCGTGTTTATGTTTACTTCTTTCCCTGCAATAAGATCCCAACGGATGATTTGATGGTCACTTGAGCCAAACAGTTCCCCAACGGTAACATTTTCAATCATATTTTCCTCTGTGGTAAAAACTAGGTCGAGTATGTTTTTGCCTCTGGTGGCTGCTTCTACATGTTGAATTAAAAAATTGTCAGTTATGCACTTAACAAAAGGTTTTGACTCTACAAGTGCTTCTGCCATATCCCATTTTATTTCTGGATAGTTGAAATCTCCCATTAATAATAATTTCCCTTTACTTGCCTTTGCTATGCTACTAATCAGCTCCTCATCTTCCTCTTTTCGACTTGATGAACATCTATAGCACACTCCAATCACTGCCCCCCCCCCACTTTCTATTTCTCCCCATACACTTTCATTTTTGTTACCACATGATAAATAATCTTTGATCGTTATATTAACAGAATTTATACAGTATAATAAAACGCCACCTCCCTTAGTCTTGTCTCCAATTATCCTATCTTTCCTTAACATTGTATATCCCTCAATTTCAAGTTCACTGTCTGCAATCTCCTCATATGTCCATGATTCTGTTAACCCTATTATATCTGGTTTTTCTTCTTCTACATACAGTTCCTTCACTACTCGGTTACAATCCAGTCAACGACCGCATTATTGTAATCAGACTAAAGAAAAAGACTAGAAATGTACCAATAATTCAAGTGTATGCACCAACATCAGCAGCAGACGATTGTGAAATGGATGATTTTTATAAGACCTTGCAAGAAGCGATGGAAAAAGTTGAAAAAAGAGACATCTTGGTCATCATTGGAGATTTCAATGCGAAAGTCGGAGAGGAAAGAGCCGAAGAGGAGAGAAGTGTTCGAGGACCTTTTGGTTTGGGACACAGAAATGAGCGAGGAGAAAGACTGGTTGAATTCTGCAAGAAAAACAACCTCTCCATTGCCAACACCTTCTTCAAACAACATCCACGAAGACTGTACACGTGGACCTCCCCGGATGGCAACAGCAGAAACCAAATAGACTACATCCTAGAGCAACAAAGATGGAGATCAAATGTGCTGGCGACAAAAACACTGCCAGGAGCAGACTGCGATACGGACCCCGAATTACTGTTTGCAGTTTTCCAAACAAGACTACGCAGGATCTACAAAGGTTGCCAGCCAATCCGCTTCGATGTATCAGCAATACCTACTGAATACAACATCAAAGTAGAAAATAAATTTGAGGCGTTGCTTGATATACAGGAAGAGATGACATCTGAGGAGTTGACATCGTACGCAAGGGAGATTTTGATCTCGACAGCAAAAGAAATGATTCCAAAGATATTGCACAAGACACAGAGCTATATAACAGACGAAACACAGAAACTCATTGCAGAAAGGCAACAATTAAAACAAATGGGAAGTAAGGGGACCAACACAGCATATAAAAACTGCGCAAGAAAAGTTAGAAGAGAAATAAGAAAAGATAAAAGAAGATACATAGTAGAAACATGTAAGGATATAGAAAACCTACAAAAACAAGGCAAAGAAAGAGATGCATTCAAAGCAATAAGAACACTGACAAGGGAATTCCGTCCGGTTCCACATGTCATAAATGACGAAGAGGATAACACACTAACAGAAACCAAAGACATACTGAATAGATGGAGAGAGTACTGCAGAACCATGTATGGATACAGCACAAAGCGCTCAGTTACAATCCTACCAAAGGATGAGAAAGAACCTGAACCAACATTGGAAGAAGTACGCTCTGCAATTAAAAGCCTGAAAAAAGGGAAAGTCCCCAGGATGCGATGATATCCCAGCAGAGCTAATACAAGCAGGAGGAGAGGCATGTGCTCGAGTCTACCACAAGCTGTGTAAACAGATATGGCACAGTGCAGAGTGGCCAGAAGCATGGAAGAAATCAATTTATATTCCCCTCCCCAAAAAAGGCAACCTGAAGCTGTGCACGAACTACCGAACAATCGCACTGATCAGCCATGCTAGCAAGATACTCTTGCGAATCCTATTAAGAAGGAAAGAGAAAAGGTTTGAATCTGAAACTCACGTAGTCCAGGCAGGTTTTAGGAAAGACAGAGGGACCCGGGACCACATATTCAATTTAAGGAATATCTATGAAAAATGTAGAGAGTTTAATGTAGACCTGTACACATGTTTCATTGATTACACTAAGGCCTTCGACACGGTAAAACATCAAAATCTGTGGAGAATCATGAAGGAAATGGGGTTTCCTTTGCATATAGTCCATCTCATTGAAACATTATACCAAGATCAACAAGCCGCTGTCCGAGTATCTGGGCAAACATCAGATTGGTTTGCAGTACAAAAGGGAGTCCGACAGGGATGTATACTCTCACCTTATCTGTACAACATATATGCGGAATGTATAATGAGAAATGTGCGAGAAGATGAGAACATTGAAAGTTTCGACCCATTTACGATTGGGGGGTACGAGATTCCAGAGTTACGATATGCAGATGACACAGTGATACTATCAAGAAGTGCGGAAGGGCTAGAGCAGCTACTTTCAGCCGTTAATGGACATAGTAAAGATCAAAATCTGTTCATAAACATAAACAAAACAAAGATAATGACCACCGATAAAACACAATGTCAGCATACATTTACAGTGGGTGGTGAGGAAATAGATCAGGTTACACATTTTGAATATCTGGGCTCCAGAATCGACAAAAATGGTGACTGCTCGAAAGAAATCAGAAGAAGACTAGCTATGGCAATGCAGAGACTGAACAGCCTGAAGAAATTATGGCAGGGCACCAACAAAACGATAAAAGTAAAAGTCTTGAGAGCCTGTGTTTTTCCTGTGGCAGCTTATGGCTGTGAAGCATGGACGATTACCAAAACTTCTAGACAAAGAATCGAATCCTTCGAGTCAAAATGTTACAGAAAGATCCTCAGAATACCCTGGACAGAGAAAAGAACAAATGTAGACATTCGGCAAGAGCTGAGTATAGAGGAGAACTGGTTTATCAATTCCATTTTGGCTAGAAAATGCAAATACTTTGGTCACATCAAGAGACACAACGGTCTTGAGAGGACGGTGATGGAAGGTATGGTGCCAGGCAAAAGAGGAAGGGGTAGACCAAGAAGACGATGGCACCAAGATATCCAGGAGTGCCTGAGTATGACAGTGGCGGAAGCTGGAGTTTTGGCAAGGGAACGAGTTTCTTTCAGACAGACTGTGATGGGAGCGACGTTCTACAAAGGACATGCTACATGAGAGACATACAGTTCCAATTCTTCTCTTTTATTTACTATGCTTCTCACATTTGCATAAAAACATTTTAGTTTGTAATGTTGTTGGTTTTCCTCTTTTTGCTTCTGCTTTATCATTTTAGTGTTTGCTTTTCTACTATGTATTTCACACTTCCCTGACACCAACTTACCCCTTTGACTACATCCTCTATAGCACCCTATTGTAGGCCTATCTTTAGTCTCATACTTCATAGGCCTTACTAGTTTAAATTTCTAACACAATGATAGAACATATACTTTGCTACAACATGCTGTCCTATCTCATTTAGATGTAAACCTCCCCTATCTAACATTTTACTTTTGTCTACTTTAACATCAATAAATTCCATTCCCATGTCCGCACACATCACCTGTAACCTAAGGTTGATACCTATTATTTTGCTATCTAGATAGTCTGACCCATAAGCTCTGTCTAAAATGCCCATCATTGTGACCTTTCTAAACTTTTTTTCCTTAAGTGTTCTCATAAGACTTTTATATTTATCCATAATTATTTCTGTACCATCTCTCTTTACATTATTTGTACCTGCCAATACTACCACATGACTGTTTCCTTTGTTATCTAACCTCTTTATTCTCCCCTCTATGTCCTCTATTTTTGCTCCCCCAATATCCATTCTTTCAAACATGTTGTGTTGTTTAGACAAATGTCTGCCAACCTCTCTCACCATTGAATCTCCTACTACCAATACTGACCCCTCTCCTATATGTGCATACTTCTCTCCAAAGCTATCTGCCCTGTGAGCTGTTTCCTCACTCAAATCTCCCTTACTTCCTTCCTTGACTACACCGTGACTGCAGCTTCTTTAAAATTTCCTCCATTTTCACTTGTTTCCCTTCTATTTCCATCTGTCTCTTTTCTATCTCATCTAATGTCTTCTCATTTTCCCTTATATTGCACTCCATTTGTGCCTGCCTCTCTTCAACTCTACATATCCTACATAAAACGGTTCCTTCATCTTCCAACGTTGTAGTAATACTAACATTTTCGCCACACAAATCACATAATCTGACTTGGCCTTTCCTCGCAGCAGTTCGTCTCGTCTTAGTGGCCATACTAATTTTGCTATTAATACCTAATAAAATGTATGTAACGGTCGATGCTGTGGTAGGGATCGAACCCAGCACCTTCAGATTGTGAGCCGTGTCACTTAACCACTAGCCCACGCCGTCCCCAAGTAATTGATAATGCATCCTATCACAATACAGTATCAGAGGAAGACAGAGTACCAACTGCATAAAATACAAGCTTAAATTATGACATGGCTAGCTAAGGAAAGAGTGAATTTTAACGAGTACGGTCACACTTCTCTGCGACTACCTGTACATCTAAACCCTATATAGCTTGTATGGGCTAAAGTCAGCGGACAAGTTGCCAAAAAGAACAGGACGTTTAAAATGAATGATGTTGAAGTGCTGACACGTGAGCACTTTTCAAAGATAGACATTCAGTTCTGGAAGAAGTGTGTTGAACATGTGCTCCGGGAAGAAGAACAGTACTAGCAACGAGATGGATTACAATTTGTCCAGCCAGTAACAATTATCAACCTCTTTGAATCGACAGATTCGGAATAATATAATCTTTTGTGGACATACTGATTAGCGGACTTGGATGAATAAGCGTTTGTTTATCAAAACAATTAAGTGTACATACAATGACAACAAAAACATTTCAATATTCAATCGCTTTAAGCAACATAAAATTAGCTGTACAGTTGATACAACGATGGGTAGGGTCTAATCGTAACCGAAGGGCTGTACTAACTGTTGCATTTTAATGCCATTTTTACGAGTGTACATAAAGGGCAACACAAACATTCAATTGATCTATTAAGGAGATACGTCTATGAACAAAATACGACGAGAAATTCAGTTTCGTTCTGTAAAATCGTAAATTTAATTCCATTTCTTTGCAATGGCCCTAAAAGATCAAAGGAATTCGCCGATGTACACAATTCTCAACATCTATATGGCTTGGCTTGGCTTCGTTCGTTCTCAATCTCCCGCTACCATACCCTGACACGGGCCCAAGTAGCAGAGTGTAGTCCAGAGAACGGAATGCGTTATGTCGTAGTTTACAGCGTGACTGATATGTTTGCACCTTTCAGTCCAACACATCCGACTTCAGCAAGCATTTTTGAGTACCAGGTTAGCATTCCCTCTTCGGTCCCTTCTCCTTAGCCAGTCTGACCTGCTGCAGCCTGTTATCCAGGATCACCACGTGGAGGTGTAGAAGGGTCTTGGCAGCTCTGGTTCGCTGGCCCTGACGCTAGCAGTCAGGTATGGATCGCTGACCACTGCAGCTCATGCGCTGCTAAGCATCTTGATCCCCAACATCTATATACTAAATAATATCAATGTTTTAGTGTCATGGATATTACAAAGCCGCTAGCGAAAAATTATTTGGAAATGACGTAGTTTTGTAGAAAATTGCTTCGGATCTTGTTCATGAATTAAAAGACGGACTATAGCATGTCACTATCTTAAACAAAAACGACAATTTCAATTTCTAATTTATTTCACATTTGTTTGATTGTAAGGGATGTTTGCTCTAATTGTTCAAAACCTTTTTGGGATAGCTCAGCCTATTGACATTCTAAATTGGGACAAAGCCAAAGGGCTGGGGCCATAGGCCGATGGCGATGAATCGATAACCAACGCTTTGCTACTCGACATACATCGACTTTCATCTATATGGCTCTCTCGATTATTGATCTTATAATGAATATGGCGTTGCTTGTGTTCTTGTCTTCCACAAACCGGCACTGCTCATCACCAATTTCTGGTTTTGTTCTATTCCTCACTCTTCTCATGATTCGCAGTAGTTTGTCAAGTGGGTCATGATGCTAATTTTGCAGTGCTCCTCGCATTCAATAGCTCGTGATTTTTTCGACAGTGCTATGTACGAGAACGTGGATTTAATTAAATCCTTCGCAATATATCTATAATCGTAAATATCAGTCAATAATTTTGTTGTCATATTTATAAATTGATATAAATACTTATTAATATAAGCATGTGCGAGACTATTATTCACCTCGGCCTTTGGTTGTCATGGTGTTATTTGTTTCCTGTTCGGGAAAAGACGGATAGTCTAAAAATGAGGGACTTGTTTGATCTTGATGGAAGCTTTAATCATAATGCAACTGAAATTGATTCTTCTTTAACAGATCCAAAGGCTGATGTATTAAAAATAGACCGCTTAGAACCTGATGGAACAGAAATTACCCTGGAAATTAATCCAGAAAAAGAAGTGGATGTTGCTGAACCAAAAGTGACAGGAGATGAAGACATTGACTTTGAGGTTATTTTCTTTTTGTTTACTAAATAATGAGTGAAAGAAGTGGTAGACTATCATTTTGTTAGAGAAATGGTGTGCTTATCCAGCTTCACACAAAACATTGAAGAGTTAAAGTAAATGGGACATTTTTTATGCGTTGTTTGAAAAAAACAAACACTTTAATTCGAGATCCCAGTTGTCACATAACATTGATTGATAACACTAGAATGATATTAATATTATTAATGTTTACCAACGCCTATACTATATAGTTTAACTGGCGTTCTAGCTGTAGTCATATGTTCACTGTTCCGTTAAATTGTCATCTCCACATCAAAGATCGACTGCAATGGATCTCCAACATGCTTGGTTTCTTGCCTTGAGGGTACATTGTACAATATACCAGTCTTGTATCTGAAAAAAATCCTCCCACTTACCCCTGGCACGTTTGCACTCCATCTTTTCTTCAAGTATTGTTTTCAGCAAGGTGCTATGTATTTTCACGAGACCATTTGTTCATCGTTCATGTTTCTACACCATACAATAAAGCAAGGACTTCAGGTCGGTTTCTGTGTTTTGTTATAAAACCTCCCCCAGGCCTAGCAAGCCGCATGGTGGGAATCGACCTTCTCCTCTAATTTATAGCCAAGCAAATCAAACTGCTGGTTCATTCTAGCTGCAAGCAGACGTCAGGGTTTCTTTTATCGTCTCATCAATATTTAAACAGACCCACTGGAACATGCCTTTCAGACGTACATTCCAAGTCATATCTTGCAACCTACAAAATGGCTTTGGCAGACATAATAAACAAAACTATTAAATTTTTTGTTGTTGTGTTCGCCTTATTTCCCTAATCCCCAACGCGGTGTGCGTTGCACTGTGATTTTTATTTTGCGCCTGTCGGCCCAGTGCATCCGACTTCAGCGTGCATTTTATGTAAGGGCTTGCTTCCTCCTGAATTTTCTAAGGGTTTGCTTCCCCAAGGTAATGGCCGGTGCTGTGATGGGGATCGAACCCAGCACCTTCTGGCTGTGAGCCGTGTCACTTAACCACTATCCCACGCCGTCCCCAAACCATTTAATGATCAGCCTAAAGAATGTAAAATATGATTTCATCGGAATATCTTAAACTCACGCTCATTTTGATTCACACTTCACTTGGTGTGAAACAGGAGACGAGATTCACGTTAGTTCTGGGGAAGGACAATATCATGTTGGTGGAGTGGGCTTTATTATTACTAAACCCCACACACCATTTGTTTAATCTGTTTAGATTATCAGCTCCAAAATAGTAAGACTCAAGTTGAAAGTACATGACCAGACTAAGCCACTCATTGTCGTACAGTGCTATGCACCCCACAGCGGATATAGATGACGACATCAAGTATTTCTATAAGCTGCTTGAAGTTCAACCACACCAACCAGCACACAAAATAGTCATTATTTGGGGACTTTAATGCTAGAGTAGAGCGTAGGCAGACAGGCGAACGTTAGATCGGCGCCATCTCCGATGATATACGAAATACAAGAGGTGAGCATCTGGCTGTCTTTGCCAAAATATGGACACTTCATATAATGAACACCTACCTACAAAAGCCAGCTAGGAACAGATACACCTGGCACTCCCCGAAATGGGATATCAAAGTGGAAATAGACTATGTGCTAAGTGACGACATCAAGTTTTTTACAAATGTAGAGGTGCTGCATCAACTAAATATAAACAGTGATCACAGACCCATTAGGACAAGCTTAAACATGGACTCACTACCGCACAAAAGAAGTTTCCAGAAGCTGGTCAGAAACAGACTAAAAGAGGACTATGAACAGTATAGTCTGAACAAGATGATCAAAGCAGCTGAGCCAAGAGGCGGCATGATCAAATGCAAAAAAAGCCTTATCTAATCAAAGAGTATTATGACTGCCCTAAGTAAAGTAGGGTAGAAAGAGAGGAAACATTGTAGATCTTCTTTCGGTTAAGTCTTCAGACTGATGCCTTGGTGTTCCCAAACTGTGTATTGCAGCCATCTATATGCTGTACTTGTTTGTCATCTCATCATCCAGGCTCAATAGTATGCCTCCTATGTATGAGCATTTCTAAGTTGCCTCCAGTGTATAGCCACTTACTGCTATCACAAAGTCTTTATATGGCCTACCTCTGGCTGGCTACTACATCACCTCAGTTTTATTGATACTGATAGTTAGACTAAATTTATCACACACATCTGAGTACTGATTCATGCCTTCCTACATACAATGCACTGAACTGTTTTTGTTAGAACAGTCATCAGCAGACAAAAATGTAAAGAGCATGTTGCAGTGTACCTTTATTTTGCTTGCATCTGCAGGGATTAAGGATTAAAGAGCCCACAATCTGTGTAAAACTAAAGGTCTACGAAGGTTGCGGAAATCACAGATAAGATTGGTTGGATATGTTCTTCTTATGACAAACGAGTGGCTCCCAAAGACGTTCCTGATGGAGGGAGAGCATGCAAGAGGGCAACCCAATATATACTTCAATGATAACCTGAAAGGGACACTGAAGAGTTGTCAGATCAAGGTAAACATTTTGGGACAATCTGTGCCAAAGTTGCCTGACTTGGAGAAGTGTTGCCAAAAGGGATGTCATGGCCAGCGAGGAGTCCCATTTATAGGCAGTTCAGAACAGACAAGCAACCAAAAAGTCCTGGGTAAAGAGCAAATAAAGACTACCTGCAGAAACTATGTGTGCCGAGCATGTGGTAGGACCTTTTGTATTTGCTTTGACCTAATCATCCACATGCTCACACATTAACCTAAAAGTGATGTGGGAATTGTGATGAGAGAGAAGTTGACGATCTTCATCAATAACGATGGACCATCAAATAGAACAGATGAAATGTTTGAAGAATTTGCAAAGACATATAGTCATTTTTTTGAAAAAAGGTTGCTTTACTTTGCATCAATAGTTATTAATATCTTTAAAAATGTATGTCACAGCTTTCACCAGGGGGAATATTAGATGAAGAAACCATTACAAGAGGCATGTCAAATCTTGGACGCTCTGCAAATGGATGTCATCAAGTCTTTTTGAATATTTCAGTACCAGTAAGTCATTTACTCAAGAGTATTTAAGAAAATTAATTTTTACAAATATTTAATTCTTTAGCATTATATCAATTGGATAGGTTTGTACTAGTGACAACATTCTTAGTCAGTCATAATATATTTTCCAGGGCTTTACTACATATAGTAGTAATCTATATTTTTCATTTGATGGAAGTTGATCTAATGCCAATATACTTGTTAATACGTTGTTATTGCACTGTGGTTACTTTTAAATCAAAGGTATGGCTACTTTTAATTTAACAGAAACTGGTGTTGCATTTCATCTGCTTAAGCAAACAATTTAAAAAATAGAAATTTCTGTATTATTTAAGATACTAGCGATAAAAATGTATTAATTTTAATGCATAATTTGTGAAATAACCTGGGACTTTTTTTTCCTTGTTATAAAAGAAAAACCTATAGCATGTTTTTATTAAAAATTATATGTTGTAAATTTCCAGATATTCTATAAATAATGTAAGCCTTTTCTTCTTTTGTTAATATATGAGCACTAATTTTTGGTTTAACTGTTGACACAGAGTTTAACTAAAGAACAGATTTGTAGATTGCACAAAGTGAAATAGACTGCTGATAGTTCTTTTACTTTATTTTATCTTCATTATTGTCGCCTCCAAACCTGCAGGGGTTTTCATTGACAGACATCACTTTGTTATCAGAGTATAAGCATTTGCAGAAAGTTGAGATCCCGTATAATGACATTACAGGTAACTTGTATTTACATTGTGTCCACAAAGTTAACGTTTACTAGTCTCATTCTACGCATTTCTTGTTTCTCTGTTGACAAGTCTGTCTAACTACCCCTTGAACAATAAATGTTTTGACTGTCTTATCTTATTTTAATGTATATATAAATAATATAATAATAGCTGTCCATCGTTGTCGATGAGGACTGCTGACATCATCCTTGTCACAGATTTTCCTGTTGGGTGTGGGTGCGCACGTGGCTGAAATGTGGGCATGAAAACATCTGCTACATAGCTGGCACATGAGGTTTGTAGAAGTTGATGGTGTTCCCGTTGTTCGGGATTTCCGGCACACGAGGTGTCCGGCCCATCCTAGTCATGCTTTTTCTAGCAGTGCATGGATGCTGGGCATGTTAGCCCTCGAGAGAACCTCGATGTCAGTGACACGATCTTGCCATCGGACGTGGAATATTCGCCTCAGGCAACATGTGTGGAAGTGGTTTAACCTCCTTGCATGTCCAGAGTATACAGTCCAGCTTTCATAAGCGTATAGTAGGGTTGGAATGATGGTTGCACGGTAGACTTTTAGTTTGGTCTTGACGCTGATGCCACGACGTGCCCAGACTATCGATCGCATTCTACTAAAGGCTGTGCTGGCCTTTGCTATTCTGCTTGCCACCTCATCATCTAGGCTGACAGATCTCGACAGCGTGCTGCCCAGATATGTGAATTTGTCTACGACATTCAGCGTCTGCCCGCTGACTGTAGTCTCTGGTTTTGTGGTTTTTTAATATAAATAAGGTGGTTAATAAAGGATCATACAAAAGTAAAGTTAATTTATTCAGAAGTGGACAACCCTAACACAACTGTATTTACATGTAAAGACACATACACTATCCAAGTTTTAGCTAGACACTACAAATGCTTGATGTGAGCCCTGTTGGTGACATGGTAGATGTCTAGACGGTACCCCAGTTCTTACCTGGGTGTAAGGTTGGATCACACATTATCCTATATGACACACTGTCAGGAGATAAAGCGTAAGGTACATGCGAGAAACAACATTATCCGAAAATTAACTGGCACAACATGGGGTGCTCAGCCATCAGTCTTATGCACATCAGCGATTGCCTTGTGCCTTTCCGCAGCGGAATATGCAGCCCCAATCTAGAAAAACTTCGCTCATGCAAAACAAGTTGATACAGCAGTGAACGAGATGGGCAGGATAGTATCGGGGTGCCTTAAACCCACCCCCACAAATAAAATATATCCCTTAATTGGCATTGGACCACCTGATATAAGAAGAGGTGTAGCTGCAGAAATAGAACGAGGAAAACAGGAAAACGACCCTAGACACCAGATGTTTGGCCATCAGGAACAAGCCACAAGACTTAAATCAAGACACAGTTTCTTAAAATCGACAGAGACCATCCACACAAGCCCGGAAGGTTGACGCATCGAGAGGTGGCGCGAAACAATGCATAATCCAGGAAGAGGCTGACCCTGGACACCATCTGCTCTATGCTGTATGGAAGGTAATGAACAGACTTCGAACTGGTGTGTTAAGATGGATGCAGAGTGAACTTGAAGAAATGAGGATACTCAGATGTCGACACATGTGAATGCGGCGCAGTTCAGGACTAAGATCATCTGATGTCCTGCCCCAACCTCCCTGAAACCTGTGACATGAACGACATGATGGAGGCGAACGACAAGGCAGTTCAAGTTGCCGAATACTGGACGGATGCCGTGTGACATGTTGTTTGGACACGGAAAGTAAGTAGGTACTAGACTTGTTCCAACATATCCTTGGATACCAACTCCACTGCTTCAGTGATGCGTCGTCTCAGGTCCCATGGAATGCGGGGCAGATACGCCCCTTGATTTATCCCCTTAAAAGAGGTCACAGAGTGTTAAATCTGGTGTTCATGGAGTCCTGATCGACATTGGGGGATCTGTTTTTCTAGTACGACTGGTCCAACATTCTGGTATGGTATTATTCAGGTATCGGTGAACATCCTAGTGGACAGGGGGAGGAGCACGATCCTGCTGAAAAACTACATCGGCCAGATCTTTCTTTATCTGTGACCAAAGCCACTCTTTTACTGTGTCCAGGTAGACGTGGGCAGGGACAGTACACTCTGCAAAAAAATAAAGGGACCGAACACTTTGTGTTTGTTCAATGCACAAAACACGTTTACTTTTAGTGAGTCCATCAAGGGTTCGACATTGACACATGGGTTTTCTGTGCCCCATATTCTTAAGTTGTGGTGATTGACCTTCTCCCTGAGGTGAAAGGAACAATATAGTCTTCTGTAGACTGTGGGGAGAGGAGACTAATGTCCAGCAAAACATACTGATCATCAGTAGTGAAGCGTTAGAATAGACAAGATAGGCTGAGCTATCCCAAACAGTTATGAAGAATTAGAGAAGACATCCCTTTGCATAAAACAGATAAGAAATAAATTGAAATTGTAATGGTCATTTTTGTTTAAGCATAGTGACATGTTAGCAAACGCGTGAAGCGGTAACATGAATTTATCAGTTACTATTGGAAAGGTAAGCTGATTGCGTCCAGCCTAACACATCATAGGAATCAGGCCAATTGGTAGCTAGGAAGGTGGTCATTAGGGTGCAATTTTGTTTACAACAAACTAACGCTTCACACGTTTGCTAAAATGTCACTATGCTTAAACAAAAATGACCATTACAATTTCAAGTTATTTCTTTTCTGTTTTATGCAAAGGGATTTCTTCTCTGATTCTTCAAAACTGTTTGGGATAGCTCAGCCTATCTTGTCTATTCTAACGCTTCTAACTACCTCATTCAACCCAAACACAAAGTACTTTTCCACATTTTTTTGACATCGTTAAGTGTGCCCCTTTGTGTTCATGACCCAGCTTACCCTAAAATTATCAGCACCCTTTGCTACTGCTGATCAGAGATGTTAGTCAGGGGCAGGTAAAATGTACTGATCAGACTAAGTTAGTCAGGGGCAGGTGAAACATACTGATCAGACTAAGTTAGTCAGGGTCAAGTGAAACTTACTGATCAGACTAAGTTAGTCAAGGTTAGGGGAAACATACTCCTCATTTCCAAGCAATCCTCCCTGGATACAGACTGTTTCATGCAGTCTTGGCTAACAAGGTGTGATCCCCATAGTGATAGCTCGCTTTGGAGCCTTGCATTGCACTAGAGCCAGGAGGACCTACTCAAGTACATCTCTGGATGTGAGGATAACCACTAAAACTCACCATCAAAGAAAGTTGTCAAGAGTACTTAACTCAAGTGCAAGTGGCATTAGCAACCAGAACTGTAGATAGTGTGTGGTTTTAGCTAAATATTAGGACAAGGAATTCAGTATAGTTCTGATACATTTGATATTGCAGCTGTTAATTGATTTGTACCAATACAATATCTCACTTGTCTTATGCTCTTTGTTTCGTAGATCTCTCTCCACTTGGGAAACTCAAATATCTACTTTTTCTGGATGCTTCTCACAACAAATGTGAAAAATTGTTGGATTTTGATCCCCCCAAAAATTTGCTGGAAGTCAACATGTCATGGAACAATATACAGAAAATGGGGGATTTGTCTGCACATCCCTTCCTCAAGAAACTCATTCTCGACAGTATCCTTATCCAGGTTTAACTGCCAGAAAGTTATCCGCGATAGAAACTTTATATCTGACTGAACAAAACTCTGAACAGTGACATTGATATCAAGCAAGTAGGGGAGTTGTAATACCTAGGTTGTATGCTCGCTGATGACAGCAGAGTGAACAGAGAGATTGTGCATAGAATTCAGAAGACTTCATATCAAAAACAAAAGAAGTTGCAAGAGCAGACCAAATCATAAGCCAGGCAGTGGTTAGAGATCTAAAACAAACATCCCAAATACCACCATTGAAAAAAGCCGTCCCCTGAGATGGTAGAAACCATAGAGGGAATAGGAGAAAAGGGAACTCAGACAGATGCAGAAAAGAAATTTATCACAGAAAATTATCTAAGGAGAGTATACCCACCAGAAACATGGATACACGTATATACAGATGGCTCATCTAACAAAGCCACATCCAATGGAGGTGGAGGGGTCTATTACAGACTAAGGAATGGAGAAGAAAAAACTCAAGAATTAACAACGGGAACATACTCCAATAATTTCTATGCAGAAGCAGAGGCACTGAAGGCTGCAGCTGAGCTTGTAATCCAAGATAAAGATATCCACCAAGAAAACATAGTATTCCTGACTGATGCCGCGTTAGTATTAGCAGCGCTAAAACAACACAAAGATGAAGATCTCGAGCAATGCATGTTTTCCCTGACACAGCTTTCAGCAGAACACCCAAGGTTGATCATACAGTGGATCCCATCCCACTGCAATATTGAAGGCAATGAAGCTGCAGACAAACTAGCAAAGAGTGAAGGAGCATCCCCACAAACAGACCTGAGTATCACATATAATGAGGCCAAGACCATAATTAAAGCCAACTTCAGGGTAAAATGGGCTGATCAACACCCCGACTTCTGAAAAGAAGACAGCTACTATAACTTAACTAGAGAAGAGCAAGTCATCATCTTCAGACGGAGAAATGGGCATAACAGACTCAAGGGTCATCTTTACAACGAAATGAGGATTGGGACAGATGACAGATGCCCATGTGGGGAGCATACCATGACCATGGAACACATTCTGCAAAGCTGCACGCTCACGCAGGAAAAGGGAGACCAACACTGGCCTTGTAAGACAGATATGAGACAGAAGCTGTATGAAGACGAAACAGCCTTACAATCAATGGTGTCCTTTGTAAGAGAAACCAGAACCTTGATCTGAGGATGAACGAAGAAGAAGATAACCAGTGCATTTTCTTCCTCACTATAATCTAAACACAGCACAAGCTACATCATCAAGACAGAACCATCTGATGATGTTACCATCTTCGCTTCCAATGAGCAACCAACTTACATGTATGACACTGGTAACAGAGTTATTTATGTATTTTACTAATTTTGAATAATTTTTCTTAATTGTAAAAAAGATAATGCCATCACAAGCATCGATGGATTGCAAAGATGTACACGGCTGAAATATTTCAGTCTTTCTCACAACCATATTAGTATAATCAC
This sequence comes from Ariolimax columbianus, assembly GCA_036924085.1. NCBI lineage: Eukaryota > Metazoa > Mollusca > Gastropoda > Stylommatophora > Arionidae > Ariolimax > Ariolimax columbianus. Next base: position 3,214,538 of record JAVGWX010000009.1, read on the forward strand.
AGGACTTGATGATCTGCCAATTCAGCATTTAGATCTTGTGAGAAGATTTACTAAATTAAGACATTGCTATATACAGTCAATTAACTACTTTACTATATATTGTGTGATACTTTGTTAACTGCACGACTGGATGTTTCTTCTTATTCCTTTTTTAATCCAGCCAAAGTATAGGGCCGCCACTATAGTTGGTCTCCTTTAAGGAAGCCTGTCCAAGCAATTTGCAAGCTTTTGCAGTGGTGGTTTCTGTAACAATTTGTTTAATACGACGAGGTTGCTAGGTGACAAAGGCCCATCATAATATCAACAGTCTATGGGCAGGATGAGTGTCATATACATAACTCTTTTTAGTCGCCTTTTACGACATGCATGGATGGGCAGTGGTATTTTGTCCCCAGTAACGGGCTCCAGTCAGTGAGAGTGAATGTTTGAGTGGATGTACTGATGAATGATAAGTTCCGCCATTGTTTGTAATTAATACCGGCATTTGTGGGGTAGTTAGTAGCAAAATAACAAAGACAGTGTGTAGCTAGTTCGTTGCAAGTCATCGGTTAGCTAGTTTTCACGGATTAACGCCATTATCGTGTTGGAAAACTGACTTACTAGGATGACACACGTGGTCTAGATTCAGCGTTACCTGTACCGCGGCAAGGAGTCAATTTTCTCCAATGGTGGTAGTTAATACCAACATTGTGTGGTGTAGGAAGTAATATTACAATAGATACAGTGTGTACCAAGTGATTGGTCAGCAAGATTTCACGGATCGTCATCGACTGTGCCGTGATTTTGCTACATAGCTGACCGTGAATTTGAAGACGCGATTTGTCGGATTTCACTGTTACCAATACAATAATTTGACACCGGAATAAAAATAGCGGAGACAACCGGCCCCAACATGAGTAGAGGAGACTCGTTAGCCCTGCAGGCAACTCTTCTAGGAGAAGGAAAACTCTGGTGACAAACCACACATAAGGGTCATCGCGGGAGCTACGGAGATCGTGCTCTGACGTCGATGTCTCCGGCAAATGGCGCTAAGAAATGTGTATGCAGAAGAAGAGGAAGGGGAGACAAGATGAAAGAGAGAGAGAGAGAGAGGAAGAAAAGAGCCAGAAAGTGAAAATGTCGAAGAAAGTCAGATAGACGGGTTAAAAAATGTAAGTATCATCATGTAGCAAGTCCTTTATAGAACGTCGCTCCCATCACAGTCTGTCTGAAAGAAACTCGTTCCCTTGCCAAAACTCCAGCCTCCGCCACAGTCATACCCAGGCATCCCTGGATATCCTGGCATCATCGTCCCCCTGGTCCATCCTTTCCTCTCCTACCTGGCACCACACCCTCCATCATTGCTCTCTCAAGACCGCTGTGTCTCCCGATGCAACCAAAGCATCCTCATCTTCTAGCCAAAATTGAACCGAAAAACCAGTTCTCCTCCATGCTCAACTCCCGTCAAATGTCCACATTTGTCCCCCTCTGTGCCCAGCGCATTCCAAGGACCCCTCTGTAACATCCTGACTCGAAGGATTCGACTCCCTGTCCGGAAGTCTTGGCAATCGTCCATGATTTGCAGCCACAAGCCGTCACAGGAAAAACACAGGCTCTCAAGACTTTCACTCCTATCTTTCCATTGGTGCTCTGCCACAATCTCCTCAGGCTGTTCTGTCTCCGCACTACCATGGCCAATCTTCTTCTGATTTCCTTGGAGCAGTTGCCACTCCTGTCAATGCCGGTGCCCATACACCCAAAATGTGCGACCTGAACCATCTCCTCGCCACCCACTGTAAACCTATGCTGACATCCTGTTTTGTCTGTGGTCATTATCTCTGTTCTATCTATGTCCACAAACAGGCTTTGATCTTTACTTTATCCATTTGCGGCTGAAATTAGCTGCTCTAGCCCTTCTGCATTTCTTGATAGAATCACTGTGTCGTCTGCGTATCGTAACTCTGGAATCTCATACTCGCCAATCGTAAATGGGTCGAAACTTTCAATGTTCTCGTCTTCTCGAACATTTCTCATTATACATTCTGCATATATGTTGTATAGATAAGGTGAGAGGATACATCCCTGCCTTACTCCCTTTTGTACTGCAAACCAATCTGATGTTTGCCAAGATATTCGGATATCGGCTTGTTGATCTTGGTATAATGTTTCAATGAGATGGACTATATGCAAAGGAAACCCCATTTCCTTCATGATTTTCCACAGATTTTGATGTTTTACAGTATCGAAGGCCTTGGTGTAATCAATGAAACATGTATACAGGTCTACATTAAACCCTCTACATTTTTCGTAGATATTCCTCATATTGAATATGTGGTCCCTGGTCCCTCTGTCTTTCCTAAAACCTGCCTGGACTACGTGAATTTAAGATTCAAACCTTTTCTCTATCCTTCTTAATAGGATTCACAATAGTATCTTGCTAGCGTGGCTGATCAGCGCGATAGTTTGGTAATTCGCGCACAGCTTTAGGTTGCCTTTTTTTGGGGAGGGTAATATAAATTGATTTCTTCTATGCTTCTGGCCACTGTGCGCTGTGCCATATCTGTTTACACAGCTTGTGATAGACTTGAGCATTTGCCTCCCCTCCTGCTTGTATTAGCTCCACTTGGATATCATCACATCCTGGGGACTTTTCCTTTTTTTCAGGCTTTTGATTGCTGAGCGTTCGTCCTCCAATGTTGGTTCAGGTGCTTTCTCATCCTTTGGTAGTGATTGTAACTGAGCGCTTTTTGTTATCTCCATAAATGGTTCTGCAGTACTCTCTCCATCTATTCAGTATGTCTTTGGTGTCGATGTTCTGCCTGGCCTGAGGGCCTCACCGTCAGATCTTTGCGTTTCGTTTCTATCGATTGTCATAGGTTTCTTGGCATTTTACGTCCAGTAGTTTGCCATTGCTTTCTGAATGTTGTTCCGGTCGTTAACCAACTATAGTCTCTGGTGAGCCCTTAGCCCGATACCAGGCCTTTTCAGCTCCCACCTTCGGACTCGGTCGACCAGGTCGATCTTCCGCCTCTTCCTCCAGCAGCTGTGTGCACTTGTCAGGGGTAGACTCCCCTTCTTGTCGTTTCACTCACGTAATTTAGCCAGCCAGCCAAAGCCGTTGCCCGGGTGGTGTCGCTGCTGTGCACAGGCAGACTCTAGGAGCCATACGTGAGCTAGACAGAAGTGGGAGAACCAAATAGGATCTTGGCCGTCAAGGATGTGGCTGCCTCTTACCGTGAGGTACTATCCCTTACACACTTCTGTCCTACCCCCACCCTAACGTATAGGCTACTAGAATTGCTGCGGCGCCACCCAACGCGAAGTCATTCTCCAAATATTGGTATACGATTTCGACATCTGCATGATCCAGGAGACTTTCTTGAAGGAGAATGTTGCCATCAAGTGTCCAGGATACAGGTGCTGCAGTAATCCATGCGGGCCCAGTAAGCGGGGACTGGCGATGTATGTGAAGCAAGAACTTCCCCATACATGGATAGATACTAGCACCTGTAAAATTGAGGATGTCGAGCTAAAAGAGATTGTAGTAACAATCAACCACCAAGAATGGAGAATCTACAACGTATATGCTTACGTAGAACACATCTTCGAGTCACAGAGCAAAAAGTGCCTCATTGCAGGTGACTTTAATACTAGATCAAAAGAGTGGGGAAATGCCACTGAAAATAGGCAAGCGGTCGCCTTGAGCCATGCATTAGTCCACACAAACCTCACTGTTGTGAATGACGGATGTCAAACAAGACTAGCATCTCGACCGGGAGATACGGATGGCGTTATCGACCTGGCACTTATATTCAGTGATGTTGCTTCATCCACACGTTGGAACGTATTAGGGACACAAGAGAGCGACCACCTGCCGTGTGTCGTACTTATACCCAGAGGAAAACACACCAGACACCGGAAAGCTAAACAGGTGTTCAGGTACACATACGAACAGGATAATGTAGTGAACAAGCTGCGCCTGACGATCGGACGCAGGACCACAAGATCCCTTTTTGTCCAACCACCCTGGTGGAATTAAGCGGTTGATGTGGCCTGGAGAGAAAAGGAGGCGGCAACAAAGGATTGGCGTAAAGCCAGAAAGAGATCTGGTACTAATGTCGACGCGTTGAATGAGAAGGAGGAGGTAAAACGCAAAGCTACCAGTTCTTTTAAAGCGTTAGCTAGGGAGTCCAAAAGCGAGCACAGGTGTGGGTAATGATAATACCCCCCAGATGTTCTGGCACATGCATTGAAAGATGAATGGACAAACTACAAGCCAGCTTATCTCCAACATTCAAGACACCACAGGAAGGCTCCTGAAGACAGACGAAGAGAGGGTCTGAAGTTTTTCAGTCGATATGTTGACAAGACTGACAAAGGAGACAGAGATGCTCATCAGAAAATTCGGAAAGGCATCTTAGACGCAGCAATCAGGAAAAGGGCTTATGTAGACCTTATCACTAAGGCGGAGGTCGTAAATAGCCTACGTACCAGCAAAAACACGGCCCTAGGTCCTGATGGAGTACAGTATTGCCACATCAAGCAATTGGGTGAGACAGAGATAAGCAATATGGTGAAGGAGTTCAATCACACTATAGAGAAGTCACCTGTGCCTGAGGACTGGCTTCATAGCTATCTATGTCCACTGCCTAAGCCTGTTAAGAACTCTACGCACTTCAACAACTATCGAATAATCACCATACAAAATGTATATGGCAAATTGCTCGAGAATTGAACGGGAGCACATCCTACCCGGTACGCTGGGCAGTTATAGAACAGTGAAGGAGACCCGGGGTAACGCTGGAACTTTCGCGTATGTGTATGAGGGTTTTCAGTCAAAGCAAGAAATAATCGCGGTGGCACTCGATCTGGAAGACGCATACAACCGTCTCGATTTTGGGACCTTAATTACCTGTCTGCAGCAGTGTGGTTTAAACCCGGGGCTGGTTAGTTGGATATCAGCTCTCCTGATGGAAATAACAGTTGCGCTACTCGTGGGATCGTGGACATCAGAACCGAGGTGAATATATCCAGGACTGCCTCAAGGGTCTCCGTTCTCACCGGTGCTGTTCAACATTTACACAGTAAAAGTGGCCAATATTCAACCTACAAGTACAGGGCGAACGTTGACATTTGCCGATGACATCCTAACGTACAGAACTGGCTCAGACAGGGAAGAGTTGGTCAAAGACATACATGAAACCTTGCAAGCAATCTCACAGTGGTGCGGCGACTCAATCTCCAAGATCAATCCGAACAAGGCCTGCATGATGTGGTGCTCTTTGAATCTTCTTCTTCTTCTTCTTCGTACACTGTCAGACGTCAACCTTTATTTTTTCAAAAAAAGCAGCGGTCATCCTGAGGCTGTCGACACTGCCATAGAGCTTGTCTAGTGTTGCCACTGGTGATGGCCACATCTGCTTTCTCTGATCCTCGTATGTCGGGCAGTTTTGCAGCAGATGTTCAGCTATCATTTTCCTAGTACCGCACGTGCATTCGTCAGTGCCACCTATCTTCAATTTATTGAATAGGTGGTACCTCAGTCTATTGTGGCCAGTGCGAAGTCTGAAGACCACGACCTGCTCTCTTCTGTTCAGCTGGTAATAGGCATCATTTTTTGTGTAGCCAGTATGTTCTGTTTCCCATTTGGTCATGTATCTGGCTCTAATAAGCCGTTTTGACTCTTCGTATGTCATACTAGTATCTGGTTGTGGTAGTCTTGCACCTTCTTTTGCCAGTCTGTCTGCCTCCTCGTTGCCTTGGATGTTACAGTGGGATGGAACCCACTGTACCATTACTCTTTTTGGTGCGGACTGCTGGCATAGTTGACAGAGTACTGCTCTTAAATCATTAAGTTCAGTATTTTTCTGGCTTTTTAGTGCCATGACCACGGCCATTGCATCTGTAAACAGGACTATATGGCTTTCATTTCTTGCTCTTTGAATAATTCCATAGTAAAGGCTTAACTCCCGGGCGTCACTTTTGATGGTTGCACCATTGACAGGCTGAAATACCTCGGAGTGACATTTGATCACAATCTCTCCTATAATTACCATGTTGACCATATCGTACAAAGATGTAAGCGAGGGTTAGGAGCACTCAAGACCATGGCTGCTGCCGACTTGGAACAACGCCTCCTGTTCATCCTATTTCGTGAGGTCGTGTTGTCTGTTATCGATTACGGACTGGACATCCTCACATTATCAAGAACACAGTGTGAAAGGTTGGAACGCATTCAGAATAAAGGTTTGCGAGTGATTCTAGGCTGCACTAGAGATACCCCTATAACGATGATGCGGTACATGTTGGGATTGTTATCGATGACATACAGACATAAAGTGACACAAGTCAAAGCCTATATGCGTGTCACCACAGACACTCGTCCCCCTCTGCACAGTAGTATCTCAGACATCAAGGGATCTGGAATCAAGAGAGGGGCGTCATGGATATGCACAGGCAGAGACAACAATCGGATACGTCGGTACAGCTGAGACGATAGCCAAAGGGAAAGAATGGGTCCACACTGGTGATAGAATAATAAAGTAACAGAGAGTCATCATAATCTTAGGCAAGGGATGCAGAGAATGAAGCAACGGGAGAGCAGAGCACGAGGTGAATCAGCTGATAACTGAGAACACACATGAGAGTGACGCGTCATATACACCAACGGATCAGTAGCTACGCAGTGGGACAAGCAGCAATCCACAGACTACAAATTTTCGACATTAAACGAGGTTCGAGCGGAGTATGGCGCATGAAAGGACGGAGCAGGAAAGTGTAAAACCAGCGAGCTACAGTGGCCATCAGTATCCACACGCCACGCCATTTGCTGAGAGAGACTGAGCACCTATGGGGATGCCCGGAGTGCAGTCACGTAGATTCTTACAAACAGAAACTGATGAATGATGAGACAGCATTTAATGGACGTGTTTTTACATTTCTCACAGAGCAACAATGACATCAAATTACTTGAGAACATCGAGTCTCTGACGTACCTCAAAGTAAGTGAAACTGTTGATTTTGTGAGCAGTAGTTTCATATTTCTAAACATTTTAATAGGGTCAAGTTTTATTACAAAAGGTATGATTTATTTATTATAAGCAAATAAAACCTGGTTCTATATTATTCAAATCAGTGGCAGTCTGCTGGTTTGCTAAAATATGATACTTATCTAAGCCACTAGATGAGAAGATCACTACATGAGAAGTAGAATAATACAACTCATTGGGTTACCAGTAGAGTAAGAAAGAGAAATAAATAAATCAGGAAGTTAATGAATGCAATACTGTTTATAATCTACATACACATACAGTCTAATGGCTTGGGCATTGGTTTTAGAATGCAGTCCATTTAACTACCGTGTTATAAGTCTTTAGCAACACAAGAGAGGAAGATTCGTATATATATATAAATGTGTGTATATATTCTATATCAAACTTTGTTTCGGGACATATCACGCAAACATTGTTGGGCGGGACATGGGGTGCGCATACCAGACAACATATGAACATGTAGAGCAATGTTTTGGTGGCCCTATGCCTGTACATATTCAAGGGTCGCTCACCTATACGATGGCGAGATGGGCTAACCAAAGACCTAGGCCAGCATCGGTACAGCACTATGACTATAACTGCAAAAGATCGGGTCGTATACAGAATATTGTAGGCTTCCTCACAAGATGGGCTCACACATCGGTTCAACCATCCTCCATGAATTGGTTGAATACATACTCTGTAGAGTCTTCTAAGCCAGTATAAATACATTAAGTCAAGTACATCAAGCTTACACACATCTTTGAACCTCAACTGTGGTCCACCGGCTGTTCTTTTGTCATTCGACAACTGTTCATAGAGGATATCTTTGTGAATACGACCATCTTCCATGCGACGAACATGACCAAGCCATCGTCTTCGCTGCTTGGGAAATCAGTGTTAGAGTGCACCTCTGCATTTGTCACTCTGTCCCTCCATGAAATTCCAAGAATGGATCGCAGGCGCCGTAGATGGAAGGTGCTAAGCCTGTGCTCTTGTTTGGCATAAGTTGTACAAGTCTTACTGCCAAATAGAAGTGTGCTGACGAAACATGCATTGTTCAACATGGCCTTGGTTTTAATTGTCAGTTTCTGGGTTTTTTCAAACATGTAGGGAAGCGAGCAAATGTAGCAGCAGATTTACCAATGAGACAAATAATGGATCAACACAAAATCTTGACTCAAATGTTCAGTATATTATAAAATTATACAGTTTATAAGTTTCATAGATGTTTTAAAACAACAATGAAGTGCAACTAAATCAACTAAAGCACAATAAAATAAATATAGTGGCATGTTATAACTTCAAACTCTCAAGGCTTACATTGTCCGAGTTTAATCTCATTTTTAACATTTCCAGGTTTGCTCATGTTGGCTTTGTTAGTTGACAGCTTTTCCTGATAATAAAATGTTGTTTCTAGTACTGTAAAAACTAAACTATACAAATGTTTTTATGTTGTGAAGAGAAATAATTGGATTGGTTTCTCTATAACTAAAAGAATAACTGAGTTGGTTTCTCTATAACTACAAGAATAACTGGGTTGGTTTCTCTATAACTAAAAGAATAACTGAGTTGGTTTCTCTATAACTACAAGAATAACTGGGTTGGTTTCTCTATAACTACAAGAATAACTGGGTTGGTTTCTCTATAACTACAAGAATAACTGGGTTGGTTTCTCTATAACTACAAGAATAACTGGGTTGGTTTCTCTATAACTACAAGAATAACTGGGTTGGTTTCTCTATAACTACAAGAATAACTGGGTTGGTTTCTCTATAACTACAAGAATAACTGGGTTGGTTTCTCTATAACTACAAGAATAACTGGGTTGGTTTCTCTATAACTACAAGAATAACTGAGTTGGTTTCTCTATAACTACAAGAATAACTGAGTTGGTTTCTCCATAACTACAACATTATTTATGATTGTTGTAGGTGTTTAACTACTAATATTTTTCACATTTAGGAAATTAATTTGTCAAGAAACTGCATTCGAACTTTATCTGGTCTAAGCAGTAACAGGATGTTAGAGACTGTCGACCTGGAAGCCAATGAGGTATGTCCATCTGTTTGTTGTGTGATTGTCATTTGTTGTTGTTGAATGTTTAAGTATTTAGGCAGGAGAAATCCAATTATAAAAGAAAATATTTAATTGGCTTGGCTTGGCTTCGTTCGTTCTCAATCTCCCGCTACCAAACCTTGACACAGGCCTTAATAGCAGAATGTAGTCTAGATAACGGAATGCGTTATGTCGTAGTTGACAGCTTGACTGCGATATTTGCACCATTCGGTCCAACACATCCGACTTCAGCAAACATTTTTTGAGTATCGGGTTAGCATTCCCTCTTCGATCCCTTCTCCTTAGCCAGTTATCCAGGATCACTGCGTGGAGGTGTAGAAGGGTCTTGGCAGCTCTTGGTTCGCTGGCCCTGACACTAGCAGTCAGCTATGGGTCGCTGACCGCTGCAGCTCATGCGCTGCTCAGCATCTTGATCCCTCAAATATTTTATTTATGAATAGACGCTATCATCAAGTCTTATGCTGTTACATGTACTCATGTTTGTTAACAGTTCCAGTCTGTTATGGGGCCTATTCATTCACTTTCTTACTGTCTCTCATACTGTGTCGTTGGACATTTCAATATGTTTTGTATTATCATGTATCTGTCCTGCAACAAATTTTGCTAAACATGTTATAACATTAAAAGAAATACTTCTTAAAAGCATGCCTTCTTCTTCTTCTCCGTTTGTTCTCAATCTCCCACTACCCTGCCCTAAACAGGTCTTTACAAGTAGCAGGATGTAGTCCGGAGAATGGAATGCGTTGTGTCCTAGTTTACAGTTTGACTGCGATATTTGCACCTTTCGTTCCTTCTTCTTCTTCTTCTTCGTTCGTTCTCAATCTCCCACTACCAAACCCTGAAAGGGCTTAAGTAGCAGAATGTAGTCCAGAGAACGGAATGCCCTGCTGCAGCCTGTTATCCAGGATCACCACGTGGAGGTGTAAAAGGGTCTTGGCAGCTATGATTCGCTGGCCCGGACGCTAGCAGTCAGCTTCGATTCGACAAACTGATTTCCGTACAACATTTTTGAGATTGGATTTGGCTTTCCCTCTTTGAACCTTAAACTTTTAGCCAGGCTGTATGGTTGCAGTCTGTTTCCAAGGCCGTCACTTGGAGGTGGAATAGGGTCTTTGTCAGTTATGGGATACTGACCCTGATGCACGCAGGCAGCTTTGAGTCACTGGCTGGAAATAAAGAATAAATTTAGAGTGTCAAGGATAAGATTGGTACAGCCAAATTTGCCTCATTTTTTTTTACCGACAAAACCCTCTAGATTTGAAAAAAAAATGTAAGTACGACTTTTTCCCATTGCTGGGGTAGTCGAGGGATTTTTAGGCTGAGGATTACAGGCCACTGTGCCACTGCTGTCGCCGTGTCGTGTGCTGGCTATGTTTATTTATTTCACCCCCAACAGAAAAAAAACATATGCATACCAGGGATTCGAACCCCTGCCTCCCTTGTCGGCAGGCATCAAAACCATTTGGCCACATATTCCTCTTTGAACAATTTCACCCTGCAGATTTCTCCATGAAAATAAGATTTGGATGTTCAACACATATCTGCAACAGAAAAAATATGATTTAAAAGCATCCATGGGAACAAGAATATCACATCCACAATTTTCAGCCTCCACTAATAGATGTATGTATTGCATCAGAAAGTCTAAAAGTAATAGCAAACATAGACATGTAGAGGACAGCCAGTTAAACAGAGATTTTTACCTGTCGAAGACGGACTAACAGAGATTTTTACCTGTCGAAGTCAGATGTGTCGGACTAAAAGGTGCAAATATCGCAGTCAAACTAAACTAGCGACACAACGCATTCCGTTCTCCGGACTACATTCTGCTACTTGCAAAGCCCTGTGCAGGGCTTGGTAGCGAGAGATTGGGAACAAATGAAGAAGAAGAAACAATTTTTAAAGACAGCTGACATACAGAGGGCAAACACTCAGAATGCAATCACGAATAATCAGATTTAGCCTCAGTTGTAAGCACACAGTTGCTCAAGTTTTGCTTAAATACCTGACTAATCATCTCAAGCAGTTTCTCAGCAACAAACAACTACACTAGAAGAGACAGGTAAACTATATATTGGCAAACAAGCAGCCAATATATTTGCGGAATCCTACCGGAATAAGAGCAACATCACCATAAACCCATGTAGACAAAGAGACATTCGACACGACATAACCCTGTAATGTCAAAACCTTTTAATATGGAAGAACTAAAAACAGCCTTATGGAAACTGAAAGACAAGAAATCACCAGGTCCAGATGGCATAACCAACGAAATGCTCAAACACCTTGTACATGGAGAGAGGCATATATGTGTCCCATCATAAAGAAAAGAAAGCATGGTCAACAGTAGACTCAAATGGTAGAAACAGAGAAAATACTAATACCAGAACAAGCATGGTTTAGACAGTGTAGCAGCACAGAAGACCAGATCACATGCTTGTCCCAATAGACAGAACACCAAGACCATGATACATAGACGGGACACCAAAACCATGATACAAAGACAAGACACCAAGACCATGATACATAGACGGAACACCAAGACCATGATACAAAGACAAGACACCAAGACCATGATACATAGACGGGACACCAAGACCATGATACAAGCAGAAAAATACAAAAACATGACATCACACCCAATGAAGACCAGATTCGAAGATCATGCCAGTGAAAGATTAAAGAGAAGTAGCTTTGTACATCGGTAACAAAAATGAATGAGAGCATATAAGGATGAATTACCAGACACCACAAAGGAGGTCAATTCAATACCCCTTCCAACCCCATGGGAACAACACCAAAACCTCAGCATAAAAACATTCATAACTGCAATCTACCCCATGGGAGACCAAAATGCTTTCCAAAAGAAAGCAGCAGCATGCGACACGATTGGTGAACTGTACCCCAGAGAGCATGGATCCAGGTATATACTGATGGATCAGCAACAAGAGCAGTGAATTGTACCCCAGAGAAACATGGATCCAGGTATAATACTGAAGGATCAGCAACAAGATTAGTAAAAAATGGAGACGCAGGAATCTACGTTGTCTACCCAGATAAAGAAAATGAAACCACTAGTTCATCCACTGGAAAATTCTGTTCAAACTACTCGGCTAAGTACAGGCACTAACTATTGCTCCAGAAATGGTTAGCAACACAACAAGCAGACGTCAGCAGATTGTATTCCTTACAGATGTCAGTTCTGCAAACCCTCAGAAGTGATAAACTGATGGAGTTTGAAAAAGCTGTGGGTGAACTAAAAGGCAAAAGAAGGGTAGTGCTACAGTGGATACCATCATATTGTGGCATGCCAGGAAATGAGACATCAGACAGGTTGGCAAAGGAGGGAGCAACACAAGAACAAAACGAACGAGCAATCACCTTCCAAGAAAAGAAGACATTTTTAAAGCAATAAGGAAAGTTGACGAAACGAAAGACAACTATCACTGTCTAGATTGAGTGGAACAAGTGATCCTGTTCCACTTGAGAATGGGACATAACAGATTGAATAGCCATTTGGGATCAAGATGCTGAGCAGCGCATGAGCTGCAGTGGTCAGTGACCCATAGCTGACTGTTAGCGTCAGGGCCAGCGAACCATAGCTGCCAAGACCCTTCTACACCTCCACGCAGTGATCCTGGATAACAGGCTGCAGCAGGGCAGACTGGCTAAGGAGAAGGGATCGAAGAGGGAATGCTAACCCGGTACTCCAAAAATGCTTGCTGAAGTCGGATGTGTTGGACCGAAAGGTGCAAATATCGCAGTCAAGCTGTAAACTACGACACAGCGCATTCCGTTCTCTGGACTACATTCTTCTACTTAAGCCCTTTCACGGTTTGATAGCGGGAGATTGAGAATGAACCAAGCCAAGCCAAGCCAGATACCTAAGCAAGATTGCCAAAATAACAAGAAAAACAAGGTCTGCAACAATAGGCATTCTGTAAGGGACCGAGAACTTGGCTGGAACCATGCAAGAGAAATTAGCGGATAGAATAGGCTGGTACTCTTTCTGACAAACCTCTACACCTCGGTGTAGAAGAGGAGCGACTAAGTAAGGTAGAAGACTCTACACCCACAAGGGAGAAGAGGAGCAACTAAGTAAGTAAGTAAGAAATAACCAAAATGTTTGTTTTCAGATTAACTTAATCTACTGTCTTTTTAAATGTACAACAGGTGATTGATGTTTTGGAAATGTTCCATATTCAACATGCAAACAACCTACGTGAGCTGAACTTGCTACGAAACCCAATTCAAGAGCTTCCTGACTACAGATATGCTATTCTGTTCAGACTCAATAAATTGACCATTCTGGACAGACATCCAGTTAGGGTGCAGGAAAAGGTTGAGATTTTATTAATTCAAATGTTGACCAATCTCCATGTCAAAACATATGTATTATTATTTTGTAGTCAGAGAGTGGTGAATGCTTAGAATACATTGCCACATTAAGGGAGGCAATTAAGTGCAATTAAGAAAAGATTGGATGCGCATAGCTTTTAGAGCAAGGAAATGTAAATGAAACTGGTTGTATACAGACTCTGCAGAGTCTTCTAAACCAGTATAAAGATGTTAAATTAAGTATGTACTTGTTGGTGAGTTGTTAATCTTCAATATTGTGTACATGTGGCTGTTCTGAGATACAACACAACAGTGTGCACTTGTCTGTTCATATTATGGTAATTATCTTATATTAATATTGGTGGCTCTCTCATTAATGTAGTCATAATTTTTCTCTGATGGTATCTAACTGGTGCATTCGGTTGCTATGCTGAAAATCGCCCCATACCAGCAGGAGAGACCTGTATCAATTTCAAAGCTGAAGCAAGAGCTGTTAATGCAGCAACTCAGATTCTTATCAGCCAAAACATAAACACAAGGAAAACGGTCATTCTAACAGACTCCAGGAGTGTGCTCCAAGCCATCTCAAGCCCCAAACAAGATACTCTCACATGAAATAAAATAAAACATAGGATTGCTGTCTCAAAAAACAGATTTAGTCCTACAATGGATTCAGGTCCACTGTGGGATCCCTGGAAATGAGAAAACAGATGAGCTCGCAAAAGCCTGAAGTGGCGGCACACAGATTCCCCATCCACAGAGCTATAAGAAGCAAAGACACTCATCAAACAATCCATGATACAGAATGGATAGACCAGCACAAAGAATACAAGCCAGAAAATGACAGCATAAACAAACATGGCAGAGATGGACAGACAAAATCTTCAGACTCAGAACGGGACATTGCAGACTCAAGGCCAACCTCCACAGAATGGGTCTCAGAGACACTACCACATACGATCGTGGAGCACCCAAGCGAACACCAGAACATATTCTGCAGGACTACCCTACCTATGCAGACCAAAGAGAGGCAGTCTGGCTGGGATGAGTGACCATGTTTGAAAAGCTGTTGGGGACCGGCAAAGACCTGAAACGCACATTCTCCATCGTGAACCTCACCAAACTAGAAGTATAGCATCAGCTGATCGATGAAGAAGAAGAAGGTTCAGCTGTAACATAAATTCAGCGGAGAAAAAATGTAGTAGATTCCTGTCCATTGCAAGATGTTTGGAAATGAGGAGGAAAATAAAGAATAATTTAACCCAAACTGAAAAATGGACAAAATATGGAGAAATAAAAATAAAGATAAAAAAACCAACAACCTTAGAGACAAATGACATAGGTAAGAAACAGAGTCTGATATAGCAGAAATATGCTACTCCTTACTAAACAGATATTCTCTTCCTCTTGTTCCTGTTTCACTTGAGCCAGAGTCTAGGGCCATCATTTCAGATGGCCTCCTTTAGGAGATGGAGTTTAGGGCTATCATTTCAGATGGCCTCCTTTAGGAGATGGAGTTTAGGGCTATCCTTTCAGATGGCCTCCTTTAGGAGATGGAGTTTAGGGCTATCATTTCAGATGGCCTCCTTTAGGAGATGGAGTTTAGGGCTATCATTTCAGATGGCCTCCTTTAGGAGATGGAGTTTAGGGCTATCCTTTCAGATGGCCTCCTTTAGGAGATGGAGTTTAGGGCTATCATTTCAGATGGCCTCCTTTAGGAGATGGAGTTTAGGGCTATCATTTCAGATGGCCTCCTTTAGGAGATGGAGTTTAGGGCTATCATTTCAGATGGCCTCCTTTAGGAGATGGAGTTTAGGGCTATCATTTCAGATGGCCTCCTTTAGGAGATGGAGTTTAGGGCTATCATTTCAGATGGCCTCCTTTAGGAGATGGAGTTTAGGGCTATCATTTCAGATGGCCTCCTTCAGGAGATGGAGTTTAGGGCTATCATTTCAGATGGCCTCCTTCAGGAGATGGAGTTTAGGGCTATCATTTCAGATGGCCTCCTTTAGGAGATGGAGTTTAGGGCTATCATTTCAGATGGCCTCCTTTAGGAGATGGAATTTAGGGCTATCATTTCAGATGGCCTCCTTTAGGAGATGGAGTTTAGGGCTATCATTTCAGATGGCCTCCTTTAGGAGATGGAGTTTAGGGCTATCATTTCAGATGGCCTCCTTCAGGAGATGGAGTTTAGGGCTATCATTTCAGATGGCCTCCTTCAGGAGATGGAGTTTAGGGCTATCATTTCAGATGGCCTCCTTTAGGAGATGGAGTTTAGGGCTATCATTTCAGATGGCCTCCTTTAGGAGATGGAGTTTAGGGCTATCATTTCAGATGGCCTCCTTTAGGAGATGGAGTTTAGGGCTATCCTTTCAGATGGCCTCCTTTAGGAGATGGAGTTTAGGGCTATCATTTCAGATGGCCTCCTTTAGGAGATGGAGTTTAGGGCTATCATTTCAGATGGCCTCCTTTAGGAGATGGAGTTTAGGGCTATCATTTCAGATGGCCTCCTTTAGGAGATGGAGTTTAGGGCTATCATTTCAGATGGCCTTCTTCAGGAAGCTTGTACCAAAGCAGTTTTTGTGTCCTTTTGTAAATGATAGTTTCAGTAGGGATTTGTCTTATGTGATATGGTTGCTAACTACATGCACAACTCTCTCTAGTGTCCTTTTACAGCAGAGATGGAGGAGGTGCAGTGACCTATTTTTTTCCAGTAAAGATAAAGGTCAGTCTCATGGCAACAATTGCCGTCGGAGATGGAGATAACTCTTCATGTACTAAGCCACAGCCTATGTGAGGTGGGATGGCCAGTTCCCTTCCTTGCTGTTTTTACCTTCCCCATATGTCAGATACTCATTTACAGCTGGGTCGACTGTAGGAGCAGTCGTACCAAGAACAAACCATGTCCTGAATTTTTTCTGTCTGTTCGTGATTTCGAACCCTGGCACGGTGTAATCCCAGTCTTAGCTATCCAGCTCACTGTCGACTAGGCTATACACTCCACAAGTAAGGGGCACCGAAATTCATCCAAAGAGAAAAAGAGATTAAGTGACAATATTCAGACTGTCACTGGGCTACTGCAGACGGGAATATCTGTTCAACAAACAATAAATCTGACAAACATAAAATAGAACAATTTCAACATGTCTGTTGACTCCATGATAGAAGTAGGGTGACAACATGACTCTCACCAACCCAGTGAGGAAGAAACTGTATGGGGATGAGAAAAGCCAGAGGTAGACTTTCAAACTCATGAAGGATTATTTAAGTGTGAACGAGTAAGAATAAGTAGTCAAATACTGCCAGTATTTGACAAGAATAACTAATACATTTCAGTAATGATTTGGATAATTTCAGATGTTCTCTTTATCTTGCAAACACCATCAGAATCTGAACTCATTCACTACGGAGTTCATTTCTTTTGTTCTGCCATAAAACTTCAGCACAAAAACACTTCCATGACATCAATTTATCTTCAGTAATGTTTTATTAACATATCACATATAATATACTAAAATATTCAAAATTGAATGATAACAAAATGGAACAATTAATTGTGTATGTATGGATACAGAGTAGTGTAAAAGAGATTACAGTAACACGGTTTTGTTGTCAACCAAAATTTAAAAACAGAAGAAAAGAAAATTGTACTCACAACTCAAGAATTCAGCAATGTATCCATTACAATGAACAAGATCATGGTTTTCTATCAAAGATAATCCATGTGGAAAGATATTGCTAAAGTTTCAACTTATTAGATGTAATACTTTTCACAAATTCATATTCTTCTGAAGGAATGGGAAATTGAAAATTACTAATATTTTCAATAAAATAGCCATATGTGTTAGAAAGAAATACTCATGATGCACACCAAATCTTTCTTAACTACACACCTTAATGGCGGCACTTCCAAAATAAACAAATCAACAGTGGGATTAGGGAAATTTTCCTGGAGCAATTCATCGAGTTGACATAGTGAATCAGTAAACTTGAATATTGTAAGATTTTCATACCAGTTTAATTTTAGTTCCGGGTGTAGTTATTAATAATCTGACCTAGTTTTGATTTAATCTTAGGTAGCAGCTGCCAACAAGTATAATCCACCAAAGCAAGTGCTTGCACAAAATGATCACATCATGCATGTTGTGTATTCCTTCCTCCAGCCATCAAAAGTTCGAGACAGGTATTTTGTTTATAAAATATATTTTAGTTCATTGTTCCCTGCTGAAGACGGATGCGTCGGACCGAAAGGTGCAAATATCGCAGCCAAGCTGTAAACTAGCGACATAACACATTCCGTTCTCCGGACTACATCTTGGTACTTGCAAAGTCCTGTTCAGGGCTTGGTAGGCGGAGATTGAGAACGAACACAGAAGAAGAAGAGTTCATTGTTCAAGTGTTCAGGAGGCAGTATTTGGCGGAGTAAAAATGAATCAACTTTGACTAGTTTTATCAGACTGCAGGATACGAAGGGAACCTCCTGAATCATATTACCAAATACATCCTGCACAAAACAAAGCAATATTGTTTAGGTCACCATAGGAAATGTAGCTCTCTTGTGTTTCCTGATTTGTTTATCTATCTCTGTACTTTCTAAACAAATAAAACTGTGCACTTTTTCAATTATCTAACCCTAGCATCATTCTGTCAATTATGACAGAGGTAAATCAAAAACTTGTACATATTTTGAACATATTGATGAAGTCATTTTAAATGTTCCTTGAGGGGACGGAGTGGCTTAGTGGTTAAGTGGCACGGCTCACAATCCGAAGGTGCTGGGTTCGATCCCCATCACAGCACCGGCCGTTACCCCGGGGAAGCAAACCCTTAGAAAATTCAGGAGGAAGCAGACCCTTACATAAAATGCATGCTGAAGTCGGATGCACTGGGCCAACAGGTGCAAAATAAAAACACAGTGCAACGCACATCGCCTTGGGGATTAGAAAAATAAGGCGAGCGAAAAAAAAAAAAATTTTCTTTGAAGGCAACCTATTTTGTGAAAGTGCGGGCATATTTCACCAAAGAATAATTCTGATTAAAAAGTGTTTAACAAACTTTATAACTCTAATTGTAATTGTAGAATTTGAAAGAAACAAAACTCAGAACAGAGTATATATTTCATTGACATAAAACATATAAACTGTTAACAACCAATTTCATTTATTTAATAAGAGCGCATGAGCTACAGTGGTCAGCGACCCACAGCTGACTGCTAGCGTCAGGGCCAGCGAACCAGAGCTGCCAAGACCCTTCTACACCTCCACGTGGTGATCCTGGATAACAGGCTGCAGCAGGGCAGGCTGGCTAAGGAGAAGGGATCGAAGAGGGAATTCTAACCCTGTACTAAAAAAATGCTTGCTGAAGTTGGATGTGTGCAAATATCGCAGTCAAGCTGTAAACTACGACACAACGCATTCCGTTCTCTGGACTACATTCTGCTACTTAAGCCCTTTCAGGGTTTGGTAGCGGGAGATTGAGAATGAACGAAGCCAAGCCAAGTGATTTATTTAATAAAGCAGCAGTATAAAATATTTGATAATGAACACTCAATTATTGGATTCACATATCACTTTCCCTCATTTTGTGTTGCCTAATCGACAGATTCAAATATTATATAAATTTAAAATTATTTTAAAAAATTAACTTTAATAGTTGCAAAGGGTTTTACCATGCAACTTAGAAAGAAAGAAAAAGACCTTGAACTGGACTCAAACAAGTGATCTAAGGATTACTAAATTTTCGACTACAGTCACCATGCTTACCAACTGAGTTATCATGGGATACACAAATGTTTCTGGGCTTTCTGTACTCTTTATCAAGTTGGTACCATGAATTATGGATTTTGATATGAGTGATGCTAAGGATCACCTGGTACTTTGAATGATGACGTACAAACAAAAGATGGTAATTATGGGCTTAGAGTTATCTTATCATATCATTTTGTCTATTATTCATTATCATCTCCCCTGTTTTGTTCACATTGAAAAGCAGAGTGTGTTTCCTGTTAAGAAACGTAAAGCCCCTGTGTTCCCTGGTTTAGGTCTACCTCTATTTCTCTTCATCTGCGGATTCCATGTGAGAGACTATCTGACTATTTTGAATGATGCTTTCCTATAATATGTCCTATCCAGCCACATTAAAAAAATAATTTGTTGTTCTAGTTGTTGACTCTTTCCCACAGGTCTTCATTCCTCATCATCTCATGCCACTTTATGCTAATTTTCCTTTGTAGCCATTTGTTAAAGAAGGACTGGAATCTGTTGTATGGCCTTGGTTGTTCTCCAAGCAAAGATAGTTACTGAAAAAGATGCTGTCTCTTAAAGTTTTTTTGGTTTTCCTTCTTCATTCATTCTCAGATCAAGGGTCCGGTTTCTCTTACAAAAGACATCATTGTTTGTAAGGCTGTTTCGTCTCCATACAGCTTTTGTTTCATATCTGTCCCACAAGGCCAGTATTGTTCTCTCTTTTCCTGCATGAGCTTGCAGCTTTGCAGGATGTGTTCCACGGTCATGATATGCTCCCCACATGGGCATCTGTCCCAATCCTCATTTTGTTGTAAAGATGACCCTTGAGTCTGTTATGCCCAGTTCTCAGTCTGAAGATGATGACTTGCTCTTCTCTAGTTAAGTTATAGTAGCTGTCTTCTCTTCAGAAGTCGGGGTGTTGATCAGCCCATTTTACCCCGAAGTTGGCTTTAATTATGGTCTTGGCCTCATTATATGTGATACTCAGGTCTGTTTGTGGGGATGCTCCTCCACTCTTTGCTAGTTTGTCTGCAGCCTTCAATATTGCGGTAGGATGGGATCCACTGTATGACCAACCTTGGGTGTTCTGCGGAAAGCTGTGTCAGGGAGAACATACATTGCTCAAGATCTTCATCTTTGTGCTGTTTTAGCGCTACTAATACTGATGCGGCATCAGTCAGGAATACTATGTTTTCTTGGTGGATATCTTTATCTTGGATTACAAGCTCAGCTGTGGCCTTCAGTGCCTCTGCTTCAGCACATAAATTATTGAAATTTGTTCACGTTGTTAATTCTCAAGTTTTTTCTTCTCCATTCCTTAGTCTGTAATAGACCCCTCCACCTACATTGGATGTGGCTTTGTTAGATGAACCATCTGTGTATACGTGTATCCATGTTTCTGGTGGGTATACACTCCTAAGATATTCTTCTGTGATAAATTTCCTTTCTGAATCTGTTTGAGTTTCCTTTTTCCCTATTCCCTCTGGTTTCTACAATCTTAGGGGACTTTTTTTCATGGTGGTATTTGGGATGTTTGTTTTAGATCTCTAATTCACTGCCTGGTTTTTGATTTGATCTGCTCTTGCACGTTCTTTTGTTTTTTTATATGAAGTGGTTTCTCTTTAATCTCCTTCTTCCCATGCGATTTATCCTGTCATATATTGGGTGATCAGGCATTCGTTTGAACTTCTCCCCCGGATGGAATGTTTTTTGGTCTCTGTGCGTCTCCATACTTTCGATTCGTGTGATGTTCTCCATTGCATTTATTGGTGTTGTTCTCATAGCTCCAGTGATGATACGTATACCTTGGTTTTGGGTTGTATTTAGTTTGTGAAAGTTATTCTTTGTTGCTGTGGACCATGCTGGTATCCCGTACTCTAGCACTGGTCTCACATAACCTGTGTACAGTTTCTTTAGGGTGCACATGTCCGCTCTCCATGTTGAGCCTGATATCTTTCTCATTACCGCCATTCTGTTCTTATCTTTGTTGGTGACTTTTAAAAATTTTGTTTTCCATGTCAACCTTGGGTCCATTGTTATTCCCTCTTAAATTTGTATAACTTAACATTAGCGTAGCAGAATTGTATTTTTAAATATTGAAAATTGTATTGAAAAGTTTTGCTAACTATGCAAAGATTTGACCCAGTCATTTCAATTTAGCTTACTCCTTTGTGCCTATATTTTCTAGTACTCTACCAAACATAGGAACTCCATATCCCATGCTTGTTTTAGTGGGACCACAAGGGTCAGGAAAGAGAGAATTGTGCAGGAATTTGGTTGAAGAGTTTGGAGATTATTTTGGACATGGGTGAGTTTTTTGTTGATGACATTCACACAAATACTGACACAACTAATTTATGTTGATGACATTCACACAAATACTGACTAATTTATGTTGATGACATTCACACAAATACTGACACAACTAATTTATGTTGATGACATTCACACAAACACTGACACAACTAATTTATGTTGATGACATTCACACAAATACTGACTAATTTATGTTGATGACATTCACACAAATACTGACACAACTAATTTATGTTGATGATATTCACACAAATACTGACTAATTTATGTTGATGACATTCACACAAACACTGACTAATTTATGTTGATGACATTCACACAAATACTGACTAATTTATGTTGATGACATTCACACAAATACTGACACAACTAATTTATGTTGATGACATTCACACAAATACTGACACAACTAATTTATGTTGATGACATTCACACAAACACTGACTAATTTATGTTGATGACATTCACACAAATACTGACACAACTAATTTATGTTGATGACATTCACACAAACACTGACTAATTTATGTTGATGACATTCACACAAACACTGACTAATTTATGTTGATGATATTCACACAAACACTGACTAATTTATGTTGATGACATTCACACAAATACTGACACAACTAATTTATGTTGATGACATTCACACAAACACTGACTAATTTATGTTGATGACATTCACACAAATACTGACTAATTTATGTTGATGACATTCACACAAATACTGACTAATTTATGTTGATGACATTCACACAAATACTGACACAACTAATTTATGTTGATGATATTCACACAAACACTGATTAATTTATGTTGATGACATTCACACAAATACTGACTAATTTATGTTGATGACATTCACACAAATACTGACACAACTAATTTATGTTGTAACAAAGCACAGATGATTGAAAAACAGGAAATGTCAATATATAGTTTCACAAAAATACAGGAACATATGAGCATTTCATCTACTGCTGTTGTTTTCGTGAAATGTCATTTCTTCTTCTTCTTCATTGTTCATTCTCAGACTCCCACTATCAAGCTCTGTGGGTTGCTTACCACTACATCTCCTGGACTGCTCAGCATCTAGATCTCTAAAGTTCCATTTGAACCTTTTTCATTTTTCAATGACCTTTGGTCTTCAGCTCTACAGCAGTTGTTCCTGTATTAACATAACAAAGACTGCATACCTCTAAGAGTTGAAATGTCCCTTGTGGATCTCAGTGGTCTTTGCTTGCAAGGAAATAATTAGCCAACTGCACCTGAAACTAAGTAAGGTTGTGATTAGAGTTGCTAACCTTGTTATGTAAAACATAGTGCCACAGAAATCTGCTCAACATGTCCATATATATGTGTTGATGCAGGCTTCCTGCAATGAGGTAAACTATAGTGGTGTTCTTATGCTTCTTCTGGAGTGGGAAAATGACATTAACGATGATGATTATCAACACTGATGCTAGACAATAGATCAAACTAAATTGTAGTATTTCGGGTTAACAAATGGACTAAAAGAAATGCAAATGCAAAATGAACTTATTGGAAAATCTCTGGGCATCTTAGACATCGTGCTTGTGATCCTGTTGAAGTGAAAAAGTAAGTATTGTATCTAGGCAATCGGAGCTCGTTGCGCCGACTGTCTATGACCGCAGTTAATGGCAGAGTCCCATGCTGATAACAGGGCAGATGTAGTGGCGGAGATGTTTCTCAGCCAGGTAATGTGCGAGTGACCCCAGGGATAACTTGAAATGGAATTCTGTCTTTTCCCACCCCTGATTTCAATGGAGAGATGTAGAAGTTGGTGGGTTGGGATGTCTCCAGAAAGGCTGGCGGGTTGGGACGTCTCCAGAGAGGCTGGCAGGTTGGGACGTCTCCACAGGGGCTGGCAGGTTGGGACGTCTCCAGAGAGGCTGGCGGGTTGGGATGTCTCCAGACAGGCAGGCCACATGGCTGAAGAAAGAGAGGCAGCATTGAAGAAAGGCTGGCGGGTTGGGACGTCTCCAGAAAGGCCTGCCGGTTGGGACGTCTCCAGAGAGGCTGGCGGGTTGGGATGTCTCCAGACAGGCAGGCCACATGGCTGAAGAAAGGGAGGCAGCATTGAAGAAAGGCTCTCGAATTATTGTGTCTGTTTGGCAACCTTGGTATTGGCAACCAGGTCCTGCCTGTAGACTCCAAGGATGCATCGCTGGTTGCACATGTGGAAGCTACTTCTAATTAATTTTCAAAATGCCATCTGTAATGAGAAATCTTGTTCTGGAGAGCAGAGAGTGTGGTACAACTTTAATCTGTAGGCACTCCAGATCTTCTTCTTCTTCTTCGTTAATTCTCAATCTCCCGCTACCAAGCCCTGAACAGAACTTTGTAAGTAGCAGGATGTAGTTCGGAGAATGGAATGCGTTGTGTTGCTAGTTTACAGCTTGGCTGCAATATTTGCACCTTTCGGTCCGACACATCCCTGTTCTTTTTTGTTTTTGAGGGATGTTATAGCTTCAAGCACTCACCTCTGTAGGAACAAACGCACAAAATGGTGAGTGTTTGTGAGAACTTTTATAACTTCACTCACTCACCTCTGAAAGAATTAAAAGCGCACAATGGTAGGTGTTTGAATCCTACAAGTTTCAAGTATCCCTCGGGCTCAGAGGAAATAAGATCTACCCCTGGTTCCAGCAGAAATGAACGATAAACTAGACGTTCCCATCTACATGCTGTACAGTAAAAGAACCATCAGCATTTGAAAATTGCAAAGAGCAGACTGTTAGCGTCTGTCCTGGCAAAAATTCTAAAAATAACAAAATTCCTACCCAATAGTGACATGTGTGAAGGCTGAAAGAAAATGACTCCTCCAATATGCAAAGACACAACAAGCCAATCACTGGCTTGTTAGCACATTCAATTGCAAGTATATACAAAAAGACCTTTACACCCCCATAGGGTAGAAGAGGAGCAACTAAGTGAAGTCAATTACAGATGCCACATGTTTTCTTAGTTTTTAGTCGACATGCACTTCTACAAGGGCAGATGCCCCTGTGCAGGTCCCAGCTCTGGTATGAGCTGGATGTAGCCGGAAGAAGGGTTTCCTGCTTAGCAGGCTAGGCTCGAGCAGCTTAATACTCAGCTGCGTTGGGACAAGCGCTTACGGAGGGTGGTTAACTGATACACGAGTCCATCTTGACTCAAACACTAGAGCAAAGTAAACCCGCAGCCTGTTAGACGCCATCTATGCTGCTCTAAACAAACCACCTATGGCCGGTGTTATGCCATGTCACACAGTTAGTCACCTCTTACGACATGCTCTTTGTGAGGCAGTGGTGCTATTCTTGTCCTTGTCATACACAAAGATCCCGACAGACCACTTGGTCTGCCTCATGTCACTTGTACTAATAAGATATGTAATGTAAAGTGGAAATTCAGCAAAATTAACTGCTGGTTGGAAATTGAGTTTTTTGAAGACTCCATTGTACTAAGCCGCAACCTGTGAGAGGGGGTGGGGCCAGTGACCTTCCTTGCTGTTTTTACTTTTCCTAACTCATACAGCAGGTACCCATTTACAACTGGGTTGATTGGAGAAGCGGTCCGCGATTAAAATCACGACCCAGAATATTTTAGTCTCCGAACACGATTCGAACTGAGGCATGCTGTTACCACAGAAAATAGCAAATTGCTCGCTATGAACTGAGCTAACATGCCGCTAAGATATGATAAGGTATCAAATGTCATTAAACTTAATATTTTTGGTCCCACGGAATACAAATAAGAGTATCTAATTGGCATGTGTCTCGCTGTTCTACTGAATCAACAAACTCTGTGTTTGGTTGCCCCATTCAGTCAACATAACAAGTGTCCGTCCTGCTGTTTTACTAATTCAACTTGAATCAAATACGCTACTGACTATTCCCATATGCTATGCTATATAGAAGTAACATTACTGCACTCTGCTCAGACTCATAGGTGCTGAGTATCTCTTAGCGAATCTAGAAGGTTATGGTTACTGTTAGTTCCAGTGGCTTGTTGGTTGTACACACTCCTGCTCAACCCTCCCTGCTTCACCAACATTTGATGCCAAATTCCCGCAGTTTGTGGAGCATCAATTCATCTATTGTTGTGCCATCATCCATCATGTGGTTATTAATTTAATTTAATATGCTCCCCCTTCCTCGCCCAGTTCATATTTAATTCACGGTAAGGTTGGCAAAGCTAGGAGGGTCAAGGGTCAAAGTGTCAATACTATGGAGTAGATTATGGCGACAATGGCAATGGCCGAATCTAACTAAATGTTGGTGCATCTGTTGGCTGAATCTAACTAAATGTTGGTGCATCTGTTGGCTGAATCTAACTAAATGTTGGTGCATCTGTTGGCTGAATCTAACTAAATGTTGGTGCATCTGTTGGCTGAATCTAACTAAATGTTGGTGCATCTGTTGAAAGTCAGCAAGGACTGTCAGATTTGTTTGCACAGTAGACAGTCAATATATTCATTGTTCACAATCACTGCTGTTATGCAGTCTCTCAATGGACTCACCTTGATTCCCAGTGATTCCTGAGTCAGGACATTGTTTCCCTCCTGTACGGTCCAATCAGAAAACTAAGGAAGGTTTTGACGGGACTAGCAATCTCACATAATAATCATTGCCAATAAAATCACACTGCAAAGAAATGGATCCTGGCCTCTCTCTTAGTCGCTCCTCTCCTACCCCTGCAGATGTACTGCCCCTTTTGTATATACTTGTAACTGAGTACGCAGACGAACAGGCAATTGGCCTGTTGTGAGATTACTTATAAGTTGGATAAGGTAAATCCAAATGTAGCGTTGAACCTATGCTCCGCCAATTGGAGTGATGGGTTTAATTAATAAATAAGTCGAAGCTGCAGTTGTAGGCAAGGTTAAAAGTAGATAAAAACACATATGGTAATGGCTCACTGACCACACAAGGACAAAAACAATACCTGGTACCAATGTACCTTTGTACGGACAAAGAACAATATGTTTTGTTTTTGGTTCTGATTTGTTAGTATTTCTTCCTTTATCCCTGATGAAGACCTTGTGGCCGTAAAGTAGGTATAGTTTTGTTTTTGTACTGGTGCGGTCACAGAGCTAAGTGGCCTATATATGTTTATGTCCTGGTGCGACCACTGAACCATTACCTATATGTGTTTTTGTTCTGGTGAGGTCACGAAACCATGACCTATATATGTTTTTGTTCTGGTGAGGTCACTGAACCATTACCTATATGTGTTTTTGTTCTGGTGAGGTCACGAAACCATGACCTATATATGTTTTTGTTCTGGTGAGGTCACTGAACCATTACCTATATGTGTTTTTGTTCTGGTGAGGTCACTGAACCATTACTTATATATGTTTTTGGTTCTGGTGAGGTAACTGAACCATTACCTATATATGTTTTTTGTTCTGGTGAGGTCACTGAACCATTACCTATATGTGTTTTTGTTCTGGTGAGGTCACTGAACCATGACCTATATGTGTTTTTGTTCTGGTGAGGTCACTGAACCATTACTTATATATGTTTTTGTTCTGGTGAGGTCACTGAACCATGACCTATATGGGGTTTTATCCTGGTCTGGTCACTGAACCTATATGGTATTTTATCCTGGCCTGGCCACTGAACCTATATGGGGTTTTATCCTGATCTGGTCGCTGAACCTATAAAAATGGGGGGATTTATCCTGGTCTGGTCACTGAACCTATATGGGATTTTATCCTGGTCTGGTCACTGAACCTATGTGGGGTTTTATCCTGGTCTGATCACTAAACCTATATGGGGGGGGGGGGGGGGGGGGGGGGGTTTATCCTGGTCTGGTCACTGAACCTATATGGGGTTTTATCCTGGTTTGGTCACTGAACCTATATGGGGTTTTATCCTGGTCTGGTCATTGAACATATATGGGGTTTTATCCTGGTTTGGTCACTGAACCTATATGGGGTTTTATCCTGGTCTGGTCATTGAACATATATGGGGTTTTATCTATGTTTAATAAATGAATACAAATAATTTGTGCTTTTAAAGTCAAAATGTCACCTCTTTTATTACTATTAATCCCAGCAGCACTGGATTAGTACCCAGGTGGAAAAGAATATTACCACTGTAACTTTCCAAACATGCTATAATAGGTGACAAAATAGGGTTGCGAATAGGACTAGCAATCTTATTATGTAAAACCATTGCTATTGAAACCACCCCTACAAATGCTCAGAAACAGGCTTCCAGTAGTGCTGGTCGTATGCTTCAGATGAAGCAAAAAGGTGAATCATTATCATCATCATCTCCAGGACGACCAGGACAGTAGGTCCCTACAATCCTCTGAAGGTCTGAGATCTCTGTGTCTGCTATGCACTCATGCTGTAGCTATCCCTTCTGTACATTCCCAACCAATGGCTTCCCTGGTCAATTTGGTCTAAGATAACCGGCTGCTAATAATGTCACAACACTGATGTATGCCAGTTTTTTTTAACCCAAGAAGTTATATTTCATTGCCCGTCTCTTAAACACTTTTGTGTTTTTAGCATCTCGCACACCACAAGACAGCCTCTGCTGGAGGAAGTGGCAGACAGAGACTACCATTTTGTATCACATGACAAGTTTGAGGCAGATATAAAAAGGGTCAGATTTTCTTGTACATGTTACACTGAAATGTTTAATTTTGTTGTTGTTGTTTCGAATACCCATAATGAGTAGGTTACCCTTTTGTGGGCCCTGAAAAGGACGTGAAGTGGCGGGTTGCAGTAGCTTTCCTCACATCCCGAGCGTGCTGCTGAAGGTGGACCGGGGTCCTCAGACGGTTGTGCTATGCTTGGCTTCATCTGCATGTCTTCCTTCCCAATTTCGTTTGGTAAGAGTGAATATAAATATGGAGTGAAAGTCATTATCTTCACACGTTGAAAGCAAAAACTGACGTTAGGGTCAAGTGAAGCATATTGACCAAAGACCCCAACTCACATCTATGATTCTAGGGTCAAGTGAAACATACTGACCAAAGACCCCAACTCACATCCATGATTCTAGGGTCAAGTGAAACATACTTTAATGTGTATGTGTGTGCATGTACACTGATCAATCTTCCTAAATACATCATGATTGATTATTACGGGGTTACTACACCTGAGAGGGAACGAGCTAACCTCTCAAGAAAGAAGTGAAAGTTTGAAATGTTGGGTTGTTCGAATCCTGTAAGTTTCAAGCGCCCCCTGGTCTCACAGAACATGAAATCAGCACCTAGTCCTATCAGAGATGGACAATAAACTCAGAGGTTTTTGTATACATGCTGTGCACGTAAAAGAATGCTTGGCAATTGAAAATCAAAGAGAGTAGAATGTTAGCCGTTGTCCAGGCAACAATTCTAAAGGTAAAGAAATGTATACCCGATGGTGGTCAGCATGATGGCTAAATGGAGGCAAAGACACATCTGACCAATCAAGGTGGCAACTGAGAAACTGTTGAACACCAATGTCGGTCCACAACCTGTAGTATTTCTTACAGATGCACAATTAGCACTCCAAGCACTTAAATTTGAGAAACTGCCAGATCTACAGGCTCTACTGTCTGAACTGAGCAACCAGCGCAAAATTGTCATGCAGTGGATACCTTCTCATTGTGGAATACCAGGAAACGAGAGAGCAGATCGACTGGCAAAGGAGGGTGCTGCAGACGAGCAACCAGATGTGCCAGTTACATACCAACAGAAGATAAGGATGATCAAATCAATCAGAAAGCCACCAACAGTAACACCAGACGATTACCATAACATGAACAGACAAGAGCAAACTGTTGTGTTGCACCTTAGAACAGGACACAACCGACTCCGCAGCCACATGTACACAAAAATGAAGATTGGCAACTCAGCCATGTGTACATGCGGACAGGCGCCCCAGACAGCAGAGCACATACTGCAAAACTGCCCCGAATATGATATACAGAGAAAATCTCACTGGCCCATAGAAACAACACTGGAAGAGAAACTTGATCGACCTTTATGTGAACTACAAAAGACAGTGAAGTTTATACAAGAGACAACATTGCAGATATAGACAATATTTTAAAGCGAACGAAAGAAGAAAGAAGAAGAACATCTGACCAATCACCTGTTTGTCTGCACACTTTACTGTAAGGGTAAAAAAGGCCACTACACTCCAACTGAGGTAGAAGAGGAGTGACTGAGTGAAGTGAAATGCTTACTCATTAACTTAACGTCTTTATACTGGTTTAGAAGACTCTGCGAAGTCTGTATACAACCAATTTCTTTTACAATCATTTGATCTAAACAATACCTATGCGCATCCAATTTATTCTTGAATGCATTAATTGATCCTTTCTTCATTATTTTCTGTGGCAATGCATTACAAGTATTCACCCCCCTGATTAAAAACATATTTCCTGGTATCTAATCTGGACATTCTTTAATTAATTTGTGGATGTGCCCTCTAGTTCATGTAGGTGGTTGTATTTTGAGAAACTTGTGAAAGTCTAAATAATCCTTTTGTTTTTGTATGAGTGTAGGGCCAACTCCTTTAATGTCATTTTCAAAATGTCTTGTGTTGTTAAAAGTAAACATTTCCCATTCAGGAAAATGGAAGTATCCAGAGAGTTAACTTGTGCTTGGAATATTTCAGGGTGCATTTATCCAGACGTGCCAGTACAGTAGATACTGGTATGGCCTACAGATGGAGTCAGTAGAAAATGTGGCCAGAGAAGGTCTAGCTTGTGTTGTTTACATGGAATTAGAGGTGAACTCTCTCTTAACCACTTTCTCCCAGACAGACATGCATGTACAAGTGTTATTATACGAGGCGTGTTCAAATGAAACCGGAACTAACTGCACCACGTGAACATACGTACAATGTGCATGGTGACGTCACTTCTAATGTAAACAGCACATACCAATCGTCAAGTTTACAAAATTTCATTATCCTCCGACTCATAGTTTCCTCAGCAGACTGTTGAAAACATGGCGGGTGTGATATGGAATCTGTCCAGAGTTGATCAGCAATCAGTGATTCGGTTTCTAACAGCTGAAGGATGTCGACCAGTTGACATTCATCGCAGAATGCAGGCAGTGTATAGTGACAAAAGTGTGGCAAATGTAAGGTCCAGTGACAGTCCACCCGAATTGTTGCATCAATTTTGGCGATTGCATCTTCTGATGCAACAATACGTGCCTGACCTGGTCTCGGAAGATCTTTCGTTAACTCACGTCCTTCTTTAAACATCGTTGTCCAGTTCTTCACTGTTCACTTCGACACACTTTTGTCACCATACTTTTTTTTGCAAAATTTCAAAAATTTTGCAAACTTGATGGTAGGTATGTGCTGTTTACATCAGATGTGACATCATCATGAGCATCGTACGTATGTTCACTTGGTGCAGTTAGGTCCAGTTTCATATGAACACGCCTCGTAGATAGTTGAATATAGCCACTTTCCCTTGTGGGGGTATACAAACATAATAACATGCCTACACTACTACATAATATTTGTACACTAGAGAAAGACTTTTACAACTATACGAAGTAAAACTAATATACAGGACACGCGTTTCTTTCCTTAAAATATTTAAATCTATTTAACTAAACTTAACTTATCATCTTTATACTGGTTTAGAAGACTCTGCAGAGTCTGTATACAACCAGTTTCATTTACATTACTTTGCTTTAAAAGCTATGCGCATCCAATCTATTCTTAAATGCATTAATTGTCCCTGCCTCCACTACCTCCTGTGGCAATGCATTCCAAGCTTTCACCACTCTCTGACTAAACAAATATTTCCTAATATCTAATCTGGACCTTTCTTTAGTTAATTTGTAGCAATGCTCTCTTGTTCTTGTAGGTGGTTGTATTTTGAAAAACTTGTTATAGTCTAATTTATCCATTCCTCTGATCATCTTATAAACCTGTATTAAGTCACCACGAATTTTTCTTGTTTCTAGACACTGTAGGCCGGTTTTTCTAAGTCTTTCCTCATAACTGTAATTCTGGAATCCCACTATCAGCTTTGTCACTCTTTTTTGTATTCTTTCCAGCATGTTTATATCCCCTCTATGATAAGGACTCCACACCTGTACACAGTACTCCAATCTAGGTCTAACTAATGCTTTATACAATTTGACTATCACTTTCTTGCTCCTATGTTTAATATTTCTTTTTATCATACCTAACATTGCATTTGCCTTTTTCACTGCTACCTGAACTTGCTCACTCACCTTACCTGTATGATCTATTATAACCCCTAGGTCCCTTTCCTTATCTATCTTTCTAATATTGTTCTCGCTCATTCTGTAATTATGTTCCATATTGTGGAATTTAGCTTACAGTGACTGATGAATATTAATGTCTAAATATACTAAATATATATATTTGTTCTTCTGTATTTTATAGCTTTGAATCCAGGCATTGACTTTTCCTCTTCAGCAATGAATGACCTGAACAGCATAATTCTGGCAATATTGTTTCATCCATGTTCAATATTTTCTGCTGAATTTACCCACCATATTGTATGATCTTAGTAATCTCGCATGGATAACTTCCTCTAATGTCTACAATGGGGACTACCTTTACCTTAATTAATCATCCTTAATCCATCGTATTCTCAGACAATAAACTCTTAGCATGCGTTAATAGTTAGGTATATTACGTCAATGGGGTATGTTGTTGCTATAGAAGACTCGGCAGAGTCTGTATACGACCAGTTTCATTTAAAAGCTATGCGCATCCAATCTATTCTTAAATGCATTAATTGTCCCTGTGGCATTGCATTCCAAGCTTTATCTAGATTTTGTAAAGGCCTTTGATAGAGTACCTCATAAAAGATTATTTTGAAAGTTAAAATCACATGGAATAGGTGGGAAAGTTGCCAAATGGATTGAAAATTGGTTAACGGGAAGAAGGCAAAGGGTGGGTATAAATAAGGAGTACTCTGAGTGGTGTGAAGTGAAAAGTGGAGTGCCACAAGGCTCAGTTTTGGGACCAATTTTGTTCTTGATATATATAAATGATTTGGACATTGATATGGGATCCATGATTGCAAAATTTGCTGATAACACAAAACTATGCAGTAGTGTCTCATCTAAAGCAGAAGTGGATATATTGAGGTGGGATTTAGATAAAATTCGAGAATGGTCTGTAAGCTGGCAAATGGAGTTTATGTAGATAAATGTACAGTCATCCACATGGATAGATCCAATATGGAACATAATTACAGAATGGGAGAAAACAATATTAGAAAGATAGACAAGGAAAAGGACCTAGGGGTTATAATAGATCATACAGGTAAGGTGAGTGAGCAAGTTCAGGTAGCAGTGAAAAACGCAATGTTAGGTATGATAAAAAGAAATATTAAACATAGGAGCAAGGATAGTCAAACTGTATAAAGCATTAGTTAGACCTAGATTGGAGTACTGTGTACAGGTGTGGAGTCCTTATCATAGAGGGGATATAAATATGCTGGAAAGAAAACAAAAAAGAGCGACAAAGCTGATAGTGGGATTCCAGAATTACAGTTATGAGGAAAGACTCAGAAAAAACCGGCCTACAGTGTCTAGAAAAGAGAAGAATTCATGGTGACTTAATACAGGCTTATAAGATGATCAGAGGAATGGATAAATTAGACTATAACAAGTTTTTTAAAATACAGCCACCCACAATAACAAGAGGGCATAGCTACAAGTTGACTAAAGAAAGGTCCAGATTAGATATTAGGAAATATTTTTTAGTCAGAGTGGTGAATGCTTGGAATGCATTGCCAGGGGAGGTAGTGGAGGCAGGGACAGTTAATGCATTTAAGAATAAATTGGATGCGCATAGCTTTTAGAGCAAGGTAATGTAAATGAAACTGGTTGTATACAGACTCTGCGGGGTCTTCTAAACCAGTATAAAGACGTTAAGTTAAGTTAAGACATGAAAAATCACATTGCGAACTTGAAATTAAAGGTGGCATGTTGTTACGTTATATAATATATATTTTGGGTAGACTATTTCTTCTTCTTCTTCTTCTTCTTCGTACGCAGTCAGACAGTAACCATTATTTTTTCGAAAAAAGCGGCGGTCATCCTGAGGCTGTCGACACTGCCATAGAGCTTGTCTTGCAGTTCTTCTGGTGATAGCCACATCTGCTCTCTCTGATCCTCGTATGTTCTGCAGCAGATGTTCAGCGGTCATTTTACCGGTGCCGCACGGGCATTCGTCAGTGCCACCTATCTTCAATTTGTTGAATAGGTGGTACCTCAGTCTATTGTGGCCAGTGCGAAGTCTGAAGACAACGACCTGCTCTCTTCTGTTCAACTGGTAATAGGCATCGTTTTTGGTGTAACCAGTATGTTCTGTTTCCCATTTGGTCATGTATCTGGCTTTGATAAGCCGTTTTGAATCTTCGTACGTCATACTAGTATCTGTTTGTGGTAGTCTTGCACCTTCTTTTGCCAGTCTGACTGCCTCCTCGTTGCCTTGGATGTTGCAGTGTGATGGGACCCACTGTACCACTACCATTTTTGGTGCGGACTGCTGGCACAGTTTGCAGAGTGCTGCTCTTAAGTCATTAAGCTCAGTGTTTTTCTGGCTTTTTAGCGCTGTGACTACGGCGAGAGCATCTGTAAGCAGGACTATATGGCTTTCATTTTCTTTATATGTCGGTAGACTATTTGAATACAGAACATCATTTTTTAACATCAGGAAGGGAAATATATTGGTCCAAATACAGTGCAATATTTTTTCATAACAAAATATGCAACAAACTCACCATTTTCATTTATTACTCCGATACGACGATGGAAAGAGCACTTCCAGAAACATTTAGACCTATTTGGTACTCAGAACAATCAAAATGTATCCAGAGACGCAGAAATCATCTGGAACTTGATATATTGATTTAAGAAATAGAAAGAGCTATGTAGAACATCCATAGAAACAAGTCACCTTGTATAGATGTCATATCAACTGAAGCAATTCAAGTCTGTGGTAAGAGAAGATTGTCAGCAAGCTACAGTAATATCAGTCTGGAAGAAAAAAAGAAACTGTGATACATACAGAAGCATATTGCTACTAAGTCATATGGGAAAAATGAATGTGAAAATACTTGAACAAAGAATAAAACCAGTTATTGAAACACTACTGAGTAGAACTCAATTTAGATTCTGTAAGGGAATAAGATGCACTGATGCTATTTATCTTAAGACAAATAAGTGAAAGAACAATCAAATATGACAAAGAGTTCAACCTAACATTTATTGATTTAGATGAGTAAATAGGAAACCACTCTGAATAGTTTTAGAAGACTATGGAATTCAGTAATAACTATTAGCTGACCAGTTTTAGAAGACTGTGGAATTCAGTAACAACTATTAGCTGAACAGTTTTAGAAGACTATGGAATTCAGTAATAACTATTAGCTGACCAGTTTTAGAAGACTGTGGAATTCAGTAACAACTATTAGCTGAACAGTTTTAGAAGACTATGGAATTCAGTAATAACTATTAGCTGACCAGTTTTAGAAGACTGTGGAATTCAGTAACAACTATTAGCTGAACAGTTTTAGAAGACTATGGAATTCAGTAATAACTATTAGCTGACCAGTTTTAGAAGACTGTGGAATTCAGTAACAACTATTAGCTGAACAGTTTTAGAAGACTGTGGAATTCAGTAACAACTGTTAGCTGAACAGTTTTAGAAGACTGTGGAATTCAGTAACAACTGTTAGCTGAACAGTTTTAGAAGACTGTGGAATTCAGTAACAACTGTTAGCTGAACAGTTTTAGAAGACTGTGGAATTCAGTAACAACTGTTAGCTGAACAGTTTTAGAAGACTGTGGAATTCAGTAACAACTGTTAGCTGAACAGTTTTAGAAGACTGTGGAATTCAGTAACAACTATTAGCTGAACAGTTTTAGAAGACTATGGAATTCAGTAATAACTATTAGCTGAACAGTTTTAGAAGACTGTGGAATTCAGTAACAACTGTTAGATAATGTGAGAGCATTATACCATATGAATACAAATGTAATAAGAACAATTGATGAAGTCATAGATGGTTTTGAAATATTTACAAGAACTCAAAAAGGATATGTGCTTCCACAACTACTGTTCAAACCTCCTAGCTGTAGTGCATTGTGAGATTCCAGTAAATTCACCACTATTGCGAGTGATTGGCTATGTCTTTTGAATATATTCCAAAGCTACATATTTTGTCTCAACATCTGTTCACATACTTATTTTCATCTCTCAGCTCTGGGAATCATGTTCTCTAACGTAGTGGAAATGTGCTGCTTGTCATTATGGGCTCTGCCGTTATCAGTGTGAGTTCTGACATGGAGGGGTCTATTTCAATATATTGGGCTCTGCCTTTATCAGTGTGAGTTCTGGCATGGAGGGGTCTATTTAAATATACATTTTATTATACTTGAGAGGTCTACCGAGATCTTTGTGTACGACAAGGATACAGAATAACATCACTGCCTCACAGAGAGCATGTTGTAAGAGGCAATTAACTGTGTGACATGGCATAACACCGGCCATGGTTAGATGGTTTGTTTAGAGCAACATAGATGGCACCTAACTGGTTGTGGGTCTACTTTGCTCTAGTGTTTGAGTCTATTAAGATGGACGCACATCGGTTAATCTAGATTCACAGCACTTGTCCCAACGCAGCGGACTAATAAGCTGCTCGAGCCTAGCTCGCTAAGCAGGAAATCCTCCTCTCAACTACATCTAGCTCATGCCAGAGCTGGGACCTGCACAGGAGCATCTGCTCCTGTAGCAGTACAGGTCGACTAAACTATAAAGACTAAGACCCAAGAATTGCATGTCGGCCGACATTCTATTATAATGAAGGAACATGATGCCAGTAATATTGATTGTTTTGCTAACACAGTTGGCTTCATTAAACTTGTCAACTTGAAACATTAAAAAATGTCATTCTATTTCTGGCCATGAATTATAGTCCCTGTACATCATCTTGTCCAAGTGTTTTATTTTATTCATTGAAGTACAGGATATGATTACTGACAAAATTGTTTTACCCCAGGGAGTGCTGTCACTAAAAAATACATACTTTGAGCCACGCTATGTGCTCATTATGCCTTTAAATAGTGAGATTCATGAGAGACGACTGCGAGGGAGAAGCAACTACTCAGAAAGTCACATTAATTGGATTCTGAAAAGGTCTGACATGTACATAAAACAAAACCAGAATCATCCAGGCTTTTTTGATATGATGATCAGCAGCGGTAAGTTTTGCACATAAGTGGCATGTTTTTGTTTTAATAAATGTCTGGACCTGACTTGACTCTTGACTCAGTCACACTTTTTCAGGGATCAAGATGCTGAGCAGTGCATGAGCTGCAGTAGTCAGCGACTCATAGCTGACTGCTAGCGTCAGGGCCAGCGAACCAGAGCTGCCAAGACCCTTCTACACCTCCATGTGGTGATTTTGGATAACAGGCTGCGACAAAGCAGACAGTCTAAGGAGAAGGGAAGGCTAACACGGGACTCAAAAATGCCTGCCGAAGTCGGATGTGTCGGCCCAAAAGGTGCAAATATCACAGTCAAGCTGTAAACTGTGACACAACGCATTCTGTTCTCCTGCTACTTGAAAAGCCCTTTTCATGGCTTGGTAGTGGGAGATTGAGAACGAACAACGAAGAAGAAGAGTTTTTCAAAGGAGCTTGTGGCCAAGGGTTTATGAGCTTGGATTACAAACCCAACGAACCAGGTACACGTCATGTCACACTTGGTTATCTGTAATTGGCCAAGTCATGGGTTTTTTTCATGGTATATCTGTTTGTCTCAATCAACCCAGCTGTAAATGGGTACCTGGCAAAGTCATGGATAAATTTAGAGCTGATAGGGGCGCTATAAAGTTCATGCTCTGGTAACTGCATTATCAGCAATGGGAGGGACTGAGCACATATGGAGGATCCCAGGTACAATGGGAGGGACTGAGCACATATGGAGGATCTCAGGTACGATGGGAGGGACTGAGCACATATGGAGGATCCCAGGTACAATGGGAGGGACTGAGCACATATGGAGGATCCCAGGTACAATGGGAGGGACTGAGCACATATGGAGGATCCCAGGTACAATGGGAGGGACTGAGCACATATGGAGGTGTCCAGGTGCAATAAAGTCAGTTTTGAAAGCCATTTTCCCTTAACTCATTCACTCCCACGAGCCGATACAACGGCTTCCGGTTTTTTCTAGAAAACCCAGAAGCCGGTGTATCGGCTTTTGTTACTGTGTTCACAAAATCACATATTTTCCCATTCCTAGTTCTCCTAAATGTTTTATTCTGGTTATTGGCGGAAGTCCAGATTTTGCACTTTTTCATTCCGGAAGAGTTAGTTTGAGTTTCGTTGAAAAAATGTTTAGTTTCGTAACTTGGAAAATATAATTTTTTTTCGGAGAGCAACTTTGAAGCTATCCCATGCACCTTCAGCCACACCAAATAGAGTTTTTTCAGTACAAGCTCAGGAATAGAGAGATTATATTATTGCTAATGGTAGTAATGATGAAGATATCGATCGTTATGATAGCGCTGTTTCAATTTATTTACCTAGTCTTAGTTCCACGTCGAGCGATGAAAGTAAAACTAAGTCTACTGACGAAGGGGCGGTGCCCTCTTTTGTCTCAAGCAATGGTAATAACAGTTCACAAATTCAGTAAAGGTTCAAGATCCGACACAATCATTCTAGTGTGTATAATATTAATGTGTGTATATATATTTTGAATACAGCAGGAACATTCTTTCCGTGTGCGCGTAAATTGTAAAAACTCACGCTGATGTTGATCGGAGCTTTTATTTTTTAGCACGTTTTCAACTTCACGTGCCTTCAGTAAAATGTAAATACTGTGAAAACAACTGCATCAAATTAGGTGCAACTTTCAGAACATCGTCCTTTGAGGATTTCCGTCAATAGAAATTCATTATGTTATTTGTATATTGGTTTAGAGCTGAATAATGTATTGATGAGGGGAACATTTTTGTTCATAATTTTTAAAAATAACAAACGATTATGCAACTTTAATTCATCAAACACAAATTTACACCTGCATTTGTAAAATATATGTATTCCATTCTATTCTAGCCTCAATTGTGAACAGTTTGGTATATAATACGTGTTATTTTAGTGAACGTCTATTGAAGACAAATAGATCGCAACTAAGTGATGCTGTTTTTCAGTTTTACATAAAAATAAAATTGTGTCCAGAGGTCCAAAATATTTGGGAGTGAATGAGTTAAATTAATGTTTTTATTTTTGTTTTAATAATGGCTGAATGGAATTTGACTTAGTCACATCTCTTATACTATGTGGTGTAGAAGTCTTCTTGTCAGAACTCTTGTGTGGGGAAAGTTTACTAACAGTTTCAGTCTGAAGAAATACGCTAAACTACAACAAACTAAATCTCATATTTCCACACACAAAATCGTGATGATAAACAGATAAAACATGGATTCACGGTGAGATTCATGTAGAAAGAAAAATATTAAAACAAGGGAAAAATTGAAATGGTCAATTATAAACGAATAGGTTTGAAACAATTTTATGTAAGTAAAGTAATGGTGAATGACTTGGAATCTATTTGTTGAAGACCTATGTCCTACTGGGAGCAGAAATGGTTTTTGGTTGATGGATTGAAAGTAAGAGTAAAACCATGTTTCACCAAAATTGTCTGTAAAAAATTAGTTTGCAGGTTTATTGTAGTGCTGCCGTAGTCAATTTGATAGTATGTAACTTTTAGTATATTAATTTTACTTCATGTTGCTCTTGGTCCATTAACTTGATTTCATATGTTCTTTGATCCATTAAATTGATTTCATGTGGTGCTTGGTCCATTAGCTTGATTGCATATGGCCCTTGGTCCATTCAAAAAGATTTCTAATGGCCTTTGGTCTATTGACGATTTTATGTGGCCCTTGGTCTATTAATGATTTTATGTGACTCTTGGTCTATTAACTTGATTTTATGTGACTCTTGGTCTATTAACTTGAATTTATGTGACCCTTTGTCTATTAACTTGATTTCACGTGACCTTTGGTCTATTAATTTGATTTCATATGGCCCTCTTGTCCATAAATGTGACTTTATGTGATCCTTGAATCACTAGAACTTGACTTAAATACCACTCTGTCCATTAACCTTGCTTTATGCTGCCCTTAATTAACTGTTAACCAATCATATTTATTTAATCTATATGGAGCAAACATTATTATGCCACATCCAAAAATTCTCATTCATACGTGTCTCAGTCGTTATAGACCATGCGAGTGGCACCCTGTGAGTAGCCTCTCAGGGTGGAAGCCTGGGCTCTGAATATGGAGACCCTGGGCTGCCCAAACTGCAGGATCCCCCTCTCGGCCTCGCTGGTGTAATCCAAAGAAATGCAAAGCATGACAATTTGGCACCAGCTTAGCTGCAGGAGCTACCGGAATGAGTTTGCAATTTTGAAACCATCCACCTTAGGTGCTACCATTCCGGATTTTCTGTCTGGGTTAACTCCCGTAGCCCTACCCTCTCCTAAGGTTTCCACAAGGCAGTGGAGTCGTTATCTGCAGATGCTAGTTACTTGAAACATCCGATGATACTTTCATTGCTCCAAGACTAGTCAGCACTCCCTGGGACTTGTGGGTTCCTCCTCACCTAGACAAACTACATGAACAGGCTAACAAGCTTCGTCTACCCGGGCTTAGAGTCAGAGTTTACCTTCTCTTAGATTGGCTGCCAACCAAGGCTAATGAGCCCAATCTGCCCGCCCAGTTATACTGCCGGGTACTCGGTCGTGCCCCACAGCAGGCTCTGTAAGAAACAGGGCGCCCCTCAGAAAAGTGCTGCTGGGGACACAATAATGTAGGAGAGGCCATTGGCTTAGAAACTCCTGAACGGCAAGTCGAACAGTGAATCCAGCGACAATCTCTACACCTGGAAAGGAGAGGCTATATCAGACGCTTCACTTTCCTTTAACGAGCGGACGTCTAGCCCAGACCTTGCTTACCCCCAAAACAACGGAAAATACATTCAAGCAAATAAGTTTATCTTCAACAGTAACATTTTTTGTTATCTGCGGCTTCATTCTTGTTTTATTTTGCAGATGACATTACTGAAGCCTACACACAGCTTCGTAAATTAGTCATGGATTACCTTGGTATCAGTTCCAGTCTAGCAATCAGCAACATGCATCCTGACATGGCTACAGAGGGTCATGAGCCCACAGAGTCATTGCCAGCATTCACAGGTAGAGCCTTGTCCAATTTTATGAGGTCTAGTACCTGGTCTAAACCAAGTCATTCAGAAAATATGTCACAGCACCGAAGCTCTCTTATGGGATCAGTGGTACAAGGTCAAGGCATTGTTGTAAGTATCGTTCTTAGATTCTGTAAGTGATGGAATGTTCACTTGTCAAGGAGAACAACGTAGTTCTTGGCTCAGCAATTTAAATGAAGGAAAATGCCTTAGCTCATTTTCTGTAAGACTTAACCCTACCAGACTGCTGTCCCCATTTTTTTGTAATTTCCTTAACTGCCGCTAAACCGCTGGACCTAATTTTCAGTAATTTGGATAGTACGTCATAAAATGCGTCAGAATCTAAACATAACCAACCAATCGTGGTCAATCCTCGTGATTAGTCATTGCAAATGGCTGCTCCCATGTTTGAATTGATTTTGTGGGGTTTAATGTGAACAAATTCGGAAAATTGACAATGAAACGAACGGCTGATGAACCAAGCACTTCAACAGGAAAGCAAAGTAAGTCTAGGCTTATGACAGTCCAACAGGTGATCAATAATTTGGTTGATTCAGACTCTGTTCAAGTGAAACAGACAGTGAGAGCTCAAGTGATGAGATGAAGGCTTTTCTTGGACTGAGGATCTATATGGAATACTCATGTATAAAGCCCAGCTATCAGGATTATTGGACAAATGAGGGCTCTTTGTTGTATTTTCTCCCAGATTTTGAAATGTTTTATGACTCGAGACAGATTCTCTGCCTTTTGCTGGGTGGATTTGGCACACAAAGGTGGAATATTGACGCTAGCTGAAAGGTAAACCTATTTTCTACAAATGTCTCCAAGTTAAATCTTATTCTAACCACTTGTTTGCATGTAACTAACATTTTTCTATATCATGTTGCTTTTTTCTCTTTAATGCTCTGGAACCCAGGAATGGGGGACAGTTGGGTTCAGGGCCTTAGGTCTGGTAGGGTTAACATAAAATTACAGCACAAAAGGTCATTTAGATGGATTCAGAATTCACTAGGAATACATTTAAGTATTACATTTTTATTCAAGATCTTTTGTCAGCAATACAAATAAGACAAATGTGTGCAGGTGGCACAAAGATGAATACTTCATGACTGTATGTCACTATTTTATTAACTGATAGTAAATTTACAGAAGACAAAATTATTAATACTCTTTCACTACAAGTTACTAAATTAAAAATACGATGAGCAACACATGAACTGCAGCGGTCAGCGACCCATAACTGACTGCTAGCGCCAGGGCCAGCAAACCAGAACTGCCAAGACCCTTCTACACCTCCACGCAGTGATTCTGGATAACAGGCGGCAACAGAATAGACTGGCTAAGTAGAAGGTATCGAAGAGGGAAGGCAACCCGGTACTCAAAAATGTCTGCTGAAGTCGGATGTGTTGGACCGAAATGTGCAAATATTGCAGTCAAGCTGTAAACTAGCGGCATAACGCAATCCGTTCTCTAGACTACATTCTACTACTTGCAAAGCATTGTTCAGGGCTTGGTAGAGGGAGATTTAGAACGAACCCAGAAGAAGAAGAAGAAGAATTATAAACGATGTAGGAAGCTAATCTAATCGACTGAAAAATGGTTGTTCATTTGTAATACGATAAAGCCATCAGAATGGTCACATGCCAGCATGGCTGTTGTATAATGTTTATTCCTTTCTCAAATCTCCATTTTGTTGTGGTTCAGAAGCATGTGTGCTTTTATGATAATAATAATGTTCGCCTAGGCATCTAGGGCCCGTCGAAATGATCGACCACTACCATGTCTAACTGCTGAGACTTGTAGCCAAACCTCGTTTAATGCCGAAGGAGAGACAGCTATCTGCCGGAGCCACGTAGAACGAACGGGGTCCCTCCCACGCTTCCAGCCGGCCGGTGGGGACCGTTGTTACACATAGCTGACTTCGATATGATCTGGTGAACTAGAACTTGCTGGTCCAGTCAAACCACATGACCAAACACAGACTGTCGGCGACAGACCAAAGTGTCCGAGATTGGAGGGAAGACTCGTCTTTATAATCCCAAGAGCTAATCTGGTTGTAGCACAGTAGGGTCTCCTAAACCATACAAGTTGGAGAGTAGGGTCCAGACAAAGAAGAGACACAAACCTTTTGCTCTGTGGGTGAGGGCCTAGGAAAAGTCAAAGGCTTTAGAAGGCAAACCTGATAGGAACATCTGTTGTTATCTGATAGACTGTGCCACAGACCTTACAAACCAGGGCAATGTCATTTTGTTGGAGATGATCACCGTGATAAAGTTCACCAGAATCTAATTTGCCTTAGTTTGAAACCAATATGGGATCAAGATGCTGAGCAGCACATGAGCTGCAGTGGTTAGCGACCCATAGCTGACTGCTAGCGTCAGGGCCAGTGAACCATAGCTGCCAAGACCCTTCTACACCTCCACTCGTTGATACTGGATAACAGGCTGCAGCAGGGCAGACTGGCTAAGGAGAAGGGATCGAAAACGAATGGTAACCCGGTACTCAAAAAATGCTTGCTGAAGTCGGATGTGTTGGACGGAAAGGTGCAAATATCGCAGCCAAGCTGTAAACTACGACACAACGCATTCCGTTCTCTGGACTACATTCTGCTACTTAAGCTCTTTCAGGGTTTGGTAGTGGGAGATTGAGAACGAATGAAGAAGAAGAAGAAGAAGAAGAAACCAATATAATTTTTACTCATCAGTAGAGCTTCTGAGTACTGCAGTGGTAGAGTGCTTACTTTCATGGCAGAGGTAATGGGCTCAATCCCTATTTCCAACACTCTCTAGTTGACCCAGCTGTCAACAGTTTACTGGCTTGCTGTCAGAAAACAAATTTCAGCGAGGAAAGAAACTAACTACCCCAAGGTTATAAAAAAAACCTGAGGTCTAGAACAATGAAGCCTCTAACACTTCATCCCCGACAGCAGTGTCTGCTATGAGACTACCTTTTTTTTCACTCATCAGCAGGTTTCATTGACACTTTGGCCATAGCTTGTGATATTTGTTGCAGTATAAACTCAGAATAACTCTGTATGAACAATCATCATCTTCATCAGTCCTTTTCTTGTCGGGGTCACACAAGACAGCAAACAAAAACGAGAATCCAGTTCTGTACCTTCTTCTCTGACTATTTTATAAATTAATAAATAAAGTTGTGAAAACAATCACCAAGGCAAAGGCTGCCGTCCATCGTAGATGATGATGGCATAATTCATTTTGGTAGCGCTATTTTTAGTAAGGATTAACTGCGCTACTTTTTAATCCTCACTCTCTCGTCTTGAGCTGCTCGACCCCAGTGGCAAGTTAAGGACAAGACGACTAGGGGGCGTGAAAAACACGGTGGAGTCCGGAGTTGAACCAACACCACCTGATAACGAGGCCGACGGCTTAACCACTTCGCCATGGAATCACCAGATCAAGTATATTTAAGCAGTCCTGAAAAAATATACACCAACCAACCAACAGAAAAGATAGTGAAACAACAGGTACTTCAGAATCAAACCTCTTAGAATGGAACCCGCAGACATCCGTCATGTGATAAATGCCCAATAGGGCTGAAGAGCACAACGAACGAGATGGTAGTAGTCAACAACTCATAGCTGACTGCTTAAGACCCATTTGCACCTCCAAGTGGTGACCCAGGAAATAGAGAGAATAGAGATGAAAGAGTGAAGGCAAACCCGAACCAACAAATTTGCGATGCAGAAACCAGATCTCTCAGGCCAAAGGTGCACAGATTACAGAACAAAGTAAACAAAATCTTCTTTTTCAGCCGAAGAAAAATGTCCTTTGCTGCAAGACAGATGTGTAAGGAAGCAATGCATTGGAGTTAAGAGTTTATCCTCCACTAAACTCCCAGCTATGCTTGAACTTGTTAAGAGTTTATCCTCCACTAAACTCCCAGCTATGCTTGAACTTGTTAAGAGTTTATCCTCCACTAAACTCCCAGCTATGCTTGAACTTGTTAAGAGTTTATCCTCCACTAAACTCCCAGCTATGCTTGAACTTGTTAAGAGTTTATCCTCCACTAAACTCCCAGCTATGCAAGAACTTGTTAAGAGTTTATCCTCCACTAAACTCCCAGCTATG
The DNA here is from genome assembly GCA_036924085.1 of Ariolimax columbianus. NCBI lineage: Eukaryota > Metazoa > Mollusca > Gastropoda > Stylommatophora > Arionidae > Ariolimax > Ariolimax columbianus. The sequence goes on from JAVGWX010000009.1 coordinate 3,259,358, forward strand.
CAAGAACTTGTTAAGAGTTTATCCTCCACTAAACTGCCAGCTATGCTTGAACTTGTTAAGAGTTTATCCTCCACTAAACTCCCAGCTATGCTTGAACTTGTTAAGAGTTTATCCTCCACTAAACTGCCAGCTATGCTTGAACTTGTTAAGAGTTTATCCTCCACTAAACTCCCAGCTATGCAAGAACTTGTTAAGAGTTTATCCTCCACTAAACTCCCAGCTATGCTTGAACTTGTTAAGAGTTTATCCTCCACTAAACTCCCAGCTATGCTTGAACTTGTTAAGAGTTTATCCTCCACTAAACTGCCAGCTATGCTTGAACTTGTTAAGAGTTTATCCTCCACTAAACTCCCAGCTATGCTTGAACTTGTTAAGAGTTTATCCTCCACTAAACTCCCAGCTATGCAAGAACTTGTTAAGAGTTTATCCTCCACTAAACTGCCAGCTATGCTTGAACTTGTTAAGAGTTTATCCTCCACTAAACTCCCAGCTATGCTTGAACTTGTTAAGAGTTTATCCTCCACTAAACTGCCAGCTATGCTTGAACTTGTTAAGAGTTTATCCTCCACTAAACTCCCAGCTATGCAAGAACTTGTTAAGAGTTTATCCTCCACTAAACTGCCAGCTATGCTTGAACTTGTTAAGAGTTTATCCTCCACTAAACTCCCAGCTATGCTTGAACTTGTTAAGAGTTTATCCTCCACTAAACTGCCAGCTATGCTTGAACTTGTTAAGAGTTTATCCTCCACTAAACTCCCAGCTATGCAAGAACTTGTTAAGAGTTTATCCTCCACTAAACTCCCAGCTATGCAAGAACTTGTTAAGAGTTTATCCTCCACTAAACTCCCAGCTATGCAAGAACTTGTTAAGAGTTTATCCTCCACTAAACTCCCAGCTATGCTTGAACTTGTTAAGAGTTTATCCTCCACTAAACTCCCAGCTATGCTTGAACTTGTTAAGAGTTTATCCTCCACTAAACTGCCAGCTATGCTTGAACTTGTTAAGAGTTTATCCTCCACTAAACTCCCAGCTATGCAAGAACTTGTTAAGAGTTTATCCTCCACTAAACTCCCAGCTATGCAAGAACTTGTTAAGAGTTTATCCTCCACTAAACTGCCAGCTATGCTTGAACTTGTTAAGAGTTTATCCTCCACTAAACTCCCAGCTATGCTTGAACTTGTTAAGAGTTTATCCTCCACTAAACTGCCAGCTATGCTTGAACTTGTTAAGAGTTTATCCTCCACTAAACTCCCAGCTATGCAAGAACTTGTTAAGAGTTTATCCTCCACTAAACTGCCAGCTATGCTTGAACTTGTTAAGAGTTTATCCTCCACTAAACTCCCAGCTATGCTTGAACTTGTTAAGAGTTTATCCTCCACTAAACTTCCAGCTATGCTTGAACTTGTTAAGAGTTTATCCTCCACTAAACTCCCAGCTATGCAAGAACTTGTTAAGAGTTTATCCTCCACTAAACTCCCAGCTATGCAAGAACTTGTTAAGAGTTTATCCTCCACTAAACTCCCAGCTATGCAAGAACTTGTTAAGAGTTTATCCTCCACTAAACTCCCAGCTATGCTTGAACTTGTTAAGAGTTTATCCTCCACTAAACTCCCAGCTATGCAAGAACTTCAAACCCAATTCTTGCAGTTTTGATGCCCACTTGGTGCAGATCCTACAAGGACAAGTCAGTAAATAGGTCACATGGCTATTTTTAAAAAAAAGGATATGAACTTGCAAATCCACTCATTATTGCACTGACATTGTTCCTTATTTCTCAACATAATGTCCACCAACATTGATGCACTTGTCCCATCAGTGCACCAAAACCTGCAACATGGAAGTCTGTGGTCTGCTGTCTCAGCCACCAAAACCTGCAGCATGGAAGTCTCTGATCTCCTGTCTCAGCCATCAAAACCTGCAGCATGGAAGTCCTTGGCCTGCTGTCTCAGCCATCAAAACCTGCAGCATGGAAGTCCTTGGCCTGCTGTCTCAGCCACCAAAACCTGCAGCATGGAAGTCTTTGGTCTGCTGTCTCAGCCACATTTGGACTTCACATTCAACTTATTCGTCATTTTCGAATCATCTCCAGCCAAGACTGAACCATGCTATTACCCTATGGCAGTTGCCACAATGTCTATCATGACTCGCCCGTCAGTTCAAATCATCTCGTCCATCCGTTGCAGGATGCTTCTGTTGCAATCTGAACAGGATTTTAAGCGTCCTTGAGAAAATGTATCGAACCAGTTATGCATCGTTTTACGCAACAAACACTTCTCACCGTAAGCAGGAAACATATCCTTGTGAATATCCTTTGCAGAAAGTACTTTTACCCAAAACAAAATGCCCATAGCATGCTGTTCTTTCATTAAATACTCTGTGAGCACAGACGCCATTTTGTATCTGAACTGCGCATGTGCATGCGACTCCTATTATCTTCTACCTGCAGTAATCACAAAGCTGGATGTGGCTGCCACCTATTGACACATTAAGAAACTACCAACAATATTTTTCAGGTATCACATGTTAGTGTGTGACCTACTTATCGATTTACCCTCGTATTTGCTGTTTTCTAGACCTCATATATACACACACAACTTGGTTACCTGTACTAAAGAACTAAACATTTCAGGAGATAGAATCTTTCAAGAGGCGACACGGTACAGCTAGAGAGGTTGTCACTGGACATATACCCACACTCACAGAGCAGCTGCTGAAACAGTAAGTATTTATCTTTCTATCCTTGCAAGGGGTATCATTTGTGTGAATTAATTAAAATAAATATTAGAGATCATTAGACAATACACACACCTGAAGTTTTATTGTATCTAATCACAGTTAACCTGCGTGTTACTATGGTCTGAGAGGAGAACAAAGAATACGAATACTGTAATCTGAGGGGGATGGGGGGGTTGGGCATGAGTGGGGGCTGGCTATCCAAGAAACTATAAGCCACAAGAATAGGAAAAGAAGACCTCTACACCCCAATGGTAGAAGAGAGGTGATAAACACACAAATAGATGTGGCTCAGTAACTGCACCAGGGCAAAACAAAATGACACCTTCATTACGGACACAAGGCCTTCATCAGGGATAGAGAACGAACGAAAACAATTAACAAACCACAACAACAAAAAATAACCGCCATGTAAAATGAGTGGCTTCAGTTCGTTGAGATACCTGGATGTGCCAGGAAAGTGTGGGACACTGAAATAACCACCATATTAAAAAAAGCGGTTTCGGTTCGTTGACATACCTGAATGTTCCAGGAAAGTGTCTGACACTGAAATAACCAACATGTAAAATAAGCGGTTTCAGTTCGTTGACATACCTGAATGTGCCAGGAAAGTGTGAGGTACTGTATACCAGTTATGAAATACAGTAGACCAAACAAGAAATGATAAATATTATCACACACAGACAAAAAACAGATGAAAACATGAACAAATCACAGATACACACAAAAACACTAAAAAAAGGACAAATAAAGAGATGCATATATACAAAGATATGGAGTGGGAAAAAACACTGTAACATTTATGTGTAACATGTATGTAAATAGAGACACAGGTATAGAAATGAATGCATAAACAATTACAATAAAAGAGTGGTCTGTCAGGGTCTTTGTGTATGACAAGGATAAAAATAGCACTACTGCCCCACAGAGAGCATGTTATAATAGTTGACTAACTGTGTGACATGGCATAACACCAGCCATGGTTAGGTGGTTTGTTGAGAGCAGCATAGATAGCGAAAAAAAACAGGCTGCGGGTCTATTTTGCTCTAGTGTTTGGATCTATTAAGATGGACATTTACATCGGTTAACCACCCACTGCAGCACTTGTTCCAACACAGTGGAGTAATAAGCTGCTCGAGCTTAGCTCGCTAAGCAGGAAAGCCTTAACCCTAAACTTAACTTAACTCATTCACTCCCAAATATTTTAGACTTCTGTACGCAATTTTTTTCACTTAGTTGCTATCTATTTGTCTTCTATAAACGTTCACTGAAATAACACATTTATATACCAACTGTTCATAATTGAGACTAGAATACAATGGAATACACATATTTTACAAATGGAGGTGAAAATTTGTGTTTGATGGATTAGAGTTGCATAATTATTTGTAATTCTTTTTAAATTTTGAACAAAAATGTTCCCTTCATCAATACATTATTCAGCTTCTAAACCAATACACAAATAACGTAATGACTTTCTATTGACGGTAATCTTCAAGGGAAGATGTTCTGAAAGTTACACCTAATTTGGACCAGTTTTCACAGTATTTACATTTGACTGAAGGCCTGTGAAGTTGAAAATGTGCTCAAAAGTAAAAGGCCCGAATCCACATTAGTATGAGTGTTTACAATTTACGCACAGAAAGAATGTTCCTGCTGTATTCAAAATATATATACACACATTTATATTATACACACTAGAATGACTGTGCTGGATCTTGAACCTTTACTGAATTTGGGAACTGTTATTACCATTGCTTGAGAAAAAAGAGGGCACCGCCCCTTCATCAATAGATTTAGTTTTACTTTCATCACTCAACTTAGAACTAAGACTAGATAATAAATTGAAACAGCGCTATCATAACGATCGATATCTTCATCATCACTACCATTAGCAATAATATAATCTATCTATTCCCGAACTTGTACGGAAAAATCTCTATTTGGTGTGGATGAAGGTGCATGGAATATCTTCAAAGTTGTCCTTTAAAAAAAAATTATGGTTTCCAAGCTACGAAACTAAACATTTTTTCAGCGAAACTCACGCTAACTCTTCCGGAAATGAAAAATACAAAATCTGGACTTCCGACAATAACCAAAAATTAAACATTTAAGAGAACTAGGAATAGGAAAATGTGTGATTTTGTGAACACAGTAGCAAAAGCCGCTATATCAGCTCCTGGGTTTTCTATAAAAAACCGGAAACTGATGTATCGGCTTGTGGGAGTGAATGAGTTAATATCTTAAACTGGTTTAAAAGACTTTGCAAAGTCTGTATACAACCAGTTTCTTGGAGGGTGCATAATCGATGTGTGAGTCCATCTTAATAGGCTCAAACATTAGAGCAAAGTAGACCCACAGCCTGTTAGGCGTCATCTATGCTGCTCTTAACAAACCACCTAACCGTGGTTGGTGTTATGCCATGTCACACAGTTATTCAGCTCTATCGACATGCTTTCTGTGGGGCAATTGTGCTACTCTTGTCTTTATCATACACAAAGAGCCCGGAGGACCACTCTGGTACACCCAGCTACAACCGACTCGTGCCAGAACTGGGACCTGCACATTTCCCGTGTAGAAGTACAGATTGACTAAGACAAAGAATAATAATAAAAGAGAGATATATTAATAAAGAGAAATGGAAGGGAAAATAGAAACGAATGAGAAGGGAAACCTCAAATGTATGGAATGTATTCAAACCATGAGGTTTGATGCAACCTGTAAGAAAAATCACACGATTCTCAAGCTCAAACTGGCATGGATCATGTGCAGGAGCTGGAGACTATGCCAGTGACTCTGATGTCTACCTTCCCTGCTATCCAGAAGCATTGAAGTGGCTGGCGACAGGAAAGCCAGTGATCTTGTTAATTGAAGAGAGGTGACTAAGCCTATTTATAGCTACATTTTCTAAAACTCATTTTAAGTATATGTAAATCAGGACACCATTAACTATGTGTCAGTTTTATGGGATGGATACAAACAGAAAACAACAATCAACTCTATGATCAAGAAGTCTTTGTCATGGATTATTGACAACACAAATGAGAAAAATTAATTGATCTAAACAATTGAAACAGCTTTAAGTGTTGCTATGAATCCCAGGACCCTTACTGGGAAGGAAGGAAAGAAAGACGACTACACCAATGTACATGTCATGAAAGGTGACTGAAGAGGATTGTATATTGGGCTAGCAACGAATTGCTACAGAAAACATAACTGCAAGAACACATGACAGTGTTTTGACACAGGATTGCTATCATAGGCCAGTTACATTGGTGGTATCCTATGCTCCATAAGAAGCAAACTAGAGAAGAAACATGCTACACACAAAATAACAAATAGGAAACCTCATCTGATTTTATGTGAATTTGTATCCTATTACGAACTCAATGAGTAACATAATTGTGATGTCAGTATATGTTATCAATATGATGTTACCAGTTACCTCACTAAGCCAGTTTGCTTATGCTTTTCTGTGGACTCTGTTAATACCTGGAACATTTATTCAGTCTGTTTTAAAATAGGTAAGCCTGACACACATATAAAATAACTTAACTTAAATATTAGGAAATATTATTTTAGTCAGAGAGTGGTGAATGCTTGGAATGTATTGCCACAGGAGTTAGTGGAGGTAGGAACAGTTAATGCATTTAAGAATAAATTGGACGCGCATAGCTTTTAGAGCAAGGTGATGTAAATGAAACTGGTTGTATACAGACTCTGCAGAGTCTTCTAAATCAGTATAAAGATGTTAAGTTAACTTAACTTAACTTAAATTAACTTAACCTAACTTCTTTATAACTTAACTTCTTTGTACTGGTTTAAAAGGCTCCGTAGAGTCTGTATTCAACCATTCTTCTACTCAATGATCTAAAAATAACTGTGCATCCAATCTAATTTTTAATGCATTATCTGATCCTGCCCCCATTATTTCCTGTCCTAATGCATTCAAAGCATTTATCACTCTCTGACTAGAAAAATATTTCTAAATATCTAATCTTGGACCTTTCTTTAGTTAATTTGTAGTTATGCCATCTTGTTCTTGTAGGTGATTGCATTTTGAAAAACTTGTTATAGTCTAATTTATCCATTCATTTGATTATCTCATAAACCTGTATTAAGTCACCTCGAATTCTTCTCTACTCTAGACACTGTAGGCTGATTGTTCTGAGTCTTCCTTAATAACTGTTATTCTGGAATCCCACTATCAGCTTTGTCGCTCTTCTTTGAATTCTTTCTAGCATGTTTATATCTCCTCTATGACAAGAACTCCACACCTGAACGCAGTACTCCAATCTAGGTCTAACTAATGCTTTATCACCACTTAGTATAATACGCTTGCATTCACATTTAGCATTGAATTTGTGCTCTTTGAAATAATTTATAGTCAGCTTCAAATGTTTTCTTCCTTATTTACTCAAATGTTTTGTTACATTTAAACTCACATCTCATGCTTCCATAATAAAGTGCCATTTTCAGGATTTTTCTTTTTCTTACTGTCATATACTTAAATTGAAATTTTTGTGTGGTGACTTCATTATACAAAATTTAATTAATAAAACTACTTTGTTTATTCTTAGAACTCATTTTAGTTCAAAAATATAATACATGCCACTGTTTTTGTCACAAGCACTAGAAATTTCAGGCTGGTAATTGTAAATTTGTTTCACTATATTAACTAAACCACACATTTATAATATTGTAGTTTTGAAAAAATATTTTTAAATTGCAAAGATTTTCTTGATTCATTTCAACTAATTTTTTCAAATTTTAGTATAAGCTCTTTCTTATTTGCTATTTGATGGTGATCATTATTCAGATATCCAAGGACAGCACCTCATATCGTAGACAGCGAAGCTGATCCTGAAGAAGGTAAAGGACACAGGTCACATTCTGCTCCAACCAATCAGATCAAGTTTGAAACAGCGAATGATGGAACAGAACTATCCATGTCACAAAATTCATCTGATGATGCACACTCAGATTTATTAGCTTGGGACTTTGCTTCAGTCCCAGAACTGACCAGAGACAAGAATGGCAAAGCTAACTCAAATTTTAGTAGCATGTTGCCTACAGAAACGGTTGATCCTTTGGTCTTAATAGATGAGCATAGCTATCAGTTGGCCTCACAATCTCGTCCTCCATTAACTTCTCACCCTGAAGCTGAATATGCAATGGTTCGACCTGGTTCTAACAGACATACTGTGCTGCCACCTATCCATAATTGTGCTACATAAACTGGTTCTTGCCTGATTCCTTGTTCATGGCACTGCTTTTCCACATCAACCTTTCACATGCATGCAGCACCACAATTTATTTAAAAATAAAAAACTTGCTTTTTCTTTTTGTTTTAAATGCAGAGGTTAGAATTACGGAAGTGAGGCTGTGATTTATGCTTCAGTGAGGCAAATTAACTAAACTTAACGTCTTTATACTGGTTTAAAAGACCCTGCAGAGTCTGTATACAACAAACTAAGAAAGTATCTGCTGAATGTAATTATGCCATATACTTGTCTTGCAACCAATGCTATGGATTCAATTTATTGCATCAACGGAACTGGGCTCAATTTATTCCTGGTCTTGATACTCTTCCCCCACTCCGCTGAAAGTAGTTACCTAACGGAGAACAAAACGACGAGGAAGAGAACTGGTCATCCGACCCTGTCTGGTAGAATTAAAACACTGCGTTTGTTGTGGTATAACATTTACCGTTTTATATATCCTTTTTAGGTCCATTTTACATAAAATCACTTTAACATGTTGTGATACTTTTTAAAAATTATATTCAAAAATCTAAATTGTCCCTGACCGTCCTTTACACGGTGTCTCAGTCTTTTGGCTTGTATGGTCCTTTGCCAAGTTGTGTTATGTTGGGCTCCCTTTCTCCTTCCCTCGGGTGTTCTTCTTCTTCTTCGTCGTTCGTTCTCAATCTCCCACTACCAAACACTGAAAGGGCTTAAGTAGCAGAATGTAGTCCCGAGAACGGAATGCGTTGTGTCGTAGTTTACAGCTTGGCTGCGATACTAGCACCTTTCGGTCCAACACATCCTACTTCAGCAAGCATTTTTTGAGTACCGGGTTAGCATTCCCTCTTCGATCCCTTCTCCTTAGCCAGTCTGCCCTGATGCAGCCTGTTATCCAGGATCACCGCGTGGAGGTGTAGAAGGGTCTTGGCAGCTATGGTTCGCTTGCCCTGACGCTAGCAGTCAGCTATGGGTCGCTGACCACTGCTGCTCAGCATCTTGATCCCCCTCGGGTGTTCACAACATGTCAGTTCTAGTGTTGGCATCTTATTTGGACATAATTAATCCAATTCCAGTGTCTCATTAGTCAATAACTGGGCCTAAAATGTAATATTCTTTAATGTTTGTGGTCAATTATGTCCGGATGTGGCAATAAATTTAGCTGCCAATAATTTACAATCACTCTGCTGAGGATTTGAATGTTTTTCATTATACATTTTTCTATGTCGCTAGCACATAATAGAGTGTGGATACCAGGAATGTTGCTAAATGGATCCCAGGAATATTGCTAAATGGATCCCAGGAATGTTGCTAAGTGGATCTCATGAATGTTGCTAAGTGGATCCCAGGAATGTTGCTAAGTGGATCCCAGGAATGTTGCTAAGTGGATCCCATGAATGTTGCTAAGTGGATCCCATGAATGTTGCTAAGTGGATCCCAGGAATGTTGCTAAGTGGATCCCATGAATGTTGCTAAATGGATCCCATGAATGTTGCTAAGTGGATCCCAGGAATGTTGCTAAGTGGATCCCAGGAATGTTGCTAAGTGGATCCCATGAATGTTGCTAAGTGGATCCCATGAATGTTGCTAAGTGGATCCCATGAATGTTGCTAAGTGGATCCCAGGAATGTTGCTAGGTGGATCCCAGGAATGCTGCTAGGTGGATCCCAAGAATGCTGCTAAGTGGATCCCAGGAATGTTGCTAAGTGGATCCCAGGAATGTTGCTAAGTGGATCCTAGGAATGTCATTAAGTGGATCTCGCTAACACATAATAAAGTGTAGGTTCCAGAACCTTCTATAGGTAGGTAGGTAACTAGTTGACTTAGGTGACAAGGCCTGTTATACCATCCATCCATGAGTGGCTGAGTCCAAGACTGCATGCAATGAGGATGATGTCTTTCTGATTTGACAAAACCAGGTGGTCCATGGACAGCTGCTGGGTCGGAACCATGATTGAGAGAGTTGTTTCCCCATACTTGATATCCGTGTCCTGCTTTAAGAGCTGGTGGGCGGGACATCCTCGGCAATCTGAACGCAAAATTTCCCTAAAACCTGAAAATTATTTCATGGGCTCCTCTGCAATGAAAAAAGTTGAGCAAGGTTGCTCTTGTGAATATTTATATGGCTTGACTTGGCTTCGTTCGTTTTCAATCTCCCGCTACCAAGCCCTGAAAAAGGATTTGCAAGTAGCAGAATGTAGTCCTGAGAACGGAATGCATTATCATAGTTTACAGCTTGACTGCAATATTTGCACCTTTCGGTCCTCCAACACATTCAACTTCAGCAGGCATTATTTTAGTACCTGGTTAGCCTTCCCTCTTCGATCCCTTCTCCTTAGCCAGTCTGCTTTGTTGCAGCCTTTTATCCAGAATCACTGTGTGAAGGTGTAGAAGGGTCTTGGCAGCTCTAATGCGCTGGTTCCTGACTCTAGCAGTCAGCTATGGGTTGCTGATCGCTGCAGCTCATACGCTGCTGAACATTTATTTATAATTAAAATAAAGATTAGTGTCAACTATGACTCGCGTAGCCCAGCGGTTAGCGCGCTGGCTTCGCATCTGAGTGGTCCTGGGTTCATTCCCCAGTTGAGGCGGTAATGTTTTTTTCAGACCGCAATGGCTCCCGGGTCGACCCAGCCTTAAAAGGGTACCGGTTCAGTCCGGGAAGTAAAAGCGGCGAGGGAGAGGAGATGGCTACCGCCCTCATATAGCCGAGCCTTTGAAATGTGAGATCGCTAACACCTCAACCTCTACGGCAGTAATTCTATGGGATACTTTACTTTCCTTTACAATGACCCGCTTGTACTATGCTTGGCTTCATCTGCATGTCGCTCACTACTACGGGGATCATGTCGATCCCTCACCTTATTAGCCAGACTGCCATGAAAACAGCCAGTTTCCAGGAAGGGCTACTAGGAAGCCAAGGTGTTGGTCTTGGCCAGTATGTTTTGCCTGACCCTGACTAACATGTCTGATGTCTATTTTCCTGACCAGACGTTAGTCTTCCTCCCGAGTAGCTATGTTAGATTGTAAAGAAATAATAGTGCTGTACTGGCAAGTGTTTGCATGATTTCTGAACGTACCCATATTTATAGTTGTATACGCTTAATCAGCAAAAGTTAGCAACGGCTGTTATGTCATTATGTCTTTTGAGTCATTTAATATAAAATTGTGATATTTTAATTTCACAACATCAAGAATACAAAGAAACACGTGACCTTCTTCTCCATTCCTGTAACCTAAGAGTTTGTTGCATCACATATTATTGTATTATACTCAACAACTTAACGTCTTTATACTAGTTTAGAAGACTCTGCAAAGCCTGTAAATAACCAGTTTCTTTTACATTTCCTTGATCTAATAAAAACTATATGCATCTCAATGCATTAATTGACCCTGACTCCACTACTTTCTGTGGCAATGCATCCCAAGCATTCACAACTCTCTAACTAAAAAAAAATATTTCTGTATATCTATTATGGATAACTCAGCCAACAAAGATTACAATTTAAAAATCTGCCAATTAAAATCTTGTTCCTATATGAAGAATAATTATGTCAATCCCATTTCCTGTTGCTCTATATCTCTAAATGCTGGTATTCAATCAGGCATGTGTGCCTTATGCCAGGTAGCCAAATATTAAGTAAATTCATTTTACTCTTTTGCCTTGGTGTACAATGTTGGAACCAGGGCCTCCTTCAGACCATCTGGAAATGGGAAACTAAAGCGGAGAAACTTTGCAGAAATAGCCAAAGCAAAAACGAACGAAGACCCTATGAACGCACTAACAACACCAAAGACCATCCCTACTGTTCGCAAACCTACCTGGAGGCAGCATATATTTCCAGAGGTGGTAGAAAATATACCAGGTATTGGAAACAAGAACAGCCAGACTGAAAAAGAATGAAGAGACATAACCCTGAGGTACATAATGAAAAACTACCCAAGCATGGACTAGACCCATGCATACACTGACGGTTCTGTAACAAACACAACACAGAACGGAAGGGCAGGGGTATTCCTGAGCCTACCAAATGGCAGGAAAACAACACTATCAGTGGCAACTGGAAAATACTCAAGCAATTTTAGAGCGGAGACAGAGGCACTGAGGGCTGCAGTAGAAGAAATGGTGACATGCAAAAGAAATGAAAGCCATATAGTCCTGTTTACAGATGCGCTGGCCGTAGTCACAGCACTAAAAAGCCAGAAAAATACTGAACTTAATGATTTAAGAGCAGTACTCTGTCAACTATGCCAGCAGTCAGCACCAAAAAGAGTAGTGGTACAGTGTGTTCCATTCCACTATAACATCCAAGGCAACGAGGAGGCAGACAGACTGGCAAAAGAAGGTGCAAGACTATCACAACCAGATACTAGTGTGACATTCGAAGAGTCAAAAAGGCTAATTAGAGCTAGATACATGACCAAATGGGAAACAGAACATACTGGCTACACAAAAAACGATGCCTATTACCAGTTGAACAGAAGAGAGCAGGTCGTGGTCTTCAGACTTTGCACTGGCCACAATAGACTGAGGTACCACCTATTCAATAAATTGAAGATAGGTGGCACTGACGAATGCACATGCGGTACTGGGAAAATGACCGCTGAACATATGCTGCAAAACTGCCCGACATACGAGGATCAGAGAAAGCAGATGTGGCCATCACCAGTGGCAACACTAGACAAGCTCTATGGCAGTGTCGACAGCCTCAGAATGACCGCTGCTTTTTTCGAAAAAATAAAGGTTGACGTCTGACAGCGTACGAAGAAGAAGAAGAAGAAGACCATCTTACCACCTCAGTCGCCCGCAAGGGCATCTAAGGTTGTAGGGCCACCACAACATCTATTATCTGGCATGCGCACCACATAGCCGACCCATCTGTATTTTCGTAACAGCACGACATCTATGATGTCAGTGAAGTAAGTTCTACATCTGATCTCTTCGTTGCGGATTTGGTCTTGAATGGAGATCTTCATTGTTCTTCGCTCCATTGCTCTTTTGGCAATGCAGAGTCTATCTGCATCAGCTTTCTATAGGCTCCATACCTAGTAGCCAAATACCATGGCTGGAATAACGACACTGTTGAAGGTGTGTTTTTGTGTACATATATAATATGCAGACATAAAAATGTATATTCCCGTAGAAAGCAAATTTAATAAATTAGTGAGTCTTTCCTTCCATCATGCATTAATTTAGTTATTTAGTCTTTCATTAAAGAAGCAATGTACAAAGCGTGTTCAAATGAAACCGGACCAAACTGCAACAAATGAACATATGTACAATGAGCATGATGATGTCACTTTAGGTGTAAACAGCACATACCAACCATCAAGTTTGCAAAATTCATTATCTTCCGACTCATAGTTTCCTCAGCAGACTGTTGAAAACATGGCGGGTGTGATACAGAATCCATCCAGAGTTGATCAGCCAGCGGTGATTCGGTTTCTAACACCTGAAGGATGTCGACCACTTGATATGATAATGAAATTTTGCAAACTTGACGGTTGATATGTGCTGTTTACACCAGAAGTGACGTCATCATGCGCATTGTACATATGTTCGCCTGTTGCAGATTGGTCTGGTTTCATTTGAACATGCCTCGTAGATACATTCTTATTCACATTAAAGCTGATAAACTTGTAGAAATGAACAATAAATTACAAAGTCATGGCCTAAAGAGATCTCATGTATTTTTCTTTCTCCTCAACGGTTTGCACTTTCTGCAAATTTGAACTGTGAATTTGAAGTTTTAATGTAAATAACTCATTCACACCATGATTACTATTTAGATTCAGTGTGATTTTGTTTGCTTTTTTAAGTGTGTTTGTGCGAGTAAATGATGACAAATAAGTTACATGCTGGGAACAACAAATTCAAGTACCAATATGTTTTTATCAATTGCGTATTTTCACAACGGATTCATTGTTCCACACGCCTAATTTCAATGAAACAACATTTTAAAAAAGCTAGGCGAATTGCATGGAGCCATGGTTGTCCGTGCATCTTCCGGCCTGTGCATCTGCCTTCAGCACCATTTCTATTGTGGAGTACCCCACCTTCCACCTCTTCCTGGGGGCTTTTACCATGTTACCAGAGCCTGAAAGGAGAGCAAAGAATAGTAACACTGTAACCTGCCGAAGTGTTGAGTACAGCGCCGACTACCCCATGATGTAGAAACTATCAAGCCAAAAAAATAGAAAAGAAGATCTCTACTACACATGGTAGAAGAGGAGCAACTAAGTCGACTAAACATGTCCAACTCCGTGAGAACAGCATGGCCTTTTGTACCAGAGCCGATCGATTTGATGGAGCTTTGTCGCAGATGGTAAAGGGGTCTGATCTATTCTACTGCACTCTACACTCACTCTAAACAAATTTTTCAAACACTAAATATAAACACAATACAACAGATTATTTATTTAAGGAACACTGACAACTATAAACTCTCTAACAACTTAAATTATTTCTCTTACACGCTTATCTAAAACACTTCTACCGCTTAAACCTAACCTTAACAATACTGTTATTTCCCAGTTCTTTCTCCTCTCCTAAACTGGCCTGCTGCGATCGAACTTGGTTGCAGATTGCCACTGATGGTAAAGTTCGTAGGTTCTAAACCCGAGTATGACATCCGTGGTCTTGTTCGTCTTTGTCAGTGTATGATCAAAGTGGTCAGGATAGACTGCATCAATTATGATCCATGGGATCACTGTAAAACTGCCTCTAGCTGCGACTGACGACTTACATTCACGTGATCAAGGTGATGTCGACGTGATCAGTGGGACTGCGTCAATATGATGAATGGGATGGCTGGAAGACTGCCTATATAAGCTACTGACGACTTGTAATTACGACCACTACATAATATGAGGGTAGTTACCTTGTTTGCTGCGTGCCTATCTCAACTGTCTCTCTCTGTCGCCTAAATATCAAATCAAATCTGCTTCAACTGCATATCTTCGTCACCTACCCTCCACTGAGTGTCTCTTTCTAAAGTACCTCTGTCTCTGAAGTGAAATGTTCTCTCTCTGTCTCTGAAGTGGAGTGTTCTCTCTCTGTCTCTGAAGTGAAATGTTCTCTCTCTGAAGTGAAATGTTCTCTCTCTGAAGTGAAATGTTCTCTCTCTGAAGTGAAATGTTCTCTCTCTGATGTGAAATGTTCTCTCTCTCTCTCTGAAGTGAAATGTTCTCTCTCTGAAGTGAAATGTTCTCTCTCTGAAGTGAAATGTTCTCTCTCTGAAGTGAAATGTTCTCTCTCTCTCTCTGAAGTGAAATGTTCTGTCTCTGATGTTCTCTCTCTCTCTCTGAAGTGAAATGTTCTCTCTCTGTCTCTGAAGTGAAATGTTCTCTCTCTGATGTGAAATGTTCTCTCTCTCTCTCTGAAGTGAAATGTTCTCTCTCTGATGTGAAATGTTCTCTCTCTGATGTGAAATGTTCTCTCTCTGATGTGAAATGTTCTCTCTCTCTCTCTGAAGTGAAATGTTCTCTCTCTGATGTGAAATGTTCTCTCTCTCTCTCTGAAGTGAAATGTTCTCTCTCTGATGTGAAATGTTCTCTCTCTCTCTCTGAAGTGAAATGTTCTCTCTCTCTCTCTGAAGTGAAATGTTCTCTCTCTGATGTGAAATGTTCTCTCTCTGTCTCTGAAGTGAAATGTTCTCTCTCTGTCTCTGAAGTGAAATGTTCTCTCTCTCTCTCTGAAGTGAAATGTTCTCTCTCTGTCTCTGAAGTGAAATGTTCTCTCTCTGAAGTGAAATGTTCTCTCTCTGTCTCTGAAGTGAAATGTTCTCTCTCTGTCTCTGAAGTGAAATGTTCTCTCTCTGTCTCTGAAGTGAAATGTTCTCTCTCTGTCTCTGAAGTGAAATGTTCTCTCTCTCTCTCTGAAGTGAAATGTTCTCTCTCTGTCTCTGAAGTGAAATGTTCTCTCTCTGAAGTGAAATGTTCTCTCTCTGAAGTGAAATGTTCTCTCTCTCTCTGAAGTGAAATGTTCTCTCTCTGTCTCTGAAGTGAAATGTTCTCTCTCTGTCTCTGAAGTGAAATGTTCTCTCTCTGTCTCTGAAGTGAAATGTTCTCTCTCTGTCTCTGAAATGAAATGTTCTCTTTCTGTGGCTCTCAACTCAAATCTGCCTCAACTGTACATTTCCGTCCCCTCCACCGAGCGTCTCTTTCGAATGTTTTTTCAAGTAATCTAGTTCTCAACTGCGTCGCCTGCTCTCCACTGAGCGTCTCTTTCGAAAGTGTTATAATGTAATCTCTGAAGTGAAGTTTTTTCTCTCCGTCGCCTGCTCTCAATTGAGCGCATATGTCGAATGTCTATCTCAAGTAATGCCCCGTACGTCTCTCTGCCGGGATTTATATTCAATCTGCCTCCCCAGATCACGTGATTTCCAAAACGGCCCGCGTTTTTGTCCGCCTGCTTGCCATTAGCCCCCATCCTGTTCGCGTGGTTTCCAGACGACGCGGATTTGTCGGCGGCAACAAGTCTACCACCACTATCTTGCAGATGTAGACACATGGCCTGTAACTTACGTCAAGTTACTAATGTTTACCAAAACTCCTCCCTGCACGGTTCGAGACAAAGTGTACGTGGTTCGATTTGGTTACTCAAATTCTGGCGCGACTGAGTTCGGCTGCACTGACTCAAATCCCACGAAGAAGAAAGAAAACGATGGTTGTCTAAGCTATTTCTATCTTTCTCACAACTGTTACATGTTAAAGCGTGCCTAAGCTCCTACCTATATATTGTCTCTACAGCTAAGATCTGTTACACTTTTCCAACACAGCTGAAGGATAAACTGTATTGTCGGTGACAAGAGAAACCCAAGGCAAGCTAGCAACCTTTTGAGGAAAATAGATGTCATTATTTAAGAGCGAACGAATAAGAAGACATTTATTTGCAATTGAATTGGCAATTATTTGAGTGTTTCCAGCTCAGCGGTTGGCCTGGAATACAGCCCTTTTAAGTGGAAAGTATCTTTTGTTTAGACCACGTACAATAGTTTAGACCTATGTGTTCACTATTCTGTGATTGCTTGACCGCTCTGTTAAAACCAAAATAACTGTTTGTGGTTAAATAGAGCGCGTCTTCATCAAAACAAAGTTAATGTTGTTCCGTTGTTCCACTCGAGCTGAATTCTTCAATTATCCTTGACCTTGTTTATCTGGTGGCGGATTTGTTGGTTTTTGTTTAAAGGTTTGCCTTTCTCGATTCTTCTGGTGAAGACACGCCCTTTCAACCAAACACCATAGTCATTTTAGGTTATATCAAGACGTATTGGTCAGTATATGTATGCATGTATTTATCTGTAGTGTGGATGTATTGGCCAGTGGATGCGTGTATGTACGATGAATCTGTTTGTAATGTGTTCCCTATGGCAGTTTTTAAAGTAATATAGTTTTGCAGGTCATTTCTGTAGTGGAAAAGTGGTCATACCGAGAGAAATCTCAGACATGCCTAGTCAAACTGGAAACGCAGTTATTTCGAACCCGTGTGTTGCGATTGCAAACCAAGCCTGCACTCGATTTACACACAGTCTACACATTGCACATCCCCTGGTAGCGGCTCACTGTGTTGTGGTTCTTCTTATATCCAGAGGGGTACTGAAGAAGCTGACCCTGAGTCGTCCTAGCTGTTATGCAATGCTAGTTTTCCCAGTTAGCTCCCCACTGTGGGGTTTACAGTGTCGATCCCCATCTCGTTTACCAGGCTGTTTCCAGGAGCATGACGAAGACGTGAGGTGAGATTTTGGCCAGTACAACATGTTTCACCTGACCCTGACACTATTCTTGTCTCACCTAAAAAAAGGTTACAAAAAAACCACAACTCATGAACATCAATAGAATAAACTCAAATCAAGATATTCATTAAATAGTTGTAGCTGGAGACAATCAAACTTTGAATCGATATGGCGGTCAAGAACTCTAACTCTGACTTGCTCACCGCCGCGAAGCAGATGTGCCAAAACCACACAGGGCCAGACTGCGCGCTATAAAAACGAATCACGTTAGATGACGTGTAAAAAATAGCAGAAAGCCTGGTTTACTCTAGCTTGACATACTGCACTGGTCTTTCTTTATCTTAAGAGTGCATTGGGTTACTGGAGTCTTCAACAAATAGGTACGTGTACGTTTTTGCAGATCTAAATTTGAAGTTAGAAAGTAGCACACTGCACAGATAGTAGTAGTGAGATAGTCATTAGTTGAGCTTCTCTCTATCTATAAACTAACGCTATTTGTTGAGGCATAGGGCCTATGATAGGTCCAAATAAGTTATAACGAACGCATTTCACTCCCCTAACTGGTTCCAGTCAATCACAGTGACATTTTATGACAATGTTATTTTGCATAGTGAGGTTACCAGTCCCATGAACAGCCTTCTTTAGTCACCTCTCTCCCGATATGCACGGACGGAAACAGGCCCAATTCATGTTTGCCCAGGGAACCACTCGAGTGGATGCTAGTTTAGTAATATGTAAAATGTGTTACATATCCGATAACAATATAGTCATATACTCAGATAGATTTTGTGTAACACCATCAATTTAAATAGGATTGTATTCTACAATGCTGTAGAGTAGACTATGTAACAGTAATGTAGTAGGCCCTATTATGTAACTGTCCTTGGCCTGTATGATAACCGCTTTGTAATGTAAGTGTTTCACCTCACTTTATTTCAATAAAAACAGCTTATCAGTATAGTTAACCATACACACACACACTTTTTCCACACACCCTGTCCCGCATTTTCAAGGGCATTTGTTGTGTAAGTTTACGTGCATAGACTTCAATGTGTAGTGTGAGATTCTCATACCACAGCTTGGCATTCGTTCTGCAACAAATGTTCTGCCTCCCCTCCCTTCCCTTCTGTGTCTGATGAATTCGTTGCGTGCAGTTCTCATTAGCTTTTTTTCAAAACCAGCATAGCCTACTATGCTCCGACGAATTATTACGTTGTACATTTTTAGTGCATGGGCCTACAATGTGTGTGAAATACACAAATTTTCACACTGTGCAGCGATTATCTACACAGGCTGGCTTTAAACCTCAGCTCTATTCCCCATGTATTATGCAATAAATTCCCCATTGATGTATGTTGTTGAATGCCCAGAATGAGAAGGATTACTCTTTATTGCGCCCTAAAAATAATGTTAAGTGACAGGTTGTCTAGCTTTCCTCAAATCCAGAGCGTGCTGTTGATGATGGACCAGGGTACTCCAGGCGGTTGTGCTATGCTTGGCTTCATTTGTGTATCACTCACTACTACGGGGATCATGTCGATCCCTCAACTTGTTAGCCAGGCTGCTATGAAAACAGCCCGTTTCCAGGAAGGGCTACAAGGAAGCCAAGGTGAGGGTCTTGGCCAGTATGTTGTTGCCTGACCAGACGTTAGTCTCTCTTCCCCTCTCATACACAATAGACTAATCACCTCAACACAGACACAACAAGCTAATCACCTATTTGTCTACACAGACACAACAAACTAATCACCTCTTTGTCTATACAGACACAACAGGCTAATCACCTCAACACAGACACAACTCAACACAGACACAACAAGCTAACCACCTGTTTTCTACACATCGAACACAACAGGCTAATCACCTGTTTGTCTAAGAGATTGATTGCAATTATATACTAAAGACCTCTGCGCCCCAGGATAAAAGAGCGACTAAGAAGAAGAAGAAGAATATTTTCAACATCGTTTTCTATACCTATTATTACATCTTAAAAAAAGTTCAAAAATGGGGGTCATTATAGCAGAGAGATGAGGTCTCTCAAGAAATGAACAAATGAAAGAGGAAATGGGGGGTGTTTGAATCTTGCAAGTTTCAAGTATCTCTTAATCTCAAGGGAAGTTATTTTGCCACCTTGTCCTGTTGGAGATGGACGACAAACTCTGAGGTCCTGTGTGCACGATAAGGAACCCTTGGCAGTTGAAAATAAAAAAAGGGCTTGGCAGCCGGAGTTTGGGGACGAAGAAGAAGAAGATATTCTGTCTCCAAGTGGTGGCCTTGGTAACAAACTGCATCCAGATCCCCAAAAATATGTATTGCTGAAACCGGATGTGTTGGGCTGAAAGGTGCAGATATCTCAGCCTCACTGCAAACTATGACAGAATGTAACAAAACTTCCTCTTCAGGATGAAAGAAGTAGAGGCGATATAGAGAATAAGAAAATGTCCCTCCACTTGTAACTTGACACAAAATGAAAGCCTTTTCCATGTTAATGATAAAATAAAGAATGTAGTAAGCTCCTATAAATCATGGGAGTCTCCATTCATCAGTCATTTCTCATATACTGATGACAGGTCATAGGTCATGTGGCCTAGATGTCTAAACACAGGTATTAAAGGTGTTGATGGGAAGTTAGTGAGAAAATGTCGGTTTTTATTAAAATTGTTTAGTTCAGTTCATCCCGTGACCTCCGGAGATTGTTGGGCCACCACTGTTGACACCTCCACAATCATGCGCCATCCCACCTGTCAGTGGTTGCTTTTTGTGCCTCCTGGTGTTGTAGGTTAGTCTATTCATGGATGTTGTCTTTCCATTATTTTCTCGGATATCCTCGCCTTCATTTGCCCTGTACTGTGTCTTGTAGTATGGTATTTGCAAGTCCATTGGACCTCGAGACGTAGCCATATCAAGTCAGCTTATGCCTTTTGATCATTGTGAGAAGTTCATCGTACAGTCCACTTGCATTCTCAGTTAAAACGTTGTACTTCATCATTTGTGATATGGTCCTTGTAGGTGATGTTTAGGAGTCTTCTAAACATCTCATCCTCATGACCTGGATTCTTCTATGGAGGTCTGCTGTAATAGTCTTTTGCAGACGTAGAGGAATATTGAAAGAACCAGTGGGCACATTAGTCTGACCTTTCAGGCGAGGGAGAGTCATTTATCTTTCCATATATGTTTCAATCGTGCAAGCGCTGCTGTTGTTTGTGCTATTCTGGCCAGGACCTCTGGTTTTGATCCCTCATCGTTGATTGCTCAGTCCAGATATTTGAAACGGTTCACTGAAAATTGTACTGTAGAATAGGTTTGGGTTTAGCTAGTTTTTATCATTTTCATATCATATGCAGGCGAGGTTTTAGTTGCAATAGATTTACATGATGAGTTTGGTAGCCTCATTCACAGCCTTCTTTAGATGCCTTTAACACCATTCTTGAAAGTGGAACAGTGGGCCTTTTCTTTCCAACCCGGGTACAACCTAGGTGAGGTTTGATCATGCATTATACAAATAGGCTTATCTCAAGTCATGTCCACTGTTGTGTTAGACTCTGTGGGGAGGTTCAATCTTCTTTTGTGCATATACAAAAATATTGACCTGCTGGATTTACAGTTTTAAAGATTATGTGGGGGTTTGGGTTGCTATAGCTGAGAAGTAAGGTGCTCGTCTCTCAATAAATGAAGGCACAAAATAGTAGGTGTTTAAATTCTATAAGCATCATGTTTCAAGCATCACATGTTCTTAAGGGATGTGAGATCAACATCTAGTCCTATCAGAGATGGATTATACACTCTGATGTCCCATCTACACACTGTGCATGTAAAATAAAACCTCGGCAGTTGAGAACTGAAAAGAGCAGGCTGTTAGAAATTGTCAGGGAAATAATTCTAAAACTACTGAAATTCTTACTCAAAAGTGGCCTGCATGCACACCAAAATCACAACAGACCAATCCCCCTGCACCTGTTTGTCTGTGCACTCGATTGTAAGCATAAACAGTAGAAGAGAAGTGACTAAGAAGAGAGAAGATTATGTTATAGTTTATTGCAGTTCTGTCAAATGTGCATTATGGTGCCAATTTGTACATATCAGATGGGACACATTTGTAAACTAGTGTGCTTTCTCTTTTTACTGGATCTAATGCTGAATACATGCGAATAGTCTAGAAGTCAGTCAAAGTCAAATTGTAACCTTATCTTCGTTCTTGACCTAGCTAATGTACACGCTCCAGTAAGATAAATCATACGCTGTCTAGTGTTCAGTCAGAGCAGAGATTAGCAGGGTATTATTATCTGGGGTTATTCTATAAAAATATTAATTGAAACTCAAGCGTAAGACAAGAATCACCTGAAGTGTTATCTTCCCAAGCTGTTTGGACTGAGTGAATTATTATAGTTTTGGTAAGTCTTAATATTTTATGTGCACAAACTACATTTTTCTATGTTTTATATGCAATACATTTTTTATTAGTTTTAAATGTATGGTACAGAAATGTGTGGGTGTGTGTTTCTTTTCTTCTTCTGTGTTTGTTCTGAAAAGGAAGCTGTGACGTTATGTCATAGTGCGAAATCTGCATCTTTCAGCCCAACGCATCCATTTTGAGCTGGCTTTTTTGGGTACCAGGTTTGCCTTCCCACTGCCATCGCTATTCTCTTAGCCAAACAACACAAGTGCAGCCTGTTTCCAGGGCCGTTGCTTGGATGTGGAATAGGGTCTTAGTCAGCTGTGGTTCACTGACCCTGATGCAAACAGCATGCTGTTTAAGGTTTGACAGATTTTTTCCCTGGCCTTCGTTTTCACTGTTGGTTCCAATTTACAGTATGTTTGGTTATAACTTTTAGTTGTTTGGATGGTTTGTCCTCTCCCTCTTTTAAGGATGTGTCCTTCCCATTTGTTATGCACAGCTTTAATGGGTAATCTCATTATTTATAACAATCTTAATTCATTTGTGTTTTGTGGATGAGCCATACAAGCTATATTATGTATCAATTTAATTGTATTGCAAATGATTTTCTGTTTTTATTCAGTAACTAGCTTGAACTACTCTGTTAAATTACACATTCTGTGCGGTCATATCATGTTTTTTTGTGTATGCAAAGATGGCGCCGTAACTGGCTGCGAGTCTACATTTCTCCACTGTTTTGGATCATTATGGATGCCGCCAGACCACGGATTTGCCTGGAATTCACACTAGTCGACGACTTACACTTGTGTTCACGGATATGTGGAGTTGTTTTCCGTCTGGACTTGTTATTTTGTTCTTTTTTTGTGATTTCTTCCATCCGTTTATCCTGGTCTGGACGCCGGCTGAATGGCGCTACGCTTAAACTAGTTATACCTGTGTCGTATCTCACAGGTTAGTTCTGCCGGTTCACCTTCACGAATATGGCGTGTAGGAATTTTAGATGCTACTATGATGAACTGAATACAGCTGGGGAGAGATGCCAGACTCACTGACACGCTGAGTGTTGTCCATACGACCTCTTGTGGTTATCGAAAAGGCACGACAAACTGCGTTAGATGCCTTTCCACCTTTCTACCCAGCGGGTTACATGTTTACGGAAAGGCTTCGGTGGTAACTCTGAGGCAAAATCTGCATCCTATGCTATCTCCAGTCATCTCGATGAATGTCTTGCCACTGGCAAAAGGTAGCTTAGTCTCTGTGAGTGAGGTTGACAAAAGGCGCAGTTTCTTCCTCACTTTAATCCAAATCTCCGCGCAAGTCACCCATTTCAGCGGACACAGCAAGAGATATGACTGTCCACACGGCTGAACAAAGAGAGTGGTCTTCATCACTTGTGATGGACAAACTATCTGTGTATGAATAAGGCTAATGTTAGACAGACACATATGTCGACTTATAATTGTTTACCTGTTATGAGATTTTAATAACTTGATGATTGCAAAACACTTTCTTATAAAAACATTAACTTTTAATCCTATTTTAATGAAGTTCAGTTTCCGAATTTACTACAGATTAATGAAAAGGATGAATGAAAAGATGGTTGAAAATCAATTTGTTGAGGTCAAGGATGGACTCCCACATCAGTGAACCACCCTCTAATACCTTGTCCCAGGTCCCAGAGTATCCGGTTTCCAGTTAGGAGCTGGCAGGGACTTCAAGTTGGTTTCTGTGTGTTTATAACACATCCCCAGGCCTAGCGAGCCACACTGTGGAAATCGACCTTCACCTCTACAGCCTAACAAATCAAGTCAAACTGCTGGTTATTGGACGGCGTGGGCTAGTGAATAGGTGACACGGCTCACAATCTGAATGTGCTGGGTTCAATCCCTGTCACAGCACCGGCTGTTACCGCGGGGAAGCAAACCCTTAGAAAATGCAGGAGGAAGCAGACCCTTACATAAAATGCATGCTGAAGTTGGATGCACTGGGCCGACAGACGCAAAATAAAAACAACAGTGCAACGCACACCACCTTGGGGAATAGAGAAATAACGTGAACGCAAAAAAAAAACACCAAAAAATACACTGCTGATTCATTCTAACTGCAAGCAGACCTCAGGGTTTCTTATATGATCTCACCAATAAGTAAAAAGACCCCCTTGCAACCAATTATTGGAGAGAGCGCATGAAGTACAGATGCCTTTATGTATTGTGTTCATGAATTATGAAAAGGCTTTTGATAGCATCAAAATAACTGCAGTGCTGAATGCCTTGATAATCAGAGAATTGCAGAAAAATACGCTCAGCTGATAGAGGAGATAAACAGCGGGCGTACAGCGAATATCACCGTCTTCTATAGACTGATTACCATTCCGATACAACTTCGCTTCCGACAGGGTGATACAATCTCACCAGAGCACTTTACAGTAGCCCTTGAGGAGGTCTTTAAAAACCTGGACAGGGAGGATAGGGGCATAAATATAGACAGGAAATTCTTATTCATCTGAGATTCGCTGATGACATAGTCATCCTCAGCCACAGCATTAAAAAAAGCGGAGAAAAGACTGAATGAGCTCAGCAGAGCAAGTGTTGCAGTTGGCTTATAAATCAATATAAGGAAAACCCAGTACACTTTCAATACGTTTTGTCCAAAAGGAGATATGCGTCTTGGAGATTGTCCAGTTGCAGATAGACTCCGCATTGCCCAACAAGCGATTGAGCGAAGAACATAGATATCCATTCAAAACCAAATCCGCAGTGCAGAGATCAGACATTGAACTTCCTTCGCTGACATCATAGATGTCGCGCTGTTACGAAAATACAGATGGGCCAGCCATGTGGTGAGCATGCCGGATAAGAGATGGACATGTAGAGTGACGTACTGGTGGCCCTACAACTTCAGATGCCCTAGCGGGGGACTGAGGCTGATGTGGAGAGATGGCCTGAAAGAGGACCTGGGTACAACATGGTACACCAGGGGAAAAGCGCGAATTGAGTTTACTCAACATTTGGCTATCGGGCATTAGACACACAGGCCTGATTGAATACCAGGATTTAGAGAGATTTAGAGAATGAAAAGGTTTGATTTATATAATGATGGTTACTGTTGTTTGCGAATGCCCACAATGAGTAGGTTACCCATTTGTGTGCTCTGAAAAGGACGTTAAGTGGCAGGTTGTAGTAGCTTTCCTCACATCCTGAACGTGATGATGGTGGACTGGGGTCCTACAGGCGGTTGTGCTATGCCTCACTTCATCTGCGTGTCACTCACTACTACGGGGATCACATCGATCCCTCACTTCGTTAGCCAGGCTGCCATGAAAACAGTCCGTTTCCAGGGGAGGGCTGTGAGGAAGCCGAGGTGAGGGTCTTGGCCAGTAAATTTTGTCTGGCCCTGACTAACATGTCTGATTAGTATGTTGAACCTGACCAGACATTAGTCTTCCTTCCCATATAATGATAGTAGAAGTGTTACTATAACTGACTATTTTTGTTGTTTTGGGCAAATTTTCGCTGGTAATGGATTGTACTGGCTCATCTCATATCTCGGAGCTTGCTAAAGAAGGTGGACCTGGATCCTTCTGGTTGTAGAACAATGCAGAGCTTATTAGTAAGTTCACCACTACAGAGATCAAAGTATTCATTTCCCAGCTCATTGATGAGGCTACATTAACACAGCCTACTTCCAGGAGCATGTCATGAAGGTGTGGTCTTGGTCAGCATGTTGCACCTGTCCCAGAAGCTAGCCTTAGCACCAACTTGCTATTTTTTTTTATAGAATCTATCCAGAAAACTACAACATCAGCATCTACATTATTGTCATTATATTTACTATTACACACCATGTAATAGTCATAAAATAATCTCCCTATGTTTTTTTGTTGTTTTGTTTTGTCCGCCTTATTTCTCCATTTCCCAAGGCGGTGTGCATTGCACTATGTTTTGCGTCTGTCGACCCAGTGCATCCGACTTTGGCATGCATTTTATTTAAGGGTCGACTTCCTCATGCATTTTATAAGGGTTTGCTTCCCCGGGAGAACGGCTAGTGCTGTGATGGGGAATGAACCCAGCACCTTTCGGCTTGTGAACCGTGCCACTTAACCACTAGCCCACACCGTCACCGCAAATAATCTGAACTTGATCCTTTCCTGAACCCATATTTTTGTGTGTGGCCCATTCAGATAACATTACCAGGTAAAGATTGGCATAGCTTACCTATGCAAAAAAAGAGTGTTGGTTTTATTGCTTATGCATACCAAAATGGGCTATACCATAATGGGCTATACCATAATGGGCTAAAGGATAGATGCTATTGAATCAATTATTGGTGTAGAGAGTAATGTGACTTGTTTGTTGTTTATGTATATGAAGTAGTATGGATATTGTTTATATTGCTCGTATACATCATTGATCAATTGAAGCATGTTAGACCACCACTACAGTTGGCCTCTTTATAGAAAACCTGTTTCTGAGCATTGTCAGCGGCGGTTTTATAGCAATGGTATTACGTGATGAGGTTGCTAACCCTATCCAAGACCCTCTTTAGACACCTTTTACAGTATCTTTGGTATGTTACAGTGGGCTTATTATGTCCTCTCACGGTATCGCTTGGGTGTACAGAGGCTATGAAATTGTAGCATTCTGGAATGGTGCTGGTGTTGTTGGAGAAACATAATAAATATTAAAACTTGAAAATAATTACAAAGTTTTATCATTTATAACAATCAATCAAAACCCTTGAACTCCCTGCGAAGCATAGGTCCTCAACAAATACTCGTCAAGTCTTCCTGTCATGTGCCATCATTTCCAGGTTCGCTAACGCCTTTCTTGCTATTTTGTTAGGACTTGCCTTCTTCGTGAGTGTTTAGGTCTGTCTTGACTTCTCTTGCTCTGATGATTGATATACAAGAGATAATTTGGTGTAGTCTTAGATATGATCAGAGTATGTGTATCTGTTGTACTGACAAATGTTGATGTATTTTGTGAATGCTAATAGTTTGTACACACGACCCACTTGGTAAAACTGATGTGCTTTGTATACGTAGTCTGTCAAAAACAATGTATCTGTGACGTTGACTAATGTACTTTTAGCTCAGATGATAATTACAAATGATTCAATGTAAAATATCTCTCCAGCTGACATGTTGTAGTCAGTAATTAAATTGAATAAGCAGAGGTGCCGTTGCACAATCATAGATACCGTTTATCTTTCTCTGCTGTACATTCTTCAGTTTTGAAGGAGAATCTTTTTGTATGCGTGTAATCTTGGTATGTTACATATTTTATCTTTGGTCTGAAAGGAGGCCTTAGTTCTGTTTGTTGTGGAGATATGTATTGTGAGCATGTATAAAAGAAGTTTTGTAAAACCTTGTGACATTTGATAAAGCTTAGGACAAAAAAAATGGAAGACATGTCGTGACAAGTTGACTGAGAGAAGTTGTGATTGTCTCCAACAAAATACTACATTGTTCAATAGACTGTAGTTGGGTGAGATTTGTCTGCAGTGGCACTGGGCAGGACAAGGCAGATTTTTCAAGTGTAAAGGATACTTGACACTCATGACAGAAGTGTGGATGTGTTGAACATAAAAGGTCAAGGTAGCTCCATACCAGACACTGCTGTTGTGGATAAAGTGCAATGAACTTCATTGTGCTGGGCCTCAGCTAATTTTATGAAATGGAGTGGTCAGTTTCCTTTTTCGCTGTCTTTCCTTCCCAAACATTAAGATAGGTACCCATTTACAGCATGGTCAACTTGAATGTGTTAATTATGGGGATAGCATTTGTCCTGAAAAGGTAGTTGTGACATTGTGTTGTAGTTTACAGCGAGGCTGCAAAATCTGCGTCTTTTGATTCTACACATCCGGTTTCAGCAGACCTTTTTGAGTACCGGGTTTGCCTTCCCACGGCGATCCAAATTGTCTTAGCCAGGGCCGCCGCTTGAAGACAGAATAGAGTCTTGGTCAGCTGGGGTTTGCTGACCCTCATGCAAGCAGCCAGTTATGAGTCACTGGTTGCTGTCAGCTCATTCACTTCTGCATCTTTGACCCCTAAAGGGGATCTGATATTGTATCTTTGCTGTGAGAAGGGTGCATTCTGTTACTAGATGACTGGACATTGTTGTTGTTGTTGAATGCCCACGGGGATCAAGATGCTGAGCAGCGCATGAGCTCCAGTGGTCAGCAACCCATAGCGGACTGCTAGCGTCAGGGCAAGCGAACCAGAGCTGCCAAGACCCTTCTATACCTCCACGCGGTGATCCTGGATAACAGGCTGCAGCAGGGCAGACTGGCTAAGGAGAAGGGATCGAAGAGGGAATGCTAACTCGGTACTCAAAAAATGCTTGCTGAAGTCGGATGTGTTGGACCGAAAGGTGCAAATATCGCAGTCAAGCTGTAAATTATGACACAACGCATTCCGTTCTCTGGACTACATTCTGCTACTTTAGCCCTTTCAGGGTTTGTTAGTGGGAGATTGAGAACGAACGAAGAAGAAGAAGAATGCCCACGAGTAACTTTACTCTTTTGTGTGCCTTGGAAAGGGCTTTAAGTGCCAGTTGCAGTAACTTCGCTCATATCCAGAGCGTGCTGATGAAAGTGGAACAGGGTTCTCCGGGTGGTTGTGCTATGCTTGGCTACATTTGCATGTCGCTCATTACTACAGAGATCACCTTGATCCACCACTTTGTTAGCCAGTCTGTCCTAAAACAGCCAGTTTCCAGGGAGACTGTATGGAAATGAGGAGACGGTCTCGATCAGTATGTTTTACCAGACCCTGACTAACATGTCAGATCAGTATGTTTTGCCTGATCCTGACTAATGTCTTGTAGCATACGGAACGGGGTTTTGCTCTCCCGGCTCACTGAGGCCGCACCTTGACTATCCACCTTTGCGGTCTTAAAATCTATCACATCAATTAATACTTCAATAAATTAAGGACACTATTTCCAAAACAATAAAAACAAATTCTTTATTTCTACACGCTACAACTCTTGCACTCTTCCACCATGCACAACTTTCTTCATGCTCCTATCTAATGATTATCTATGACTTCAAAACCCTAACTACTGCTAAACCTGAAACTATTGTCCACAGTCTACTTTCCGTACTTGGCCTTCTGAAACGTGAATCCGAATTATGGCGTATTGACGCCGATGGTTAATTCGTGGTTTAAACAAATAGCCAAGGTGAACATCCTTGACTCCGTTCCTTAGCGATGACTGTCGATCTGCGTGGTGGATATAGAAAAACTAGGCTACTACTGTGAATCTACGATGACTACAAACTTAGTGAAGGCAGCCACGTGTTGGCGCATGTGGACCACGCGTGTTAAACTAATGCAGACTACCCACGTTGTAACCTGGCGCAGGTTGACCACGTGTAAAAATGGTAAAGTTTTCTCTCAGCCGATCTAGATCTAACAGGAAGCCTGTTCTCTCCTACAGCGGGTAGCTATGACTGGTCTAGGCTGCTAGTTTGAGATCTCTGCAATGCCTATAAACTTGAAAGGTCGTCCACGTGTCTGACGATGGTTAAAATGTTAACCTGGTGAAATTCTAATTACTCACAAATGAAAATCAGTAATACTTTGCTTCTATAAACTGGAACTCAGTCAATGCGATGTTCACTCTTCTCTGACTGTCTCTCTGAATCGTCTCTCTGAATTAATCCCTAAATCTGTGTCTCTGTCAGTTTCTCTCTGAATGAATCCCTCTCTAAAATATTCATCTCTCTGAATGGGTCTCTCTCTCTCTCTCTCTCCAAATGTGTCAGCTCCTGGGTTGCACCGGTTTTTATAATCCCCGGACTATTTTCTCTGCCTGGTCCTAAATTCAAAATGACGTCCTGGGCGCCTATATTAATCCCCCATAGGTCGCTGCATAACTGACGTGAGTGGTCAGGTCCTGTGGAAAGTCCACCCTTAATTTTAAACAAAATATATAATTACGCTTGCGACATAATTCTAGAAAAAGCTAAGAGATGTCAATATGGAGACAAGATTTGTCTGGTAAGACTAAATCTGTCACAGTTTAATCAGTATATTTTACCAGACCCTGACTAATATGTCTGATCAGTATGTTTTGCATGACCCTGACTAACATGTCTGATCAGTATATTTTACCAGACCCTGACTAACATGTCTGACCAGTATGTTTTACCAGACCCTGGCTAACATGTCTGATCAGTATGTTTTACCAGACCCTGACTAACATGTCTGACCAGTATGTTTTACCAGACCCTGGCTAACATGTCTGATCAGTATGTTTTGCCTGACCCTGACTAACATGTCTGATCAGTATGTTTTGCCTGACCCTGACTAACATGTCTGATTAGTATGTTTTGCCTGACCAGACATTAGTCTCCTCTGTCCCCATGATTGGACATGCACTTATGAAAGCTAAGAAGCAGTTTAAGTTAAAAATATAAGGAAAACCATGAAGACACAGCTACAAAACTGACTGACAGCGTGTATACTTGGAGAGACCGGAAGAGAGATATATTGAATGACAGCTGTGCAATCATTGTCGTATGTACACTAAAGGAGTTTATGATTGATTTCTCCTATTTGTAACCTTTCATGTTGACATCTTCATCAATTAAAAAAAAATGATTGAAACCAGTCTCTGCTATAGGATTACCTCTACCTTTTAATATTAAATTAATATTTATATTAATATTAAAACAGGTTACCATTTGCAGGCTCTTTTGCTTCAAGATGGCACTGTCTTATAGTAGCTTGTCAATGGTTCACAATGCTGCAAGTCTTTGGTCTCTCCAGAGATCATTTTAAAAACCACATTTCTCTGTGTTAATATTGGCTCATAATATTTATTGTTGTCACAGGGCACCGTGACTTGTATTAGATATTCACCTTCTCTCTATCATGGAAGAACAAGCTGTTAACTCTTTTCACTCTGCATTTTATGTCCTTCCACATTATCTTCTTCTTTTGCTTTTGTTCTCAATCTCCCACTACTAAGTCCTGAACAAGGCTTTGCAAGTAGCAGGATGTAGTCTTGAGAACGGAATGCGTTGTATTACTAGTTTACAGCTTGACTGCGATATTTGCACCTTTCGGTGCTATGATATTTGCACCTTTTGGTCTGACACATCCGTCTTCTGCATTATGCTTTTGATACAGTAGTTTATTGTTTGATATGATCTCTTATAATGCTGCAAGGGTCATGCTATCATGAAAATTATAATGATAAGGGTGAGTCAGTCTCAGCAATATGCTACCATAATAGACGAGGAACTTAACTATTACAAGATTTGTCTGCTGAAGTCGGATGTGTCAGACCGAAAGGTGCAAATATCACAGCCAAGCTGTAAACTATGACACAACGCATTCCAGACTACATCCTGCTGCTTGCAAAGCCATTTTCAGGACTAGGAACGAAAAAGAAGACAAGATTTGTACAAATAGTGTTCAAACTTATGGTGTGTTCAAACTTGTTGTTTGCAAGGCCAGGTCTATAGTGTATTGTTTCTAGAGTTTTCTTTCAAACCCAGAAAATGATGCCACTGTCAGCAGGCTGTATATCTATATAATTTATGGTGTATGCAATACTATGAATTGGAAGAGTTCTTTTCCCCGAACGGGGTTATTTTATTATATCTTATTAAGAACTTGGATACTGCGTGGAATAGCATACCCTTACATAAAGTATATGCTGGGCCGACAGGCGCAAATTAAAAACATAGTGTAACGCACACCGCCTTAGGAAACAGAGAAATAAAGTGAACGCCAAAAAAATCAAGAACTTAGTTGTTTGAGTCTGACAATATATATTCTCTTTTCTCATAGTAATTCCTCTTCTACCCTGGGGGTGGTAGAGGTCCTATATACTTACAATCGAGTGTGTGGGCAAACAGCTTTTTGATCTGTTGTGTCTTTTGTGCGACGGAGGGACCTCCACCTCGTGCAAGCCACTACTGAGTAGAAATTGCTTTTGAATTTTTGCCAGGACACCGGCTAACAGCCTGCTCTTTTCAATCTTCAAATGCTGAGGGTTCTTGTGTACAATGTGTATACAGGACTTCTGAATATATCGTTTGCCTTGATTGGACCAGGCACAGATCTTACCTCTCATGTGACCAGGAAACGCAGGAAACTTGCGAGATTCAAAATTCACCATTTCTCACTTTCATTTCTTGAGAGTTGAGCGGCTTACCTTTCAGCTGTAGCGACTTCCAACAATAGAGATACTGCTATCAATTTCTTAAATAAACGAGCAGTCCTGATAATTTTTGAAAAATAGATTCCACTTCACTTGACTAATTCGCTTATATTTTACTTTGGAGTGCCGATGTCTTTTATATTTTGCGATTACATAGAGCAGTAAAAAACAAATACTATCGTACAATGGTCATATTTATTTCTGGAATAATTATGAGTTCTGAAAACTCTTAAAGAAAAACATATGTCAAGTTAGATTATATAAAAGTGTTTGTGAGCTGCCTGAAAATGAAAATTCAAGTTTGGCACACGTTCTCAAAAAAACTACGAGAGATGCATCCCCTGAATCCGTCACTATGCACAACATATATGTGAGAACTGAAAGAAAAAAATGTCATGCAATGATTCTACTCATGACGTTTTATTTCCTGTTCATTCTGTGTTATTTAGTGGTGTTTTTGTTGTCTAAAGGTTAGACATCTCAAAATGAAGATCGCTGTCATTGGCCAAAGTGTATTTGGTGCTGAGGTCTTTCGGCTCCTGCTTCGAAATGGACATGAAATTGTTGGTGTGTTCACAATTCCAGATGTCAATGGAAAGGCAGATCCATTAGGTAATATTTGTGTAACTTTCATCTAGTTGGTCATATTTGTTCTAGATAAAGACGAGTGGTAAGGGTAAAGACAATGTGACAAAGAATGATGGAAGATGAGGCTTGGGCAGATGAAGTCTCATCGGCTGAATTTTAGAAGACATCATAAAATAAGAATAGGGGGATAGCATTCATCGCAGACCTGTCATTTGAGGAGGACCAGATGTACATAAATTCGTCTTTGACATTTTATAAAAAAAAGAATATTGTAGTAACTAAGAAGATCTGTGGTCATTATTACCTAAGGCCATCTGATTAAAGTGTGCTGTGAAGACACCCGTTGGTAATGATCTGTAGTCTTGGTGCGATGCTTCAGTAATGTACCATGTTTCCAAGCCATGTGGCATTACCTGTAAATAATGAAGGCAAAAATTTATGTTCAATTATCACAATAACACTTTATTTTTCTGTCACCGTAGCTATTGCAGCTGAAAGTGAAGGTGTTAAAGTGTTTAAATACCCTCGCTGGCAAGTTAGAAAACAAGTAAGTGTTGTTTATTATGTCATATTTATTTTAAACAATGTTTTTCCATGTCTATGGTATTGTTTGTTATTCTAGTATTATCTGTACAATTATTTTAGTGTTATCTGTACAATTGTTATTCTAGTGTTATCTGTACAATGTTGCTCAATATGTTTAGCATGCTACTCAACAGATTGAGTCTGCCTGCGGACAGGGTGTACACAAAATCCCAATGTGGCTTTAGAATAGGTAGACAGATTCGTCAAGGGGTGCAAGCAGTTTGGGCTCACCATAAGCCTGGAATAGACGAATAGGCACACAGGGTATTACCACTTCCCACCCCCATAAAGATTAATGGCATCACTCTGGATGTCGTCAACAGCTTCACTTATCTGAGATCTGCCATCAGCAATACTCTCTCACTCCAGAAGGAGATGGACAGTAGGCTTGGCAGGGCGAATGCCGTCATGGCCTGTCTGACGAAGAGAGTCTGGTAGAACAATGTACTGTCTCACTACACAAGAGTCCAGGTCTATCAGACCTCCGTTCTTGGCACTCTTATGTATGAAAGCGAGACTTGGAGCACTTAGGCAAAGCAGGAACACCTTTCACATGAGGTACCTACGGTGTATATTGGGGATTGGGTAGCAAGATGAGGCCTTACAGCGAGCAAACACTCACAGCATGTACTTGCTGTTGACGGTTGGGGCATGTTTGCCACATGCAAGATGTGAGGCTGCCAAAGGATATCCCCTATGGACAGGTGGTCATTGGAGAAAAATTGGCTGTCCCATACTGCAATTCAAGGGCGTATGCAAGAGAGATGAAATCCTGCAACATCTCATCCGAGGGTGGAAAACAATTGCTCAGTATCAAGCTGTTTGAAGACACATCAGTTGGAGGAGACATAGGGACTCCTGACGCTCGTAGAGGCCTTTTGGGTGCAGCGAAAACAGAAAGACTGGAGAGATGAGGAACACCCCGGCAAGAAGAAGTCGAGCCCTTGCCTTTAACCATTACCCTTTTATTATAGTGTTATCTGCAATTCTTATTCTAGTGTGATCTGTACAATTTTTATTCTAGTGTGATCTGTACAATTGTTATTCTAGTGTGATCTGTACAATTCTTATTCTAGTGTGATCTGTACAATTCTTATTCTAGTGTTATCTGTACAATTGTTATTCTAGTGTGATCTGTACAATTCTTATTCTAGTGTTATCTGTACAATTGTTATTCTAGTGTTATCTGTACAATTCGTATTCTAGTGTTATCTGTACAATTCTTATTCTAGTGTTATCTGTACAATTGTTATTCTAGTGTGATCTGTACAATTCTTATTCTAGTGATAATTATACAATTATGTTAGCACTTTTACTTTCACCTCTGTGTGTGTGTTAATGACTAAGACACCTCTTGACATTTCAGGTCATTCCAGAAGTCCTAGCTGAGTATACAAGTCTGAATCCAGAACTCAATGTGCTCCCGTTTTGCTCTCAGTTCATCCCTAATGAAGTCATTCTGTTTCCAAAACACGAAACCATAATTTATCACCCTTCTCTCCTGCCACGACACAGAGGGGCTTCAGCCATCAATTGGTGAGGAATACGTGTCTGTCCATCTTTCTTTCTTCATGTATCTTTCTCATTCTTTTTCCTTTTGTCCTCTTTTGTCTTCATTCCTCTCCATTTCACTCTTTACAAAGCAAAGGACCACCAGTATACATGACCCCTTACAGGAAGCTTGTGCCAAAACACTTTGTGTGCTCTTGCAGTCATGGTTTCCTTAGTGATTTGTGTTACATAATGAGGTTGCTAGTTCTACATACAACTCTTGTTAGTCACCTTTTATAACATGCATGGACGTGCAGTGGTTCTATTATTTACTCCCAGGAAGGGACGCTGGAATCCACACAGTAATGCTTTTGCCTCATATTTCATATACCATTATGAGACATGTGTTTGTGCTGATATTG
Organism: Ariolimax columbianus; assembly: GCA_036924085.1. Classification (NCBI taxonomy): domain Eukaryota; kingdom Metazoa; phylum Mollusca; class Gastropoda; order Stylommatophora; family Arionidae; genus Ariolimax; species Ariolimax columbianus. The sequence goes on from JAVGWX010000009.1 coordinate 3,294,728, forward strand.
CTGTACATGAAAAACCCTGTGGAAGCAAAAAGGCTTCATCAACAAAATATAAGTTTTTATGGCTTTAAAGTTTTACAGGATGTGGAAGTCGACAACATGCCTAACACTCTTTGGGCCACTTTTACACCATGCATGGCATGTTAACTGTATTGTTTCTTCTTCATCTGGGTGTGTTCTCAATCTCCCGCTACCAAGTCCTGAGCAGAGCTTTGCAAGTAACAGGATGTAGTCCGGAGAACGGAATGCGTTGTGTCACTAGTTTACAGCTTGACTGCGATATTTGCACCTTTTTGTCAAAAACATGCGTCTTCAGCAGCAACTGTATTGCTATTTCTTGCTCCTTTTTCTTGACCTGATGATTCATTGTGCTGTGCTGTTATTGCTGTTTGTGAGAAACATTGTTTTGTTATTGGTGTGTGAGAAATGTTGTCTCCTAACTCCTAACCTATATGACCGATTTGAACCTTGTTGCAACTGGCTTTTTAAATATTTTGGCTGAAATTAAAACCTATCCTTTGCACTATTTGGTGAATGTTAGGGCAATGGGCCTTTATTTCCTATCCCTGTAAATCCCCCTGATGAAAAACTCTGTAATGATTAAGATATTGAGAAGTGGGATCAAGATGCTGAGCAGTGCACGAGCTGCAGCGGCCAGCGACCCATAGCTGACTGCTAGCGTCAGGACCAGCGAACCATATCTGCCAAGACCCTTCTACACCTCCATGAGATGATCCTGGATCACAGGCTGCAACAGAGCAGACTGGCTAAGGAGAAGGGATCGAAGAGGGAAGGCTAAACCGGAGTAAAAAAATGTTTGCTGAAGTCGGATGTGTTGGACCGAAAGGTGCAAATATTACTGTCAAGTTGTAAACAATGACACCGACATTTTGTTCTCTAGACTACATTCTGCTACTTAACCTTAGGCACGCTACATAATTAGTGACTAAATTTGACCTAATTAATTTTCTTAATTAGTCACTGTGGTAGTCGTCTTTCAAAATTTGTAACTTTTATGTTTGTTTGTCAATAAATATGATTTTCTGGTGTGTAGATACACAATAGCATAACGAACATGTGGGTGTTATTGTTTTTGTTGTATGTTTGTTAGTTTTTGAGATTTAAAAAGATGAAGTTGAAAATTTATGAAAATCTCGGGAAAAATTTGGACTCGACCACTAGGCCTAGTCGCTTCGATAGAAAACCATGGAAACCACAACAACGTATCGATACTGTGTTTACAATATCTACACAACTGTTAGTTTCCAATTCAAACGTAGTTCTTTCATTTAAACAAACAAAATAAACAGATCTACGCGATAAAAATCTTTCTCAACAACCTACTTCCCCTTTCGCAAAAAGTTGGCTTGCTCCAAACGGCGTATACAAAATTAAAACTGTTCAAAAGCCATTTGTAATCGCACATACGATACTTTAACCGGCAAAATATCGTGTATATATGGAGGGCGTAGTCAGCAGTAAAAAATGGCTGTCAGGAGTGACTCCGTTGAAAAAAAAAATTTTTTTTTCCGCACACCGTTTTTGCAGGCCGAGCTGGTTCAAAGAGACAGGACATTGGAGTGCTACAGGTTAAAGCCCTTTCAGGGCTTCATAGCGGGAGATTGAGAACAAACAATGCCAAGCCATATTCAGAAGTCATAATTCCTTGCTTCATATTGTTATTAACTATATTTTGTGACTGTCCTGTGTCAGGACCCTGATGTGTGGTGACAAGAAGGGAGGCTTCACTATTTTCTGGGCTGATGATGGCTTGGACACAGGCCCCATCCTGTTAATGAAGACAACTTATGTGGATCCTAATGAGACTGTCGACTCATTCTACAACCGTTTCTGCTTTCCTGAAGGCATCAAAGCAATGGCAAGTTTTGTTTCAGATATTACAACTTTTAAAATGAGAAACTCTTGCAATGTCATCTTCTCCTATCTGCTTTTAGATTATCATGTACACACATATGCTCCTGGTTTTTGTCAACCACCCTAGTGTATTACATGTTTATCCCTGTGGTGGAAAAAAAAAAGGTTTCTTATCTTAGCTATAAAATAATGTTCTGGGAAGTCTTCTTCTTCTTCGTACGCATTTTCTGGGAAGTAAAAGTAGCATTAAACATTACTAGACCACACACAAAATGGACACAATTTTCCCTGCTTCTGCACTGTTTTTCAGCACATCACATTTTACTGTGGTTGTTCACTTTGAAATCACCATAAAACACTGATAATGTTCTTTTATAAGATCGACATATCTGTTAGTTTCCACTACATACGTATTTATAACATCTACTTAAACAAACTGGAGAGGAAGACTAACGTCTGGTCAGGCAAAATATACGTTTGAACATGTTAGTCAGGGTCAGGCAAAACATACTAGCCAAGACCCTCACCTGGGCTTCCTAGTAGCCCTCCCTGGAAATGGACTGTTGTCATTGTCATGGCAGCCTGGCTAATGATGTGAGGGATTGACATGATCCCCGTAGTAGTGAGTGCCATGCAGATGAAGCTAAGCATAGCACAACCGCCTGAAGGACCCCGGTCCACCTTCATCAGCACGCTCGGGCTGTGAGGAAAGCTACTGCAACCTGCGGCGTAACGTCCTTTTCAGGGCGCACAAAAGAGTAACCATGTGTGCATTTGCAAACAACAACATAAACAAACTAAACAGATCTTCCTCAGAAATGTCAGTTGCAACAACTTAACTTCATCACCCTCAATAATGGGTTAACCTTCCAAATCCACGTGAAACCAACAAAAATAGTAAAAAAATTGTCTCAAGTCAAAAAGCCATTGTATTGTTATCAGGGTAGACGGAAGTGGTCTCGTTTTTTTATTCAGCCGATTCTTTAGCATAAACACAGCGAATACACCGGTTAGTATACAGAGCCAATGCCCGAGGCAAATTTTTTCGCCAGTTCAGTAAAGGTTAACATGAATAAAGGACAGAAATTATTTGAACAAAATGCGTACTGGCAGTTCTACATAAGTAGGTCGTTATCAGTGCTGAAATTTAACCTAATTTAATAGTGCTGCATTATACTGCACTTCCTCACAATTTGGTTCACATCAATTATTCTGTGTCTACTCATATTTCTTGATTCACTATTCATTATCTGGACACGAAAGGAGGTTAAACCACTTCCACACAGGTTGCCTGAGGCAAATATTCCACATCCAATGGCAAGATCGAGTCACTAATATCGAGGTTCTCTCAAAGGCTAACATGCCCAGCATCCATGCACTGTTAGAAAAAGCACGACTAGGGTGGGTCGGACACCTCGTCCGTATGTCAGACGAGCGGCTCCCGAAGAAGCTTCTCTAATGCGAGCTGAGAGGGATTGGACGAGAGAGGGCGTCCAAAGAAACATTTTAAAGACGGTCTGAGGGACTCACTGAAAAGTTGCCAGATAGACATTGACACCTGGGAATGTGTTGCACAAAACAGATCTAACTGGAGAAGCGCTGTCAAAGCAGGTGTAGCTAGTAGCGAAGACCACCGTGTTGTGAAAGCCCAGAGCAGACGCGAGACCTGGAAATCCAGAATAGCGGGAACACCATCACCTTCTACAAACCTCGTGTGCCCGTTATGTAGCAGATGTTTCTTTGCCCGCACTGGCCTGTTCAGCCACATGAGCACCCACACCCAATAGGGAAATCTGTGACAAGGATGATGTCGGCGGTCCTCATCGACAACGATGGACAGCTATTATTATTCATTATCATTTGTATGTGTGCTGTTTTTTGTTTATCCAGTTGACCATAAAGATGTTTAGCATCTCAAAATGTTTGTATACGTCAGTTACTGTTCTCATTGACAACAAATGTTAACCTTGCTTATATTTCAGCTTACATAAATAAAAGTTTAATTCTTTTTGTTAATGTATCTAGAAACATAGCTGGTCATTACCTTGCATGGATCTGGATCTCAGATCCTTAATGGGGAGGACAGATAATGCTCACTGGACCTCCGTGCATGGATCTCAGGACCTTACTGGGGAGGACAGACAATGCTCACTAGACCTCTCTGCATGGATCTCAGGTCCTTAACCCTACCAGACCGCTGTCCCCATTTTTCGGTAATTTCCTTAACTGCCGCTAAACCGCTGGACCTAATTTTCGATAATTTGGATAGTACGTCATAAAATGCATCAGAATCTAAAAATAACCAACCAATCGTGATCAATCCTCGTGATTAGTCATTGCAAATGGCTGCCCCCATGTTTGAATTGATTTTGTGGGGTTTAACGTGAACAAATTCGGAAAATTTACAATGAAACGAACGGCTGATGAACCAAGCACTTCAACAGGAAAGCAAAGTAAGTCTAGGCTTATGACAGTCCAACAGGTGATCAATAATTTGGTTGATTCAGACTCTGTTCAAGTGAAACAGACAGTGAGTGCTCGAGTGATGAGATGAAGGCTTTTCTTGGACTGAGGATCTATATGGAATACTCATGTATAAAGCCCAGCTATCAGGATTATTGGACAGATGAGGGCTCTTTGTTGTGTTTACTCCCGGATTTCGAAATGTTATGACTCGAGACAGATTCTTTGCCTTTTGCTGGGTGGATTGGCACACAAAGGTGGAATATTGACGCTAGATGAAAGGTAAACCTATTTTCTACAATGTCTCCAAGTTACATCTTATTCTAACCACTTGTTTGCATGTAACTAACATTTTTCTATATCATGTTGGTTAATGCTCTGGAACCCAGGAATGGGGGACAGTTGGGTTCAGGGCCTTAGGTCTGGTAGGGTTAATGGGGAGGACAGACAATGCTCACTGGACCTCCTTGCATGGATCTCAGGTCCTTAATGGGGAGGACAGACAATGCTCACTAGACCTCCTTGCATGGATCTCAGGACCTTACTGGGGATGACAGACAATGCTCACTGGACCTCCTTGCATGGATCTCAGGTCCTTAATGGGGAGGACAGACAATGCTTACTAGACCTCCTTGCATGGATCTCAGGACCTTACTGGGGAAGACAGACAATGCTCACTGGACCTCCTTGCATGGATCTCAGGACCTTACTGGAGAGATCAGAATATGCTCACTGGACCTCCTTGCATAGATCTTAGGTCCTTAATGGGGAGGACAGAATAAGCTCACTGGACCTCCTTGCATGGATCTCAGAACCTTACTGGGGAGGACAGACAAATGCTCACTGGACCTGCTTGCACGGATCTCAGGATAAATTTCTAGAGAGACATCCGCTGCCGGAGCACCTAAAAGAAGCACTTTGCACAGGCTTTCTAAAATGATAGCTTTCTGCTTCATAAGACATGAAAGAGAGTAGAAGGAAGCTGACTATTCTGTATGTAATCTGAGCATGATTTTTCCTGACACTAAATGTTTGCATATTTGTAATGAATGTAGATAGCGTTGCTTCGGCCACTTGACTTGTCATTGTAATCTGAGCATGATTTTTCCTGACACTAAATATTTGTAATGAATGTAGATAGCGTTGCTTCGGCCACTTGACTTGTCATTGTAATCTGAGCATGATTTTTCCTGACACTAAATGTTTGCATATTTGTAATGAATGTAGATAGCGTTGCTTCAGCCACTTGACTTGTCATTGTAATCTGAGCATGATTTTTCCTGACACTAAATGTTTGCATATTTGTAATGAATGTAGATAGCGTTGCTTCGGCCACTTGACTTGTCATGTGTCTTATCACTTTGTCTCACTGATGTTTTTCAACTAAAGTGTATTAGCTGTTGAAAAATTTCAAACTTTGTTGTAGGGTGAAGCTGTGGAACTGATAGCTACTGGCCGTGCCCCCAGAATAGTTCAACCGGTAGAGGGAGCAACTTATGATGCGCTGATAAAAAAGGATAAAGTGCAGGTAATTTGATGTTATTGTATTTTATAAAAAGTTGAAGGTCAACCAATACACAGATGGGCATAAGTCAGTGGTGTATGAAGTAAAGTGTTGCAAAAACGAAAACAAATGTATTTTCATTTATAGTATTTACGTGTCTTCTACATCTTTTTTCCTTTTCGCTTCAGAAGGGTAACTGCTGAAGTCTCCAATTCCCCCTTCTCTTACAGGGTCAGGTCAGGTCAGGTTATCCCGTAACCGGTGAGGTCGTTGGGGCACACATGAAGACATCCTCACAACTCCACGCCATCCCTCTCTGTCAGAAGCCGCCGCCCGCGACTCCCCTGGTCGGAGACCGGTCCACTCTTTCATGTTGTCCCCCCATCTCTCCCTGGGCCGGCCTCCTCGTCGTCCGCCATGCACCCTCCCGTGGAAGACCGTGTCCGCAAGACCATTTGATCTCGATATGTGACCACACCAAGTGAGCCTCCTTCTCCCGACAGCCGCCAAGAGATCTTCGAAAGGCCCTACCGCTGTCGTAACTCCACTTCGGATTGCCTCGTTTGTAACTCGATCTTTGTACGTGACGTTTAAAAGTCTTCGGAAACATCCCATCTCCAAGGCCTGCATCCCCCGCCGAAGGTCAGCTGTAACTGTCCATGTCTCACACGCATAGAGAAATACCGACAGGACCAGTGTACGCATCAATCCGATCTTCGCGCGCAGTGCCAACCGTCCATCTTGCCAGATTTTGTCAAGCCGTGCAAGCGCCACCATTGCCTGTGCCACCCCGGCCAACACTTCACACCTTGATCCTGTACCGCTGACAATCGACCCAAGACATTCAAAACGGTCAAGCACCTCGAGTTCTCGACCGTTTGCTTTCACCTTGCTGTCGAAGCCCACAGCGCCGCCTGTCACCAGATCTGTCTTTCCAGCGTCCCATCTCCACACCACAGTCAAGAGCCGTCCCATTGAGCCCTCTGACCCACTCCTGGAGCTCCGCCTCCAAACCCGCCAACCCGTCGATATCATCTGCAAAACGAAGGCCAGTAATCGTTCGGCCCCCTATCCCGACAGCACCAACGTGACCTCCAAGTGCCCCACCCACAATTCCCCCAAGGAATATATTGAAAAGAGTTGGAGAGAGTGTACACCCCTGTCTCACACCAACTGATGTGCGAAACCAGTCTCCTCGCCTCCCATTCACAAGAACTGCACCAGACGCCTTGCTACACAGGTGCCCAAAGACCGTTATAATACCTCCGTTGATATCACACATCCCCATGGTTGCCCAAAGCACTTTATGGCATACCCTATCAAACGCCCTCTCAAAATCCACAAACACATGATACAGCATCTCTTTAGGGCTGCTAGGCGAGAGATATCTTACAGGGAGTCTGTAAGAAAACAGTAATGCATGTTTTACACAGATGTGGTTCCTGTAGCAATTCTTTTTACATGGCAGTGTTGCTAGTCAGTGCAGGAATGGTGTCTTTTCTAAATAAAATAGTATTTAAATGAGGTTGCCCCGTAAAACTTCATTGCTACAAGTAATGTTTGTATAGTTTAAAGTCGGTGCTTCCAATGAATACATTTCCTGAGAAGTTCAAGTTGAATAGTCAACTCTTGCTTACACTTATCATTGTTATATTGAATGCATAGTTTGAGTTATTACAAGCCAGGTTTGTTTTACTGCGTTAGGGAAAAATACTCCTGCTGAAGTCGGACAGAAAGGTGCAAATATCGCAGTCAAACTGTAATCTACGCCACAATGCATTCTGTTCTCTAGACAACATCCTACTACTTGTAAAGCCCTTTTCGGGGCTTGGTAGGGGGAGATTGAGAACAAACAAAGATGAAGATGGAGGATGGAAAAATACCAAAGTACTAATTATCACAGGTTTAGAGTAGGCAATACTGAAAAAGCTGGCTTCTGACTTCACTTAGTTACTCCTCTTCTACCCTAGGGGTGTAGATGTCTTTAAATATGCTTGCAATCAAGTGTGAGGACAAAAAATTGGTGATTGGCCTGTTGTTTCTTTGTATGATAGAAGAATTTATTGTTCATCTTCAATAGGACTAAGCCACTCTCAACAGATGATATTCTGAAGGCATCCCGAAATCATTCAATGACCTTCTGGCCTCCTGCCTGTTAGATGATAACACTACAGAAGTTTGATGTGGGAGAACAGGAAAGGGTGCTTGAGAGAACCTGGAAATATGTGTACAACCAGTGAGCTCCACAAACTAGCTCCTTCCGCGTTCGTTCTCAATCTCCCGCTACCAAACCCTGAAAAGGGCTTTGCAAGTAGCAAGATGTTGTCCGGAGAACGGACATTGATATGGAAGTAGGCCCACAGGAAACAAAACCGCTCCCACGTTGGAATTACAAACGAGCCGACTGGGACAGATTTGCAATCCTGACAGATGGGCTGTGTGAAACCATCAACACACGAAACAACAAAATGAAGCCCATGGTGGAAAGCCTAAGCAAGGCAATAATGCAAGCCGCCACTGAAACCATCCCGAGAGGAGCTAGGAAAAAGTATGCCCTACTGGAATGATGAGTTGCAGAAAGTGGAAGATGCAGTAACAAATGCTAGGAACATGGCAGAGCGAGAACAATCTATGGAGGCAAACATCGCCCTCAAAGCCGCCACGGCGAAATACAAACACACTCTCAAGCAAACAGCAAGAGAAAGCTGGAAAATCAAAACAGAAAGCCTAAACCTGGATAAAGAAGGGAACAAGCTATGGAAGCTAGTCAGAGCCATGAACGACGAAACCCCGTCAAACAAACAAATTACCATCAAGCAGGGCGAAAACTTGCTCACCGGTAAGAAAGCCGCAAACGCTTTTGTCGATCACTATGCCAGAGCAAACCACATCGAGGTCCCTGCAGATAAGCATACAGACATTAGCGAAGAGCTAAAGGGACACGAAAACATAAATACGGCTCCTGAAGAGCACATGATGGCCAAATTAACAATGAGCGAAATGGAAGAGGCTATGAGAACATTAAGGAAAAGGAAATCTCCCGGAAAAGACAGGATAACAAACGAAATGCTGATGGGGCTGGGCCAAACAGCGAAGAGGAAACTGCTATCGGTCCTGAACCAAAGCTGGAAAAGGGGAATTGTACCCCAGGCATGGAAAGACGCAGTACTGGTGCCAGTACCAAAAACAGGAAAGGACAAAACAGATCCAAATGGATACAGGCCCATCAGCCTACTGAGCTGTGTCGGCAAGCTGATGGAACGTATGATAAACACCAGACTGATGTGACATCTGGAAGAAAAACGAATACTAATTCCACAGCAAGCCGGCTTTAGACAGCACAGATCCACTGAGGACCAGGTCATCCTCATAGCTCAGGAAATAGAAGATGCCTACCAGGCACAGAAACACACAGTAGCTGTTTGGGTGGATCTGGAAAAGGCATTTGACAAAGTCTGGAAAGACGGACTTAGAGTCAAGCTAAGAAGAAGTGATGTTTGTGGGAAAATGTACAAGTGGATCAACCACTACCTCAAACAAAGAACGGCCAGAGTCCAAGTACAAGGGCAGATGAGCAAAAAGGTGACACTCGAGCAGGGAGTACCCCAAGGGGGAGTACTGTCACCCACACTCTTCCTGGTATATATAAACGACATTACAGAGAATATACCAAGGAGAGTCCATAGCTCAATGTTTGCAGACGATCTGGCTATGTGGACCTCTGAAAAGAATCTCACCATAGCAAGAAATCGGATGCAACAGGCCCTAACATCGCTGGAAGAGTGGGCGAACTCATGGCTGGTCAAAATAAACGAGGAGAAAACCACATGCACAATATTCTCGCTTTCAATAAAACCCCAAAATACCAAATTAAATCTAAATGGCAAATTCCTGCAGCCAAACGACAACCCAACCTATCTGGGAGTCACATTTGATCGGCGCATGACATGGAAAAGTCAGATCGAGAGAAACCGAATGAGAGCCAGAGAAAGAATGGCAATCATGAGGAAACTTGCTGGCACAAGCTGGGGAGCAGACGAAGGCATACTAAAGAAACTGTACACTAGAAGAGTGAGACCAGTTCTCGAGTATGGTATTGCGGCATGGACAACAGCAGCAAAGGCAAACTTCGATAAAGTTAGCAAACTTCAAATCCAAGCCATGAGAGTTATAACAGGAGGCATGAAGTCAACGCCAATTGTAGAACTTGAAAAGATTACAAAACTGCAATCCATGACCGACAGAAGAGACTGCGGAGCCCAGCTGCAGTCAGAGAAACTCCGAAGACTGACGGACCATCCAATGTACCAGAGACTAAACAATTTGGGAACTGGGAAACTAAAGCGGAGAAACTTTGCAGAAATAGCCAAAGCAAAGATGCACGAAGATCCCATAAACGCACTAACAACACCAAAACCCATCACTACTGTACGAAAACCTACCTGGAGGCAGGATATATTTCCAGAGGTGGTAGAAAATATACCAGGTATTGTAAACAAAAACTGCCAGACTGAAAAAGAAAGGAGAGATACTACGCTAAGCTTCATATCGAAAAGCTACCCAAGCATGGACTGGACCCATGCATACACCGACGGTTCTGTAACAAACACTACACAGAACGGAGGGGCAGGAGCATTCCTGAACCTACCAAATGGCAGACAAATAACACTGTCATTCGCTACTGGTAAGTACACAAGCAATTTCAGAGCGGAGGCAGAGGCACTGAGGGTGGCAGTGGAAGAAATGGTGACACACAATGAAAATGAAAGCCATATAGTCCTGCTTACAGATGCTCTCACCGTAGTCACAGCTCTAAAAAGCCAGAAAAACACTGAGCTTAATGATTTAAGAGCAGCACTCTGCAAACTGTGCCAGCAGTCCGCACCAAAAAGGGTAGTGGTACAGTGGGTCCCATCACACTGCAACATCCAAGGCAACGAGGAGGCAGACAGACTGGCAAAAGAAGGTGCAAGACTACCACAAACAGATATTAGTATGACTTACGAAGAGTCAAAACGGCTTATCAAAGCCAGATACATGACCAAATGGGAAATCGAACATACTGGTTACACCAAAAACGATGCCTATTACCAGTTGAACCGAAGAGAGCAGGTCGTTGTCTTCAGACTTCGCACTGGCCACAATAGACTGAGGTACCACCTATTCAACAAATTGAAGATAGGGTGTACCGACGAATGCCCGTGCGGTACCGGTAAAATGACCGCTGAACATCTGCTGCAGAACTGCCCGACATACGAGGATCAGAGAGAGCAGATGTGGCCATCACCAGTGGAACTGCAAGACAAGCTCTATGGCAGTGGCGACAGCCTCAGGATAACCGCCGCTTTTTTCGAAAAAATAATGGTTACTGTCTGACTGCGTACGAAGAAGAAAGAAGGAGAACGGATTGCGTTGTGTTGCTAGTTTACAGTTTGGCTGCGATATTTGCACCTTTCGGTTCAACACATCCGTCTTTGCCAAGCACAAACTAGCATTATCCATGCCCTACACCACTTGCTAATAGAAAGAGAGAGACTGAGCACATTTGGGTCTATCTGAAGTGCAGTGATGTCCATCCTGTATAAAATCATAACTGTAACATTAATTGAAGATTCCATGTGCTGTACATGGCTGACTTCAATCAGGTTGTATCATAAATACAAATTTTAAGTTATTTGTATCATTGTTCTTTTATTTGTTATATTTGGAGGTCTCCGTGGCAAAGTGAACAAGCCATTTGCCTCGTGTTTAGACGGCCGGGGTTCGAATTTGAGCTGGTGCTGTTGGTTAATGACAATTTTTTCAAGAGATCCCTAGGTTCATTGCTGGAGCTACGAAGTTTGTGCATTGTGCGATGCTCTCGGCAAGCGGCATACCATTCTGCTGAGAGAGACTGAGCCAAATGGGGCAAACCGGAACAATGAAGTTGAGCCCTTGCCTTTAGTCTTTTGTTATATTTAAGAAAATATTTCATGTTCCTTTCAGATCAAATGGAACCAGACAGCTCAGGAAATCCACAACTTTATCCGTGGCAATGACAAAGTGCCAGGAGCATGGACAAAGATTAATGGAGAAGTTTGTTACAATTACTTGCTCAAACTTTCTTTTCCTAATCCCATGTTTTTTACTTTTTGTTTGTTCAATACAATCTTGAATTTGCTCAAACTTTACTTTACTTCCTCAGCGCTATATCCTTTCTACTTCAGGCTCTTCTCTATTCTTCTTCTGTTTCTTATTTGTATCTTTATTGTTCTTTTTTCTATACAATTGATAAAATTACTCAACCTGTCTGTTCTATCTTAAATTCCGTCTCTGTAATTGTTTGCCACAATCCATAATTTGCTCAGACATCTGTTTCATCTTAAATCATGTCTGTGTAATGGAATGTGTGTGTTTCTTTTTTAGTCCCATCACTTGTTCTCTTTTTTTCTATATAATCTGTAATATGCTCACACTTTCTGTTTATTCTTCTGTCCTATGTCTGTATTTATTTTTTCCATTCTCAGTCCTAGCTTTCTCTGCATAATCCTTTCTTTCCTTCTCAGACTCAGCAATAGTTACTTTCTTATATAACCTCCATGATATCTTCTTCTTCTGCGTACACAGTCAGACAGTAACCATTATTTTTTCGAAAAAAGCGGCGGTCATCCTGAGACTCTCGCCACTACCATAGAGCTTGTCTTGCAGTTCCACTGGCAATGGCCACATCTGCTCTCTCTGATCCCCGTATGTCGGGCAGTTCTGCAGCAGATGTTCAGTGGTCATTTTACCAGTACCGCACGGGCATTCGTTGGTACACCCTATCTTCAATTTGTTGAATAGGTGGTACCTCAGTCTATTGTGGCCAGTGCGAAGTCTGAAGACAACGACCTGCTCTCTTCGGTTCAACTGGTAATAGGCATCGTTTTTGGTGTAACCAGTATGTTCGGTTTCCCATTTGGTCATGTACCTGGCTTTGATAAGCCGTTTTTACTCTTCGTACGTCATACTGGTATCTGTTTGTGGTAGCCTTGCACCTTCTTTTGCCAGTCTGTCTGCCTCCTCGTTGCCTTGGATGTTGCAGTGTGACGGAACCCACTGTACCACTACCCTTTTTGGTGCGGACAGCTGGCACAGTTTGCAGAGTGCTGCTCTTAAGTCATTAAGCTCAGTGTTTTTCTGGCTTTTTAGCGCTGTGACTACGGCGAGAGCATCTGTCAGCAAGACTATGTGGCTCTCATTTTCACTGTGTGTTGCCATTTCTTCCACTGCCGCCCTCAGTGCCTCTGCCTCCGCTCTGAAATTGCTTGTGTACTTACCAGTAGCGAATGACAGTGTTATTTTTCTGCCATTTGGTAGGTTCAGGAATGCTCCTGCCCCTCCGTTCTGTGTAGTGTTTGTTACAGAACCGTCGGTGTATGCATGGGTCCAGTCCATGCTTGGGTAGCTTTTCGTTATGAAGCTTAGGGTAGTGTCTCTCCTTTCTTTTTCGGTCTGGCAGTTTTTGTTTGCAATACCTGGTATATTTTCTACCACCTCTGGAAATATATCCTGCCTCCAAGTAGGTTTTCGTACAGTAGTGATGGGTTTTGGTGTTGTTAGTGCGTTTATGGGATCTTCGTGCATCTTTGCTTTGGCTATTTCTGCAAAGTTTCTCCGCTTTAGTTTCCCAGTTCCCAAATTGTTTAGTCTCTGGTACATTGGATGGTCCGTCAGTCTTCGGAGTTTCTCTGACTGCAGCTGGGCTCCGCAGTCTCTTCTGTCGGTCATGGATTGCAGTTTTGTAATATTTTCAAGTTCTACAATTGGCGTTGACATCATGCCACCTGTTATAATTCTCATGGCTTGGTTTTGAAGTTTAACTTTATCGAAGTTCGCCTTCGCTGCTGTTGTCCATGCCGCGATGCCATACTCGAGAACTGGTCTCACTCTTCCAGTGTACAGTTTCTTTAGTATGCCTTCGTCTGCTCCCCAGCTTGTGCCAGCAAGTTTCCTCATGATCGCCATTCTTTCTCTGGCTTTCATTCGGTTTCTCTCAATCTGACTTTTCCATGTCATGCGCCGATCAAATGTGACTCCCAGATAGGTTGGGTTGTCGTTTGGCTGCAGGATTTTGCCATTTAGGCTTAATTTGGTACTTTGGGGTTTTAATGAGAGCGAGAATATTGTGCACGTGGTTTTCTCCTCGTTTATTTTGACCAGCCATGAGTTCGCCCACTCTTCCAGCGATGTTAGGGCCGTTTGCATCCGATTTCTTGCTATGGTGAGATTCTTTTCAGAGGTCCACATAGCCAGATCGTCTGCAAACATTGAGCTATGGACTCTTCTTGGTATATTCTCTGTAATATCGTTTATATATACCAGGAAGAGTGTGGGTGACAGTACTCCCCCTTGGGGTACTCCCTGCTCGAGTGTCACCTTTTTGCTCATCTGCCCTTGTACTTGGACTCTGGCCGTTCTTTGTTTGAGGTAGTGGTTGATCCACTTGTACATCTTCCCACAAACATCACTTCTTCTTAGCTTGACTCTAAGTCCATCCTTCCAGACTTTGTCAAATGCCTTTTCCAGATCCACCCAAACAGCTACTGTGTGTTTCTGTGCCTGGTAGGCATCTTCTATCTCCTGGGCTATGAGGATGACCTGGTCCTCAGTGGATCTGTGCTGTCTAAAGCCGGCTTGCTGTGGAATTAGTATTAGTTTTTCTTCCAGATGCCACATCAGTCTGGTGTTTATCATCCGTTCCATCAGCTTGCCGACACAGCTCAGTAGGCTTATGGGCCTGTATCCATTCGGATCTGTTTTGTCCTTTCCTGTTTTTGGTACTGGTACCAGTATTGCATCTTTCCATGCCTGGGGTACAATACCCCTTTTCCAGCTTTGGTTCAGGACTGATAGTAGTTTTTTCTTCGCTGTTTGGCCCAGCCCCATCAGCATTTCGTTTGTTATCCCGTCTTTTCCGGGAGATTTCCTTTTCTTTAGTGTTCTCATAGCCTCTTCCATTTCGCGCATTGTTAGTTTGGCCATCATGTGCTCTTCAGGAGCCGTATTTATGTTTTCGTGTCCCTATAGCTCTTCGCTAATGTCTGTATGCTTATCTGCAGGGACCTCGATGTGGTTTGCTCTGGCATAGTGATCAACAAAGGCGTTTGCGGCTTTCTTACCTGTGATCAAGTTCTCGCCCTGCTTGATAGTAATTTGTTTATTTGACGGGGTTTCGTCATTTATGGCTCTGACTAGCTTCCATAGCTTGTTTCCTTCTTTGTCCAGGTTTAAACTTTCCGTTTTATTTTTCCAACTTTCTCTTGCTGTTTGCTTGAGAGTGTGTTTGTACTTCGCCGCGGCGGCTTTGAGGGCGATGTTTGCCTCCATGGATTTTTCTCGTTCTGCCATGTTCCTAGCATTTGTTACTGCATCTTCCACTTTCTGTAACTCATCATTCCAGTAGGGCTTATAGTTTTTCCTAGCTCCTCTTGGGATGGTTTCAGTGGCGGCTTGCATTATTGCCTTGCTTAGGCTCTCTACCATGGGCTTCATTTTGGTGTTTCGTGTGTTGATGGTTTCACACAGCCCATCTGTCAGGGTTGCAAAACTGTCCCAGTCGGCTCGTTTGTAATTCCAACGTGGGAGCGGTTTTGTTTCCTGTGGGCCTACTTCCATGTCAATGGTTAGCCTGATCGGCCTGTGGTCGCTACCTGCCAGTTGGTTTAGCACCTGGCGGTCTATTTTATAGTGTATGTCCTGTGTGGAGAAGGCCAAATCTGGAGTCGAGGTGGTATGCCATGTTCTTGAATAGAAGCTAGGGCTATCCTCCGGCCTATTGATTAGGGATAGATTTGCATCTATCTCCCAATCCTCCACTTCGTCACCTCTGCTGTCTGTGTCAGAGTATCCCCATCTCTCCGAGTGGCTGTTGAAATCTCCAACTACTATGCAGTTGGAGTCTCTGACCTCCATACTTGAGAGCGATAGGTCTCTGTTTGGTGGTCCGTACAGATTGAAAATGCGGAGCTTCGTCTCTTGAGCCATTATGTCAACTCCTACAATTTCTGCTTGTCCGGTGTGATTGACAGGTACCGCGCTACTCGGTATGCTGTTTCTGGTCAGTATCAGGACCCCTCCTTTGTGGCCTTCTCTATCTAGACGGAAGGTCTGGTATCCTCTGATTGAGAATTTATGGTTATTGTTGAGGTGCGTTTCCTGGATACATGCCACGTCAATCTTACCTTCATGCAGGTGGTGTGTTAGGGAAAGTTTTTTGTTAATGACTCCCTCCGCATTCCACTGTAGTATTCTGAGGGTCTTGAGGTTTTGGCCAATAGACGTTGCCCCATAGCCATGTGCCTTGACTCCACGACACATGGGTGGGTGACCACCAGTAGTCAAGATTTACGTTGCACTGTTTTGTTAGGCTTGCGGCCCCGTGCATCCGATTTCAACAGGCGTTTCTGTAGGGATGCCCTCCTTAGCCTTTGGCTGTCCCCAGCCTATCTGCAAGGCAGCAGTTGTTTACGATCAGAGTTTTCTCTCCTATGGAAGTTCCTCCATGATATAAAGTGTTATAGTTAAGACTCCCCCCAACCACCACCCCTTCCCAAAAAGCTACCTATATTGATGATTCGCCTTTTAGCTCCAAGTGAAGTTAAGGGCCACAACTACAGCTTGCCCCTTTACAAAAAGCCTGTATCTGATCATTTCAGGTGGTGGTTTGTATAGCAATGATTTTACATAATGAGGTTGCTAGTCCCATGCATAACCCATGTCAATTGCCTTTAATGAACTACTTGGGAGGTTACAGTGGACCCGTTCTTTTCTACCCGGGTACCACTCGAGTGATGTTTACCCATAGTAATAATAATTTGTCAGCATACTCTTTTATATTGAAAAACATGTGACTCACAGAGTGATTAGAGCATTTGTTCTCACAGCAAAGGTACAAGGTTCGCTCCCCAGTAGTGTTATAGAAGCCAGTGAGGCACCACATTAAAAGCTGTGAAATAGTTCAATGTAGTCTCTAAGACTTCATCCCTGACAGCAGTGTCTGCTATGAAACTACCTTTTCCTTTTTTTCTTATTTTTGTGTGCCTTTTAAAATTTATTTCTGCTTTAGAAGTTTAAAAATGGCAGTCGCTTCGGAAAATAAAATAAAACATGGTTTCGACTCCGGACTCCGCCGTCTTTGTCACGGATGCTTGATGCAGAGTGCCCTGCATCTCGTAGTCGCTCCCTAGTCATCTTGTCCTTGACTTGCCACTGGGGTCGGGCGGATCGAGACGAGAGAGTGAGGATAAAAAGTAATCCTTACTAAAAATAGCGCTAGCAAATAAATTATGCCATCATCGTCTACGATGGACGGTGGCCTTAGCCTAAGTTATGGAATTAGTGACTGGACATTTACATTCCATTGGTCTTTTTAAACACTTACTAAACTTGGCTGTCTTTTAATAAGTTATGCATTCTTTCATGATTCTGTTGCTTTTGTGTTTTCTCTCTCTCTCTCTGGACCATCAGGTTTTTTAACCTGTGAATATTTTATTAGCTCACCTGTAGTACCTAGGGAGGAAAGAGTAGGCCTTACTGTAACCTTCCAATCATGTTGTAAAAGGTGACTAAAGAGGGTTGTGTATGGGGCTAGCAACCTCATCGTGTAAAATGATTTGCTACAGAAACTACCATAGCAAAAGTGCACATCAGTGCCTTGATACAGACTTCCTGTGATGGGCCAGCAGAGTTGGTTACCCAAACAGAGGATAAGAATGTAGTAAACCTGTAATTCTGGCATTCAGTCAAGTTTAACACGTGTCTGATGCCAGGTAGCTAAATGTTGCTTGAACTCATTTGTCTTGGTTACCATGCTGGACCACGGACTTCACTCAAGCCAGACCTCCATCCATTTGGTGGACGTCTGAGTAGGCGCTTGAAGTTGTAGTGCTACCAGCAAGTCCGAATGTTGAACAACGTCCTTTCTCATTAAAATGCATAATGCCTGTATAACTATTTGCATTTGTTGAGAATTGCAACAGTTTGTCTTGATAAACGTCTGTATCTAGGGAGAACGAGGATGTACACAGAAAATGATGGCATGGTTTGTTACTTGTGGACAGACATGGGACATGTGTATATATGCATCTAGTAAATCAGATGCTGGAAACCAACCATGAACCTAGTACGAATAACTAAATAAGGGTCAGAATGACGAACCAAGGAATACATGATATGATGCATTTTATGGACCCACCAGATAGAACTGCAGAAAAAATAGTGTTATTAATATGTAAAATAAGTTTCATGATTAATTTGTTCCTAATGAAATGCTATCATTGTCTGACAGCAAATTACTTTCTTTGGCTCACGAGTGTGGTCTCGTCTTCCTCCTCGAGGTACAGAAATTAACATTGAAGGAATGAGCAGGCCAGCTATTGTACACAAAGGAGGCTTTGTTCTCTTTGGCAATGATGGAGAGATGGTAGGGACCAATATTTTTACCTCTGTTCAGGTTACTTAATGATACATGTCACAAAATTATTATTCTTGTCTAATTCTTTTATCTCCATATGAAGCAGGGGGTGACCACTGTAGATTGTCTTCTTGCAGGAAGCTTGTATCATACTACTTATGCCTGTTTTTACTGTAACAATACATTTTAAATAATGTGGTTGCAAGCTCTATGCACAACCTTGTTTCATCACCTTTATGACATTAAGAAGGTTACAGTGGTTGCATTCTTTCATTCACATGTACACTCTGGTGGAAAAAAATCAATTGACATACAAAATAGTGGTAAAATTGAATGGTTTATCAAGGTTACAAACTAAAGCTTATGGGGAAGAGAACTTTTGAAGAAGATGGTGTTGGATAGGCAACACATTGCAAAAGCTTCAAGTCAGAATTACCAGACAATCTCTGTCATGGAATCACAAAGGAAAAAGAGGCAAAGGAAAGCCAATGAACATGCGGTGAAGAGACGGAGAACAATATCAGAAAAAGCTGGAAAGACCTGGAGCAAATTGCACAGGTCTACATGAAGAGGAATGATTGATGGCCTAAGCACCCCATTGTGGGAAAAGTGAAGAAGTAGAAACTGAGAAATATCAACATGACATGCACATCAAGAAATCAGTTCTGATGTAACTGGAGAGCCATTATATGATAGCCTGCTAGAATTGTGTGCCTGGCCTTAACTCTCACCAGAGTGCACTTAAAATGGATGTAATTTTCCCTGCACCTGCATTAATTTTCAGCACGTCATATTTTACTTTGGTTGTCGACTTTAAGAGCGTGTAACCTTTTTATTAGTAGGCCTATAGACATGATTTTATTATGTGTAGAGACATAAATGAATAAAAAAACTTATTGGTGTTATTGTTTTTGTTACGTGTGTGTTGGTTACTGAGATAGAAGATAATGGTGAAAATTTATAAAAACAAAGCACAAACCTTTAGACTTACCAATTAGGGAACGTCGCTCTTCATATAATCCATTGGAATCACAACAAAGTACCAATGCTGTGTTTATAATATCGGCACAACATTTAGTTGTCACTAAAAGCGTATTTATTACATCTATACGAACGAACTAGACTGAACTACTTGACAAAGATCTGCTACAACAACTTACTTTACCATCCTCAATAATGGGCCAGTTCCACACTGATTGAAAAAGAAGAATATATCCTTTTAAAACTGTTTTATCATAGTCAATCTACACTTTCACGACTAAATTTGGAAGTGAAGGAAGCTACGATTGAGTACTATCAGATTAGCCACATTTTTGTACGGCACTCCGCTTGTGTTTTATATGGTATTGTAGACATCTGCAAAAATGTCAGCCTCCGGTGCCGCAAATTGGGGTTTTTTGTTGGCATAAAATAACAGCCTTGGGTGCGGTAAAAGTTAACCGCCAGATTTGATTTTATACAAAAATTCTTTATTGCGCATTTAATATATATTGATTATACAAAACATTAATGATACCAGTTTTCAACATGTAGTTAAGGGGTTAGGACATATGACAAGAATGCCTCAAAACTTCTCCACCAGACAGCAGGCTGTTAGAGCAAGAAGATGATCATGAAACATAAGGATTGACAATGTTAAAGAAATATAACAGTGGCGTTGACTGAAAATAACAACTGCTGCACAGATGGGAAATGAAAATATTTTGCATCTCCTCATGATGCCTAATGGTGATAATGAAACAATAAAGAGATAATTTGAGCGAGATGACTATATTTTGCCCTCAAGTCGAACCATAATGTTGTAGGTTGGATGATGATAGTTCATGATTCAATTGTTTTTTTAAATGGGATCTATTAGAACATAAACTGGCTACAAAGGATTGTATCAAGCAGAACAGTAATATGTAACAAGCAATCGAGCTGGTAAAAGGAATGATGTCTTACTTACAATTTGATAGCTTTTTCTGATGTCTGCACTTTATGTGGCATTTTACATTTGTACTGATGTCTGCACTTTATGTGGCATTTTACATTTGTACTGATGTCTGCACTTTATGTGGCATTTTACATTTGTACTGATGTCTGCACTTTATGTGGCATTTTACATTTGTACTGATGTCTGCACTTTATGTGGCATTTTACATTTGTACTGATGTCTGCACTTTATGTGGCATTTTACATTTGTACTGATGTCTGAACTTTATGTGGCATTTTACATTTGTACTGATGTCTGCACTTTATGTGGCATTTTACATTTGTACTGATGTCTGCACTTCTTGACATCTGGATTTGGCAACTCTGTATAGTCATAATTTACTCTCAATAGCCATTGGCTGCCACAAGACTACCTGCAAGGCAGTAGGTAGTTTGAAGACATTTTCCTCTTTTCTGGTTGTCTTATTATTTCTTCGTTTGTTCTCAATCTCCCGCTACCATGACTGAAAAGGATGTTGTCCAGAGAACGAAATGCACTGTTTCATAGTTTACAGTTTGACTGCAATATTTGCACCTTTCAGTCCGCCACATCCAACTTCAGCAGGAATTTTTAAGTGCCAGTTTAGTCTTCCCTCTTCGATCCCTTCTCCTTAGCCAGTCTCCTCTGTTGCTGCCTGTTATCCAGGATTATCGCTTAGAGGTATAGAAGGGTCTTGGTAGCTCTGGTTCGCTAACCCTGATGCTAGTAGCTATAGGTTGCTAACCACTGAAACTCATATAATAACCGCCTGGTTTATTGGCTTCATCTAGCTAACCTTCTCTTTTAAGTACATCAGAGACTTGTACTTTGCCCATTTTTCCTGATAGTGAGAACAAAAATGACAGGGGCTAGACCGTTGCTGTCAGAGGCTATGTATTAACTGAACTTATGTCTTTATACTGGTTTAGACGAGTCTGTAAACCACCCGTTTCTCATTCCAGTCGTGTAGTTTCGTTACAGAGAGACCGGTGGACGATTGGAATGATCATGCCCCACAAAGTCAGTCCTTCTGGAGCTGCAGGGGTTTGTGCAGTGAGTTCTTGGGTTGACATAGGCAATTTCTTTCCTGATCAGCGAGCCAGGCTTAATATTAGGGTATTGTAGGAGAGAGCATTTAGTTAGAATTGAGATTTAATCTGCAATTCCACTCTTAACTAGGAGAGCATTTTTTTACCATTTTAAAAATGAGTGAAAGTAATCTGCCACAATTGACCTCCTTGTCGTTAAGGTGAATGTGAGTCAAATTCAGTATCAGAGTGGGAAAATGATTCCGGCCTCAAAATTTGGAAAGGAGGATGCCTCCACTCAGAAACTGGAACTTACACAAGAGGAGGAGAAAATCATCGATAACCTACAAGTAAGTTACAGTATTAACCTTAGGAATACACAGAAAGAAGAATGAATTGTGCGAATGAATACAACTTAGTACATCTTTCACAAAATACTTTGTTAGAATAAAGAGAGATGGGGTGTTACCAGGACATGCAAGAGGGAAGGGCAACAAAATAGTGATGCTATGACTGACTACCTGGCATGCTGTAAGAGGTGATTAAGGAGGGCTGGACATAGGGCTCGCAAACCCATGATGTAGATACTGTAAGCCACATGAACAAGACAATCTCATTACCCCAGCACACATTGTGATAACCGTTTTGCCCAAATCCTATAAACCCCCCCTGGGTGAATGCTGTAACGGTAGTATTTTTTTAGTTTAGATGAAAACCTGACACTAATTGGAATTTAAAAAATTGTAAACCACTATTTTTGCACAAACAATAATATTTTCTAACTTGTAATAATCTCTAGTCTATCTGGAAAGGCATCTTGAATACAGAAGTAGAGAACTCACTGGACTTCTTCAAGGCTGGTGCAGGCTCCATGGATGTTGTCAGGTATGACAGTATGTGTAAAACCAGTACCTGGTTCCATTAATTGGTCAGCTATATGTGGGGCAATCTCTATTGATTATGGTGTACAGAATGTTCTATGACTGATGAGTAAGGAATTGCCATTTGGGACTGATTTAGTATTGTTATACTACTCTTAAATGATCTCATCAAAGTCTGTAAGGACAGAACCTGGAAGATGACACAGTCTATATATTAGAGCTAGCGTTTGCTGATGAAATGGCCCCGATTACCACATCAGAGGCACATCCCCAGACCCAACTTAACAATCTAGAAAGAGGAGCTAAAGTAGAGATTGACGACCATTAGCAGTTCAAAAACTAAAACCATGGTGGACTCAAGAGAAGAGAAGCAGCATCACTTTATTCTGAGTGAACAGCCTCTGGAACAGGTCAAGCAGTTCTTCTGCGTTCGTCTTGAAAAGGATGTTGTGTTATAGATTGCTGTGAACATCTACACCTTTAGGCACAGCACGACCTGTCTCAGCTGGCTTATTTTGGTACCGGATTTGCATTCCCCCTTCCGATCCCTATTCTCTTTAGCCAGACTACACTAGTGCAGCCTGTTTCCAGGGCTGCCAGCTAGAGACGGAATAGGGCCTTGGTCAGCTATGGTTCACTGACCCTGATGCATGCAGCCAGCTATGATTTGCTGACTGCTGTTAACTCATTTACTGTGCTGTATGATCCGCCCCAAACAGTTCATATACCTTGGAACTAATAGACCAGACAGTAGGTATCAAAGTAGCGTTGAATACACAAACAGCCACAAATGGAAAACCTTTTTATACAATAATTTGAGAATTCTTCAGTAAAAGAGAAATGGATAAGAAAACTAAAATGACTATACTGCTCCATCTACGTACCAGTTTGTTTTTTTTGTGTTCACTTCCTTGCTCCTATGTTTAATATTTGTTTTTATCATACCTAACATTGCATTTGCATTTTTCACAGCTACCTAGTCTTGCTCACTCACTTTTCCTGTATGATCTATTATAACCCCTAGGTTATAACCCATAAGTCAGGTACCCATTTACAGATGGGTTGACTGGCGCATGACGGTTGTGGGAGTTGAACCCTGTACTGTTGCCATGAAAAAGCGAGTGCTCTACCACAATACTAATGACATGCATCATGTATGTAATGTGAGTCTGTTTTTTTCACAGAGTGGAGGATTTTATTGACATATTTCCCAATTTTTCAGACTAGTAGAAGAAATTAAGGAGAAATGTGAGGTCAGGATTGCAGTAGAAGATGTCTACATGAATACTGTGTTTGAGGACCTGGTTGCATGTGTCATTAGGAGGGGGAGGGGAATTGAGGACAAGGAGCCTTTCACTTTTGATGCTGTAAGTTGATCATGTTTTGAGTAATCTAAACTAACTGCTAGTTGAGTATTCTGTGTATTACTTCCATCAGTTCTAGTTGTCAGACAGCAAATGGTTTACCGCATGTAGATACTAGAGCAAGTAGACATCAATATATTCTGGCCAACAATCAAACGATGCATTTGATCAGCTCAAGAAAGGAACCCAGTGTCAAGATGCAGCAGTGTATTAGCTGACAGCAGCGGCGACGCATAGCTGGCGGCTTGCATCAGGGTCAGCGAACCTTAGCTGGCGGCTTGCATCAGGGTCAGCGAACCTTAGCTGGCGGCTTGCATCAGGGTCAGTGAACCATAGCTGGCGGCTTGCATCAGGGTCAGCGAACCATAGGTTAGCTGAACAAGACCCTTTTCTGCATCCATGCGGCAGTCTTAGTGTAGTCTGGCCAAGAGGTTGCAGTGAGAAGACAAAACCCGGGACATAAAAAGGTTGGCTAAATAAGATGTGTTGGGCCAAAAGGCGCAGATAATGCAGTCCAGCTGTTGGCGAATGCCAACAATGAGTAGTTTACTCTTTTGTGCGCCCTGAAAAGGACGTTAAGTGGCGGGTTGCAGTAGCATTCTTCACATCCCGAGGGTGCTGATGAAGGTGGACTCAGGTTCTCTAGGCTGTTGTGTTATACTTGGCTTCATCTGTGTGTCACTCACTACTGCGGGGATCATGTTGAACCCTCAACTCGTTAGCCAGGATGCCATGAAAACGGCCCGTTTCAAGCGAGGGCTCCTAGGTAGTCGAGGTGAGGGTCTTGGCCAGTATATTTTGCCTGACCCTGACTAACATGTCTGACTAATATGTTTTGCCTCACCCTGACTAACATGTCTGACTAATATGTTTTGCCTCACCCTGACTAACATGTCTGACCAGTATGATTTGCCTGACCCTGACTAACATGTCTGACCAGTATATTTTGCCTGACCAGAGTCTTCCTCCCTGCAGCCCAGGTGTAAACTACAACAACGTCACAACGTTCTTTTTATCACGAATGATGAAGAAGAAGAAGAAAGAAGACCAAATTATAATCTTTAGACTGCACAGACCACGACAGATTGAGATGCCATCTATTCAATGAGCTAAAGATAAAAACAACTAGTGAATCTGTCTGCTGAACAAATGCTATAAGGGTGATCAACATATGAAGACCAGAGAAAAATGCTTTTGGTCGTCACCAGTACCATTCCTGTGAAAGTTCTATGGAGACGCCAATAACCTCAGACTGGCCACTGCTTTATATAGATGTATTCAAGTTGATTTTGGAAAGTGTAGAAGGAAGAAGAAGATTGTGTTAAAAAATGGTGATAGAGTTGATATTTTAAAATAATTAATCAAAGTTTATTGATTAATTTATTCTGTAATGATATTGGTACATCAGATAGAAAGCCTTTGTAAGTGAGTGCCATTGTCCAAAGGAACTTTGTTGTCTCATATTGTGCTCTTCAATCAGAGAACAAATCTGTCCTAATATCTTTAGAGGAAATCAGAAAGTCCAATGAGCCCCTTCAAGTCCAGGAGGAACTAAGATCCGTAAAACGTCTAGAAGTGACTAAGATCCGTAAAAAGTTTAGAAGATACTAAGATCTGAGAACAAGATATCTTGAGGCAGACTAGAGAAAGCTTTTTATTCCACAGTGAAAACCTGAACATAATAAAATAAACAAGACTACAAGAAGTCACAGGCGATAATGGAGCAGAGGAACAAGTCCACTTTTTTCTTTAGTTTTTAGATGGTATTAGAGTTAAGGAATAGACAAGTCAGACCTAGGATAAAACCTGGGAAATATATGTGTATATGTATGTGTATTTATAATTATAAATATATATATATATAAGAGGGATCACAATATATATATATTTGTTTTTATGCAGCTTGAGATTCGTTCAAGCATCCAGTCTTGAGTAAAATAGCATGAAAGAACAGATAGATAGATAAAGTGAAAAGAGAAGTGAAAGAAAACAACTCTACTAATATGTTTATATCTAAACATATAGGTCTGCTACATCAGTAGTGAACATCTGGTCTCCGAGACTGGGGTTACAATACCAATAATGAGGATGGCCACCGTCACTGGCATCATGTCAGCAAACTACAGCTGATCATAACCCTATCCCGCCTCCATAAGGCGGCCCTGGAAACAGGCTGCACTAGTTTAGTCTGGCCAAGGGATAGGGATTGTATTTGAAAAGTAATCCCAGTGCTAAAAAATACGAGCTGAAATCGGATGTGTCTTGCTGAAAGGTGTAGAGGTTGCAACCTCACTACGAGAAAGAACTCCTATCAGTGACAACTCAGAACAGTGTTGTGTTCCATTTGGTTTGGCTTCGTTCGTTCTCAATCTCCCGTTACCAAACCCTGAAAGGGCTTAAGTAGCAGAATGTAGTCCATAGAACGGAATGCGTTGTGTTGTAGTTTACAGCTTGACTGCGATATTTGCACCTTTCGGTCCAACACATCCTTCTTCTTCGTACGCTGTCAGATGTCAACTTGAATTTGTTTGAAGAAAGCAGCTGTCATCCTGAGGCTGTCGACACTGCCATAGAGCTTGTCTAGTGTTGGCACTGGTGATGGCCACATGTGTTTTCTCTGGTCCTCGTATGTCGGGCAATTTTGCAGCAGATGTTCAGGGGTCATTTTCCCTGTACCACAGGTGCATTCGTCAGTGCCACCTATCTTCAGTTTATTGAATAGATGGTACCTCAGTCTGTTGTGGTCTGTGCGGAGTCTGAAGACCACGACCTGCTCTCTTCTGTTCAACTGGTAAAAGGCATCATTTTTTGTGTAGCCAGTATGTTCTGTTTCCCATTTGGCCATGTATCTGGCCCTAATAAAACTTTTGGTCCAACACATCCAACTTCAGCAAGCATTTTTTGAGTACCGGGTTAGCATTCCTTCTTCGATCCCTTCTCCTTAGCCAGTCTCCCTTCTGCAGCCTGTTATCCAGGATCACCGCTTGTAGGTGTAGAAGGGTCTTTGCAGCTCTAGTTCGCTGGCCCTGACGCTAGCAGTCAGCTATGGGTCGCTGACAGCTGCAGCTCATGCGCTGCTCAGCAACTTGATCCCATTTGTGTTCCATTTGATTGTATTATGAAGATTGCATTACCTGAAGATGTTCTCCTAATCTTTTACCTCAATGATGTTAGAAGTGGGATGGTTCAGCTATATATTTCCTCCTCCTTCATACAAAAGTAACATTAAATTCACTACATTTTCTTGTCAATTTAGGTTGAAATTACAGCCAACAAGATGAACTTGAGATTTCCTCATCAGCTCTTCATTGATAATGAGTTCGTAGACTCTTCAGATGGTGTTACCTACAACACTATCAACCCAGCTGATGAATCTGTGAGTTACTTTATATCATATTACCTAGTCATGCCGTAATCATCCTTTCTTGACTTTCTGAAGCATGGACTGAGAATCAGATAGGATGGCTACCTTGATTAACCTTTACCACTCGAATGTCGCTCCAGAGCACTGTGTAGGTGAAAATCACTGAGCGAAGGTCGTCTGTATGCGACTTATGCTGTCTTTGCATAGCGACGGCCGTTCTAATTAAATTTTAAAATGAACAGCTACATATAAATAGTCTGAGCAATACTGCTCTTTTGATTGTAGAGAGTTCTGACTTCTGTAATGTACAATTAAATACAAAGAATGGCGATTTTGAAATTTGTTTTAGATGTTTGGAAATGATTTATGTTTTTCGCTCGGATTTGAAGATTCATCCGTTGTTGAGAATGGGAGAGTCAGTTTCTGCAACGGATTTTACTGATTTAGATCTATTTAGATTGTTTATGTAGATACAATAATTACGTTTATAGTCGAAAGGGACAGATACGGCCATTATAGTAAACATCAGTAATCCGTTGTTGGGATTTTAATTTGCCAACTGAAAACGGAAGAGTCTAAATGTTTGTGCTGTTTTTAAACACTATCACTTTCATCTTCTTTTATCTCAGAATCTAACAATAACATAAACAAATTCTTTATTAATTTATTTCTCTACTTACAAACAAATCATATAAAAAAACCATCAAATAAAAATGTTGCAGGTTCTCAAAGTCGGTAACAATAGTTAAAAAGTGATGTGTTGAAAAAAATGCAGCTGAAGGGGAAATTGCGTCAATTTTTAATAAAGTATGGCAAAGGTTAATAAGGCCACAGAACTAAAGTCGCTACCTCATTTTCTATTCTCACACTGGAAGTTGTTGTCATATATTCCACATATTGATAAGTAATGCTTCTCACTCTAACAGAGAAACCCCATCTCAATATAGTAACAGATTCAGCAGTAAACTCTAGTGTGATTATTGCTAGCTTCATGCTAATATAGTAACAGATTCAGCAGTAAACTCTAGTGTGATTATTGCTAGCTTCATGCTAATACAGTAACAGATTCAGCAGTAAACTCTAGTGTGATTATTGCTAGCTTCATGCTAATACAGTAACAGATTCAGCAGTAAACTCTAGTGTGATTATTGCTAGCTTCATGCTAATACAGTAACAGATTCAGCAGTAAACTCTAGTGTGATTATTGCTAGCTTCATGCTAATACAGTAACAGATTCAGCAGTAAACTCTAGTGTGATTATTGCTAGCTTCATGCTAATACAGTAACAGATTCAGCAGTAAACTCTAGTGTGATTATTGCTAGCTTCATGCTAATACAGTAACAGATTCAGCAGTAAACTCTAGTGTGATTATTGCTAGCTTCATGCTAATACAGTAACAGATTCAGCAGTAAACTCTAGTGTGATTATTGCTAGCTTCATGCTAATGAAGTACAGATTCAGCAGTAAACTCTAGTGTGATTATTGCTAGCTTCATGCTAATACAGTAACAGATTCAGCAGTAAACTCTAGTGTGATTATTGCTAGCTTCATGCTAATGAAGTACAGATTCAGCAGTAAACTCTAGTGTGATTATTGCTAGCTTCATGCTAATACAGTAACGGATTCAGCAGTAAACTCTAGTGCAATTATTACTAGCTTCATGCTAATGCAGTAACAGATTCAGCAGTAAACTTCAGTGTAATTATTGCTAGCTTCATGCTAATACAGAAACAGATTCAGCAGTAAACTCTAGTGTTTTTATTGCTAGCTTTTTATATTCTTATTTTAGTCATCATTGGTAAAAGTAATTGTGAAGTCAAAGCTACATTTTTCTGGTTACAGATTTACTTATTACTTGTAGAATATTTTTAAAGTTTACACCAGCATCTGGTTGTATAAAATCTTCTCATCTGGCCATTTCTCAGGTCATTTGCAAGGTCAGCAAAGCAACAAAGGAGGATGTGAACAGGGCAGTAGAAGCAGCTAAGGTAAGTCACATGTGGTGTAACTTATCTTAACACAAATACGACATCTACCAATTCCCCATAAATACGAGATTCAATCTTGCATGGAGAATGCCTGCAATGGTGGCTTCATACTCTTGTGGGAGTGACAAAGGACATATGATGTTGGACGAACCAACCAATAATGTTTTCTGTTTCTGTGTGTAAATGATGTTGTCATAGAATACGAAGAGTTGTAAAATAAATGATAAATCATTGCTAATTTTCATTTTCATCAGTTTTAGTATCCAAGTCTAAATTGAGTTTTTATTCAGTATCTAATTCTATTTCAACCATATCAACACTGTCCTGATCAAATGTTAGGTCATGTCTCAGGCCTGGAAAGTCTTACTTTTAAAATGTCACAGAAAATGTAGCTATTCTCTTGTCCTTTCTCACTCCAGTTGGTCTCCTACAGAAAGCCTGTTCTGCATGTGCTCTCTTAACTCTTTCAGGACTTAATTGTTTTTAGGTTTGGACCAAATTAATTTTCAGCTGTAGCAAAATTTTACTGCATCCCTTTTACAACTGACTATTACACACCATAGCATTGACAAATATAGAACTCATTATATATCATTGTAAAGAAAAATGGGTACAGAAAATGAAAATATCAGTAAATTGCTGATATTTAATTATTTGAAAAAATAATTATGTTGTACAACAACAAAAATTTAAAGGGTAGATAATTTATAAGTCAAAATATTGTAACTCACCATCTATTATGTACAATTTTCCTCAATGACCAAATCAATAAAAAATATTTAAAAATTCACAACTTCCATTATTTTAGGCATCACCAGGCCTAGTAGTCCTCTGTGGTATGGAATTTGCCTTTATCCTTGCAGAATTGCCATTATAAACATTATTTCCATCACCATCAACTCTAGATGTACCTGTTATATCCTCTAAATCAGTCTCATCACTGCTGCTTGATGATTCAGGAGCACTGAAAGTCCCTGACTGAAAGCAACCACCAACTAACCTTAAGCCAGACCGTTTTGATTTCTTAGCACTAGGTCTACTAGTAGTAGTACCATCACTTTCACTGTAATCGCTATCCTCTGAATCGTCTAATTCTGTATCAGAATCACTAACTAATAAGCTTTGAAAAACAGCTATAGCTTGTTCTGCACTATATCGTTTTGGTCTAGTAGAAGCAGTGGACGTTGTCATTATTTTTTAGGAATCAACAAAACAGTTTAGCTACTTCAAAATGCAAAATATATCACTAATTCAGTACCTAAACACGTGGCTCGACTTAAATGTCACGAACAGAAGCTGTTCTAGTTCTGGTTGTAATTTTCAAGTAGTTTGGTAAACACAAAACCCGAATCACGAATCTACAAAACAAAATCCGATTTATCGGTTAATGGTCCTCTAGAGTTTAAATAACAGTCCATTATATCGGTCATTGGTCCGGAATGTGTTAATGGTGGTTTCCATGAGAAATTGTTTTACTGGATGAAGTTGCTAACCCCATAGACATTGAATTAACCATGTGAGATTCTACATCAGCTGGAGGTTGGGCAGGACCTTCTATAAACAAGGTCTCACTATGTAACCAGATTTCATTGACAATAAACATGAGGATTAGCGTGTGCAGATGCCTTGGACTAAGTAGTGTCACTCGGGTGGGTGATTCAAACTATAACAGGTTAATCAACTGTTTCATATGGGTGTGTGCATAGCTGGCACTCAGGAATGTGTGTGATTGGTTTCTGTTCATGTAAATGTTAAGAAAGATGTTTTGGATTCAGGGCCAAAACATGTTGCTTTGATCAACATTTTAGGCTGTTGAATGCCGTCATTAGGATTAGCTCTGGTCATATGTTTGTAAGGGGACAGCGTGGCCTAGTGGTTAAGTGACATGGCTCACAACGAGAAGGTGCTGGGTTCGATCCCCATCACAGCACCGGCCGTTACCCCGGGGAAGCAAACCCTTAGAAAATGCAGGAGGAAGCAGACCCTTACATGAAATGCATGCTGAAGTCGGATGCACTGGGCCGACAGGCGCAAAATAAAAATGCAGTGCAACGCACAACGCCTTAAGGATTAGAGAAATAAGGCGAACGCAAAAAAAAAAAAAAAAATATGGTTGTAAACCTGTCTTCCTGTGATTTCCATGGTCCATGTGTGGAGTTCACTCCGTTTTGGCTCTGGGGCCACTTCAGCTTGCTACGCAAAAATCTACAAGGCCCCATTTTGTCTATGTGGCTTACAACATCATGCCAAACTAAGAGCCACAGACACCACCATTGAAAGAACACATTGATGTTTAGCATAAGTCTCCTGCTTGGAGGCCAACTGCTATGGTGGCCCGATGCTCCTAAAGTGAACAAAATAAAGGATAAGGATGATTGAGACTTTTTTTCTTTGTTTACTGCATGGAAGATGAGAGGCTGCCAAAGGATATCCTCTATGGACAGCTGGTCACTGGAGCTAGAAGAATCGGCTATCCCACACCGCGATTCAGGGAGCATGAGGGACATGAAGTCATGCGACATCCCATTAGAGGACTGGAAAACAACTGCTCAGGATCCAGCTATTTTTAGACAGTTACTTGGAATGGACATAGTGGCTGCTGATGCGCCTTCTGGTTGCAGAGAAAAGAGAAAGACTGAAGAGATCGAAAGACATCCCGGCAAACCAGCCTTCTCAACATGGTGGTGCGATCTGTGGCAGGGACTGTCACTCATGGATCTGCCTTTACAGTCACAGCAAACAGTGTCAAAATACAGGAAGCAAAGCTGCACTAAACTCACATGGTGCCACGCCCATGGTCTACAAAGACCGAGACGCCAACAATGATTTTCTTTGTTTACTGTTGTTTGACTGGAAAGTTGTTGCTGCTTATCGTTGTTCTTGTCTTGATCCCTTTGCTAATTTAGTGTTTTATTGCTCATATAAATTGTTTTGACTGTACATGTGTGGCCTTGGGCAGTCAGTTATTAGTACAACTGTATACAGCTGTGAAGTGCTGACTGATTATGTCTTTGTGTTCCTTCCAGGAAGCCTTTGAAGTAGGTGATTGGGGCAGAATGAATGCTAGAGACCGAGGTCAGCTGATGTTCAGGTCAGTCATGGTAGTGTAAAATGATGAAACTAATAAAGTGCTATGTGCGATCATTTAACTATGTAACATAATAGCTTGCCTGTCTTTTTTGTTTCATTTTGGCAAGGCCCAGTCACTTTCAACCACAGACATAGTCCTTTTGGTTATATTAAGGAATGGCAGGGCATGAGCTGCAGTGGTCAGCGACTCGTAGCTGACTGCTAGCGTCAGGGCCAGCGAACCAAAGCTGCCAAGACCCTTCTACACCTCCATGCGGTGATCCTGGATAAAAGGCTGCAGCAGGGCAGACTGGCTAAGGAGAAGAGATCGAAGAGGGAATGCTAACCCGGTACTAAAAAAATGCTTGCTGAAGTCGGATGTGTTGGACCGAAAGGTGCAAATATCGCAGTCAAGCTGTAAACTACGACACAATGCATTTCGTTCTCTGGACTACATTCTGCTACTTAAGCCCTTTCAGTGTTTGGTAGCGGGAGATTGAGAATGAACGAAGCCAAGCCATATTAAGGAATGGCAGCTGATTAAATAGGGATTCTTTAGGGTCAGAATAAACTGTTTGATCGACATAAAGCCAGTTGAATAGTAATATGCTACTGATTGTGCATACAAGGTGTTCCACACACCTTTTGATGAAGTTTGCTATGCAACTAACAGTTACTTTTTGATTGGCTGCCAGACATCTAGTACATACTAATAATAGATCAAGACATTCTTGCACAACTTTCACACGCACCCTCAGGGTGAGGCCTTTCCATTGCACTTTGGTTGGGCTGACTTCTGCATAGGATAGGAACATACAGACGCACACATACATCCAAGCACTGGTTTATGCGTCTTAATATCACCCAAATTGACTACGGTCTGGCGTGAAATAGGCACACCTCCACCAGTAGAAACTAGTGAAGCAAACACATAAAATAAAAAAGACAAAAAGATTTTTCTTCCATTTTTATAAATGACATTCCATGGATCCATCAACAATCTGGCTATGTTGCCAAATCTTGCAATACGTCTGAGATTGTTGTCTGAGGTATTCCACTCATACTGTTATATTGTTCTGAATTTTGTTGTAAAATTATATTCAGGTTTCTATATCTGTCTTATGAAAAACTTGTTTTGTGTGTGTGTAAAGAATAATCTTTCTTTTTGACCAGCCTACGTACATGCTTTGTGAAAAACTAAGTTACTGCTGCAATAACAGCTAATAATTCCAGACTTTCTCAGAGAACGTAGACTTGTTTCTACTTTCATATAAGTTATATCCCTTGCATCCAGAATCTTATGTGCCTTGTTGCAAAAAATAGTCCTACAGTAGATTCCGGCCTACTGAGAAATCCTTGGAAACAAGGAGGCAGATGATCTCGTTAAAGTCGGAAGTGGCGGCAAGCAGACTCGCCATCCACAGGGCTATAAAGAAGCAAAGACACTCATCAAACGATCCTGTGGGCCACTCTTCCCCTTCTCTCTCTTCTCACCTCACTCTGTTTCATTTGACTCTGTCTTACAGTCACACCCTTGCACAACTTTCACACGCGCCCTCATGGTGAGGCTCTTCCATTGCACTTTGGTTGGGCTAGCTTCTGAGGGCGCACAAACCTAGCATAGGTACATACAGACGCACACATGCATCCAAGCACTGGTTTATGCGTCCTGATATCGCCCAATGGACTACGGTCTGGGGTGGAAAATGGCGCGCCTCCGCCAGTAGAAACTAGTGAGGCAAACATCTAAGCAACAAAAACAAACAAACAAAAATCAAACGATCCATGAGGACAGAATGGAGAGACCAGCACAAAGAATACAAACCAGAAAATGATAGCTTAGACAAACTTGGCAGAGATGGACAGACAAAGATCTTCAGACTCAGAATGAGACATTGCAAACTCAAGACCTTCTCTCCACAGAATGGGTCTTAGAGACACTGCCACATGCGATAGCAAAACACCAGGACATATCCTGCAGAACTGCCCTACTTATGTAGACCAAAGAGAAGCAGTCCGGCACCGGGAAGCAACCATGCTCAAAAAGCTGTGGGGAACCGGCAAAGACCTGAAACGCAGTCTCCTTCGTGAACCTACTGGGCTAGAAGCATAACTAGAGTTGATTGAAGAAGAAGAAGATGTGCTTTGTTGCAAAATCTTGCAATACATTTGATCCGAAGTTGTCTGGTGTATTTAATTCTATCATAATGTCCTGGACTTTGTCGATCTTAAAGGCTGGCTGATCTAATGGAGCAGAATCAGGAGGAGTTGGCAACTATTGAAAGTCTGGACTCTGGAGCAGTCTACACACTAGCACTAAAGACACATGTCGGCATGTCTATTCAGACCTTCAGATATTTTGCTGGCTGGTGTGACAAGATCCATGTAAGAGTTTTATTATTATCAAATACAAATGGACAGCTGTTATTGTTGTTGTTCAACTAGAGCTGGCAAGCTGTTTGCTCTTTCACAGAATGCTGTTTTTCCCTAGATCTTAGGTTTTGTGACTTTCCACAACGTGCTGTACTCTTCTGTACCTCTCGTTCTGTCTTGGCTTGCAAAATCATAAAGTCTTAAGTTTCTCTATATTTTAACTTGCATTAAGGGAAAAGAATTAATTATTTGGCGATCACCTTATTTCTCTATTCCCTAAGGCAGTGTATGTTGCACCTTGTTTTTTTATTTTGCGCCTGTTGGCCCAGTGCATCCGACTTCGGCATGCATTTTATGTAAGGGTCTGCTTCCTCTTGCATTTCCCAGGTTAACGGCTGCTGCTGAGATTGGGGGACAAACCCAGCACCTTTGGATTGTGAGCCGTGTCACTTAACCACTAGCCCAAGCCATCCCCAGGGGAAAGAATTGAGATTACACACATTTTCTGCCATTCAGTTGGGATTGGTGGGAGAGATCTCAGAAGGTGCAGTGCTAAGTTGCTATGCTCTGGTTCTTGGCTGTTCCAAAGAATCATCACATCCTCGCACAGAACCACCTTCCAACTTTCCTTTCCAGCCATCATACAATTACTAAGTCCTCCTACATGTATCCGGCCATAGAAATGTCCAGGTTAAGACTGTTCTTCTCCATACGTAATATGCAATGTTGAGTGTTCAACATGTTACACCACATGAGAAGATCAAAATGTTGGGTCCCTCTTGTGTGTCATAATGTTGGGTCCCTCTTGTGTGTCATAATGTTGGGTTCCTCTTGTGTGTCATAATGTTGGGTCCCTCTTGTGTGTCATAATGTTGGGTTCCTCTTGTGTGTCATAATGTTGGGTCCCTCTTGTGTGTCATAATGTTGGGTCCCTCTTGTGTATCATAATGTTGGGTCCCTCTTGTGTATCATAATGTTGGGTCCCTCTAGTGTATCATAATGTTGGGTCCCTCTTGTGTGTCATAATGTTGGGTCCCTCTTGTGTATCATAATGTTGGGTCCCTCTTGTGTGTCATAATGTTGGGTCCCTCTTGTGTGTCATAATGTTGGGTCCCTCTAGTGTATCATAATGTTGGGTCCCTCTTGTGTGTCATAATGTTGGGTCCCTCTTGTGTGTCATAATGTTGGGTCCCTCTTGTGTGTCATAATGTTGGGTCCGTCTTGTGTGTCATAATGTTGGGTCCCTCTTGTGTGTCATAATGTTGGGTCCCTCTTGTGTGGTTACTAGATCAATGAGTATCAGACAGACTATTGGAGGACTCACTTTGTCCTGTTTCAGGTTGAATCTCATGGAGTTTCTTTAAGGTCGTGATTATTGATGTAAACCGCAAACTCACATAAGGGCATCATGATTTCCTTTGAGGGCCGAAGATCTGTAGGTGAATTAACTGACAACTTTCAGCAACTCATAGCTGATTGGCTGATTGTTTGTATCACGGTTAGCTGTACATAGCTGACCAAGACTCTATTCACCTCCGAGTGGTGGCGCTGGAAACAAACTGCAAACCATGCAGCCAGGCTTAGAGAATAAGATCAAGGACGGAAGGCAAACTCTGTTCCAAAAATGCTGTACTGAATCTGGATGTTTTCAGCCGGAAGGGGCAAACATTGCAGCCTTGCTGTAAACTATGACAGAATGTCCCTTTCAGGACGAATTCCAAAGAAAACAAAGAAAATTTCCCTTGCGTCCCAAAATTGTAGTTGTCAGGATTTATTATTGACATTTTACATTGGCAGAGGGGGAACTGAGATGCTAGTCCCAGTCAGGCACAACAAACTGACCGGGATGTTACGTCAGAGTCAAGTACAATAAACTGACCAAGACCATGTAGTGTTCCCTGGATACAGGTTGTTTTAAAGGCAGCCTGGCTAACAAGATGGGGATCGATGTCATCCCCGTAGTAGTGAGCGTCACGCAGATGAAGCCAAGCATAACACAATCGCCTGGAGGACCGCGGTCCACCTTCATCAGCACGCTCTCACAGAATGTGAGGAAAGCTACTACACCTCGCCACTTAACGTCCTTTTCAGGACACACAAAAGAGTAAACTTACTCATTGTGGGCATTAACAACATTGGCAGAGGAGAGGGGGCTCTGTTCATCTAGTCAGGAGGACAACCTACCTGTCACTGTGTGTGGCAACTTCTGAGGCTAGTGGCCTTTATTCCGCAGTCCTATAATTGCCCATGATGGACCTCAGCAATGGATATAATGGCGTGATGACGTGTTGGTGTTTTTACTTTGGCCAATCGTAGGCAGCAGGATTAGGAAGGGAAAATTCAAGTTTCCATTTTCAACAAAATATTACGTAGTTCATTGTTACTTACCTACTTTCCGTATCCAGGGCACGATGTCAGACATGTTTCCAATGTTCGGTCACATGAATTGCTTTGTCGTTCCTACCAACATGTCATTCATATTGCATGTTACCAGAAGGTCTGGGTAGATCATCAGGAGGTCTGGGTCTTGTGTTGCTCCACAGTCGCACGTCTCATCATCCCTGTATCCTCACCTCTTTAAGTTCTTCCTGCATCATGATACATCAGTTCGGAATCTATTTAGTCACTTCCATGTTGCATAAGGAAAGTGGTGTCCATGTGCAGGTTTTTCCCATAGCTTGATGCAGGGGACTAGCGTCAGTTCATTCCATTTTTCGATGCAGCGTATTCCAGGACTAGTATGTAGGAGCTGTGCTTGACTAAGAACTGCATCTAGACTTCAGTCTTGTGCACTGCACCTGGTGTCCAAACACAAGGTGCATTGGGTCATTTACCTGTTTCTCTCTTTCTTTTTCTGATGTGACACTACTTCCTGCGTCAGGTTGTGCTACACTGACTATGGGGTCTATCTTTTCATTGGAGTAGGTTTTAGAGTTCTGAGGTTATCAGCAGGAAGAAAAGTTAAGCAACAACTCGTGTGAGACTGGATAAATGAGAGAAAACATTCAAAGATATCGGTCTGAAATGTTTATACTTTTCTACTGCTATCAATATCTGAATTGCTGACATCATTGAAGTAGTTTTTCTTGTAATTTGTTAATTCATTCACAGGGTAAAACCATTCCAATCAACAATGCCAGACCAAGCAAAAATCTTACATTCACAAAGCGGGAGCCCATTGGGTAAGTAGCATATTGATATTTAATTTATAAAAGACTCAAAAAGATATTGAAGTTCTTCCTAGGCATTCGTCCTGAAAAGGATGTTTTGTTACCTTATATTGTAGTTTACAGAGAAGCTGCATATCTGTGCCTTTCAACGAGACACATTTGGTTTCAGAACTGCCTTTTTGGAGCTGGGTTTGTCTTTCTTCTTTGATCCCAATTCTCTCAGCCTGGATGTAGTCTGGTTCCAGGGCCGCCACTTGGAGGTAGAATAGGATTTTGATCAGCTGTGATTTGCTGACCCTGACAAAAGCAGCCATCTGTCAGTCCATTCACTGTTGCGTCTTCGGCCCCATGTTTAACTTAATGTCTTTATATTGGTTTAGAAGACTGCAGAGTCTGTTTATAACCAGTTTCATTTTCTTCTTTCTTTCGCTTGAAAATATTGTCTAAATCTACAATGTTGTCTCTTGTATAAACTTCACTGTCTTTTGTAGTTTACATACAGGTCCATAAAGTTTCTCTTCCAGTGTTGTTTCTATGGGCCAGTGTTATTTTCTCTGTAAATCATATTTGGGGCAGTTCTGTAGTATGTGCTTACTGTCTGGGATGCCTCTCCACATGTACACATGACTGAGTTGCCAATCTTAATCTTTGTGTACATGTGGCTGCGGAGTTGGTTGTGCCCTGTTCTAAGGCGCAACACAACAGTTTGTTCTTGTCTGTTCATCTTATAGTAATCATCAACCAGTTTCATTTACATTACCTTGCTCTAAAAGTTATGCGCATTCTATCTATTCTTAAATCCATTAAGTGTCATTGCCTCCACTACTTCCTGTAGCAATGCATTCCAAGCATTCACCAATCTCTGACTAAAAAAATATTTCCTAAAATCTAATCTGGACCTTGCGTTAGTTAATTTGTAGCTATACCCTCTTGTTCTTGTAGATGGTTGTATTTTGAAAAACTTGTTATATTATAGTCTAATTAGTCCTTTCCTTTGGTTATGCTCAATTTACAAGAGACTCAGTAATGTGTTGATGTACAATTGATAGTAATGTGTTGATGTACAATTGATCAAAGCCTGTATATTGTTTGAAGCTACTTATGCATAGATCTTCACTATTGACAGATTTTCTCTGGTAGAAGGCTGAAGTGGCTGTTCTTATAACCTGATGCATACTGAAGAAGTTGGGTCTTGGCACTTTTGGTTGCAGTGCAATGCAAGACTTTTCAGCAGGCTCACCACTATGGGGATCACAATGACTATCCCCACCTTAATGACCAGGCTCCTGTTATTCAGCCTGTTTCCAGGTGCTCGGCAAGGATGTGACAGGTCTTGGACAGTAAGTTTCACCTGTTTCTGATGCAAACGACATAGCACCCAGGAAACAAATGGAAAGTGACTCATAGAGTCGACTTCATTTTACCAGGACACCCCCATATGTGGTCAGTCTTTTTCATTGCTGAAAGTGCAGATGATAAAACACTAATTCTAGAGCTTCTGTGATGGCTCCTACATTTTCCCTCTTTTGTGTTAGGTGTCGCATTTACAACTGGTTTGGCTGAGAGAATTGATCGTACCATGAAAAAATCAACAACATGCCCACTCTATCAAATCGAAAGCGATGGGATTGTGCTCTTTCTGCTTTGCCATTTTCCCAAATCTGTTTTAAAAATGTACCCTCTGCTCCTTCTGAACCTTGTGGTTTTTGTTAGTGTACTTTCAAAAAGTCAACAGTAACCAACCAAAAAATTGAAATCTGTCATATTTGGATGTCTTATATCTTGTTGTTCCAGTGTCTGTGCTATAGTTGTACCTTGGAATTACCCCTTGATGATGCTGGCATGGAAAATAGCTGCTTGTTTGGCAGCAGGAAATACTGTTGTATTAAAACCAGCCATGGTAAGTCATCTGTTTCAATTGATAGAGATTCATCTATCTTCTGTCTTACTGTCATATATTCTTATGCAACTAACTTATAAACTGGTGAGAAGTTTTATTTGTCCAGGAATAGTCTTGACTTAGTTATTCTGATCTTGGGCTTGATGTCTGTTGATCAATCAGAAAGTAGCTTCTTGTAGCTTACCTGACATCGAAATGTAAGTGGAATCTATTATTAGCTGTGCTGCGAACAACTAGTAGCATATTATTGTCCACGTGCCAAGCCATCAATTTATTTCAGTTGACACCTTTACCTAGGGAGGAAGACTAACATCTGGCCAGGCAAAATATACTCATCTGACATGTTAGTCAGGATCAGGCAAAACATACTGGTCAAGACCCTCACCTCGGCTTGCTCGTAGCCCTCCCTGGAAACGAGCTGTTTTCAATGGAGCCTGGCTAACGAGGTGAGGGATCGACGTGATCCCTGTAGTAGTGGGTGACACACAGATGAACCCAAGCATAGCACAACTGCCTGGAGGACCGCAGTCAACCTTCATCAGCATGCTCGGGATGTTGGGAAAGCTACTGCAACCCGCCACTTAATGTCCTTTTCAGAGCGCACACAAGGGTCAATCTAAAACAATGGCTCCTTCACCTAGGCTGATGTGGAAACAGTCTTATCAGCTTGGTATTTTAGTCACAGAAATTTAACACTTTAATGTAATTATTTGGCTACAATTAACATATTCCCTTTATCACTCCAGTAGGAGCATGGGTCACAACTACAAATGGTGTAGGAAGCCAGATGTATGTGATCTTGCAGAAGTGATTTTGGTTGCCCTTTATTTAACATGATGATGTTGTCAGCCCTATGCCCTTCTTAGTCTTTAACAGCATGCATATATGGTTGCAGTGGTCCTATTCCTTGCTCAGTAACAGGATCCACACAGGGATTGTAGGATGCTCAAGCTCTAGTTCATGCTTTTTATTTAGTTTTCTGTTGTTATCCCATATCTTCTGAGCGAACTTGCTCTTGGCAGCCCAATGCCATTCTTTTATAGATACAGGTCTTTTTTAGTTTCACTGCTCCGTACAGTGTGTTGGCAGTGCTTGTGAGAATGTTTTTCTCGTGTCCGCAAGCGCCTTGTACTCAATGAGTGAGTGTTTAACTGTTTCATCAGGATGAGAGCAACGTCTGCACAAGGGTAGGTGCTGGGGATTGATGGGGTTCAAGTGGTTATTGACTCTGGTATGTCCTGTTTGGAACTGAAAGATGAGACTTTGATCTCTTCTATGTAGTCTATTTATGCCATCATTAAATTTTGGCTGTGACATTTCACTAAATGCACTGTGACCTGTTGTTCCCGTCGCCCACCTGTTCATCCAATTTCCCGAGTATTATTCTTAATAATTCGTTTTGGTTCAATCCAATTGTTGTTTGGAGGCTCCTGTTTTTGCTAATCTGTCAGCCATCTCGTTTCCTGGTAGCCCACTATGTCCAGGGATCCATTGTAAGATGACATTAATCCAGTGGGCAGTGATGTTGATCGCCCTCCCCACCGAGAAGATCTCCTTTTTGTTGTATGGCTTTGGTTTCCTAAGAGTCCATTAATTTTTCTAACCAAGTTATTTTAAGCCAGCATCAATCTTGAATACACAACATGGTATTTCTGGTGCGGGGGTCACGATAGATAAGCAACGAAGAAACAAACTAATTAAAATGAGAAACGGTGAAGCTTTAATCCTGTAAGTTTCAATCGTCCCCTGGTCTCAGGGGAGGTACCTTCTCTTTTGATCAACTGATGCTATACTTTTAGCCTGGTGAGGTTCACAAAGAAGACTGCGTTGGAGATCTTAACTGGTCCCCCACATATTTCAAGCATGGTCGCTCTCCCGGTCCAGACTGCCTCTATGTGGTCTGCATAAGAGGGGCAGTCCTGCAGGTTCTGGTGCTCCACAACCGCATGTGACAGTGTCTCTAAGACCCATTCTTTGGAGGTGAGCCTTGAGTCTGAGTCTGAAGATCTTTAACTACCCATCTCTGCCAAGTTTATCTATGCTGTCATTTGCTGACTTAAATTCTTTGTGCTGGTCTCTCCATTCCAACCTCATGAATCGTTTGATGTCTTTTCTTCTTTATAGCTCTGTGGATGGCGAGTCTGTGTGCCAGCACTTCCAGCTTTTGCTAACTCCTCTGCCTTCTGATTTTCAAGGTTCCCACAGTGGACAGGAATCCACTGTAGGACTAAATCTATTTTTTTTTAGTTAGCAACCCCGATGTTATTTCTTACTTCATGTGAGTCTATCTTGTTTGGGGCTTGAGATGGCTTGGAGTACACTCCTGGAGTCTGTCTTGTTTGTGGCTTGAGATGGCTTGGAGTACACTCCTGGAGTCTGTCTTGTTTGGGGCTTGAGATGGCTTGGAGTACACTCCTGGAGTCTGTCTTGTTTGTGGCTTGAGATGGCTTGGAGTACACTCCTGGAGTCTGTCTTGTTTGTGGCTTGAGATGGCTTGGAGTACACTCCTGGAGTCTGTCTTGTTTGTGGCTTGAGATGGCTTGGAGTACACTCCTGGAGTCTGTCTTGTTTGGGGCTTGAGATGGCTTAGAGTACACTCCTGGAGTCTGTCTTATTTGGGGCTTGAGATGGCTTGGAATACACTCCTGGAGTCTGTCTTGTTTGTGGCTTGAGATGGCTTAGAGTACACTCCTGGAGTCTGTCTTGTTTGGGGCTTGAGATGGCTTAGAGTACACTCCTGGAGTCTGTTAGAATGACTGTTTTCCTTGTAGTTGTGTCTTGGCTGATAAGAATCTGTATGTACAGCAGTTGCTTCAGCTCTGAAATTGGTACAGGTCTCTCCTGCTGGTATGAAGTGGTTTTCTATGTCGTCGTTGCAGTGTGTGATGTAGATTCCACTGCCTCCACTCTTTTTTCACTCTCCGTGGCAGATCTGTCTGTGTACACGTTTATCCACAAATTGCTAGTCTCTTGAGCTCGTATAGAACGTGGATTCTTTTGTTCTGCTGCCGACTGCTCACTTTTCTTCACTATCCCTCTCAGAGGTGGTGAGATCAGTGCCTAGTCCTATTGGAGATGGATAATAAATGTAGAGGTCCCGTGTACACTCTGCAATTAAAAAGTGCAGGCTGTTAGCCACTGTCTGAAAAAAAATTCGAAAGATAATGGAATTCCTACCTAAAAGTGGCCCGGATGAAGGCCAAAAAGGAGACATCATGGAAAAGACAGAATAGCCTCACCTCTTTGGCTGAACACTCGATTGTAAGTATATACCCTAAGGATAGAGGAGAAGCAACTAAGAGAGATATATTTCTGATGATAGTATCAGATTCCAATATCTGGGCATTTCATAAATGGCAAAATGTTTCTCATTGGTTTTTTTTTCTAATTCTTTTTCTGCGTTCGATCTCAATCTCCCGCTATCAAGCCCTGAACAGGGCTTTGCAGAAATTAAAGGATGTAGTCCGGAGAACATATTGCGTTGTGTCACTAGTTTACAGCTTGGACTGCGATATTTTGCACCTTTCGGTCCGACACATCCATCTTCGGCAGATATTTGATTCTAATTCTTTGTAAGATTCTCATCAAACAAAATTATGTTTTATTGTTAGGCCTGGGATTGAGAGCATCTGATTTCAGGTTTTCCTTCCTTAGCCCTTGGTTCCCAGGCTTCATGCTGAACAACAGGTCTCACTTTGTGCCTTACCTTCCAACTTTTGCACCTTAGGAGACTCATCTGGCAGCTATGCCACTCCACGTAGCTCTTGATGTCTAGCACACAAGATTCTCTATTACATGATGGGGACATGAAATAGAGGGTTCTCTACTACATGAAATAGGGGATTCTCTACTACATGAAATAGGGGATTCTCTACTACATGATGGGGACATGAAATAGGGGATTCTCTATCAATTCAATCAATCGACCAAAACATTTACAGCTCACTATGCAGCAGCCAATGAGTTGACAGTAGGCAGCGCGACAGTGAATCATAGCTGACCAAGACCATATTCTGCCTTCAAGTGACGATCCTGTAAACAGGCTGCACTGAGT
Source organism: Ariolimax columbianus (assembly GCA_036924085.1). Lineage (NCBI taxonomy): Eukaryota > Metazoa > Mollusca > Gastropoda > Stylommatophora > Arionidae > Ariolimax > Ariolimax columbianus. The sequence continues at coordinate 3,338,146 of JAVGWX010000009.1, forward strand.
CTAACTGAAAGAATAGGGATTGACGAGGGATGGCAAGTCCAGTCCCATGCTGAAACCGGATGAGTTGGGCTGAAAAACTCGAGTATCATGGCCTTGCTGTAAACTATGACACATTTTCCAGGAAAAATGCAAGGAAGAAAGAAATTTAAAAAAAAGAATAGTCAATACAAAAGACTTGATAGTCTTAGTACTGACATGGAAAAACTTGTCCTTTTTTTTAGTCTGTGCCTATATGCAGCACCCAGATCTTGTTCATACTTTCCATTTCATTGTAACAGCTTTCCTAGAAGAGATAACTCTGACAAAACAAATATACTGGTGCCTTGGAGGTAATGTTGGTACAGCCAAAAGCTAAGAATGCAGCCTCAAGCAATTTTGTGCTGAAGATGGATGGATACACAGGTTCACCAAACTTAGAACACATTGTAACAGCACAGACAGTCACAAATATGACTATGTTGTAGCTATTGATTAGGATGTATGATTGCGAGCAAGTTAATATATGAAGAATTTCATTATAATTTTGTCACGTGCAATATATACATACGTCCTCTTCTTTTGTTGTCACACTTCCTACTGGGTTGTAGCCCAGTGTCGTGGTATGTATTTGTCTTTTGTCATCTCACTTCCTACTGGGTTGTAGCCCAGTGTCGTGGTATGTATTTGTCTTTTGTCATCTCACTTCCTACTGGGTTGTAGCCCAGTGTCGTGGTATGTATTTGTCTTTTGTCATCTCACTTCCTACTGGGTTGTAGCCCAGTGTCGTGGTATGTATTTGTCTTTTGTCATCTCACTTCCTACTGGGTTGTAGCCCAGTGTCATGGTATGTATTTGTCTTTTGTCATCTCACTTCCTACTGGGTTGTAGCCCAGTGTCATGGTATGTATTTGTCTTTTGTCATCTCACTTCCTACTGGGTTGTAGCCCAGTGTCGTGGTATGTATTTGTCTTTTGTCATCTCACTTCCTACTGGGTTGTAGCCCAGTGTCGTGGTATGTATTTGTCTTTTGTCATCTCACTTTCTACTGGGTTGTAGCCCAGTGTCGTGGTATGTAATTGTCTTTTGCCTCTCGTGGCCTGAGTAACATTTTTCTCTATTTAAGACAGGTCTCGTTTACGCTGTCTAACCCCCTTTTCCTCGATCTACCTCTCGTCCATCTTCCTGATGTTCTCCTGTAGAAGGTTGCATGAACAATGTGGTCTGGTTGCATTCTCACAATGTGGCCAAACCAATTCATTCTCTGTTACTGTATTAACTGTAGGCAGGGAATTGTTCCAACCCTTCTCCTGAATACTCGTATTTGTGATTCTGTCTCTTCTGGTGTTGTTAGTGACCTTTCGTAGGCACCACATCTCGCAGGTGGCTAACTTTCATTCCTAGGCCTTATACAATGTCCATGTCTGGCACTGGTAACACAGGGTTGGGATGAAGATACTATTTATTATCTGCTAATTTGCTTGGAGGGAAATCTCGGGATGTGTTGGTAGTGGAGGCATCTGGAATGTGACAGTGTTTGCCCTCTGCACTCTCGTCTCTATCTCTCTATGGAGTCTTCCATCCTCAGTAAAAAGTTCCTAAATTCTTGTACCTGCTTTATTTCATTTAGATGAGTAACAGTTGTGGTGTGATTTCTACCTATATTCATTGTTTCTGCTTTTGATGTGTTGATATTCACATCATACTTTTGACAGTTTAAGTACAGTGAGTCAATACAATATGAAGTTATAGATTTTGTTCATTGGAGTGGATCAAACTATACATACATACTGTACAACATTTTTCTGAAACTATCAACATGACATATTTCAGGTTACACCGCTGACATCCTTGAAATTTGCAGAGTTATCTGTTCTTGCTGGATTCCCTCCAGGTGTCATCAATATATTACCGGGCTCAGGTGGGTTTCCTGATCGTTCTTCTCTCAATCCTCGTAAAATTAGTTATTCTCTCTGATTACTGTATCCAATTTATAGTATTGTGTTTAGGGCCCCAAAATACAGAATGCTACTATATCCTTGGTAAACTTTTGACCTGTGTAAAATGGCAGTGTGCAATCTATGAGTTGGAGAGTCTTCTATCCTACAGAGGTTTCACAACACTGCCACCTCTTATGGCAAGTTCTCAATGGTGTTATTCTCATCTCTGTCACACACAGACGCCTCCCAGAAACCACATGGGGCATAAGTGTCCTGGAAAGCCTAGCATACCAGTTATCTTTCGCCGTATAAAGAACGCATTCGGTAACTGAAAATAAATGAGTTTTTTTATTGCTGAAGTACGAGATCTGTTCAGAAAGTATCCGACCTTAATTTTTTCCACGGAAACAAATGAAGCATGGGTGTTCTCCTTCGGCATGGAGGTATCAGGTCATCCCATAACCAGTGAGGTCATTGGGGCACATATGATCTCACCAGTTACATGATGACCTATTTAGAGCATAGGTCTTCAACAAATACGCACCAAGTCCTCCTGTTCTGGACCAATCAGCTCCTGCTCTCTTCATGTATTCCCTGTTCTCTTTAATTTATCTCAAACTCTCATTTGCATGTGTGTGTCCATCTACTTCTCTTGCCCAGGGAATTCTAAAACAGAGGTTACTTTACAATGCTACCAGCTGGTTTCATTAATGTGTTTCTACTTCTTCTGCATTTGCCCTGAAAAGAATGTTGTTTTGTAGTTTACAGCGAGGCTGCACAATATCTGCGCCTTTTTGCCTGACACCACTGATTTCAGCTGGATATTTGGAGTACTGGATTTGCCTTCCCAGTGGGATTCCTATCCCTTGGCCAGACTATACTAGTGACTAGTGCAGCATATTTCTTGGGCCACCAAGTAGAGATGAAATAAGGTCTTAGTCAGCTGTAGTTTGCTGACCCTGATGCAAGCAGCCGTCTATGAGTCACTGTCAGCTCATGCACTGCAGTATCTTGACTCCTTTATTGTGTTTAATGTTCAATGCCAGCATCTTTTCCTGACCTCATGTTCCACTGTCATTCGTTAACTCTTTCCAGCAGTTCCACATTAGTGGTCGTATCATATCATTTCAATCCTTCTATAATGTGCAGACACCCATCTATGATAGTCTATACCTTGTAACAGGTTTATTATCAGAGCGTTTGTTTGACAACACAGAACTTACAATTAAACAAACATTACAGACAAAATGTGCAGGTGACATCAATTACTAAAGAACTCTCTTTGAACAGCATCAACTAGATCAAATCTCTTTCAACAGTCTACACTAAAGAACTCTCTTTGAACAGCATCAACTAGATCAAATCTCTTTCAACAGTCTACACTAAAGAACTCTCTTTGAACAGCATCAACTAGATCAAATCTCTTTTAACAGTCTACACTAAAGAACTCTCTTTGAACAGTTTCAACTAGATCAAATCTCTTTCAACAGTCTACACTAAAGAACTCTCTTTGAACAGCATCAACTAGATCAAATCTCTTTCAACAGTCTACACTAAAGAACTCTCTTTGAACAGCATCAACTAGATCAAATCTCTTTCAACAGTCTACACTAAAGAACTCTCTTTGAACAGCATCAACTAGATCAAATCTCTTTTAACAGTCTACACTAAAGAACTCTCTTTGAACAGTTTCAACTAGATCAAATCTCTTTCAACAGTCTACACTAAAGAACTCTCTTTGTACAGCATCAACTAGATCAAATCTCTTTTAACAGTCTACACTAAAGAACTCTCTTTGAACAGTTTCAACTAGATCAAATCTCTTTCAACAGTCTAGACGTTTTACACCACCACCAATTTTTCTTCTCAATTTGTGCTGGAATAACTATGTACTTTTGACTGTTAATAACTATGTACTTTTGACTGTTTTTAAGTATTTTTTGCTTAATGAGATACTCTGATTTTGTTTCTTGTTTATTTAAAACAGTACAATGATTGTCGTGTTTTCAGGAGCTTTGGTTGGTCAGCATTTGTCAGAGCACCCTCTCATTAGAAAGATTGGATTTACAGGCTCTACACCTGTGGGAAAAACTATCATGGAAAGGTACATGGCTTTGTTTTGTAGTCACATCCTCATTCAGGCTCATGAAAACAGGCTGTGTCACAGCAGTCTGGCTATTGAGAAGGGGATCAACATTGTAGCCCCCCATAGTGAAAAGCATGCTGAAGAGTCTCGCACTGCACTTCAGCTAGGAGGACGCCTGCTTCACCTTCTCAAGTACATCTTGGGATGTAAGAAGAGCCACTGTAAGCCGCTATCAAGACGGTTTTGCAGTAGCTTTCTTCACATCCCAAGTGTGCTGATGAAGGTGGACCGGGATCCTCCAGGTGGTTGTGCTATGCTTGGCTTCATCTGCGTGTTACTCACTACTACGAAGATCACGTCGAACCTCACCTTGTTAGCCAGACTGGTGTCCTCGACAATAGCCTGTTTCCAGGACGACCAACGAGGAGGTCAGGTGACAGTCTTGGTCAGTATATTTCTCCTGACCCTAGCTAACATTCTCTGATCATTGTGTTTTGCCTGACCATACGTTAGCTTTGTCGTTCCACCCAGAGAGTGTAGAAGTTTTTGTAAATACTTGCAATCGAGTATGCAGCCAAAAATAACATTGACCTGGTGTGTCTTTTACATGACGTCTCCTTTTTGACCTTTGTGGAGGTTACTATTGGTTAGGCATTCCATTTCCTTTAGAATTGTTGCCCAACATCAGCTAACAGCCTCCTGTTTATGATTTTCATTTACCAAGAGCCCTTTTACGTGCACAGTGTGTACACGGAACCTCTGAGTTTAACATCTATCTCTCTTGAGACCAGAGCATACTTTAAACTTGCAGGATTCAAACACTCTACCCCTTCGCACTTTCGTTCGTTTCTTGAGAGGGGAACGTCTTGTCTTTCAGCTACAGTGAGCCGCCCTAAATTAACCATACACAAACTGCAGAAGTTTGGAATCAAATCTAGGTCAAGCAGGTAGACGTGCCTGACAAGGAATCAGAAGAGCGTATATCCGGGGAGCTGTATGAACCATCCATTTCAATATCTTTTATGGCGAGCGACGCATACTCACCATCCAAATAGCTATAAATAAGCAAAGACACTCATCAAATGATCCATGAGGACGGAATGGAGAGACTAGCACAAAGAATACAAGCCAGAAAATGGTGACTTAGACAAACATAGCAGAGATGAACAGACAAAGATCTTCAGACTCAGAACGGGACATTGCAGACTCAAGGCCCATCGCCATTGAATGGATCTCAGAGACACCGCCACATGCGATTGTGGAGCACTGAAGCAAACACTAGGACTATCCTACTTTTGCAGACCAAAGAAAGTCGGGCATGGGGAGCGACCATGCTCATAAAGCTGTGGAAGACTGGCAAAAACCTGATATGCGGTCTTTGTGAACCTTACTAGGCTAGAATCATAGCATCACTTGATCGAAGAATTTAAAAAAGTACCTTGCACATTTGTTGAAAAAGAGTCTTGAACACCTATTGGTCTCCATCAAATTTTGCGATGCCGCTATTTAACATAACATAAAAAATATGTGATAATGTTTTGGTAAGACGGTGTACAAATTGGTGACACTTGGAGAGATGCTGCCTATTAATGTTGTGGACAGCGTGGAGTACCGTTTGCAGGCAGGACAAACAAACAATCTAAACGTCCCATTTGAGGAGCAAACAAATACTACTTGCAGTAAACGTGTTTCAATCGTGTGGTGTTACTTTTCATGCTAAACAGTAACTAGTGACAATATCAACAAAAACCAAATCAAATATGCAAATTTCCAGTGGTTGACTTTACCTTGTAGTTACAACACAGTAGTAGAATATTTTTTCGGCACGTGTGTAATGATATATAGAAACTACATGATAACAACCATAACAAAGTCTTAATCATGTGTAAATAATGATTGTTATTCATTACTAGTCATGTTTGGTAATCATTTATTTGTTACTAGCCATGTTTCATAAATATTACTTGGTTACTCCTTCTGGTTGTCTATTGGCAGTTATTTGTGGTGATACATTTTACATACACACAGACATTTGACACAATTAGATTGCTAGCCTCAAGCACAACCCTCTTTAGTTACCTAAAGATGACACACTTGGAAGGTTACAGTGGTTGCTAGCCCAATGCACAACCCTCTTTAATTACCTAAACATGACGTATGTGGAAGGTTACAGTGGTTGCTGGCCCAATTCACAACCCTCTTTAGCTGCCAAAAAGATGACCCACTTAAATAGTTACAACAGTTTTGTTTGATCCTTCCCTGAAATGGGATTTGTAAGTAGCAGGGTGTAGTCTGGAGAGCGGAATGCGCTGTGTCATAGTTTACAGCTTGACTGCGATATTTGTCCAACACATCCGACTTCAGTAGTGCATTGTTAAGGCCGACTTCAGTAGTGCCTTATTAAGGTATCTAGC